>CM065590.1:228814836-229547336 GCA_033119425.1 Bufotes viridis
TGCCATGCTAACCCTGCCCTCAGATGAGCTGGCCGTGACACAGCTGCGTTGGCGACCTCTTGCCACTCCTCTGCCTTCACCTTCCACCTGTTCCCCTGTGACATGTGGGAATGCTCTCAAGAGCGCCTCTATCAGCGTGCGCTTGTACTCGCGCATCTTACGGTCGCGCTCCAGTTCAGGAATTAAAGTGGGCACATTGTCTTTATACCGGGGATCCAGCAGGGTGGCCACCCAGTAGTCTGCACACGTTAAAACGTGGGCAACTCTGCTGTCGTTGCGCAGGCATTGGAGCATATATTCGCTCATGTGGGCCAGGCTACCCATGGGTAAGGACAAGCTGTCCTCTGTGGGAGGCGTATCGTCATCGTCCACCGTATCCCCCAGCCACGCACCAGTGATGGGCCTGGGCTGCCACCCCGCTGTGAACTTGCGTCATCCTCGTCCCCCTCCACCTCCTCCTCCTCATCCTCCTCGTCCTCCAGTACAGTGCCTTGGCTGGCGACTTGTGAACCTGTCCTCTGCTGCTTAAACAAACCTCCCTCTGAGCCAATTCGAACAGACTGGCCCGAAAGTGTTAGAAGCGAGCCCTCATCCTCCTCCTCCTCCTCCACCTGGGCCACCTCCTCTAACATCATTGCCCTAAGTGTTTTCTCAAGGAGACATAGAAGTGGTATTGTAACGCTGATAACAGTGTCATCGCCACTGGCCATGTTGGTGGAGTACTCGAAACAGCGCAGCAGGGCACACAGGTCTCGCATGGAGGCCCAATCATTGGTGGTGAAGTGGTGCTGTTCGGCAGTACGACTGACGCGAGCGTGCTGCAGCTGAAACTCCACTATGGCCTGCTGCTGCTCGCACAGTCTCTCCAGCATGTGCAAGGTGGAGTTCCACCGGGTGGAGCACGTCGCATATGAGGCGGTGGCGGGAAGGCCGAAGTTCCGCTGTAGCGCAGACAGGCGAGCAGCGGCAGGATGTGAGCGGCGGAGCGCGCACAGACGGCCCGCACTTTATGCAGCAGCTCTGACATGTTGGGGTAGTGGTGAATGAACCTCTGCACCACCAAGTTCAGCACATGCGCCAGGCAAGGGATGTGCGTCAAACCGGCTAGTCCCAGAGCTGCCACGAGATTTCGCCCATTATCGCATACCACCAGGCCTGGCTTGAGGCCCACCGGCAGAAACCACTCGTCGGTCTGTTGTTCAATACCCCGCCACAACTCCTGCGCGGTGTGGGGCCTGTCCCCCAAACATATGAGTTTCAGAATGGCCTGCTGACGTTTACCCGGGCTGTGCTGAAGTTGGTGGTGAAGGTGTGTGGCTGACCGGATGAGCTGGTGGAAGCAGTGGAGGAGGAAGCCGAGTAGGAGGAGGAGGCTACAGGAGGCAGAGAATGATGCCCCTGCGATCCTAGGGGCGGAAGGACGTGCGCCAAGGAACTGTCCGCCGGGGCCCAGCCGCCACTACATTCATCCAGTGTGCAGTTAGTGAGATATAGCGTCCCTGGCCGTGCTTACTGGTCCACGTATCTGTGGTTAGGTGGACCTTGCCACAAATGGCGTTGCGCAGTGCACACTTGATTTTATCGGACACTTGCATGTGCAGGGAAGGCACGGCTGTCTTGGAGAAGTAGTGGCGGCTGGGAACCACATACTGCTGGGACAGCCATGGCCATCAGCTGTTTGAAGCTGTCTGTGTCCACCAGCCGGAATGACAGCATTTCAAAGGCCAGCAGTTTAGAAATGCTGGCGTTCAGGCCAAGAGGCTCGAGGGTGACTCGGGGGAATTTGCGCTTCCTCTCTAAGGTTTGAGATATTGAGAGCTGAACGCTGCTGTGTGATATAGTGGAGACGCTAGTTGACGGTGGCGGTGGTGGTGGTGTCGGTGGCACATCCTCTGTTTGCTGCTCGGCAGGTGGCAACATTCCTCTCGAGGCGGAAGCCGAGGCAGCAGCGGTAGAGGGAGCAGGGGAGCCTCAGCGAGTGCCTGGTTTTTAAGGTGTGTACCCCACTGCAGTTCATGCTTTGCATGTAGATGCCTGGTCATGCAGGTTGTGCTGAGGTTCAGAACGTTAATGCCTCGCCTCAGGCTCTGATGGCAGAGCGTGCAAGTCACTCGGGTCTTGTCGGTAGGACATTGTTTAAAGAAGTGCCATGCCAGGGAACTCTTTGAAGCTGCCTTTGTGGGGCTGGGTCCCTGTTGGCGATGTCCAGTAGCAGGCGAACTCTGGGGCGGCGGCTCGTCTGCTTTGGCCCCCTGCTCCCTCTTTGGCTTCGCTGTTGTCTCGGTCTCACCACTACCTCTTCCTCTGAACTGTGAAAGTCATCGCCACGACCTTCAGTCCATGTGGGGTCTAAGACCTCATCGTCCTCTGCATCGTCTTCCACCCAGTCTCCCTCCCTGACCTCCTCCTGTTCAGTCTGCACACTGCAAAAGACGCGGCAGTGGGCACCTGTGTTTCGTCATCATCAGAGACGTGCGGACTCCGATGAGGTGGTATTCCCATGTCCTCTTCATCTGGAGACATAAGTGGTTGTGCGTCAGTGCATGGTATGTCTTCCTCCACTGGGGAAGGGCTAGGTGGACGCCCCTGGGAAACCCTGGAAGCAGAGTCTTCAAACAGAAGAAGAGACTGCTGCATAACTTGTGGCTCAGACCGTTTCCCTGATATGCTTGGGGTGATGTGACAGACTGATGGGCTTGGTTTTCAGGTGCCACCTGTGCGCTTTCCGCAGAAGACTGGGTGGAAGACCATGTGGTGAACGTGCTGGAAGCACTGTCGGCCACCCAATCGATTAATGCCTGTACCTGCTCAGGCCTTACCATCCTAAGAGCGGCATTGGGCCCCACGAGATATTGCGGTACATTCTGCCGGCTAGTTGAGGGAGTTCGTTCCCTACTGTGTGCGCCTGGGGCCGAGCGGCCACGTCCTCTACCAGCAACAGAGGCTCCACGGACACCACCACGACCGCGTCCTCGTCCCTTAATAGTATTTTTCTTCATTGTTGCGATTCAACTCGCACCACAATGAAATATATTATTTTTATAAGCAAAATCCCCTCACTGGAATACTTTCAGTCTTTTGACTGTATGGATTACAGATGGAATGACTGTTATATGTGAGTACCGCTTTCTTTGACAGATTCTAGTATGGGTACATATATGTTTTCCCAACCCCAGCACATTAATTTGCTAATTCCAGATGTATGAAACGCAGGCCTAACTGTATCTAGTATATTGAGCGCCAGATAAACTAACTTGGCCTTTTTAAATAAATAAAAATTCCCTCACTGGAATACTTTCAGTCTTTTGACTGTATGGATTACAGATGGAATGACTGTTATATGTGAGTACCGCTTTCTTTGACAGATTCTAGTATGGGTACATATATGTTTTCCCAACCCCAGCACATTAATTTGCTAATTCCAGATGTATGAAACATGCAGGCCTAACTGTATCTAGTATATTGAACGCCAGATAAACTAACTTGGCCTTTTTTAAATAAAAAAAATTCCCTCACTGGAATACTTTCAGTCTTTTGACTGTATGGATTACAGATGGAATGACTGTTATATGTGAGTACCGCTTTCTTTGACAGATTCTAGTATGGGTACATATATGTTTTCCCAACCCCAGCACATTAGTTTGCTAATTCCAGATGTATGAAAGCATGAGCCTAACTGTATCTAGTATATTGAACATCAGATAAACTAACTTGGCCTTTTTAAATAAAAAAATTCCCTCACTGGAATACTTTCAGTCTTTTGACTGTATGGATTACAGATGGAATGACTGTTATATGTGAGTACCGCTTTCTTTGACAGATTCTAGTATGGGTACATATATGTTTTCCCAACCCCAGCACATTAGTTTGCTAATTCCAGATGTATGAAACGCAGGCCTAACTGTATCTAGTATATTGAGCACCAGATAAACTAACTTGGCCTTTTTAAATAAAAAAATTCCCTCACTGGAATACTTTCAGTCTTTTGACTGTATGGATTACAGATGGAATGACTGTTATATGTGAGTACCGCTTTCTTTGACAGATTCTAGTATGGGTACATATATGTTTTCCCAACCCCAGCACATTAGTTTGCTAATTCCAGATGTATGAAAGCATGAGCCTAACTGTATCTAGTATATTGAGCGCCAGATAAACTAACTTGGCCTTTTTAAATAAAAAAATTCCCTCACTGGAATACTTTCAGTCTTTTGACTGTATGGATTACAGATGGAATGACTGTTATATGTGAGTACCGCTTTCTTTGACAGATTCTAGTATGGGTACATATATGTTTTCCCAACCCCAGCACATTAGTTTGCTAATTCCAGATGTATGAAACGCAGGCCTAACTGTATCTAGTATATTGAACAGCCAGATAAACTAACTTGGCCTTTTTAAATAAAAAAATTCCCTCACTGGAATACTTTCAGTCTTTTGACTGTATGGATTACAGATGGAATGACTGTTATATGTGAGTACCGCTTTCTTTGACAGATTCTAGTATGGGTACATATATGTTTTCCCAACCCCAGCACATTAGTTTGCTAATTCCAGATGTATGAAACGCAGGCCTAACTGTATCTAGTATATTGAACAGCCAGATAAACTAACTTGGCCTTTTTAAATAAAAAATTCCCTCACTGGAATACTTTCAGTCTTTTGACTGTATGGATTACAGATGGAATGACTGTTATATGTGAGTACCGCTTTCTTTGACAGATTCTAGTATGGGTACATATATGTTTTCCCAACCCCAGCACATTAATTTGCTAATTCCAGATGTATGAAACGCAGGCCTAACTGTATCTAGTATATTGAACGCCAGATAAACTAACTTGGCCTTTTTAAATAAAAAAAATTCCCTCACTGGAATACTTTCAGTCTTTTGACTGTATGGATTACAGATGGAATGACTGTTATATGTGAGTACCGCTTTCTTTGACAGATTCTAGTATGGGTACATATATGTTTTCCCAACCCCAGCACATTAATTTGCTAATTCCAGATGTATGAAACGCAGGCCTAACTGTATCTAGTATATTGAACGCCAGATAAACTAACTTGGCCTTTTTTAAATAAAAAAAATTCCCTCACTGGAATACTTTCAGTCTTTTGACTGTATGGATTACAGATGGAATGACTGTTATATGTGAGTACCGCTTTCTTTGACAGATTCTAGTATGGGTACATATATGTTTTCCCAACCCCAGCAGATTAATTTGCTAATTCCAGATGTATGAAACGCAGGCCTAACTGTATCTAGTATATTGAACGCCAGATAAACTAACTTGGCCTTTTTTAAATAAAAAAATTCCCTCACTGGAATACTTTCAGTCTTTTGACTGTATGGATTACAGATGGAATGACTGTTATATGTGAGTACCGCTTTCTTTGACAGATTCTAGTATGGGTACATATATGTTTTCCCAACCCCAGCACATTAATTTGCTAATTCCAGATGTATGAAACGCAGGCCTAACTGTATCTAGTATATTGAACGCCAGATAAACTAACTTGGCCTTTTTAAATAAAAAAATTCCCTCACTGGAATACTTTCAGTCTTTTGACTGTATGGATTACAGATGGAATGACTGTTATATGTGAGTACCGCTTTCTTTGACAGATTCTAGTATGGGTACATATATGTTTTCCCAACCCCAGCACATTAATTTGCTAATTCCAGATGTATGAAACGCAGGCCTAACTGTATCTAGTATATTGAACGCCAGATAAACTAACTTGGCCTTTTTAAATAAAAAAAAATTCCCTCACTGGAATACTTTCAGTCTTTTGACTGTATGGATTACAGATGGAATGACTGTTATATGTGAGTACCGCTTTCTTTGACAGATTCTAGTATGGGTACATATATGTTTTCCCAACCCCAGCACATTAATTTGCTAATTCCAGATGTATGAAACGCAGGCCTAACTGTATCTAGTATATTGAACGCCAGATAAACTAACTTGGCCTTTTTAAATAAAAAAAAATTCCCTCACTGGAATACTTTCAGTCTTTTGACTGTATGGATTACAGATGGAATGACTGTTATATGTGAGTACCGCTTTCTTTGACAGATTCTAGTATGGGTACATATATGTTTTCCCAACCCCAGCACATTAATTTGCTAATTCCAGATGTATGAAACGCAGGCCTAACTGTATCTAGTATATTAAACGCCAGATAAACTAACTTGGCCTTTTTTAAATAAAAAAAAAATTCCCTCACTGGAATACTTTCAGTCTTTTGTAACCTCAATAGAAAGTGCTCAGACTGCCTTGCAAAGTAGTTTATGATAGTCTGGAGTCTCCTATGGCTGTATCCAATCCTTTTCAAACTTTTTATCACAAGGATAGCATTAGTAATATCAATGTAACACATATGGCAATGGGTAAACAAATGGTTGACAGTGTTAACAAACAGCCTGTTTTTAAACACACTAAACTGTTGGATTTGTTCTGATTTTAAAAATAATTAAAAACATCCAAAAATCATACCTTATTGCGGGCAGATACCTGCCAGCATTTACATACACATGGTAGTAATTGTAGAAGTTCTGAACAAGCAATCCCCAAATTCTCTCTTTTCAGGAGCAGCAACAATACAGTGCCAGTAGTAGCTGAGGCAGTACCATATGAAGCATGCTGAACAGGAGGTATGCGCCTATGTAGGTGTAGTAGTAGTGGCAGTAGGGGTAGTAGTCAGATTTTGACCCCTTGAATATGATGAGACCACCTGCCATGTTGAACACTCTCTCTGATAGGCTGGACAAGACAGTACACCAAAAGCAAATTGGGCCAGCTACAATCTGCTGACCCAGAAGTCAAGGGAACAGGTTATTTGATATTGAAAGAGCACAGTCAAGGTGTGAGTAAACCTGGTTGTTCAGATGGTTCGTATCCATTTGTTGATGTGTATCAGGTTGGTGTGGCACTTGAAAAAACTGATCCAACATGTTCATCAAACTGTGTTGTCTGTTGTGGCTTCTGCTACTTGTAGCAGTAGCGCAGACAGAGAGGGCATGTGAGCCGTGAAAGTTTAACTGGGACAATTTGTTTACTTTAATTATGTAATATCTACTTTATGACCGGGGTATTTAACATACCCACTGTTTTTATTCACAGTATATATCTTATTCAGACTTGGTAATTATCCATTGATGACTTTACACTTCTGGTAGTAGTTTATTCTGTGTCAGGGACTCCCTAGGGACTTCAGGAGGTTCCTGACACGGGATCACCCCTAGAAAAAATGAGTACTGTGACTTTAAATAGGAATGCAACTGCAGGATTGTCAGTGGTTGGCTAACACACAATACACTAAATGACCCTTGTCGTTTCCCTAGCAAAAGCCTTTCTCTATCAATTAAAAAACATATTCTAACTAAATCCATAAATCCTTCCTTATAAGGCCCAAAACTCACTGTATTGGTTGTGTGTTTAAAGATAACTGACTTTCTTTACTTTAGGTGTTGCAGAGAGATCCTGTCTCATCAATGTTTAAGCTCAGAATGGTATATTTTTCTTGTTTGGAATCATAGTGCCTGTGACATCCAGTATGTATATTTTGTTGCTCTCGATTGGCTGCGACTTACTCAAAGTATTATGGATGAGCACGACAGCTAGGGCCCTGCCCAGGGTCAAGTAATCCTCTATCTTAATCTTCCCTGCCCAGCCATGCTCATTATTGTACTGTGATATGTAAAATGGCAGATGTCATTTTGAGCAATTTGCATGAATCAAATCGCAACAATTTTAGATTCATTTGGAAGATTATTTTTTGCAAAATTCACTCATCCCTACCAAACAACAACAATTCTGGCACGAGGGATTACTTTAAAAAAAAATAATAATAATTCTCTTTGAGTTTTAAATGGCATGACATTTTAAAATTCTGGACATTTATAGATGTGCTACTAGCTATGTTTAGCTTTTTTTATTTACATAGAAACAGGAAACTTTTTTTGAAGTTTTAGTTTTTTACATATCTTTGAAAACTTTATTAAAATGTATTTTACAATCCTTTAGTTGCATTAGAGTACTTGAACTAGTGTTCCTTTGGTCACTTAAAGTACACACTGTAAGGGCTCATGCACACGAACGTGCCATGTTTTGCAGTCCACTGTACTCTGGCCCCCTCTTGGCTTTTTTGCTCTTACAGACACTGCTTATATGTATAGCTTCCCACTTAATTCTATATTGCAAGATTTAAGGTAGTGCTGTAGTTACTCACTAGAGGATGCAACTCTGCTGTTCTAATTCTCATTACAACTGTTGCTCAGCATGTGAAACATGATATATCCAGAGACAGAGAGAGAGAGGGAGAGCCAGGGAGCATTGGTGATGAGGTATGTGATTTTGATTTCAGGGAGGGAGGTGAAGAGGAGAAATATATTTATAATGCAATATGTCACACAAGCAGGAAATATACACCAGGAGCATGGTCAATTTGACTGCATGTAGAAAAGCCCACCAATGCATCCCAGCTACAGACATTACATTAGTAAGTGACTCATCTTACGGCATGTAAGAAAACATTTACACTTAGTTTCATGAGTCTGAAAGCCTCTTTAATAATTAGAGATTTATATCTTTATCGGAGTATTGCATCAAGGAATTATATAAAACATAAAATGTTCTGTTTGCAAAAGAGAATTTACCCTAGAATATACTGTATTATATTTAGTTCAACAACTTGAATTTTTAGTTTGAAAGTTAAATTGTGACAACTCACACACAACTCTTTTCAAAATGTCAAACAATCAGTTTTGCTCTATGAAACTGTGGTCAGCCAGGAATTCCCCCTACAGTTGCTGTAGCAAGGGAAGTGCAGTATTACATAACAGCCATTTAAAAGAATGGATACCCATGTAATTCAAAGATGGCTTAAGTCCACCAAACATTAGCTGCTTGTACAAAAGGAATCTCCATTATGGTTCATAAAGGGGGGTCAGAGGACCCACTCTGACATCCATATGGCCTAGTAGTCACATGAACAGGAGTTACCTTTATGAGATGACCTCTTTAAAGCTTTGACTACACCAACCCATTTTCTGGATGACTCTTTGTAACAAGGTAAAAGTTCAAAAGTTGAATAAGTCAAGGTGGCACATATAGTAGGTTATGGATTTTAGTTGTCAGGAAACATTTTATATAATCTACAGCATCTCCACCATGCTAACAACATATTGGTAAAATCTATGGTTTGAAAGACTAACATGAACTGTACCTCTTTTACTTGTATTTTTTGTCATAAAGTTAATATAATAGGTATTGTATTTGCATAGCCTAGTTCAATTTTCCATTTTCCTTTTCTACCTCAATAAATATCTTAATCTCTTATAACTCATGAGGGAGATGTTTTCTTTGTTTATATTAAGTGCTCCCATGAATTGTGTTGAGAATGAGTTTCATTTTAATGAAATCATATTTTTTTTTTATAGCAGGACATCTTTAATGACATGAGTGTGCCAATATTTGTTTGCTTAAAGTATATACATATATTGGTGCAATGCAGTGAATTTAACCATTGAATGTTATACAGCAGTTGCTATGAAAATTGTGTGTATCACTAATAAGTGTACTGTAACATAGTAACATTGTGAGGCTGAAAAAAAGACATCCATCCATCCAGTTGAGCCTGGACATCTGCATAGTAGTGACTTAGACAATTACTTTCTGAACTTCCACATTTTGTTGTATGAATTTATCTACAATCATATCTGAAACATGCAACACAGATGCTAATAAGATGGCTGAAAATTATATGGTGATAAGGAGATAAGTATCTGATTAGTGGCAGTCCGACCACTGTGCCACCACCAATACAAAGAACGGGGTCCCATGCTATCATTTGAACAGAGTGATGGAATGCATGCACGCTGCTGATCCATTCAGCTCTATGAGGTTGCCATAGATAATCAATTGCTTGTACTCACCTATCCCTGGCAATCCCATAGAGTTGAAAAGAGCATTGGACATGAATGCTGTTTGATTTAAACAGGGAGTATGGCCCAAATTCTCGTTATTGCCAAGGGCCACAGTGGTCAGAAACCCACCGATGAGACACTTGTTCCCTATACTGTGGATAGGGGATAAATTGTCTTAATTGGACACCCTCTTTAATAGAACCACCTCATTAGTTAAATAATGTATTTAGAAACTGTAAAAAATTATATTTGTAGGGTAAAAATGGGAAAAAACTCAATTCTGCTATTTTTTGGGGGAAGAATGGGGGTTAGTATTTGCAGTGTTTATGGTGTGGTAAAAATGATGTTATCTTTATTCGGCGGGGGAATAGAATTATGCCAATATCAAATTTATATAGTTTTTGTTATGTTTTACAAGCACAAAATAAAACAAAAATTACAAACTGCTTTGTGCCATTTTCTGACAACATTTTTGGAGGGTGGGGTGTTATTAATACTATTTTCATGTCTTCAGCAAGTAATCTGTATGAGTACTCATTTATAGAGATGAGCGAACACCTGGATGTTCGGGTTCGAGAAGTTCGGCGAACTTCCCGAAAATGTTCGTGTTCGGGATCCGAACTCGACCCGAACTTTATCCCGAACCCGAACCCCATTGAAGTCAATGGGGACCCGAACTTTTAGGCACTAAAAAGGCTGTAAAATAGTCCAGGAACGGGCTAGAGGGCTGCCAAAGGCAGAAAAATGTAGGTAAATCCCCTGCAAACAAATGTGGATAGGGAAATTAATTAAAATAAAATAAATAAAATTTAACCAATATCAATTGGAGAGAGGTCCCACTGCAAGGAATCATGCGTCATATCACTCAACACTGGAGAAGGCCACTTTCAGTTATTTCGGCCCAAGCACCCAGACAGAAGAGAAAGGTCCCACAGCAAGGAATCATGCGTCATATCACCCACCACTGGAGAAGGCCATTTTCAGTTATTTAGGCCCCAGCACCCAGACAGAGGAGAGAGAGGTCCCACAGCAAGGAATCATGCTTAATATCAACCACCACCGGAGAAGACCACTCTCAGTTATTTCGGCCCAACACCCAGACAGAGGAGAGAGGTCCCACAGCAAGGAATCATGCGTCATATCACCCACCACTGGAGAAGGCCACTTTCAGTTATTTCGGCCCAGCACCCAGACCGAGGATAGTTCCACAGCAAGGAATCATGCGTCATATCACCCACCACTGGAAAAGGCCATTTTCAGTTATTTCGGCCCCAGCACCCAGTCAGATAAAAGAGAGGGCCCACAGCAAGGAATCATGCGTCATATCAACCACCACCGGAGAAGGCCACTCTCAGTTATTTCGGCCCCAGCACCCAGATAGAGGAGAGAGGTCCCACAGCAAGGAATCATGCGTAATATCACCCACCACTGGAGAAGGCCATTTTCAGTTATTTCGGCCCCAGCACCCAGTCAGATGAGAGAGGTCCCACAGCAAGGAATCATGCGTCATATCAACCACCACCGGAGAAGGCCACTCTCAGTTATTTCGGCCCAGCACCCAGACAGAGGAGAGAGGTTCCACAGCAAGGAATCATGTGTCATATCAACCACCACCGGAAAAGGCCACTCTCAGTTATTTCGGCCCCACTACCCAGACAGAGGGAGGTTCATTCAACTTTGGGTTGCACCGCAAGATCATGGTAAAGTTAAAAAAATGAGGATTCAATAAAGAAGTGCCCCGGAGTGCAAGAATACATGGTTGAGGGGGAGGCAGTTATAAATGTCTATTCTGCACAAGGGATGGACAGGTCCTGTGGGATCCATGCCTGGTTTATTTTTATGAACTTCAGCTTGTCCACGTTGGCTGTGGACAGGCGGCTGCGTTTGTCAGTAATGACGCCCCCTGCCGTGCTGAATACACGTTCAGACAAAACGATGGCCGACGGGCAGGCCAGCACCTCCAAGGCTTAAAATGCTAACTCTGGCCACGTGGACAATTTGGAGACCCAGAAGTTGAATGGGGCCGAACCATCAGTCAGTACGTGGAGGGGTGTGCAGACGTACTGTTCAACCATGTTAGTGAAATGCTGCCTCCTGCTAACACGTTCCGTATCAGGTGGTGGTGCAGTAAGCTGTGGCGTGGAGACAAAACTTTTCCACATTTCTGCCATGCTAACCCTTCCCTCAGAGGAGCTGGCCGTGACACAGCTGCGTTGGCGACCTCTTGCTCCTCCTCTGCCTTCGCCTTGGGCTTCCACCTGTTCCCCTGTGACATTTGGGAATGCTCTCAGAAGCGCCTCTACCAGCGTGCGCTTGTACTCGCGCATCTTACTATCACGCTCCAGTGCAGGAAGTAAGGTGGGCACATTGTCTTTGTACCAGGGATCCAGCAGGGTGGCAACCCAGTAGTCCGCACACGTTAAAATGTGGGCAACTCTGCTGTCGTTGCGCAGGCACTGCAGCATGAAGTCACTCATGTGTGCCAGGCTCCCCAGAGGTAAGGACAAGCTGTCCTCTGTGGGAGGCGTATCGTCATCGTCCTCCGTATCCCCCCCAGCCACGCACCAGTGATGGGCCTGAGCTGTGTCGGGTGCCACCCCGCTGTGAACCTGCTTCATCCTCATCCTCCTCCACCTCCTCCTCATCCTCCTCGTCCTCCAGTAGTGGGCCCTGGCTAGCCACATTTGTACCTGGCCTCTGCTGTTGCAAAAAACCTCCCTCTGAGCCACTTCTAACAGACTGGCCTGAAAGTGCTAAAAATGACCCCTCATCCTCCTACTCCTCCTGGGCCACCTCATCTTCCATCATCGCCCTAAGCGTTTTCTCAAGGAGACATAGAAGTGGTATTGTAACGCTAATAACGGTGTCATCGCCACTGGCCATGTTGGTGGAGTACTCGAAACAGCGCAACAGGGCACACAGGTCTCGCATGGAGGCCCAATCATTGGTGGTGAAGTGGTGCTGTTCCGCAGTGCGACTGACGCGTGCGTGCTGCAGCTGAAACTCCACTATGGCCTGCTGCTGCTCGCACAGTCTCTCCAGCATGTGCAAGGTGGAGTTCCACCTGGTGGGCACGTCGCATATGAAGCGGTGAGCGGGAAGGCCGAAGTAGCGCAGACAGGCGAGCAGCGGCAGGATGTGAACGCCGGAAGCGCGCACAGACGGCCCACACTTTATGCAGCAGCTCTGACATTTCGGGGAAGTTGTGAATGAACTTCTGCACCACCAAATTCAACACATGCGCCAGGCAAGGGATGTGCGTCAAACCGGCTAGTCCCAGAGTTGAGACGAGATTTCGCCTATTATCGCACACCACCAGGCCGGGCTTGAGGCCCACTGGCAGAAACCACTCGTCGGTCTGTTGTTCAATACCCCGCCACAACTCCAGCCTGTCCCCCAAACATATGAGTTTCAGAATGGCCTGCTGACGTTTACCCCGGGCTGTGCTGAAGTTGGTGGTGAAGGTGTGTGGCTGACTGGATGAGCTGGTGGAAGCAGAGGAGGAGGAAGCCGAGTAGGAGGAGGAGGAGGCTACAGGAGGCAAAGAATGATGCCCTGCGATCCTTGGCGGCGGAAGGACATGCGCCAAGGAACTCTCCGCCTGCGGCCCAGCCACCACTACATTTACCCAGTGTGCAGTTAGGGAGATATAGCGTCCCTGGCCGTGCTTACTGGTCCACGTATCTGGGGTTAGGTGGACCTTGCCACAGATGGCGTTGCGCAGTGCACACTTGATTTTAACGATACTTGGTTGTGCAGGGAAGGCACGGATGTCTTGGAGAAGTAGTGGCGGCTGGGAACAACATACTGTGGGACAGCCATGGACATCAGCTGTTTGAAGCTGTCTGTGTCCACTAGCCTGAATGACAGCATTTCAAAGGCCAGTAGTTTAGAAATGCTGGCATTCAGGCCCAGGGCTCGAGGGTGGCTAGGTGGGAATTTACGCTTTCTCTCCAAGGTTTGTGAGATGGAGAGCTGAACGCTGCCGTGTGACATGGTGGAGATGCTTGGTGACGCAGGTGGTGTTGTCGGTGGCACATCCTCTGTTTGGTGGGTGGCAGGTGCCAACATTCCTCCCGAAGCGGAGGAAGAGGCCGAGGCAGCAGCAGAAGAGGAAGCAGGGGGAGCCAGAGTGAGTTCCTTGCTTTTAAGGTGTTTACTCCACTGCAGTTCATGCTTTGCATGTAGATGCCTGGTAATGCAGGTTGTGCTAAGGTTCAGAACGTTAATGCCTCGCTTCAGGATCTGATGGCACAGCGTGCAAACCACTCGGGTCTTGTCGTCAGCACATTGTTTAAAGAAGTGCCATGCCAGGGAACTCCTTGAAGCTGCCTTTGGGGTGCTCGGTCCCTGTTTGCGGTGGCCAGTAGCAGGCGAACTCTCTTGGCGGCGGCTGGTCTTCTTTTGCCCCCTGCTCCCTCTTTTGCTACGCTGTTGGCTCGGTCTCACCACTGCCTCTTCCTCTGAACTATGAAAGTCAGTGGCACGACCTTCATTCCATGTGGGGTCTAGGACCTCATCATCCCCTGCATCGTCTTCCACACAGTCTTCCTCCCTGACCTCCTGTTCGGTCTGCACACTGCAGAAAGACGCAGCAGTTGGCACCTGTGTTTCGTCATCATCAGAGACGTGCGGACTCCGATGAGGTGGTATTCCCATGTCCTCATCATCAGGAAACATCAGTGGTTGTGCATCAGTGCATTCTATGTGAATTTCCTTGGGAAACCCTGCCAGCAGAGTCTTTAAACAACATAAGAGACTGCTGCATAACTTGAGGCTCTGACAGTTTCCCTGATATGCATGGGGGTGATGTGACAGACTGATGGGCTTGGTTTTCAGGTGCCACCTGTGCGCTTTCAGCAGAAGACTGGGTGGGAGATAATGTTGTGAACATGCTGGATCCACTGTTGGCCACACAATTGACTAGCGCCTGTACCTGCTCAGGCCTTACCATCCTTAGAACGGCATTGGGCCCCACCAAATATCGCTGTAAATTCTGGCGTGTACTGGAACCTGAGGTAGTTGGTTCACTAGGACGTGTGGCTGTGGCAGAATGGCCACGTCCTCTCCCAGCACCAGAGGGAACACTAACACCACCACGACCGCGTCCGCGTCCCTTACTAGATGTTTTCCTCATTGTTACCGTGTACCAAGCACCACAATAAGGAAAAAAATATTTGGCCCAATGTATTGATTTCAAATTCAGGCCTTTTTTTACAGGCACCTAACACTATCTGACTATTTGTTTATGTAGCGTATTACACTAATCCAGGCACAGCAGTAGCCACTGATTTAGGGGAATATCTCTTTTAGGGCTAGTATTTAGGCCCTGGATGAAAGGTATCCTTTTATGCACAAATTTACAATTGGCCTGCAACAGCTGGGACACCAGATTCAGGGTATTGCTATTTTGGCAAGTGAATTACACCCCAGAACAAAATATATGTTTTGGCGGACACTATTATATTTTGCCAGCCACAGCTGAAACCACTGATTTATGATATTGCTATTTTGGCAATTGACTTTCACCCCAGAACAAAATATATGTTTTGGCGGACACTATGAAATGTGGCCTGCAAAAGTTGGGACACCAGATTCAGGGTATTGCTATTTTGGCAGATTAATTTCACCCCAGAACAAAATATATGTTTTGGTGGACACTATGAAACCTGGCCTGCAACAGCTGGGACACCAGATTCAGGGTATTGCTATTTTGGCAAGTGAATTACACCCCAGAACAAAATATATGTTTTGGAGGACACTATTATATTTTGCCAGCCACAGCTGAAACCACTGATTTATAGTATTGCTATTTTGGCAATTGAATTTCACCACAGAAAATAATCTATCCTTTGCCAGACAGCAGACAGTATTATACTTGTCTAGCCAAAGCTGGAACACCAGATTTTGGGGATTGGTATTTGGGCAATTGTATTTAACCCCTTAATAAAATATAGAAATTGCTTTCCTGAGTTTCTAGGGGTGACAATTAGCACAGCCAAGCCACTGATGTAGGATATAGCAAAAATAAACTAGTATTGATGGATTGATGGACTTGGTGGCAGCTTGTTCTGGTGCACCACAAGTCACAAAATGGCCGCCGATCAACCCAGAAAATAAGTGACAGAAAAACACTCTGTGCAGCCTAAAACCAGTGAGCAAGTAGCTAGCAGAAGTTCAATCATTCACAGCTGTAGATCGATCCGTTCATTAGGTGCTGTTGCTGACTTTACCCTACCTAATCTCGCCCTGACAGAAGCTGCGTCCTCTCCCTACACTAATCAGAGCAGTGTGACGTGCGGCGCTACGTGACTCCAGCTTAAATAGAGGCTGGGTCACATATGCTGCACTTGGCCAATCACAGCCATGCCATTAGTAGGCATGGCTGTGATGGGCTTTTAGGGCAATAAGTAAAACGCTAGCTGATTGGCTGCTGTGCAGCCCTTCAGAAAGCGGGAAGTAATCGATGAACAACAAACCCGAACCCGAACTTTTTTGAAAATGTTCGGGTTCGGGTCCGTGTCCCGGACACCCCAAAATTCGGTACGAACCCGAACGATGCTAAAACTATTCGCTCAACACTACTCATTTACATCGTCAAGTTAGTTCAGTCATCTTTTTCCAAGATCAACTGAAGGACATGTAGCATCTCTAATCATCCTCCACACACAGACAATGTGACATCGCTGGTATGCTGAGGTTATCAGTTAGCATTGCAGGATGCATATTCATGTATATTGGTATGCTGTAGTAAATGGAACCTGTATTTCATGCATATGTTTATGTTTCATAGCTTTGTTTGTACTGTAATGTGTTATAGATTATTTGACTGACTTGAATGTTTTTTTTTCTAACTGTCACATTGAACCAACATCATGTCGCATTGCGACACCATTAAAATACATTACATGAAATGTCACGCAACTTTCTTGTCACGCTACACATGTCACTGTGTAGCCGTACCCTAGAAGTTGAATTGTATGCTACTCCAGAGTGAAGGGTGGATATTTACTAAGCACGTTGCACCAAAATTATTATGTAAAATGTGCCAAAAAGAATGGTGTTTTGATTTGCACCAAAATGTATCAACTGTTTTCTCCAGAATTTTCACCATAAAAAATGCATCATGCCAGAAATGAGTTATACCGTAAATTTGAAAGTTGGGGAGCTCTAACAAATTGGCGCATATTTCGTATCATTTATCATACTCTTATCGGCAGAAATGGCTCAAATTGTTGTTGACAATTAAGCTAGATTATGTGGTGGTGTTTTGGGTAAAAAGTCGCTTTTAGGGCATAAAGATATGACTTTTTGTTAGCTGTGGACAACTAATGTCACTGTCCGCAGCGGACACTGTCTACGGAGAAAGTACACTGGACGTCACAGATATTTTTTTGATGTGCACACTTTACCCACGAGATGTGGTGCAACTAATGTCACTGTCCGCAGCAGACACCGTCTACGAAAAAAGTACACTGGATGTCACAGATATTTTTGGGATGCGTACACTTTACACAGGAGATGTGGCGCAGCTAATATCACTGTCCGCAGCAGACATCGTCTACGGAAAATGTACACTGGATGTCACAGATATTTTTTGGATGCGCACACTTTAGACTGGAGTTGTGGCGCTGTGTGTCTGCAACGGCCTAACTATTGCACGCTATTTAGCGCAGGATGAGCTAAATAAAGATATTGCTGCCACACACAATAGTCCTAAAAGGACTTTTGGGTCTCTGAAAAGTTTTTCTAATAAAAAAATATTCCTATATCAATCCCTACACTGAGCCGAACTTGCGTCATCGCGTGCTACATAGGCCAGCCAATCACTGTAATGCCAGTAACGAACATGGCTAAGGCATTACAGTTAGTGTTGAGTGCGAAAATTTCGAATTGAGAATATTGGCACTTCGAGAATTAGCGAATATTTTGAATATAGTGCTATATATTCGTAAATACGAATATTCTTTTTTTTTTGTTTGTTTTTTTCATCTGAACCCATTAACTAGTATGCCTACCTGATTCTTGCTTGTGGGCCAATGTGAGAAGGCTGCAATATTGTAGTCTGTAGTGAATTAGAATATTCTTCATTATTTAATTTATTTTCTCGTATACGAAAAATCAGCAATGTAATATTCGCATATGTGAATATTCTAAAACACGAATAAATAGCACTATAGAATATTCATCATTTTTTTCCTTAGGAAGTCATGATTCCTCCCTTCTTAAGTTGATTTTGGGCCAATGACTGTTCACATTAAATTGAAAAAAATGACGAATATTCTAAAAAACAAATATATAGCATAGTGCTATATATTCGTGTTTTAGAACATTCGCATTACGCGAATATTACATTGCCGATTTTTCGCAATCAGTAAAAATAATCTCTAATACGAATATTCGTGAATATATGACGAATATTCTAACGAATATTCGTGAAATATCGCAAATTTGAATATTGCCCCTGACGCTCATCACTAATTACAGTGAGGGCAGTACTTACCTGCACGTTTATTTGCTGCGCAGCAGCCAAGAAACATGCGGGGATGAGTCTCGAATAGAGTTGAGCGAACACCTGGATGTTCGGGTTCGACGAGTTCGGCCGAACTTTCAAAAAATGTTCGGGTTCGGGATCCGAACTCGACCCGAACTTCATCCCGAACCCGAACCCCATAGAAGTCAATGGGGACCCGAACTTTTGGGCACTAAAATGGCTGTAAAACACACCCGGAAAGGGCTAGAGGGCTGCAAAAGGCAGCAAAATGTAGTTAAATCCCCTGCAAACAAATGTAGATAGGGAAATGATGAGTTAACATAAAATAAATAAAAATTAAACAATATTAATTGGAGTGAGGTCCCATAGCACAGAATCAGGCTTCAAGTCACCCACCAATGGAGAAGGTCACTTACTATTATTTTGACCACAGCACCCAGACAAAGGAGAGAGGTCCCACAGCAGAGAACCAGGCATCATATCACCCACCACAGGAGTAGGCCACCATTTAGTTACTTTGACCCCTACACCCAGACGGAGGAGAGAGGTTACACAGCAGAGAATCAGGCATCATATCAACCACCACAGGAGAAGCCACCATTTAGTTACTTTGACCCCTGCACCCAGGAAGAGGAGAGAGGCCCCACAGCACATATTCTGGCATCATATCAGCCACCACAGGAGAAGCCACCATTGAGTTACTTTGACCCCTGCACCCAGGAAGAGGAGAGAGGCCCCACAGCACATATTCTGGCATCATACTAACCACCACAGGAGAAGCCACCATTGAGTTACTTTGACCCCTGCACCCAGGAAGAGGAGAGAGGCCCCACAGCACATATTCTGGCATCATATCAGCCACCACAGGAGAAGCCACCATTGAGTTACTTTGACCCCGCACCCAGGAAGAGGAGAGAGGCACCACAGCACATATTCTGGCATCATATCACACACCACAGGAGAAGGCCTCTTTCAGTGATTTAGGCCTTTGGACCCAGACAGAGAGAGAGGCACCACAGCACATATTCTGGCATCATATCAGCCACCACAGGAGAAGCCACCATTGAGTTACTTTGACCCCTGCACCCAGGAAGAGGAGAGAGGCCCCACAGCACATATTCTGGCATCATATCACCCACCACAGGAGTAGGCCACCATTTAGTTACTTTGACCCCTACACCCAGACGGAGGAGAGAGGTTACACAGCAGAGAATCAGGCATTTAGATCACCCACCACAGGAGTAGGCCACCATTGAATCAGACCCCGGCAACCATGTCAGATGGCACAAGCATCAGCTTTATATCAATCAGCACAGGAGAAGGCGACTTTGAAAGACTTTGACCCCTACACCCAGATGGAGGAGAGAGGTTTCACAGCAGAGAATCAGGCATCATATCAACCACCACAGGAGAAGCCACCATTGAGTTACTTTGACCCCTGCACCCAGGAAGAGGAGAGAGGCACCACAGCACATATTCTGGCATCATATCAGCCACCACAGGAGAAGCCACTATTGAGTTACTTTGACCCCTGCACCCAGGAAGAGGAGAGAGGCCCCACAGCACATATTCTGGCATCATATCACCCACCACAGGAGTAGGCCACCATTTAGTTACTTTGACCCCTACACCCAGACGGAGGAGAGAGGTTACACAGCAGAGAATCAGGCATTTAGATCACCCACCACAGGAGTAGGCCCCAATTTAATGGGACCCCGGCAACCATGTCAGATGGCACAACCATCAGCTTCATATCAATCAGCACAGGAGAAGGCGACTTTGAAAGACTTTGACCCCTACACCCAGACGGAGGAGAGAGGTTTCACAGCAGAGAATCAGGCATCATATCAACCACCACAGGAGAAGCCACCATTTAGTTACTTTGACCCCTGCACCCAGGAAGAGGAGAGAGGCCACACAGCACATATTCTGGCATCATATCAGCCACCACAGGAGAAGCCACCATTGAGTTACTTTGACCCCTGCACCCAGGAAGAGGAGAGAGGCCCCACAGCACATATTCTGGCATTATACTAAACACCACCGGTGAAGCCACCATTGAGTTACTTTGACCCCTGCACCCAGGAAGAGGAGAGAGGCCCCACAGCACATATTCTGGCATCATATCAGCCACCACAGGAGAAGCCACCATTGAGTTACTTTGACCCCCGCACCCAGGAAGAGGAGAGAGGCACCACAGCACATATTCAGGCATCATATCACACACCACAGGAGAAGGCCTCTTTCAGTGATTTAGGCCTTTGGACCCAGACAGAGGAGAGAGGCACCACAGCACATATTCTGGCATCATATCAGCCACCACAGGAGAAGCCACCATTGAGTTACTTTGACCCCTGCACCCAGGAAGAGGAGAGAGGCCCCACTGCACATATTCTGGCATCATACTAACCACCACAGGAGAAGCCACCATTGAGTTACTTTGACCCCGCACCCAGGAAGAGGAGAGAGGCACCACAGCACATATTCTGGCATCATATCAGCCACCACAGGAGAAGCCACCATTGAGTTACTTTGACCCCTGCACCCAGGAAGAGGAGAGAGGCCCCACAGCACATATTCTGGCATCATATCAGCCACCACAGGAGAAGCCACCATTGAGTTACTTTGACCCCCGCACCCAGGAAGAGGAGAGAGGCACCACAGCACATATTCAGGCATCATATCACACACCACAGGAGAAGGCCTCTTTCATTGATTTAGGCCTTTGGACCCAGACAGAGAGAGAGGCACCACAGCACATATTCTGGCATCATATCAGCCACCACAGGAGAAGCCACCATTGAGTTACTTTGACCCCTGCACCCAGGAAGAGGAGAGAGGCCCCACAGCACATATTCTGGCATCATACTAACCACCACAGGAGAAGCCACCATTGAGTTACTTTGACCCCCGCACCCAGGAAGAGGAGAGAGGCACCACAGCACATATTCTGGCATCATATCAGCCACCACAGGAGAAGCCACCATTGAGTTACTTTGACCCCTGCACCCAGGAAGAGGAGAGAGGCCCCACAGCACATATTCTGGCATCATATCACCCACCACAGGAGTAGGCCACCATTTAGTTACTTTGACCCCTACACCCAGACGGAGGAGAGAGGTTACACAGCAGAGAATCAGGCATTTACATCACCCACCACAGGAGTAGGCCCCAATTTAATGGGACCCGGCAACCATGTCAGATGGCACAACCATCAGCTTCATATCAATCAGCACAGGAGAAGGCGACTTTGAAAGTCTTTGACCCCTACACCCAGACGGAGGAGAGAGGTTTCACAGCAGAGAATCAGGCATTTAGATCACCCACCACAGGAGTAGGCCCCCATTGAATCAGACCCTGGCAACCATGTCAGATGGCACAACCATCAGCTTTATATCAATCAGCACAGGAGAAGGCGACTTTGAAAGACTTTGACCCCTACACCCAGATGGAGGAGAGAGGTTTCACAGCAGAGAATCAGGCATCATATCAACCACCACAGGAGAAGCCACCATTTAGTTACTTTGACCCCTGCACCCAGGAAGAGGAGAGAGGCACCACAGCACATATTCTGGCATCATATCAGCCACCACAGGAGAAGCCACCATTGAGTTACTTTGACCCCTGCACCCAGGAAGAGGAGAGAGGCCCCACAGCACATATTCTGGCATCATATCAGCCACCACAGGAGAAGCCACCATTGAGTTACTTTGACCCCGCACCCAGGAAGAGGAGAGAGGCACCACAGCACATATTCAGGCATCCTATCACACACCACAGGAGAAGGCCTCTTTCAGTGATTTAGGCCTTTGGACCCAGACAGAGGAGAGAGGCACCACAGCACATATTCTGGCATCATATCAGCCACCACAGGAGAAGCCACCATTGAGTTACTTTGACCCCTGCACCCAGGAAGAGGAGAGAGGCCCCACAGCACATATTCTGGCATCATACTAACCACCACAGGAGAAGCCACCATTGAGTTACTTTGACCCCTGCACCCAGGAAGAGGAGAGAGGCACCACAGCACATATTCTGGCATCATATCAGCCACCACAGGAGAAGCCACCATTGAGTTACTTTGACCCCTGCACCCAGGAAGAGGAGAGAGGCCCCACAGCACATATTCTGGCATCATATCAGCCACCACAGGAGTAGGCCACCATTTAGTTACTTTGACCCCTACACCCAGACGGAGGAGAGAGGTTACACAGCAGAGAATCAGGCATTTACATCACCCACCACAGGAGTAGGCCCCAATTTAATGGGACCCCGGCAACCATGTCAGATGGCACAACCATCAGCTTCATATCAATCAGCACAGGAGAAGGCGACTTTGAAAGACTTTGACCCCTACACCCAGACGGAGGAGGAGGTTTCACAGCAGAGAATCAGGCATTTAGATCACCCACCACAGGAGTAGGCCCCCATTGAATCAGACCCTGGCAACCATGTCAGATGGCACAACCATCAGCTTTATATCAATCAGCACAGGAGAAGGCGACTTTGAAAGACTTTGACCCTACACCCAGATGGAGGAGAGAGGTTTCACAGCAGAGAATCAGGCATCATATCAACCACCACAGGAGAAGCCACCATTTAGTTACTTTGACCCCTGCACCCAGGAAGAGGAGAGAGGCACCACAGCACATATTCTGGCATCATATCAGCCACCACAGGAGAAGCCACCATTGAGTTACTTTGACCCCTGCACCCAGGAAGAGGAGAGAGGCCCCACAGCACATATTCTGGCATCATATCACCCACCACAGGAGTAGGCCACCATTTAGTTACTTTGACCCCTACACCCAGACGGAGGAGAGAGGTTACACAGCAGAGAATCAGGCATTTAGATCACCCACCACAGGAGTAGGCCACCATTGAATCAGACCCCGGCAACCATGTCAGATGGCACAAGCATAAGCTTTATATCAATCAGCACAGGAGAAGGCGACTTTGACAGACTTTGACCCCTACACCCGGACGGAGGAGAGAGGTTTCAAAGCAGAGAATCAGGCATTTAGATCACCCACCACAGGAGTAGGCCCCAATTTAATGGGACCCCGGCAACCATGTCAGATGGCACAACCATCAGCTTCATATCAATCAGCACAGGAGAAGGCGACTTTGAAAGACTTTGACCCCTTCACCCAAACAGAGGAGAGAGGTTCCACATCAGAGAATCAGGCATCATATCAACCACCACAGGAGTAGGCCACAATTTAGTTTATTTGACCCCTGCACCCAGGAAGAGGAGAGAGGCCCCACAGCACATATTCTGGCATCATATCACACACCACAGGAGAAGGCCTCTTTCAGTGATTTAGGCCTTTGGACCCAGACAGAGGAGAGAGGTCAGAGATTAGCTTCATATCCCCAGCACAGCAGAAGACCGCTTTATTTGACTTAGGCCTCAGCACCCAGACAGAAGACAGAGGTAGCATGGCAGAGGTTATGGCTTCATGTCACCCGTTAGTTTAACCGGCCACTTTCATCTGGTTAGGCCCGGCGCCCAGACAGAGAAGAGTTTCATTCAACTGTGGGTTTCATAAAATTTGTATCAAATAAAGAAGTGGCCCGTAGCACAACAAGACATGTTTTAGGCAGTTAATAAGGACTACTCTGCACAAGGGAGGGACAGGTCCTGTGGGATCCATGCCTGGTTCATCTTTATGAAGGTCAGCTTGTCCACGTTGGCTGTGGACAGGCGGCTGCGCTTGTCAGTAATGGCGCCCCCTGCCGTGCTGAATACGCGTTCAGATAAAACGCTGGCCGCCGGGCAGGAAAGCACCTCCAAGGCATAACATGCTAACTCTGGCCACGTGGACAATTTCGAAACCCAGTAGTTGAATGGGGCCGAACCATCCGTCAGGATGTGGAGGGGTGTGCAGACATACTGTTCAACCATGTTAGTGAAATGCTGCCTCCTGCTAACACGTTCCGTATCAGGTGTCGGTGCAGATAGCTGTGGCGTGGAGACAAAACTTTTCCACATTTCTGCCATGCTAACCCTGCCCTCAGATGAGCTGGCCGTGACACAGCTGCGTTGGCGACCTCTTGCCACTCCTCTGCCTTCACCTTCCACCTGTTCCCCTGTGACATGTGGGAATGCTCTCAAGAGCGCCTCTATCAGCGTGCGCTTGTTCTCGCGCATCTTATGGTCGCGCTCCAGTTCAGGAATTAAAGTGGGCACATTGTCTTTATACCGGGGATCCAGCAGGGTGGCCACCCAGTAGTCTGCACACGTTAAAACGTGGGCAACTCTGCTGTCGTTGCGCAGGCATTGGAGCATATATTCGCTCATGTGGGCCAGGCTACCCATGGGTAAGGACAAGCTGTCCTCTGTGGGAGGCGTATCGTCATCGTCCACCGTATCCCCCAGCCACGCACCAGTGATGGGCCTGGGCTGCCACCCCGCTGTGAACTTGCGTCATCCTCGTCCCCCTCCACCTCCTCCTCCTCATCCTCCTCGTCCTCCAGTACAGTGCCTTGGCTGGCGACTTGTGGACCTGTCCTCTGCTGCTTAAACAAACCTCCCTCTGAGCCAATTCGAACAGACTGGCCCGAAAGTGTTAGAAACGAGCCCTCATCCTCCTCCTCCTCCTCCACCTGGGCCACCTCCTCTAACATCATTGCCCTAAGTGTTTTCTCAAGGAGACATAGAAGTGGTATTGTAACGCTGATAACAGTGTCATCGCCACTGGCCATGTTGGTGGAGTACTCGAAACAGCGCAGCAGGGCACACAGGTCTCGCATGGAGGCCCAATCATTGGTGGTGAAGTGGTGCTGTTCGGCAGTACGACTGACGCGAGCGTGCTGCAGCTGAAACTCCACTATGGCCTGCTGCTGCTCGCACAGTCTCTCCAGCATGTGCAAGGTGGAGTTCCACCGGGTGGGCACGTCGCATATGAGGCGGTGAGCGGGAAGGCCGAAGTTCCGCTGTAGCGCAGACAGGCGAGCAGCGGCAGGATGTGAACGGCGGAAGCGCGCACAGACGGCCCGCACTTTATGCAGCAGCTCTGACATGTTGGGGTAGTGGTGAATGAACCTCTGCACCACCAAGTTCAGCACATGCGCCAGGCAAGGGATGTGCGTCAAACCGGCTAGTCCCAGAGCTGCCACGAGATTTCGCCCATTATCGCATACCACCAGGCCTGGCTTGAAGCCCACCGGCAGAAACCACTCGTCGGTCTGTTGTTCAATACCCCGCCACAACTCCTGCGCAGTGTGGGGCCTGTCCCCCAAACATATGAGTTTCAGAATGGCCTGCTGACGTTTACCCCGGGCTGTGCTGAAGTTGGTGGTGAAGGTGTGTGGCTGACCGGATGAGCTGGTGGAAGCAGTGGAGGAGGAAGCCGAGTAGGAGGAGGAGGCTACAGGAGGCAGAGAATGATGCCCTGCGATCCTAGGGGGCGGAAGGACGTGCGCCAAGGAACTGTCCGCCGGGGGCCCAGCCGCCACTACATTCATCCAGTGTGCAGTTAGTGAGATATAGCGTCCCTGGCCGTGCTTACTGGTCCACGTATCTGTGGTTAGGTGGACCTTGCCACAAATGGCGTTGCGCAGTGCACACTTGATTTTATCGGACACTTGCATGTGCAGGGAAGGCACGGCTGTCTTGGAGAAGTAGTGGCGGCTGGGAACCACATACTGCGGGACAGCCATGGCCATCAGCTGTTTGAAGCTGTCTGTGTCCACCAGCCGGAATGACAGCATTTCAAAGGCCAGCAGTTTAGAAATGCTGGCGTTCAGGCCAAGGGCTCGAGGGTGACTCGGGGAATTTGCGCTTCCTCTCTAAGGTTTGAGATATTGAGAGCTGAACGCTGCTGTGTGATATAGTGGAGACGCTAGTTGACGGTGGCGGTGGTGGTGGTGTCGGTGGCACATCCTCTGTTTGCTGCTCAGCAGGTGGCAACATTCCTCTCGAGGCGGAAGCCGAGGCAGCAGCGGTAGAGGGAGCAGGGGAGCCTCAGCGAGTGCCTGGTTTTTAAGGTGTGTACCCCACTGCAGTTCATGCTTTGCATGTAGATGCCTGGTCATGCAGGTTGTGCTGAGGTTCAGAACGTTAATGCCTCGCCTCAGGCTCTGATGGCAGAGCGTGCAAGTCACTCGGGTCTTGTCGGTAGGACATTGTTTAAAGAAGTGCCATGCCAGGGAACTCTTTGAAGCTGCCTTTGTGGGGCTGGGTCCCTGTTGGCGATGTCCAGTAGCAGGCGAACTCTGGGGCGGCGGCTCGTCTGCTTTGGCCCCCTGCTCCCTCTTTGGCTTCGCTGTTGTCTCGGTCTCACCACTACCTCTTCCTCTGAACTGTGAAAGTCATCGCCACGACCTTCAGTCCATGTGGGGTCTAAGACCTCATCGTCCTCTGCATCGTCTTCCACCCAGTCTCCCTCCCTGACCTCCTCCTGTTCAGTCTGCACACTGCAAAAGACGCGGCAGTGGGCACCTGTGTTTCGTCATCATCAGAGACGTGCGGACTCCGATGAGGTGGTATTCCCATGTCCTCTTCATCTGGAGACATAAGTGGTTGTGCGTCAGTGCATGGTATGTCTTCCTCCACTGGGGAAGGGCTAGGTGGACGCCCCTGGGAAACCCTGGAAGCAGAGTCTTCAAACAGAAGAAGAGACTGCTGCATAACTTGTGGCTCAGACCGTTTCCCTGATATGCTTGGGGGTGATGTGACAGACTGATGGGCTTGGTTTTCAGGTGCCACCTGTGCGCTTTCCGCAGAAGACTGGGTGGAAGACCATGTGGTGAACGTGCTGGAAGCACTGTCGGCCACCCAATCGATTAATGCCTGTACCTGCTCAGGCCTTACCATCCTAAGAGCGGCATTGGGCCCCACGAGATATTGCGGTACATTCTGCCGGCTAGTTGAGGGAGTTCGTTCCCTACTGTGTGCGCCTGGGGCCGAACGGCCACGTCCTCTACCAGCAACAGAGGCTCCACGGACACCACCACGACCGCGTCCTCGTCCCTTAATAGTATTTTTCTTCATTGTTGCGATTCAACTCGCACCACAATGAAATATATTATTTTTATAAGCAAAATCCCTCACTGGAATACTTTCAGTCTTTTGACTGTATGGATTACAGATGGAATGACTGTTATATGTGAGTACCGCTTTCTTTGACAGATTCTAGTATGGGTACATATATGTTTTCCCAACCCCAGCACATTAATTTGCTAATTCCAGATGTATGAAACGCAGGCCTAACTGTATCTAGTATATTGAACGCCAGATAAACTAACTTGGCCTTTTTAAATAAAAAAAATTCCCTCACTGGAATACTTTCAGTCTTTTGACTGTATGGATTACAGATGGAATGACTGTTATATGTGAGTACCGCTTTCTTTGACAGATTCTAGTATGGGTACATATATGTTTTCCCAACCCCAGCACATTAATTTGCTAATTCCAGATGTATGAAACGCAGGCCTAACTGTATCTAGTATATTGAACGCCAGATAAACTAACTTGGCCTTTTTTAAATAAAAAAAATTCCCTCACTGGAATACTTTCAGTCTTTTGACTGTATGGATTACAGATGGAATGACTGTTATATGTGAGTACCGCTTTCTTTGACAGATTCTAGTATGGGTACATATATGTTTTCCCAACCCCAGCACATTAGTTTGCTAATTCCAGATGTATGAAACGCAGGCCTAACTGTATCTAGTATATTGAACGCCAGATAAACTAACTTGGCCTTTTTAAATAAAAAAATTCCCTCACTGGAATACTTTCAGTCTTTTGACTGTATGGATTACAGATGGAATGACTGTTATATGTGAGTACCGCTTTCTTTGACAGATTCTAGTATGGGTACATATATGTTTTCCCAACCCCAGCACATTAGTTTGCTAATTCCAGATGTATGAAACGCAGGCCTAACTGTATCTAGTATATTGAACGCCAGATAAACTAACTTGGCCTTTTTAAATAAAAAAAATTCCCTCACTGGAATACTTTCAGTCTTTTGACTGTATGGATTACAGATGGAATGACTGTTATATGTGAGTACCGCTTTCTTTGACAGATTCTAGTATGGGTACATATATGTTTTCCCAACCCCAGCACATTAATTTGCTAATTCCAGATGTATGAAACGCAGGCCTAACTGTATCTAGTATATTGAACGCCAGATAAACTAACTTGGCGTTTTTAAATAAAAAAAATTCCCTCACTGGAATACTTTCAGTCTTTTGACTGTATGGATTACAGGTGGACTGGTATTAGTAGGGGTGACACAAGCACACCCAAGTCCCTGATGTAGGATTTCTATGGCACAGACCACTATTACAAGTGATTAATGGACGTTGGGAGAGATTGTGCTGCAGCACTAGTCCCAAGATGGCCGCCGCCTATCAGCCCAGTAACATGTGCCACAAAATGGTCTGCACAACCTTTAAAAAAATAGCCTTGGACTGTGCTGCTAAATCGCTATTGGTCTGAATCCCAGGTGTAGATGTCTGACTTGTTTGGAGCTTTGGAATGCACACTGTGGCAGCTTCTGCTGCAGCACTACAAGTCGCAAAATGGCGGCCGGCGGTCAGCCCAGGTACATGTGGATGGAAAAATCACTCTGGCCACTCTAAAAATAGCCAATCTCTATCAAAAAAGCAGCTCAGCTGCAGTTGTTCAGATGAATCACAGGTGGAGGAGAGAAATTTGCTTCCAGTTATTCAATTATCCCTGCCTATTCTCGCCCTAGCATCAGCTGCGTCTATCCCTGTTCTATTCACATCGGGAGTGAGCACATCCCGACGTGCGCACAAGCTTATAAAGAGGCTGAGTCACATGCTGCACTCGGCCAATCACAGCCTTGCCAATAGTAGGCATGGCTGCGATGGCATCTTAGGGCAAGTAGTATGATGCATGTTGATTGGCTGCTTTGCAGCCTTTCAAAATGCGCCTAAATACATGCCGAACGACGAACCCGAACCCGAACTTTTTTGAAAATGTCCGGGTTCGGGTCCGGGTCCCGGACACCCCAAAATTCGGTACGAACCCGAACGATGCTCGAACTGTTCGCTCAACACTAGTCTCGAACATTCCAAATACCGCCATGTGCCAACACTAATAGGTAGTGATAGGTAACTTGGAGACACATCACTGCTGAGCAGCTCTGGCTGCTGCTGCAGCTTCTGCTACTTGTGGTATTGGTGACAGTGTGAATTGGGTGACTCAGCAGGGGGTGGAGAGGGACCAACTAGCCAGACATGAGGACGGCAGGCGTCTGCTCACTGAAAGCTGCGGCAGACTGTGTACACAGTGTATCCCGTATTTACAAAAGCAATTTTCCCTCTGTTTTGGCAGCAGGAAAGCATTCCCCATTTTGCTTTCATAGCAAGGGTCTAAAAGAATGCCTATCACGTAATCATCATATTGCTTCATGTTAATAATGATAATTCTGTTAGTACATAAGCAGCTAGCACACAACTTGCCATGCTCATTAGTATGCCTCAGGACCCAGTACTTTACTGCTCTGCCCTCCCCCGAGTTGATTGATCATCATGACCAGTGCCATCATCCACTTCATCCTCCTGCATAAGTGACTCCTTTTCCT
This sequence comes from Bufotes viridis, assembly GCA_033119425.1. Lineage (NCBI taxonomy): Eukaryota > Metazoa > Chordata > Amphibia > Anura > Bufonidae > Bufotes > Bufotes viridis. Next base: position 228,844,832 of record CM065590.1, read on the forward strand.
GGCTTCTCAACAATTACAGTATGGCCAGCAGGATGCAGAAGCTGTTCTTTTTCCAACATCCTTTGTTATAACAGCATGAATTTTTGCTCTAAGATAAGTATCAGAGGGATGACACAGTTAATGCTATTGACAAATCTGGTTTCCTCTTTGAAGGGCCTGGGTATGCGACAGGCATATCTGATGACCTGCCACTGCGTGAACTCAACACATGTTCCCTACTGAGGTGTTCTGGTGCATGATGCAAATGATGCAATGATGCAAAATCATTCACCACTTTAACTTGCTCGTATAGACACTCTAGATCAGGGGTGCACAACCTTGTCTGGTTGGTGTCACAAGGGTTTCAGGAGCCACGTCTGGCTTAGTTATACCCGGAAGGGTGGCTGCGCGCTCTGTGTCTAAAGATCATGCTGTTATATAATGGTAGCTTTCTGCGTTTGCCTTGCAATCCTTTTTGTCTCACTCAGGGATCTGTAGCTTCTTCTCCTCAGCTGTTTGTTGTCCGTCGCTTCTTATATTCCCCCTTCCCACTTCTCTGGTTGCCAGATATAGAGCTTCCTGCCTGGACTTCTATACTGACCCACTGGAGCTTTGTAGCTGTTGTTCCTGGTTGTCGTACCAGAGCATTACCCTCCGGATCCCTGTTGGGTTTTTGTTGTCCGCTGTTGTCGCCCACCTGGGATTATATGTTTTGTCTGTATTGTCTGTCCTCTCCCTGGTTTTTTCCTTTAGTGTTAGTGGTGAGGACTAGTGCTCCCACCGCCCTATTCACTACTTAGGGCTTATATTAAAGAAAGCCAGGGTTTAGGCACGTGATCGGCGTACGGATGAAAAACCCGTCTAGGGACATCAGGGCAGTCAGGTGCCAGCCTCAAGGTGAGTTATGGGTCACCACCTTTCCCTCTCCCTTGGACAAGGCTTTCCCTTTTCCCTCCCTTTGCGTTACACGTCTGTGATCGGCACGTCGGTCGTGATAGTTGGGGGCCACATTGTCAGACTCGAGAAAAGCCAAAGGCCGGAAATAAAAGCTGAAGGGGTATTACCAGCAGGAATACTGTATTAATGGCATATTGTACATACATTATATACAAACCGGATTCCAAAAAAATTGGGACACTAAACAAATTGTGAATAAAAACTGAATGCAATGATGTGGAGATGGCAAATGTCAATATTTTATTTGTAATAGAACGTAGATGACAGATCAAACGTTTAATCTGAGTAAATGTATCATTTTAAAGGAAAAATATGTTGATTCAAAATTTCACGGTGTCAACAAATCCCCAAAAAGTTGGAACAAGTAGCAATAAGAGGCTGGAAAAAGTAAATTTGAGCATAATGAAGAGCTGGGAGACCAATTAACACTAATTAGGTCAATTGGCAACATGATTGGGTATAAAAAGAGCTTCTCAGAGTGGCAGTGTCTCTCAGAAGCCAAGAAGGGTAGAGGATCACCAATTCCCACAATGTTGCGCAGAAAGATAGTGGAGCAATATCAGAAAGGTGTTACCCAGCGAAAAATTGCAAAGACTTTGCATCTATCATCATCAACTGTGCATAACATTATCTGAAGATTCAGAGAATCTGGAACAATCTCTGTGCGTAAGGGTCAAGGCCGTAAAACCATACTGGATGCCCGTGATCTCCGGGCCCTTAAACGACACTGCACCACAAACAGGAATGCTACTGTAAAGGAAATCACAGAATGGGCTCAGGAATACTTCCAGAAACCATTGTCAGTGAACACAATCCACCGTGCCATCCGCCGTTGCCAGCTGAAACTCTACAGTGCAAAGAAGAAACCATTTCTAAGCAAGATCCACAAGCACAGGCGTTCTCACTAGGCCAGGGATCATTTAAAATGGAGTGTGGCAAAATGGAAGACTGTTCTGTGGTCAGACGAGTCACGATTCGAAGTTCTTTTTGGAAATCTGGGACGCCATGTCATCCGGACCAAAGAGGACAAGGACAACCCAAGTTGTTATCAACGCTAAGTTCAAAAGCCTGCATGTGGCATGGGCAGCTTGCATGTCTGGAAAGGCACCATCAATGCAGAAAAATATATTCAGGTTCTGGAACAACATATGCTCCCATCCAGACGTCATCTCTTTCAGGGAAGACCCTGCATTTTTCAACAAGATAATGCCAAACCACATTCTGCATCAATCACAACATCATGGCTGCGTAGGAGAAGGATCCTGGTACTGAAATGGCCAGTCTGCAGTCCAGATCTTTCACCTATAGAGAACATTTGGCGCATCATAAAGAGGAATGTGCAACAAAGAAGGCCCAAGACGATTGAACAGTTAGAGGCCTGTATTAGACAAGAATGGGAGAGCATTCCTATTTCTAAACTTGAGAAACTGGTCTCCTCGGTCCCCAGACGTCTGTTGAGTGTTGTAAGAAGAAGGGGAGATGCCCCACAGTGGTGAAACTGGCCTTGTCCCAACTTTTTTGGGATTTGTTGACACCATGAAATTCTGAATCAACATATTTTTCCCTTAAAATGGTACATTTTCTCAGTTTAAACTTTTGTTCCGTGATTTATGTTCTATTCTGAATAAAATATTCAGTTTTTATTCACGATTTGTATAGTGTCCCAACTTTTTTGGAATCCGGTTTGTACTATAAATGTCTGCTTACACCTCCAGGATTTCCATCTAATAGGAGAATACATGAAAAAAGCATGAGAGCAGCCACAAGACAAATTGTTATCAAGGACCACATGTTGTGTACCCCTGCTCTAGACTATGCAAGATAGAATTCCAGCAAGATGAAACGTTGTGGATCAAGTGTTGCAATGGCAGACTGGGAGTTGCTGGAAGTTCAGGAGGGAGTTCCCTGCTACATTAGAATGGCTAAAATGCAAGGACAATCTCCTGAAAATGGCAAGCACCCTCTGCAAGACAGCGTAGTTTTTCAAAAAGCACTAAATTTATTGTGTGTCATGCAGGGAGCATGTGTTATTTCCCCCAGGTTCAGTGTAGCCACTATGTTGTGGCCATTGTTACTGACCACCTTCCCCAGTTGGATTTGGTGGGGAAAGAGCCAGCAGAATGTTGCTTGATGAACTTTACCAACTGATCTGCTTTATGGCTACTCTCCTCCAGGCTCATCAGCTCTTACACAAAATGGCAACACTTCACGTTACACATATGATAGATAGGGAGGGGGAGTGGGAGTCACGCTCTGCTGCTGCTGTTGGTTACAGGAGGATGTACATAGAGGAGGACATGGAGGAGATAGAAAAGTGCCTGGTGTGGGAACCAGACCAACACAAATGTGGAGGTACCCTAGTTAGAGTTGAGAGGACACCTGGAAGTACGGGTTCGACGGGTTCGGCCGAACTTCACAAAAAAGTTCGGTTTCGGGACCCGAACGTGACCTGAACTTTACCCTGAACCCCATTGATGTCAATGGGGACCCGAACTTTTGGGCACTAAAATGGCTGTAAAAAAGTCCTGGAAAGGGCTAGAAATAAAATAAATAAAAATTTAAAATTATTAACCTGCAACTCTGAGAAGGAGGTGGATGTAGAGTCGGAGGTTGAGGAGGCGGTGAATGTGGTGTTGTAGGTGGAAGCGGCAATGGAGGAGGAGGTAGCTAGCTAACAATGTTTTTTTTTTTTTTTTTAATTGGGGTAGCCCCCAAAATAATGGGACAAATAAAAAAAATAGAAAAATAAGAGCACTTGAGTACAAGAATGTATGGTTGAGGCGGGTATAAATGTCTATTCTGCACAAGGTACAGACAAGTCTTGTGGGATCCAAGCCTGGTTCATTTGAATGAACGTGAGCTTGTCCACATTGGCTGTGGACAGGCGGCTGCGTTTGTCTGTAATGACGACCCCTGCCTTGCCAAATACACGTTCAGAAAATACACTGGCTGTAGGGCAGGCCAGCACCTCCAAGGCAAAAAGGGCAAGCTCAGGCCATGTGGACAATTTGGAGACCCAAAGTTGAATGGGGCAGAACCATTAGTCAGTACGTGTAGGCGTGTGCACATGTACTGTTCAACTATGTTGTTTAAATGGTGCCTCCTGCTAAGACGATACATATCAGCTGGTGGTGCCGGTTGCTGTGGCATGGTGACAAATCTTTTTAACATGTCAGCCATGCTAACCCTGACTTCTGAGGTGCTGGCCGTGACCCAGCTGCGTTGGCGACCTCTTCCTCCTCATCCTCCGCCTCTGCCCTCGCCTTGTGCTTCCACTTGTCACCGGTGTCAGTTGGGAATGCCCTCAGGAGCACGTCTACCAGCGTGCGCTAGTAGTCGCGCATCTTCCTATCACGCACCAATGAAGGAATTAAGGATGGCACGTTGTCTTTGTAACGGGGATCCAGCAGGGTGGCAACCCATTAGTCAGCACAAGTTAAAATGTGGGCAACTCAGCAGTCGTTGTGCAGGCACTGCAGCATGTAGTCGCTCATTTGTGCCAGGCTGCCCAGAGGTAAGAATAAGCTGTCCTCTGTAGATAGTGTATTGTCTGTGTCTTCCATATCCCCCCAGCCATGCTCCATTGATGGCCATGAGCTGCGTTGGGTGCCACCCTGCTGTGAACCTGGTTCCTCCTCCTCTACCTCATCCTCCTCCTTACCCTCCAGAACTGTGCCCTGTTTGCCACATGTGTACCTGGTCTCTGCTGGTGCAGGAACCCACCCTCTGAGCCACTTCTGAATGACTGGCTTGAAACCCTGTGAAATGCCCCCTCTTTCTCCTCCTCTACTCCCTATGCCACGTCCTCTTCCATCATCGCCCTAAGTGTTTTTTCAAGGAGACATAGAAGAGGTATTGTAACGCCAAGAACGGCATCATTGGCACTGGCCATGTTGGTTGAGCACTCTAAACACCGCAACAAGGCACACAGGTCTCGCATGGAGGCCCACTCATTGGTGATGAAGTGGTGCTGTTCAGCAGAGCGACTGACCTGTGCGTGTTGCAGCTGAAACTCCACTATCGCCTGCTGCTTGCCCCGTCTCTCCAGCATATGCAAGGTGGAGTTCCACCTGGTGGGCACGTAGCATATGAGTGGGTGAGCGCGAAGGCTGAAGTCATGCTGCGGCGCAGACAGGCAAGCAGCAGCAGGGTGAGAACCCCGAAAGTGCGTAAAGACAGACCACACTTTCTGCAGCACCTCTGACATGTCTGGGTAGAATCCTACTCCACACTGATGAGGGGCAACACTCCGAAACAGCTGACTGTGGATGGATAACTGGCATAGGTTTTCCCCATCACATCCTTAAAGCTTGTAAAAAAGTGGGATCTTGACATAGTGGCCACTTAATTATTTTTTCTTCCTTTGAGGGATATCTGGCTTTCATTCTGATTTAGACCCAATACTGGGGCTCCACATTTATTTTGCATATTACTGTTTCCCAGGGAGCTTTGCACTTTGGATTGCTGTGTTGAGACTCTTCACTGAGACTCCGCAGTGTTTTTGTGGCTGGTCTCCCTGAGATCAGCTATTGTTTTGTTTGAGTAGTCTCCAAGGCATTGCTCCCGGTTAGCCAGAATCCTACTCCACACTGATGAGGGGCAACACCCTGAAACAGCTGTCTGTGGATGGATAACTGGCTTAGGTTTTCTCTGTCACATCCTTACAGCTTGTAAAAAAGCGGGATCTTGACATAGGGGCCACTTAATATGGTGGATTTGGTGATCTCTGTAATGGAGACACCCCTTTGCACCGGTTTTCCTTCCTTTGAGGGATATCTGGCTTTCATTGTGTTGTAGACCCAATACTGGGGCTCCACATTTATTTTGCATATTACTGGTTCCCAGGGAGCTTTGCACTTTGGATTGCTGTGTTGAGACTCTTAACTGAGTCTCTGTGGTGTTTTGTGGCTGGTCTCCTGAGATCAGCTATTGTTTTGTTTGGTTAGTTTTAAGGATTTTCTGCACCACCGAATTCAGCACCACCGAATTCAGCACATGCGCCAGGCAAGGGATGTGCGTCAAATTGGCTAGTCCCAGAGCTGCTACGAGATTTTGCCCATTATCGCACACCACTAGGCTGGGCTTGATGATCACTGGCAGCAACCATTCATCGGTCTGTTCTTCTATGCACCTCCACAGCTCCTGTGTGGTGTGGGGTTTGTCTCCCAAACACATGAGTTTTAAAACCGCCTGCTGACGTTTACCCCTGGCTGTGCTGAAGTTGGTGGTGAAGGTCTTTCGCTGACCGGATGAGGAGGTGGTAGAATAGGAGGAAGCGGACTAGGAGGAGGAGGCGGCAACAGGAGGCAAAGAATAATGCCCTGCGATCCTCGGAGGTGGAAGGACATGCGCCAAACCGCTATCTGCCTTGGGCCCAGCTGCCACTACATTTATCCAGTGTGCAGTTAGGGAGATATAGCGTCCCTGCCTGTGATTACTGGTCCATGTATCTGTGGTTATGTGGACCTTGCCACAGATGGCGTTGCGCAGTGCACACTTGATTTTATCCTCCACTTGGTTGTGCAGGGAAGGGACGGCTGGGAACGATGTACTGTGGGACAGCCACCGCCATCAGCTGTTTAAAACAGTCCGTCTCCACAGACGGAATGACAGCATTTCAAAGGCCAGTAATTTTGAAATGCTGGCATTCGCGACCAGGAGGGTGGGTAGTTGGGTATTTTCTCTTCTCTCCAGTGTTTGGGAGATGGACAGCTGAACGCTTGTGGTTTTCCAGAGTTGTATGCAAACGTGCTCTGTGGCATAACAGTACAGGTTTATTAACCCAACTACAGAAATGCAGTTTTTCACCGCAGAATTTTAAAACAGTTTTTTCAGCATTCTATGCAAACATGCTCTGTGGCACAACAGTATGGGTTTATTCCCTCAAATACAGAAATGCAGTATGTCACCCCAAAAATTATAAGGGTGGGTTCACACTAGCGTTAGGGATTCCGTTATTGCTTTCTGTTATAACATGGTTATTACGGAAAATAACGGAATGCCCAGACAGAATGCAAAACAGAAGCCTTTAACCACTTGGTTTATACCCCCTTAGTGACCAGGCCCTTTTTTACAAATCCGCACTACACTACTTTCACCGTTTATTGCTCGGTCATACAACGTACCACCCAAATGAATTTTACCTCCTTTTCTTCTCACTAATAGAGCTTTCATTTGGTGGTATTTCATTCTTGCTGACATTTTTACTTTTTTTGCTATTAATAAAAATGCAACGACATTTTTGCAAAAAAATGACATTTTTCACTTTCTGTTGTAAATTTTTTTTTAAAAACTACATTTCTATATAAATTTTTCACAAAATTTATTGTTCTACATGTCTTTGATAAAAAAAAAATCCAATAAGTGTATATTTATTGGTTTGGGTAAAAGTTATAGCGTTTACAAACTATGGTGCAAAAAAGTGAATTTCGGCATTTTGAAGCAGCTCTGACTTTCTGAGCACCTGTCATGTTTCTTCAGGTGCTAGAATGCCAGGAAAGTATAAATTCCCCCATGACACCATTTTAGATAGAAGACACCCCAAAGTATTCACGGAGGGGCATGGTGAGTTCATGTATCATTTCATTTTTTTCACAAGTTAGCGGAAAATGACACTTTCTGAGGAAAAAAATAATAATAAAGTTTCCATTTCTGCTAACTTCTGGCAAAAAATATTAAATCTCAGACGGACTCACTATGCCCCTCAGTGAATATCTCGGGGTGTCTACTTTCCTAAATGGGGCCATTTGTGGGGTGTGTTTACTGCTCTGGCATTTTGGGCGGGGCTAAATTGTGAGCAGCCCTGTAAAACCTAAAGGTACTCGTTGGAATTTGGGCCCTTTGCGCATCCAGGCAGCAAAAAGTGTCACTCATGTGGTATCGCCGTACTCAGGAGAAGTAGGGCAATATGTTTTAGGGTGTATTTTTACATATACCCATGCTGGGTGAGAGAAATATCTCTGTAAATTGTCAACTTTGCATAAAAAATTTAAAAAGTTGTCGTTTACAGAGATATTTCTCACACCCAGCATGGGTATATATAAAATACACCCCAAAACTCATTGCCCTACTTCTCCTGAGTACAGTGATACCACATGAGTGACACTTTTGCAGCCTGAGTGCGCAAAGGGGTTCTAAAACCAATGAGTACCTTTAGGATTTCACAGGACATTTTCACGCATTTGGATTCCAGACTTCTTCTCACGCTTTAGGGGCCCCTAAAATGCCAGGACAGTATAAATACCCCACATGTGACCCCATTTTGGAAAGAAGACACCCCAAGGTATTCCGTGAGGGGTATGGTGAGTTCATGTAAAATTTTATTTTTGTCACAAGTTAGTGGAATATGAGACTTTGTAAAAATTAAAAAAATAAAAAATATCAATTTCCGCTAACTTGTGCCAAAAAAACATTCTGTGAACTCGCCATGACCCTCACGGAATACCTTGGGGTGTCTTCTTTCCAAAATGGGGTCACTTGTGGGGTATTTATACTCACCTGGCATTTTAGGGGCCCGAAAGCGTGATAATCCAAATGCGTAAAAATGCCCTGTGAAATCCTAAAGGTACTCATTGGTTTTAGGGCCCCTTTGCGCACCCAGGCTGCAAAAAAGTGTCACAGATGTGGTATCGCCGTACTCAGGAGAAGTAGGGCAACGTGCTTTGGGGTGTATTTTATATATACCCATACTTTGTGTGAGAAATATCTCTGTAAATGACAACTTTTAAAAAAATTATACAAAGTTGTCAATTTACAGAGATATTTCTCTCACCCAGCATGGGTATATGTAAAAATACACCCCAAAACACATTGCCCTACTTCTCCTGAGTACGGCGATACCACATGAGTGACACTGTTTTGCAGCCAAGATGCGCAAAGGGCCCAAATTCCAACGAGTACCTTTTAGGAGGGCATTTTTACACATTTTTCTTCTCACGCTTTAGGGCCCCTAAAATGCCAGGGCAGTATAAATACCCCACATGTGACCCCATTTTGGAAAGAAGACAGCCCAAGGTATTCCATGAGGGGCATGGCGAGTTGATGGAAATTTTTTTTTTGGCACAAGTTAGTGGAAATTGATTTTTATAGTTTTTCTCACAAAGTCTCCCTTTCCGCTAACTTTTGGCATATGCAAGGTGGAGTTCCACCTGGTGGGCACGTAGCATATGAGTGGGTGAGCGCGAAGGCTGAAGTCATGCTGCGGCGCAGACAGGCAAGCAGCAGCAGGGTGAGAACCCCGAAGTGCGTAAAGACAGACCACACTTTCTGCAGCACCTCTGACATGTCTGGGTAGAATCCTACCCACACTGATGAGGGGCAACACTCGAAACAGCTGACTGTGGATGGATAACTGGCATAGGTTTTCCCCATCACATCCTTAAAGCTTGTAAAAAGTGGGATCTTGACATAGTGGCCACTTAATTATTTTTTCTTCCTTTGAGGGATATCTGGCTTTCATTGTGATTTAGACCCAATACTGGGGCTCCACATTTATTTTGCATATTACTGTTTCCCAGGGAGCTTTGCACTTTGGATTGCTGTGTTGAGACTCTTCACTGAGACTCCGCAGTGTTTTTGTGGCTGGTCTCCCTGAGATCAGCTATTGTTTTGTTTGAGTAGTCTCCAAGGCATTGCTCCCGGTTAGCCAGAATCCTACTCCACACTGATGAGGGGCAACACCCTGAAACAGCTGTCTGTGGATGGATAACTGGCTTAGGTTTTCTCTGTCACATCCTTACAGCTTGTAAAAAAGCGGGATCTTGACATAGGGGCCACTTAATATGGTGGATTTGGTGATCTCTGTAATGGAGACACCCCTTTGCACCGGTTTTCCTTCCTTTGAGGGATATCTGGCTTTCATTGTGTTGTAGACCCAATACTGGGGCTCCACATTTATTTTGCATATTACTGGTTCCCAGGGAGCTTTGCACTTTGGATTGCTGTGTTGAGACTCTTAACTGAGTCTCTGTGGTGTTTTTGTGGCTGGTCTCCCTGAGATCAGCTATTGTTTTGTTTGGTTAGTTTTTAAGGATTTTCTGCACCACCGAATTCAGCACCACCGAATTCAGCACATGCGCCAGGCAAGGGATGTGCGTCAAATTGGCTAGTCCCAGAGCTGCTACGAGATTTTGCCCATTATCGCACACCACTAGGCTGGGCTTGATGATCACTGGCAGCAACCATTCATCGGTCTGTTCTTCTATGCACCTCCACAGCTCCTGTGTGGTGTGGGGTTTGTCTCCCAAACACATGAGTTTTAAAACCGCCTGCTGACGTTTACCCCTGGCTGTGCTGAAGTTGGTGGTGAAGGTCTTTCGCTGACCGGATGAGGAGGTGGTAGAATAGGAGGAAGCGGACTAGGAGGAGGAGGCGGCAACAGGAGGCAAAGAATAATGCCCTGCGATCCTCGGAGGTGGAAGGACATGCGCCAAACCGCTATCTGCCTTGGGCCCAGCTGCCACTACATTTATCCAGTGTGCAGTTAGGGAGATATAGCGTCCCTGCCTGTGATTACTGGTCCATGTATCTGTGGTTATGTGGACCTTGCCACAGATGGCGTTGCGCAGTGCACACTTGATTTTATCCTCCACTTGGTTGTGCAGGGAAGGGACGGCTGGGAACGATGTACTGTGGGACAGCCACCGCCATCAGCTGTTTAAAACAGTCCGTCTCCACAGACGGAATGACAGCATTTCAAAGGCCAGTAATTTTGAAATGCTGGCATTCGCGCCAGGGAGGGTGGGTAGTTGGGTATTTTCTCTTCTCTCCAGTGTTTGGGAGATGGACAGCTGAACGCTTGTGGTTTTCCAGAGTTGTATGCAAACGTGCTCTGTGGCATAACAGTACAGGTTTATTAACCCAACTACAGAAATGCAGTTTTTCACCGCAGAATTTTAAAACAGTTTTTTCAGCATTCTATGCAAACATGCTCTGTGGCACAACAGTATGGGTTTATTCCCTCAAATACAGAAATGCAGTATGTCACCCCAAAAATTATAAGGGTGGGTTCACACTAGCGTTAGGGATTCCGTTATTGCTTTCTGTTATAACATGGTTATTACGGAAAATAACGGAATGCCCAGACAGAATGCAAAACAGAAGCCTTTAACCACTTGGTTTATACCCCTTAGTGACCAGGCCCTTTTACAAATCCGCACTACACTACTTTCACCGTTTATTGCTCGGTCATACAACATACCACCCAAATGAATTTTACCTCCTTTTCTTCTCACTAATAGAGCTTTCATTTGGTGGTATTTCATTCTTGCTGACATTTTTACTTTTTTGCTATTAATAAAAATGCAACGACATTTTTGCAAAAATGACATTTTTCACTTTCTGTTGTAAATTTTTTTAAAAACTACATTTCTATATAAATTTTTCACAAAATTTATTGTTCTACATGTCTTTGATAAAAAAAATCCAATAAGTGTATATTTATTGGTTTGGGTAAAAGTTATAGCGTTTACAAACTATGGTGCAAAAAGTGAATTTCGGCATTTTGAAGCAGCTCTGACTTTCTGAGCACCTGTCATGTTTCTTCAGGTGCTAGAATGCCAGGAAAGTATAAATTCCCCCATGACACCATTTTAGATAGAAGACACCCCAAAGTATTCACGGAGGGGCATGGTGAGTTCATGTATCATTTCATTTTTTTCACAAGTTAGCGGAAAATGACACTTTCTGAGGAAAAAAATAATAATAAAGTTTCCATTTCTGCTAACTTCTGGCAAAAAATATTAAATCTCAGACGGACTCACTATGCCCCTCAGTGAATATCTCAGGGTGTCTACTTTCCTAAATGGGGCCATTTGTGGGTGTGTTTACTGCTCTGGCATTTTGGGCGGGCTAATTGTGAGCAGCCCTGTAAACCTAAAGGTACTCGTTGGAATTTGGCCCTTATGCACTCAGGCAGCAAAAAGTGTCACTCATGTGGTATCGCCAGTACTCAGGAGAAGTAGGGCAATATGTTTTGGGTGTATTTTTACATATACCCATGCTGGGTGAGAGAAATATCTCTGTAAATTGTCAACTTTGCATAAAAAAATTTAAAAAGTTGTCGTTTACAGAGATATTTCTCACACCCAGCATGGGTATATATAAAAATACACCCCAAAACTCATTGCCCTACTTCTCCTGAGTACAGTGATACCACATGAGTGACACTTTTGCAGCCTGAGTGCGCAAAGGGGTTCTAAAACCAATGAGTACCTTTAGGATTTCACAGGACATTTTCACGCATTTGGATTCCAGACTTCTTCTCACGCTTTAGGGCCCCTAAAATGCCAGGACAGTATAAATACCCCACATGTGACCCCATTTTGGAAAGAAGACACCTAAGGTATTCCGTGAGGGGTATGGTGAGTTCATGTAAAATTTTATTTTTGTCACAAGTTAGTGGAATATGAGACTTTGTAAAAATTAAAAAAATAAAAATATCAATTTCCGCTAACTTGTGCCAAAAAAACATTCTGTGAACTCGCCATGACCCTCACGGAATACCTTAGGGTGTCTTCTTTCCAAAATGGGGTCACTTGTGGGTATTTATACTCACCTGGCATTTTAGGGGCCCAAGCGTGATAATCCAAATGCGTAAAATGCCCTGTGAAATCCTAAAGGTACTCATTGGTTTTAGGGCCCTTTAGCACTCAGGCTGCAAAAAGTGTCACAGATGTGGTATCGCTGCACTCAGGAGAAGTAGGGCAACGTGCTTGGGGTGTATTTTATATATACCCATACTTTGTGTGAGAAATATCTCTGTAAATGACAACTTTTAAAAAAATTATACAAAGTTGTCAATTTACAGAGATATTTCTCTCACCCAGCATGGGTATATGTAAAAATACACCCCAAAACACATTGCCCTACTTCTCCTGAGTACGGCGATACCACATGAGTGACACTGTTTTGCAGCCAAGATGCGCAAAGGGGCCCAAATTCCAACGAGTACCTTTTAGGAGGGCATTTTTACACATTTTTCTTCTCACGCTTTAGGGCCCCTAAAATGCCAGGGCAGTATAAATACCCCACATGTGACCCCATTTTGGAAAGAAGACAGCCCAAGGTATTCCATGAGGGGCATGGCGAGTTGATGGAAATTTTTTTTTTTTTGGCACAAGTTAGTGGAAATTGATTTTTTATAGTTTTTTCTCACAAAGTCTCCCTTTCCGCTAACTTTTGACAAAAAGTTTAATTTTTCATGGACTCACTATGCCCCTCAGCGAATACCTTGGGGTGTCTTCTTTCCAAAATGGGGTCACATGTGGGGTATTTATACTGCCCTAGCATTTTAGGGGCCCTAAAGCGTGAGAAGAAAAATGCGTAAAAATGCCATCCTAAAAGTTACTCATTGGTTTTAGGGCCCCTTTGCGCATCTTGGCTGCAAAAAAGTGTCACTCATGTGGTATCGCCGTACTAGGAGAAGTAGGGCAATGTGTTTGGGGTGTATTTTTACATATACCCATGCTGGGTGAGAAATATCTCTGTAAATTGACAACTTTGAATAAAAAAATTTAAAAAGTTGTCATTTACAGAGATATTTCTCACACACAGCATGGGTATATATAAAAATACACCCCAAAACACATTGCCCTACTTCTCCTGAGTACGGCGATACCACATGAGTGACACTTTTTTGCAGCCAAGATGCGCAAAGGGGCCCAAATTACAATGAGTACCTTTAGGATTTCACAGGCCATTTTTACGCATTTGGATTCTCACGCTTTAGGGCCCCTAAAATGCCAGGGCAGTATAAATACCCCACAAGTGACCCCATTGTGGAAAGAAGACACCCCAAGGTATTCTGTGAGGGGCACAGAAAAAAAAAAATTTGGCACAAGTTAGCGGAAATTGATTTTTATTTTTATTTTTTACAGTCTCATATTCCACTAACTTGTGACTAGTGTTGAGCGAACAGTTCGCGCATCGTTCGGGTTCGTACCGAATTTTGGGGTGTCCGGGACCCGGACCCGAACCCGGACATTTTCAAAAAAGTTCGGGTTCGGGTTCGGTGTTCGTCGATTTCTTACCGCTTTCTGAAGGGCTGCACAGCAGCCAATCAGCTAGCGCCTTACTTCTGCTCCTAAGAAGCCATCACAGCCATGCCTACTAATGGCATGGCTGTGATTGGCCAAGTGCAGCATGTGACCCAGCCTCTATTTAAGCTGGAGTCACGTAGCGCCGCACGTCACACTGCTCTGACTAGTGTAGGGAGAGGATGCAGCTTCTGTGAGGGCGAGATAGGCAGGGAAAAGTCAGCAACAGCACCTAATGAACGGATCGATCTGCAGCTGAGAATCAGTGAACTTCTGCTATTTACTTGATTGCTGGTTTTTTGGCTGCACAGAGCGTTTTTCTGTCACTTATTTTCTGGGTTGATCGGCGGCCATTTTGTGACTTGTGGTGCTCCAGAACAAGCTGCCACACATCCATCAATGCTTCAATACTATTTTTTTTTTGCTATATCCTCCATCAGGGGCTTGGCTGTGCTAATTGTCACCCCTAGAAACTCAGGATAGCAATTTCTATATTTTATTAAGGGGTTAAATACAATTGCCCAAATACCAATCCCCTAAATCTGGTGTTCCAGCTTTGGCTAGACAAGCATAATACTGTCTGCTGTCTGGCAAAGGATAGATTATTTTCTGGGGTGAAATTCAATTGGCAAAATAGCAAAACCATACATCAGTGGTTTCAGCAGTGGCTGGCAAAATATAATAGTGTCCGCCAAAACAGATATTTTGGTTTGGGGTTAAATTCAATTGCCAAAATAGCAATACCATACATCAGTGGTTTCAGCAGTGGCTGGCAAAATATATTAGTGTTTCCTCCAAAACATATATTTTGTTCTGGGGTGAAATTCACTTGCCAAAATAGCAACACCCTAAATCTGGTGTCACAGCTGTGCCTGGCAAACTATATTAGTATCCGCAAAAACATATATTTTCTTCTGGGGTGAAATTCACTTGCCAAAATAGCAACACCCTAAATCTGGTGTCACAGCTGTGCCTGGCAAACTATATTAGTATCCGCAAAAACATATATTTTGTTCTGGGGTTAAATTTACTTGCCAAAATAGCAATCCACTAAATCTGGTGTCACAGCTGAGCCTGGCAAACTATATTATTATCCGCAAAAACATATATTTTGTTCTGGGGTGAAATTCACTTGCCAAAATAGCAATCCACTAAATCTGGTGTCACAGCTGAGCCTGGCAAACTATATTATTATCCGCAAAAACATATATTTTGTTCTGGGGTGAAATTCACTTGCCAAAATAGCAATCCTCTAAATCTGGTGTCACAGCTGAGCCTGGCAAACTATATTAGTATCCGCAAAAACATATATTTTCTTCTGGGGTGAAATTCACTTGCCAAAATAGCAACACCCTAAATCTGGTGTCACAGCTGAGCCTGGCAAACTATATTAGTATCCGCAAAAACATATATTTTCTTCTGGGGTGAAATTCACTTGCCAAAATAGCAATCCACTAAATCTGGTGTCACAGCTGAGCCTGGCAAACTATATTATTATCCGCAAAAACATATATTTTGTTCTGGGGTGAAATTCACTTGCCAAAATAGCAATCCTCTAAATCTGGTGTCACAGCTGAGCCTGGCAAACTATATTAGTATCCGCAAAAACATATATTTTCTTCTGGGGTGAAATTCACTTGCCAAAATAGCAACACCCTAAATCTGGTGTCACAGCTGAGCCTGGCAAACTATATTAGTATCCGCAAAAACATATATTTTCTTCTGGGGTGAAATTCACTTGCCAAAATAGCAATCCACTAAATCTGGTGTCACAGCTGAGCCTGGCAAACTATATTATTATCCGCAAAAACATATATTTTGTTCTGGGGTGAAATTCACTTGCCAAAATAGCAATCCACTAAATCTGGTGTCACAGCTGAGCCTGGCAAACTATATTATTATCCGCAAAAACATATATTTTGTTCTGGGGTGAAATTCACTTGCCAAAATAGCAATCCACTAAATCTGGTGTCACAGCTGAGCCTGGCAAACTATATTATTATCCGCAAAAACATATATTTTGTTCTGGGGTGAAATTCACTTGCCAAAATAGCAATCCACTAAATCTGGTGTCACAGCTGAGCCTGGCAAACTATATTATTATCCGCAAAAACATATATTTTGTTCTGGGGTGAAATTCACTTGCCAAAATAGCAATCCTCTAAATCTGGTGTCACAGCTGAGCCTGGCAAACTATATTAGTATCCGCAAAAACATATATTTTCTTCTGGGGTGAAATTCACTTGCCAAAATAGCAATCCCCTAAATCTGGTGTCACAGCTGAGCCTGGCAAACTATATTAGTATCCGCAAAACATATATTTTCTTCTGGGGTGAAATTCACTTGCCAAAATAGCAATCCACTAAATCTGGTGTCACAGCTGAGCCTGGCAAACTATATTAGTATCCGCAAAAACATATATTTTGTTCTGGGGTGAAATTCACTTGCCAAAATAGCAATCCTCTAAATCTGGTGTCACAGCTGAGCCTGGCAAACTATATTAGTATCCGCAAAAACATATATTTTCTTCTGGGGTGAAATTCACTTGCCAAAATAGCAATCACCCTAAATCTGGTGTCACAGCTGAGCCTGGCAAACTAT
Source organism: Bufotes viridis (assembly GCA_033119425.1). Classification (NCBI taxonomy): domain Eukaryota; kingdom Metazoa; phylum Chordata; class Amphibia; order Anura; family Bufonidae; genus Bufotes; species Bufotes viridis. Next base: position 228,861,403 of record CM065590.1, read on the forward strand.
ATTAGTATCCGTAAAAACATATATTTTCTTCTGGGGTGAAATTCACTTGCCAAAATAGCAATCCACTAAATCTGGTGTCACAGCTGAGCCTGGCAAACTATATTATTATCCGCAAAAACATATATTTTGTTCTGGGGTGAAATTCACTTGCCAAAATAGCAATCCACTAAATCTGGTGTCACAGCTGAGCCTGGCAAACTATATTAGTATCCGCAAAAACATATATTTTGTTCTGGGGTGAAATTCACTTGCCAAAATAGCAATCCACTAAATCTGGTGTCACAGCTGAGCCTGGCAAACTATATTAGTATCCGCAAAAACATATATTTTGTTCTGGGGTGAAATTCACTTGCCAAAATAGCAATCCTCTAAATCTGGTGTCACAGCTGAGCCTGGCAAACTATATTAGTATCCGCAAAAACATATATTTTCTTCTGGGGTGAAATTCACTTGCCAAAATAGCAACACCCTAAATCTGGTGTCACAGCTGAGCCTGGCAAACTATATTAGTATCCGCAAAAACATATATTTTCTTCTGGGGTGAAATTCACTTGCCAAAATAGCAATCACTCTAAATCTGGTGTCACAGCTGAGCCTGGCAAACTATATTAGTATCCGCAAAAACATATATTTTGTTCTGGGGTGAAATTCACTTGCCAAAATAGCAATCCACTAAATCTGGTGTCACAGCTGAGCCTGGCAAACTATATTATTATCCGCAAAACATATATTTTGTTCTGGGGTGAAATTCACTTGCCAAAATAGCAATCCACTAAATCTGGTGTCACAGCTGAGCCTGGCAAACTATATTATTATCCGCAAAAACATATATTTTGTTCTGGGGTGAAATTCACTTGCCAAAATAGCAATCCTCTAAATCTGGTGTCACAGCTGAGCCTGGCAAACTATATTAGTATCCGCAAAAACATATATTTTCTTCTGGGGTGAAATTCACTTGCCAAAATAGCAACACCCTAAATCTGGTGTCACAGCTGAGCCTGGCAAACTATATTAGTATCCGCAAAAACATATATTTTCTTCTGGGGTGAAATTCACTTGCCAAAATAGCAATCCTCTAAATCTGGTGTCACAGCTGAGCCTGGCAAACTATATTAGTATCCGCAAAAACATATATTTTCTTCTGGGGTGAAATTCACTTGCCAAAATAGCAATCCACTAAATCTGGTGTCACAGCTGAGCCTGGCAAACTATATTAGTATCCGCAAAAACATATATTTTGTTCTGGGGTGAAATTCACTTGCCAAAATAGCAATCCACTAAATCTGGTGTCACAGCTGAGCCTGGCAAACTATATTATTATCCGCAAAAACATATATTTTGTTCTGGGGTGAAATTCACTTGCCAAAATAGCAATCCACTAAATCTGGTGTCACAGCTGAGCCTGGCAAACTATATTAGTATCCGCAAAACATATATTTTGTTCTGGGGTGAAATTCACTTGCCAAAATAGCAACACCCTAAATCTGGTGTCACAGCTGAGCCTGGCAAACTATATTAGTATCCGCAAAAACATATATTTTGTTCTGGGGTGAAATTCACTTGCCAAAATAGCAATCCACTAAATCTGGTGTCACAGCTGAGCCTGGCAAACTATATTAGTATCCGCAAAAACATATATTTTGTTCTGGGGTGAAATTCACTTGCCAAAATAGCAATCCACTAAATCTGGTGTCACAGCTGAGCCTGGCAAACTATATTATTATCCGCAAAAACATATATTTTGTTCTGGGGTGAAATTCACTTGCCAAAATAGCAATACCTCTAAATCTGGTGTCACAGCTGTTGCAGGCCCATTGTAAATCTGTCCATAAAAGGATACCTTTCATCCAGGGCCTAAATACTTGCCCTAAAAGAGATATTCCCTAAATCAGTGGTTACTGCTGTGCCTGGATTAGTGTAATAAGCTACATAAACAAATAGGCAGATAGTGGTAGGTGCCTGTAAAAAAGGCCTGAATTTGAAATCAATACATTGGGCCAAATATTTTTTTCCTTATTGTGGTGCTTGGTGAACGGTAACAATGAGGAAAACATCTAGTAAGGGACGCGGACGCGGTCGTGGTGGTGTTAGTGTACCCTCTGGTGCTGGGAGAGGACGTGGCCATTCTGCCACAGCCACACATCCTAGTGAACCAACTACCTCAGGTTCCAGTACCCGCCAGAATTTACAGCGATATTTGGTGGGGCCCAATGCCGTTCTAAGGATGGTAAGGCCTGAGCAGGTACAGGCGCTAGTCAATTGGGTGGCCGACAGTGGATCCAGCATGTTCACAACATTATCTCCCACCAAGTCTTCTGCAGAAAGCGCACAGGTGGCACCTGAAAACCAAGCCCATCAGTCTGTCACATCACCCCCATGCATATCAGGGAAACTGTCTGAGCCTCAAGTTATGCAGCAGTCTCTTATGCTGTTTGAAGACTCTGCTGGCAGGGTTTCCCAAGGGAATCCACCTAGCCCTTCCCCTGTGGTGGAAGACATAGAATGCACTGATGCACAACCTCTGATGTTTACTGATGATGAGGACATGGGAATACCACCTCATCGGAGTCCGCACGTCTCTGATGATGACGAAACACAGGTGCCAACTGCTGCGTCTTTCTGCAGTGTGCAGACCGAACAGGAGGACAGGGAGGAAGACTGTGTGGAAGACGATGCAGGGGACGATGAGGTCCTAGACCCCACATGGAATGAAGGTCGTGCCACTGACTTTCATAGTTCAGAGGAAGAGGCAGTGGTGAGACCGAGCCAACAGCGTAGCAAAAGAGGGAGCAGGGGGCAAAGCAGAACAGCCGCCGCCAAGAGAGTTCGCCTGATACAGGCCACCGCCACCAGGGACCGAGCACCCCAAAGGCAGCTTCAAGGAGTTCCCTGGCATGGCACTTCTTTAAACAATGTGCTGACGACAAGACCCGAGTGGTTTGCACGCTGTGCCATCAGATCCTGAAGCGAGGCATTAACGTTCTGAACCTTAGCACAACCTGCATGACCAGGCATCTACATGCAAAGCATGAACTGCAGTGGAGTAAACACCTTAAAAGCAAGGAACTCACTCAGGCTCCCCTGCTCCCTCTTCTGCTGCTGCCTCGGCCTCTTCCTCCGCCTCGGGAGGAATGTTGGCACCTGCCGCCCACCAAACAGAGGATGTGCCAGCGACACCACCACCTGCGCCACCAAGCATCTCCACCATGTCACACGGCAGCGCTCAGCTCTCCATCTCACAAACCTTGGAGAGAAAGCGTAAATTCCCACCTAGCCACCCTCGAGCCTCTGGGCCTGAATGCCAGCATTTCTAAACTACTGGCCTTTGAAATGCTGTCATTCAGGCTGGTGGACACAGACAGCTTCAAACAGCTGATGTCCATGGCTGTCCCACAGTATGTTGTCCCCAGCCGCCACTACTTCTCCAAGACAGCCGTGCCTTCCCTGCACATGCAAGTGTCCGATAAAATCAAGTGTGCACTGCGCAACGCCATTTGTGGCAAGGTCCACCTAACCACAGATACGTGGACCAGTAAGCACGGCCAGGGACGCTATATCTCCCTAACTGCACACTGGGTAAATGTAGTGGCGGCTGGGCCCCAGGCGGAGAGTTCCTTGGCGCACGTCCTTCCGCCGCCAAGGATCACAGGGCATCATTGTTTGCCTCCTGTAGCCTCCTCCTCCTACTCGGCTTCCTCCTCCTCTGCTTCCACCAGCTCATCCAGTCAGCCACACACCTTCACCACCAACTTCAGCACAGCCCGGGTAAACGTCAGCAGGCCATTCTGAAACTCATATGTTTGGGGGACAGGCCCCACACCGCGCAGGAGTTGTGGCGGGGTATTGAACAACAGACCGACCAGTGGTTGCTGCCGGTGGGCCTCAAGCCCGGCCTGGTGGTGTGCGATAATGGGCGAAATCTCGCCGCAGCTCTGGGACTAGCCGGTTTGACGCACATCCCTTGCCTGGCGCATGTGCTGAATTTGGTGGTGCAGAAGTTCATTCACAACTACCCCAACATGTCAGAGCTGCTGCATAAAGTGAGGGCCGTCTGTGCGCGATTCCGGCGCTCACATCCTGCCGCTGCTCGCCTGTCTGCGCTACAGCTGTAACTTCGGCCTTCCCGCCACCGCCTCATATGCGACGTGCCCACCAGGTGGAACTCCACCTTGCACATGCTGGAGAGACTGTGCGAGCAGCAGCAGGCCATAGTGGAGTTTCAGCTGCAGCACGCACGCGCCAGTCGCACTGCGGAACAGCACCACTTCACCACCAATGATTGGGCCTCCATGCGAGACCTGTGTGCCCTGTTGCGCTGTTTCGAGTACTCCACCAACATGGCCAGTGGCGATGACACCGTTATCAGCGTTACAATACCACTTCTATGTCTCCTTGAGAAAACGCTTAGGGCGATGATGGAAGAGGAGGTGGCCCAGGAGGAGGAGGAGGAGGAGGAGGAGGATGAGGGGTCATTTTTAGCACTTTCAGGCCAGTCTGTTAGAAGTGGCTCAGAGGGAGGTTTTTTGCAACAGCAGAGGCCAGGTACAAATGTGGCCAGCCAGGGCCCACTACTGGAGGACGAGGAGGATGAGGAGGAGGTGGAGGAGGATGAGGATGAAGCAGGTTCACAGCGGGGTGGCACCCGACACAGCTCAGGCCCATCACTGGTGCGTGGCTGGGGGATACGGAGGACGATGACGATACGCCTCCCACAGAGGACAGCTTGTCCTTACCTCTGGGGAGCCTGGCACACATGAGCGACTACATGCTGCAGTGCCTGCGCAACGACAGCAGAGTTGCCCACATTTTAACGTGTGCGGACTACTGGGCTGCCACCCTGCTGGATCCCCGATACAAAGACAATGTGCCCACCTTACTTCCTGCACTGGAGCGTGATAGGAAGATGCGCGAGTTCAAGCGCACGCTGGTAGAGGCGCTCCTGAGAGCATTCCCAAATGTCACAGGGGAACAGGTGGAAGCCCAAGGCGAAGGCAGAAGAGGAGCAAGAGGTCGCCAACGCAGCAGTGTCACGGCCAGCTCTTTCTGAGGGCAGGGTTAGCATGGCAGAAATGTGGAAAAGTTTTGTCTCCACGCCACAGCTAACTGCACAACCACCTGATACGGAACGTGTTAGCAGGAGGCAGCATTTCACTAACATGGTTGAACAGTACGCCTGCACACCCTCCACGTACTGACTGATGGTTCGGCCCCATTCAACTTCTGGGTCTCCAAATTGTCCACGTGGCCAGAGTTAGCATTTTATGCCTTGAGGTGCTGGCCTGCCCGGCGGCCAGCGTTTTGTCTGAACGTGTATTCAGCACGGCAGGGGGCGTCATTACTGACAAACGCAGCCGCCTGTCCACAGCCAACGTGGACAAGCTGACGCTCATAAAAATGAACCAGGCATGGATCCCACAGGACCTGTGCCTCCCTTTGTGCAGAATAGACATTTCCTCCCCATCAACCATGTATTCTTGTACTCTGGGGCACTTCTTTATTGAATCCTCATTTTTTTACTTTACCATGATCTTGCGGTGCAACCCAAAGTTGAATGAACCTCTCCTCTGTCTGGGTGCTGGTCCAAAATACATGAGAGTGACATTCTCCGTTGGTGGTTGATATGACGCATGATTCCTTGCTGTGGGACCTCTCTCCTCTGTCTGGGTGCTGGTCCAAAATACATGAGAGTGACATTCTCCGTTGGTGGTTGATATGACGCATGATTCCTTGCTGTGGGACCTCTCTCCTCTGTCTGTGTGCTGGGCCTAAATAAATGAGAGTGACATTCTCCGGTGGTGGGTGATATGACGCATGATTCCATGCTGTGGGACCTGTATCCTCTGTCTGGGTGCTGGTCCAAAATACATGAGAGTGGCCTTCTCCGGTGGTGGGTGATATGACGCATGATTCCATGCTGTGGGACCTGTATCCTCTGTCTGGGTGCTGGTCCAAAATACATGAGAGTGGCCTTCTCCGGTGGTGGGTGATATGACGCATGATTCCATGCTGTGGGACCTGTATCCTCTGTCTGGGTGCTGGTCCAAAATACATGAGAGTGGCCTTCTCCGGTGGTGGGTGATATGACGCATGATTCCATGCTGTGGGACCTGTATCCTCTGTCTGGGTGCTGGTCCAAAATACATGAGAGTGACATTCTCCGGTGCAGGGTGATATGACGCATGATTCCTTGCTGTGGGACCTGTATCCTCTGTCTGGGTGCAGGGGTCAGAGTCTCTCAAAGTGGCCTTCTCTTGTGGTGGGTGATGTGAAGCTGATGTTTGTGCCATCTGACATGGTCGCCGGGGTCCCATTAAATGGTGTCCTACTCCTGTGGTGGGTGATCTAAATGCCTGATTCTCTGCTGTGAAAACCCCTCTCCTCTGTCTGGGTGCTGGTCCCAAATAAATGAGAGTGGCCTTCTCCGGTGGTGGTTGATATGACGCATGATTCCTTGATGTGGGACCTGTATCCTCTGTCTGGGTGCTGGTCCAAAATAAATGAGAGTGGCCTTCTCCGGTGGGGGTTGATATGACGCCTTATTCCTTGCTGTGGGACCTCTCTCCTCTGTCTGGGTGCTGGTCCAAAATACATGAGAGTGGCCTTCTCCGGTGGTGGTTGATATGACGCATGATTCCTTGATGTGGGACCTGTATCCTCTGTCTGGGTGCTGGTCCAAAATAAATGAGAGTGGCCTTCTCCGGTGGTGGTTGATATGACTCATGATTCCTTGATGTGGGACCTCTCTCCTCTGTCTGGGTGCTGGTCCAAAATACATGAGAGTGGCCTTCTCCGGTGGTGGGTGATATGACGCATGATTCCATGCTGTGGGACCTGTATCCTCTGTCTGGGTACTGGTCCAAAATACATGAGAGTGGCCTTCTCCGGTGGTGGGTGATATGACGCATGATTCCATGCTGTGGGACCTGTATCCTCTGTCTGGGTGCTGGTCCAAAATACATGAGAGTGACATTCTCCGGTGCAGGGTGATATGACGCATGATTCCTTGCTGTGGGACCTGTATCCTCTGTCTGGGTGCTGGTCCAAAATACATGAGAGTGACATTCTCCGGTGCAGGGTGATATGACGCATGATTCCTTGCTGTGGGACCTCTCTTCAATTGATATTGGTTAATTTTTATTTATTTTATTTAATTTTAATTCATTTCCCTATCCACATTTGTTTGCAGGGGATTTTTCTACACTTTGCTGCCTTTGGCAGCCCTCTAGCCCTTTCCTGGACTATTTTACAGCCTTTTTTGTGCCTAAAAGTTCGGGTCCCCATTGACTTCAATGGGGTTCGGGTTCGGGATAAAGTTCGGATCGAGTTCGAATCCCGAACCCGAACATTTCCGGGAAGTTCGGCCGAACTTCTCGAACCCGAACATCCAGGTGTTCGCTCATCTCTACTTGTGACAAAAAATAAAATTTTACATGAACTCACCATACCCCTCACGGAATACCTTGGGGTGTCTTCTTTCTAAAATGGGGTCACATGTGAGGTGTTTGTACTGCCCTGGCATTTTAGGGGTCTCCGCAATCTTTACACGTATGGCCAGCATTAGGAGTTTCTGCGATTCTCCGTATATTGAGCATACGGGTAATGAGATTTTTTTTTTTCCGTTCAGCCTCTGGGCTGAAAAAAATAAATAAAAATTAACGGCACAGATTTTTTCATTCGAATCGATCAATGTGGATGAAAAAATCTCTGCCAAAATCAGTGACTGCGGTGCGGTGGGCGCTAACTACCTAACAAGTAGCTAACTAACTGGCGGTTATAAGGGGCCCTTATGCCCCATTCACACGTCCGAAATTCTGTTTGCAAAACGGAATTGCGGACCCATTCATTTCTATGGGGACAGACTTTATCCCGCTCGGATCCGGAATTACGTATCCGCGCTTCCGGGTCTGCACTTCCGTTCTGCAAAAATATAGAACATGTCCTATTCTTGTCCGCAATTGCGGACAAGAAAAAGCATTTTCTATATATTTCTGTGCGGATCTGCAAAATGCAGAAAGCACATTGCCGGTGTCCGTATTTTGCGGATCTGTAGATCCATGGATCCACAGATCCATGGATCCGCAAAACACATACGAACGTCTGAATGAGCCTGTAGGGGGATGATTAGTGACAGGGGGTGACAGGGGTGATCAGGGGTGATCAGGGGGTGACATGGGTGATCAGGGGTTAATCAGTGATGGGGGTGGGGGTGTGTAGTGATTGGTGCACTTTTCCTATAGTTTCTCTGGTGGTCCCAAACAAAGGGACCACCAGACGAGCAGACAGCAGGCATATCAGACGCTGTTTAAAAAACAGCGTCTGATATGCGATTTAAATGCGTTTTTTTCCGCATCTACAGCCTGCCAGCGCATGATCAGCGCTGGCAGGCTGTAGTTTCAGTTGTCCCGGCTCCGATCACATGAACGCGCGCGCACGACGCGCGCGCGTTCATGTGAAATCTCAGGTCTCACGAGATGACGCCGATAGGCGTGACTGAGACCTAAGAGAGCCGCCGTGCTGACGCCCATCGGCGTTAGCGTGGCGGCAAGTGGTTAAAATGCATTCTGCTTGCTTTCTGTCATAATACAAGTCTATGGGAAAACATAACGGATCCATCTGGGTCCCGTTATGCAAGATGGAAAACAAAGTCCTGTCCACAGGACTATGTTTTCCGTCTTGCATAACGGGAACCAGACGGATCCATATGCTTTCCCATAGACTTGTATTATGACAGAAAGCAAACGGAATGCCTTTTAAAGACTTCCGTTTTGCATTCCGTCATAATAGAAGTCTATTGGCAAAAGAATGGATCCGTCCTTCCGTCTTATGGATTCCGTTATGTTCCATTATAACCACGTTATAACGGAAGGCCATAACGGAAACCATAATGCTAGTGTGAACCCACCCTAAAACTGTTTTTCAAGCGTTGAATGCAAACATGCTCTGTGGCACAACAGTACGGTTTTATTAACCCAACTACAGAAATGTAGTTTTTCACCGCAAAATTTTAAAACTGTTTTTTTCTATGCAAACGTGCTCTGTGGCTCAACAGTACAGGTTTATTCCCCGAAATAGAGAAATGCAGTGTCACCTCAAGAATGATAAAAATGGTTTTTCAATGTTGTATGCAAACGTGCTCTGTGGCACAACAGTATGGGTTTATTCCCCGAAATACAGAAATGCAGTATGTCACCCCAAAAATTATAAAAAAGGGTTTTTCAGCGGTGTATGCAAACGTGATCTGTGGTACGACAGTACGGGTTTATTACAGCAACTACAGAAATGCACTATGTCACCGCAAAATTTAAAAATAGGTTTTTCAGCGGTGTATGCAAACGTACTCTGTGGTATGACAGCACGGGATTATTCCCCCAACTACAGAAATGCTTCCTAAATTATAAAATAGGCAATGTAGGGGGATTTGACCTGCTAGAAAAATAATTTTTCCTCCACTGAGCTACCAAAAAATAATTAGACTGATGTCCCACATGCAGTTCCAAGGACACTGCAGTTGCTAAAATGGTCCCCACCTCAGTAACACATGGATTTAAAATGATTTTGCCGTATCACTGGTTTCAGGGCTGTGTACAAATTTGTAGCATAGCACCCTCAATAATTGCTGTAGTTTGAAGATTTAACACCACCAAGTTCAACAGATTTCTTCCCTAATTTCTTCCTGAGAGCACCAACAGCAACCTGTCTCTACACTAAGAGCACTAAGGCTGGGTCACATGCTGCACTTAGCCAATCACAGCCATGCCAATAGTAGGCATGGCTGTGATGGCTTCTTAGGGCAAATTATTGAAATGCTTGTTGATTGGCTGCCCTGCAGCCTTTAATAAAAGTGGGAAGAAATCGCTGAACAACGAACCCGAAGCCAAACTTTTAAGGAAATGTTCGGGTCCGGGTGCGGAAAACCGTAAAGTTCGGTACGAACCAAAAATATACAGTTCGGATTCGCTCAACTCTAATCCTAGTCTCATTGCTATAGCGGTGCATCGTGCTGCCACAAAAATATTACCCAGTAGGCCGTGAAAAACATGTACTGTAACTGCCTGTGACATCTTCTCCAGGTCAAACAAAGCAATAGCTGATCTTAGGGAGACCAGCTACAAAAATACCGTGGAGCCTCACTTAAGAGTCTCAAACACAGCAATCCAAAGTGCAAAGCTCCCTGGGAAACATAAAATGCAAAAAGATTGTGGAGCCCCAGTTATGGGTCTACAACACAGTGAAAGCCAGATATCCCTCAAAGGAAGGAAAAACAAGCAAAGGGGAGCTTTGCACTTTGGATTGCTGTGTTTGAGACTCTTAAGTGAGGCTCCACGGTATTTTTGCAGCTGGTCTCCCTAAGATCAGCTATTGCTTTGTTTGAGTAGTCACCAAAGCATCGCTCCCGGTTAGCCAGAATCCTACTCCACACTGATGAGGAGCAACACCCCGAAACAGCTGTCTGTGGATGGATAACTTGCTTAGGTCTTCCCCGTCACATCCTTAAAGCTTGTAAAAGAGCGTGATTTTGACATAGGGGCCACTTAATATGGTGGTTTTGGTGATCTCTGTAATGGAGACACCCCTTTGCTTGTTTTTCCTTCCTTTGAGGGATATCTGGCTTTCACTGTGTTGTAGACCCATAACTGGGGCTCCACAATCTTTTTGCATTTTATGTTTCCCAGGGAGCTTTGCACTTTGGATTGCTGTGTTTGAGGCTCTTAAGTGAGGCTCCACGGTATTTTTGTAGCTGGTCTCCCTAAGATCAGCTATTGCTTTGTTTGAGTAGTCACCAAAGCATCGCTCCCGGTTAGCCAGAATCCTACTCCACACTGATGAGGGGCAACACCCCGAAACAGCTGTCTGTGGATGGATAACTTGCTTTGGTCTTCCCCGTCACATCCTTAAAGCTTGTAAAAGAGCGGGATTTTGACATAGGGGCCACTTAATATGGTGGTTTTGGTGATCTCTGTAATGGAGACACCCCTTTGCTTGTTTTTCCTTCCTTTGAGGGATATCTGGCTTTCACTGTGTTGTAGACCCATAACTGGGGCTCCACAATCTTTTTGCATTTTATCTTCTCCAGGTGTCCACAGTGGCATCCATCTTTCCAGACAGCAACAATTGCAAGGAGCAGCCCACATTCTCCATGAGGCAACACTACAAGGCAAGGATTGCTTTTTTGGAGAAATAATGGCAGCTAGGTATCTTTAACTCTCTAAAAGCAGCAAAACCACTAAGTGGTACGGCAAGGACTGCACCACCAGCAGCTTGACCAGGTAGGAGCTAAGCTTGTGCACCAGCAGATTGCTGGGCAAGTAGAGTTGTTTCCCACTTTCTGTTATCAATTGCTGACAACTGAGAATAGTAGGAGGAGATAGAGGAGAAGTCTGAGTGGGAGAAGCAGTAACTGATGACGATGGTGACAAGGATACTGTATTCTAGTAGAGATGTCGCGAACATAAATTTTCGGTTCGCGAACGGCGAAAGCGAACTTCCACAAATGTTCACGAACGGGCGAACCGGCCGAACCACCATAGACTTCAGTAGGCAGGCGAATTTTAAAGCCCACAGAGACTCTTTATGGCCACAATAGTGATGGAAAAGTTGTTTCTAGCGGACTAACACCTGGACTGGGGCATGCCAGAGAGGGAACCATGGCAAAACTCCGATGGAAAATTACCTAGTTGATGCAGAGTCGGGTTTTAATTCATAAAGGGCATAAATACCTAACATTCCTAAATTGCTTGGAATATTGTGCTTTAAAACATCCAGTGTGTGTATACGATCAGATCAGGTATGATGTTTTATCGATCAGGTAGTGTAAGGGTTACGCCCGCTTCACAGTGACAGACCAAACTCCCCGTTTAACGCACCGCAAACAACCGCAAACAGTCCATTTGCACAACCGCAAACTCCCCATTTGCACAAGGTTGGATACCAAGCTAGCCCTGTCCCATTCCTTGTCCTTACTGATGTCATTGAAGGTCTCTTCCTCCACCCAGCCACGTACAACACCAAGGATCCACGAAAGGGGACAACAAGCCCCTGGGACGCCTGCTGTGGTTGGTCTTCCACCTCCTCAAAGCCACCTTCCTCCTCGGACTCCTCTTCTTAAGACTCCTGTCACGACTGTGACTGATCCAGATAGGTCTGGGAAGAGAAGGTCGCAGCGACTTGCTACTCGCGATAGCTTGTGAGTTTGCTTCATGGTTCAGGGTATGTCATCCAGGTTTTGCCTTGTGAACCTTTTTGTCCTGACTGGGAGTTTGTAGGCATTCTTCTCAGGTGAGTGCTGTCTGCCACTCCCAGCTACTATATTAGTTTCTGTTTCACTTGCAGTCATTGCCAGATATAGTCCTTACTTCCAGTGCTATTCTGACCTTTGAAGGAGATCGTTTGACGGTATTGCTGTGGAGCTCGTGTCTGGCGTGGACTGTCGTTGTTGGGATCATCTTCTCTGCTTGTGACTGGATAAGTCTATCTCTGCTGGAGATTGTTTGTTTGTTACTGTCTTCCCCTGTTGTTCTCCTAGACATGAGTGATGGTGACTAGTGCTCCCATCTGCCTTTCCCCAGTCTAGTCTTCTAAGGGTCACTCAGGGTTTAGGCATCCTGCTCGCCGTACGGGTTCACACCCCGTCTAGGGTATCAGGGCAGACAGATGCCAGCGTAGGGTTTGTCAGGGGTGGCCGTTCCATTTCCCATCCGTAGATAAGGGTCCCCCTTCCCCTCCGTCTGGTGCAACACGACTGCTGCTGGGATAGCGGTCGTGACAACTCCTCTCTCTGCGTTGCCGCAGGTCCAGCAATCGACGACGACAAGGCTGCTTCTGGTGGTGATGGTAACCACAACTCTTCCTCTTCATGCTCATCTACAACCTGATCCTACACTCTTCGCAGGGCACGCTCCAGAAAAAACGCATATTGGATGAGATCGATGATGTTGCCTTGGGTTTGACTGACCAGATTTGTCACCTCCGCAAAAGGACGTGAGAGCCTAAAGCCATTGTGCATGAGCATTAAGTAACGCAGCCAAAAGATACCCAGCTCCGCAGAGGCTGTCCCCTTTTTTTAAAATAAAAAAAATCTGTTCTTACCGGTTTAATCTCAGTTTTTTCCCCTATCAGGGGCCAGTGTATAGAATAGATTTTAGGAACCGAGGGATGGAAAAAGATGGTTGGTCGGTCCTCTTCCTTCCAATTTGGAGTACTGTGCGTGCGCCGTGCAATGTACTGTGACACCCTTTATGAGCGGTGTGTTAAGTAGTACTGTTCCTATCAGTTTAATCCCTGTTACGTCCCCTATTAGGAGACGTGTATCGAATAGATTTTAGGAACTGGGAGATAGAAAAAGATGATTGGTCGGTCCTCTTACTTCCAATTTAGGGCACTGCGCGTGCGACGCACAATGTACTGTGCCACCAATACCAATAGTGTGAACTACTATTCTTACCATTTTAATCTTTGTTAAGTCCCCTATTAGGGGACGTGTATTGAATTGAATCCTTGCATGGGGAGATAGAGAAAAAAGCTTGCTCTGTCCGCTTCCTTCTAATTTTGGGCACCAATGCAACTAGTGTTAACTAAGTACTATTCCTATCAGTTTAATCTCTGTTTTGTCCATTATCAGGGCCAGGGCCGGTGTAGTGAATAGATTTTTGGAACCGGGGGATGGAAAAAGACCCATGCTCGGTCCGCTTCGTTTGAATGTTGGGTCACTGCGCGTGTGCCGTGCAATGTACTATGACACCCTATATGAGTGGTGGGCAGTGGGCGCAGTACATTCTGTGGGCCTGACACACACTGGCAGGCAACTGCAATTATATTAAAGGGTAATAATTAAATGACTTTTTTATCTGCAGGGTACTGTGCCACCCGATATGAGTGGTGGGCACTGGCAGTGGGCACAGTACAGTATGTGTGTGCCTGACACACACTGGCAGTGGCAGGCAACTAAAATTATATTAAAGAATAGAAATTACATTTCTTTTTTTTTATCTGCAAGGTACTGTGCCACCTGATATGAGTGGTGGGCACTGGCAGTGGGCACAGTAAAGTCTGTGTGGGCCTGACACACACTGACAGTGGCAGGCAACTGAAATGATAATAAAGGGTAAAAATTAAATGACTTTTTCATCTGCAAGGTACTGTGCCAGCTGATATGAGTGGTGGGCACTGGCAGTGGGCACAGTACAGTCGGTGTGGGCCTGACACACACTGACAGTGGCAAGAAAATGCAATTATATTAAAGGGTGAAAATTAAATGACTTTTTCATCTGCAAGGTACTGTGCCACCTGATATGAGTGGTGGGCACTGGCAGTGGGCACAGTACTGTCTGTGTGGGCCTGACACACACTGGCACTAGAGCAAAGTAGTGAGCACAGGTAGTGCAAAAAAAGACTTTACTAATGGCGCCACGTGTAAATGTTAAGTGGACACAATTTAAAATCTTCTGCTTAATACTTACATCCAAGTTAATCTTATTAAAATGGACAGAATCAATCAGCGCATTGCTTTCTGGCCAAATATAACATATACAAGCAACAATTGCATAAAATCAAGCAAATATAGAGGTAGACTCACTTCACCCAAGAGGAGCGGTGTGGGATAAGCACATGACACCCACCATGCTTCCTCCTGGATCGCCTGAAGATGGTACTAGGAAAAGACAGCGATCACACGTCGTGCTTGTTCTTGAATTTTTCTTTTATTGGATTATCCAGGGTAGGGGAGTAAAGAAGGCTCAACGCGTTTCGGGGTTATCGCTAAAAAAAACCCAGTCATCAGGAGCAGTAGTGACATGTATACCAAACTGGAATTTATAGCTGGTAGAAAACCGCCAAAAAGCGGCTTTCTTTGACGTCACTTACGGTTTTGCGGGTGCGTTTCACAGTGGAACGCATCGGAAGTGACGTGTATTTTAACATACTAGTGCATATCATAACCAATCAATATTCATAAGTCCTTAGTGGTACAAACGTCGTTAGTAATATCAGAAAGAAGATAACAAAATATAAAACATTATGTGAGTGGAGGACGGCATAAAAGGATACTTGGCGTCACTTCCGGTTTCGCTGGTGCATTCCAAAGTGGAAGGCATTGGAAATTGCGAATACCTGGTATCATTAGTTACTTACTTCCGGTTTTGCGGGTGCGTTTCACAGTGGAACGCATCAGAGGTGACCTGTATTTTAACATGATGCTGATGCATATCATAACCAATCAATATTCATGAGTCCTTAGTGGTACAAACGTCATTGGTAATATCAGAAAGAAGATAACAAAATATAAAACGTTATGTGAGTGGAGGACGGCATAAAAGAATGCTTGGCGTCACTTCCGGTTTCGCTGATGCGTTCCAAGGTGGAACGCACCGGGAGTGACGTCAATTGCGAATACCTGGTATCATTAGTTACATACTTCCAATAAGCTGTAGAACTTAAGATGAAGCGCATTGGGTAGGAACACGGTGGTGTCCCAATCATGTGATCATCCCATTCTTGCTCAGCCATAGAGCCATTCCCAAAGGACTATACTTGCGCTAAAGATATAATGGCTTTGGTTTATATACTATATTTAGATCTTAATGGGCGCTGAAAAAAATACTCAAAATGTATATAGATGGCAGACTGGATAATTAGTTGGTTGTCAAAATGGTACTTCAAGAGCAGCTAATGGAAGATGGAAAAAACAAGAGGGGGGAGGGCTAAACTCTTAAATAAACTTAGGAATTCTGGAAATACTAAGGCGAATATATCTTGATATCTGGTAAGACCCTCTAGTCATTGTATATATTCACAAATGCCAAACGGAAAAACACCGAACACAAAAAGAGTTCAGGTGTTTAGATATAAAATGAATAATAGGTCATATTGAATAAATATAGACAAATATACATAAGTGTGGCCTAAAAGAGTATGCACCTATGGATATAAAAATAACAATGAATACCTATATATATAAAAAAATGAATACATATATATAAAAATGAATACATATATATATAAAAAAGAATATATACATATAAACCTCAAGGGTGTATACACATCAAGTTCTAAAAAATATTCTACACAATGTATGCTTATAATCAAATTAACCCATTCCCTTTCTCAAAGATGGTTTTCTATTGTTTTAACGTCCTTACTGTACCGTTGTTAGGGGTTAGTAATTTGAATGTTCTAGGGCCTCGTTCAACCCATGGGGTGAGAGAGTGTTTAGTGTAAACACCCAATACATTTCTTTTTGGCATAATTTTTGGTGAGAGAAAGCAACGACTCCTAGAGGCGTGACTTTAAGTCCTGTTGAGATCCCTTCATCTCGTTCAGAAAAATGGCGAGAAACACTATGTGTAATGATATGGTGTTTTATATTTGAGCTGTGTTCACACATTCTTTACCTTAGTGTTTGTGTTGTCCTGCCTATATATTTGAGGCCACATGGGCATTCTAGAAGGTAAATCACAGTTTAATGCATCTTTTATGGTCCAGATATCTGTAGGGCCCGTTTTCATGATCTCTTTTACACCGTGTGTAATCATATTACAACATTTGCATTTTACAATCCCACATCTAAAGACACCTTTTCGTTTGGAGTTTGAACACTGGATAGGTTTATAAGTTTATATAGCTTGGGGCAAGATGGGGATAAAGTATAAGTTAATAGCTTGGGGCAAGATGGGGCTAAAATATTTTTCAGGGTTTGAGCTCTACAAAACGTGATTGCCGGTTGGTTTGGTAAAACCTTCTTTAAAATTGGATCGTTTAAAAGGATACCCCAATGTTTCTTTAGAGTATTGCTAATGTCCTGGTGTTTTGTATTGTAGCGAGTGATGAGGTTAAATTGGTATGTATTTTGACTTGTTGTTTTGATGGGAGGTGGTTTTAATGCTTCTTTTTTGTCTATTTTTAAAATCCTTTGGGTTCAAGCTTTAATCAAACTCCTCGGGTACCCTTGTTGAGGAAACGGTCCCTCAAGACTTTCAGAGACCGTTTATGAATGTTTATGAGACCTCATGAACATTCTTAATACTCTGAAATGGAAAGAAAATTTCATATGGGTGACACTTGATGTGTCATCACTCTATAGTAACATCTTAAGTTCTACAGCTTATTGGAAGTATGTAACTAATGATACCAGGTATTCGCAATTGACGTCACTCCCGGTGCGTTCCACCGTGACGCCAAGCATTCTTTTATGCCATCCTCCACTCACATAACGTTTTATTTTTGTTATCTTCTTTCTGATATTACCAATGACGTTTGTACCACTAAGGACTCATGAATATTGATTGGTTATGATATGCATCAGCATCATGTTAAAATACACGTCACCCCTGATGCGTTCCACTGTGAAACGCACCCGCAAAACCGGAAGTAAGTAACTAATGATACCAGGTATTCGCAATTTCCGATGCGTTCCACTTTGGAACGCACCAGCGAAACCGGAAGTGACGCCAAACATCCTTTTATGCCATCCCCCTCTCACATAATGTTTTATATTTTGTTATGTTCTTTCTGATATTACTAACGGCGTTTGTACCACTAAGGACTTATGAATATTGATTGGTTATGATATGCACTAGCATCATGTTAAAATACACGTCACTTCCGATGCGTTCCACTGTGAAACGCACCCGCAAAACCGTAAGTGACGTCAAAGAAAGCCGCTTTTTGCGGTTTTCTACCAGCTATAAATTTCAGTTTGGTATACATGTCACTACTGCTCCTGATGACTGGGTTTTTTTTAGCGATAACCCGAAACGCGTTGAGCCTTCTTTACCCCCCTACCCTGGATAATCCAATAAAAGAAAAATTCAAGAACAAGCACGACGTGTGATCGCTGTCTTTTCCTAGTGCCATCTTCAGGCGATCCAGGCGCAGGAGGAAGCGTGGTGGGTGTCATGTGCTTATCCCACACCACTCCTCCTGGGTGAAGTGAGTCTACCTCTATATTTGTTTGATTTTATGCAATTGTTGCTTGTATATGTTCTATTTGGCCAGAAAGCAATGCGCTGATTGATTCTGTCCATTTTAATAAGATTAACTTGGATGTAAGTATTAAGCAGAAGATTTTAAATTGTGTCCACTTAACATTTACACGTGGCGCCATTAGTACAGTCTTTTTTTGCACTACCTGTGCTCACCACTTTGCTCTACTACACACCTTCCCGGGTTCCCACCCGGTTAGGTAGTGACTGTCGGCAGCCGGTGCATCTACACTGTCTTATTTTTCCACCTATACTGATCTAGTCCTTTGTTTGGCGTCCTAATTGTTTACTTCGGCCTTCTCCTCGGAAGACACATTGATTAAACACCCCTCTCTTTCCCTTTTTTCTTTACCCGTGACTCACACACTGGCACTGGCAGGCAACTGAAATTATATTAAGGGTAAAATTTTAAATGACTTTTTTATCTGCAAGGTACTGTGCCACCCGATATGAGTCGTGGGCACTGGCAGTGGGCACTGTACAGTCTGTGTGGGCCTGACAGACACTGGCAGGCAATTGAAACTATATTAAAGGGTAAAAATTAAATGACTTTTTTATCTGCAAGGTACTGTGCCACCCGTTATAAGTGGTGGGCACTGGCAGTGGGCACAGTACAGTCTATGTGGACCTGACACACACTGGCAGTGGCAGGGAACTGAAATTATATTAAAGGGTAAAAATGAAATTACTTTTTTATCTGCAAGTTACTGTGCCACCCGATATGAGTGGTGGGCACTGGCAGTGGGCACACTACAGTCTATGTGGGCCTTACACACACTGGCAGTGGCAGGCAACTGAAATTATATTAAAGGGTAAAAACTAAATTACTTTTTTATCTGCAAGGTACTGTGCCACCCAATATGAGTGGTGGGCACATTACTGTCTGTGTGGGCCTGACACACACTGGCAGGCAACTGAAATTATATTAAAGGGTAAAAATGTAATGACTTTTTTATCCGCAAGGTACTGTGCCACCCTATATGAGTGGTGTGCACACAGTACAGTCTGTGGGCCTGCAGCCTCTCACACCTCTTAAAGGCTTCAGTTTTGACTTCCGTCTTATGAATTCCGTTATTTTCCATTATAACCATGTTATAACGGAAAACAAAACGGAATCCATAATGCTGATGTGAACCCAACCTAACATGGGTATATTAATGCAGTTCTTGCAGTAAAATGCATTCACTAACACAGGTATCGTAATGCAGTCTTTGCAGTTGAAAACACATTCAATACCACAGATATGGTAATGCAATTTTTGCAGTAAAATGTACTCAATAATATGGGTATAGTAATTCAGTTTTTACATTAAAAAACGTTTAATAACAGGGGTATAGTAATGGTGCATTTTCAATGCATTTACTAACACGCATATAGTAATAAAGTTTTTACATTAGAAGACTTTCAATATCACATTATTGAACGCATTAAAATGCGTCAAATAACAAGCGAATAGTAATGCAGTTTTTGCAGTAAAACATGTGCACTAACATGGACACAGTAATACCGTTTTTGCAGTAAAGTGCTTTTGCTGAGTGGTATCTTGACGTTTTCACTAACACAGGTATATTGGTGCACTTCAGTGCACTTCAATGTATCTCAGTGAGCTAAAAAAGGCCCAATTACAAATGGTAAATTGAGGATGTTAGGGAAAAAAGGAGAAATGCTTTAACGTTTGCAGCAGAATGTGTATTATTGCGGTGCTGGCAGTAAGCCCATAGAAAGGAGGTTTTTAGTTTGACAAAAAAAAAAAAAAAGATGACTGGCTGTCCATATACAACAAAATGAATTTGTGGCAGGATATACCTTGTCAGCAAACTATATGAACTATAAAACAACACACAACTCAGAGTGACCACTTTGTGCTAAGCTTTCCCTGATAAAACCCTAAAATTATATCTCCCTTTTCCCTCCCTATAGTATGTCTATAGTATAGCTTGATTAGTGGCTTGTGTCTGCTCTGCAATTATGTTTTGGCAGACAGAGCCACAACACATTCTCTCAGGTCTAAAGTTGAAGACAGATTGATGTTCTAATGCATTCTCAGCAGAGGACCTGCCTGAATCCTGCCCCTGATTGACTAAGCAGGCTGTCAGTCAGCCCCTAAGTCAATCAGGGCAAGTCCTCCTCCCTCTATTCCAGGGTCATGTGATCCTCCTTCTTCTTTGTTTTTCCCACAAGTTTTCACAGTAAAATTAAGCTGGACACCATTTGTATGCAATTTCTCCAAAGTGATGAATTTGTTTGGCAGATTAATTTATGTGAAATTTGTAATGAATCCAATTCATTTAGAAAGAATTGGGGCTGGCATAGACCTGAGCTATAACTTACACCAGTTTATGGTATGTCATAGCCCCACCTCTTTTCTCACCATTAGAAACTGTTGAGAAGCTCAAAAAGTCACACATTATGGCGCAAATATTCTGTGCACCATAATTTGCAACCTTTTACAACAGCGATGTGAAAGGTTTGATAAACATCCCACTTAATGTTTAAGGGGTTGGCCACTTAGTCTATATTGATGACCTATCCTCAGGATAAATCATCAACATCAGATCGGTTGGGGGCCCAACTGCCAGCACCCCCACTGATCAAGTGTATGAAGAGAGCGATTCTCTTCACTGTTTACCTGCTCACCATCGATAATGTTCTCCTCATATAGCTGATTAGTGGGGTGCTGGCAGTCGGGCCCTCTCAATATGATATTAATGACCTATCCTAAAGATAGGTCATCAATATATGATTTAACCGTTTTTTTTTAACAAAACCCTGCAATAAATAATTACATGCTGCAGTTATTTGCAGATTAACAATCTTTTATTTTAGATCTTTTGTATAATGATATGTTATGTTTTTATATGTTGCTTTCAATGTCTCTTTCAATAATACAGTCAGAAACTAGCTGTAAGAGAAAGAACAGGTTCTATCTTTCTTATTTGTTTGCTTGGCATATTACACTTCCAGAAGTAGGTCAAATGCTGGTACTCCCGCTGATCAGTTGCTGTGCATGCAAAAACATTTTCCATTAATCTTGCAACAGATGTGAGACTCATGTCCTTGACAATCTTAAGTCTATAGGCTAGTAAACCCATAAGGAGCTTAAAATCATGACTGTTGGTTACAGGAGTGGCAAGTCAGGGGGGGGGAGGGGCGGAGCTAACTGCCGAAGCATAGAGCTGCAGCTCCTGCAAGAGCAATTACAATCCAGCGCAATCTGACAACATTTCAACCCAAAAGCGTTTTTTTAACGCTACATAACAGAAGACAGACAAGTTTGGCACAGAATCAGACTTATATTGTGGCTGAACCTCATCTCCAGAAGAAGAAACCAATTGAGGCCTACACAAACCGGGAGACGCGGACCCGCCTGCCGGCAATCTGAATACAAGGCGCATAAAAGGAGATCCAGAAGAGAAAAACCAGGCCTAAAGAGGGACCGGAGGACACAAGGCACCACCCGACTACCCACCCAGCTGGTTCTGTGGAGGTACCGGCTTCTTAGACAGCATCGGGTGGCGACTGAGGTTGCGGCCTAGCGCGGCATGCAGGCCGCGGTCTAGAGTAAAGTGAAAGCAAGCGGCCGGCCGTGCGCCTCTGCAGACTCCGGAGGACGACCGCTCATCATACAGACCTCTAAGGTAGAGTGATTGCCCACTTGTCCTGTTAATTTTATCCCGGGACACCTGTATAAGGGATATAATACATTGAGCCCTGCCCCGCAAGTAGCCCTGCGCCGCATTCGCACATTGAACCGGGCATTATACCCTCTGCTGGATCCGCAAAACTAGTTAGTCTTGATATAACCCACCCCAGTGGGGTCACAGAAGTGGCGCTGTAAAGAGTGACAAATCTACTATAACGCTAAACCCTCTACCTAAGCAACAGAAACAGCGGTACTTGGCTCACCACAAGGCGCAGAACACCGAACCTCTACTTATTACTTATTGCCTGCTATCATTGCTATAACCTAGGCTTGCAGGAAATCCATACTAGCAGGGAATTGTTTATAAGCGGACTTTAAGTTCCGGGTCAAAGCAGACTCTATTAAACTGCCGTATTATCAATCATGTGTTGAACACACAAATAAGCCAAAACTAAAGTTCTGCCTTCATGACACCCTGAAACTATAGCTTTACAGTAAACCTGATGTCATCAGCACAAAGTTAAGACCATGGACAAAAGCATATCTAACATTGAATCTCAAAGCACGGTCTCCAAGACCCCGAAAAAACCGCAGGGGGCCATAAAACAAATCTACAGACATGATACAGCAGCCACTAGCGGCTCAGAGTCTGATGAAGATACAAGCCCAAATAACTTTGCTAATATGAAAAATTATATTAAGGCCCTGCCCACAACCGAATGCATTAAGTGTCTATTCAAAGACTTCACTGAAAATATCAAAGGAGAGCTCTCCAGCATTAAAACAGAAATCAGACAGCTAAACACCAAAATAAATGAAATTGAAGATACTACGAATCAAATAGTGGGTCATTCACACCAGCTGGAAAACATTGTGCAACATCAGAAACAGGAGCTTTTCAAGTTCAAAATGCATTTAGATGACCTCGAAAAACAGATCCAGGAGGAATAATATAAGAGTAAAGGGAATTCCTGAAACAGTCCAAGATAAGGACATTCACGATACATTGACCCAATTATTTAATGAACTCCTGCAACAGGATGAGGCCACAGACCTCCACATAGAAAGGGCTCTCAGGGTATATAGACCCAAAAATATCCAATCCGAGCAACCAAGAGACATCCTATGTTATGTCCAGAGCTTCAAAATCAAAGAGGAAATATTAAGCAAGGCAAGGATCGCAAAAAAAATGGAATGGGAGGGAAGTGATGTCTTATTGTATCAGGGTTTGTCGAGGCTCACCTTACGTGCCAGAAACCCTTTGCAACCAATCACTAGAGAACTCCAGAAAAGAAATATTAAATATTGGATGGCTTTTCCCCTTTCGCCTCCTTTTTTCCCTGCAAGGAAAGGTTAAAATTATACACTCACTGGAGGACACGCCCCCAATTCTACGCAGGCTGGACTTATCTGGAATTGTTATAGGAGACTGGACAACTCAGGAAGAGTTCGATGACGCCCTCCCTCCTCTCCCAAGACGAGAGTCAACATGCGTGACGGTTACTCCCACTCAACACAAAAGAACCCGCTCTCTAGAGGGACAATGGTCAAAGACACCATGCAAGAGCCAGCGCACCCCAGCAGCGGAGTAATATTCTAAATATTCTAAGAACCTTTGATTCTCTGATTTAACCTCTTTAGGACGCAGGGTGTACATGTACGCCCTTGCGTCCTGGTACTTAAGAAACCAGGGGGTACATGTACACCCTGCGAATATCCGATCACCGCTGTGCACGTGGCGGTGATCGGAACAAGCTGCCTGCTGAAATCAATCAGCAGGCACCTTGGCACAATGTGACCCCCCCATGTCAGCGATCGCAGCAAACCGCAGGTCAATTCAGACCTGCGGTTTGCTGCACTTTCTGTAGTCTCTGATCCCTCAGAGACAAAAAAATGCCCCAAACTTATAAATTTTAACCCCGCCATGTTTGTGTCACCCCCCGGCGGTGCAGGGGGGGAGGATTGCGGGCGGTGCTGCGGGTGGGCCTCCTTTCAAATGCTTTTCCTGGTGTCTAGAGGGTATAGCAGGAGTCAGCACATTGCAGTTTAACCCCTTCCATATCGTGGTCCGTACGGACCGCTGTATGGAGGGTGTTAACAGGGAGGGAGCTCTCTCCCATCGGGGGGCTGCTGTGCCTTTACAGCCCCCCCGACAGGATTGGATAGCAGAGGGAGGGAGCTCCCCATCCATCACCCGCTGCTCTGTTATGGCAGCGGGTGATGGTTACCATGGCAGCAGGACGCTTTCAGAAGCTTTCATGGTACTGTAACTCTGAATAGGCTTTTGCTAAAGGCAAAAGACAATTCAGACTTTGTAAAGTAAAAAATATTGTAAGTACACTATATAGTGTACTTACTGTATTATATAGACACCAGATCCACTGGATCTACAAGAACCAAGTGGGTCTGGGTCAAAAAAAAAGTAAAAAAAGTGAAAAAAATAAGAAAAATACATATCACTGAATAAAAATTAAAAAAATCAAATACACTAAACATATTATGTATCGCCGCGTCCGTAAAAATCTCCTCTATAAAAATATCACATGACCTAACCCCTCACGCAAATACCGTAAAAAAACAAAAAAAATGGGTGTAAAAAAGTCATTTTTTTGTACCCTTGCATCACAAAAAGTGTAATTCCAAGTGATTAAAAAGGCGTATGCCTCCCAAAATAGTACCAATAAAACCGCCATCTCATCCCGCAAAAAATGACTCCTTACATAGGACAATCGCCCAAAAAAATAAAAAAATATGGCTCTCAGACTATGCAGACACTAAAACATAATTTTTTTTCTAAAATGCTATTATTGTGTTAAAGTAAAATAAATAAATAAAAAGTATACATATTGCCACATCTGTAAAAACCTACTCTATAAAAATAACACATTATCTAACCCCTTAGGTAAATACCGTTAAAAAAATAAAATAAAAACAATGTAAAAAAAGATATTTTGTCACCTCACATCTCAAAAACTGTAATAGCAAGCGATCAAAAAGTTATATGCACCCAAAAATAGTGCCAATCAAACTGTCATTTCTTCCCGCAAAAAATGATACCCCACATAGGACAATCACCGCAAAAAAATAAAAAAAAATATGGCTCTCAGACTATGGAGACACTAAAACATGATTTGTTTTGTTTTAAAAAATGATAATATTGCGTAAAACTTAAAAAAACAAATAAAAAGAATACATATTTGGTATTGGCGCGTCCGTCGCAACCTGCTCTATAAACATAGCAAATCACCGAACCCCTCAGGTGAATACAAAAAAAATATAAAAATACGGTGTCAAAAGCCATTTTTGTCACCTTACATCACAAAAAGTGTAATAGCAAGCGACCAAAATGTCATATGCACCCCAAGATAGTTCCAATCAAACCGACATCTCATCCCGCAAAAAATGAGCCCCTACATAAGACAGTCGCCCTAAAAATAAAAATAAAATATGGCTTTCAGAATGTGAAGACAAAAATGCTTTATTATGTAAAACTGAAACGAAACCCCCCAAAAAGTAGCTTTATTTTGTATTGCCGCGTCCGTAGCAACCTGCTCTATAGAAATAGCACACAATCTAACCTGTCAGTTCAACTATGTAAATAAAAAAAATAAAAAAATGGTCCGAAAATGTCTATTTTTTTGCAAATTTTCCATTTTAATCCATTTTTCCAGTAACAAAGCAAGGGTTAACAGCCAAACAAAACTCAATATATATTGCCCCGATTCTCTAGTTTGCAGAAACACCCCATATGTGGTCGTAAACTGCGGTATGGCCAAACGGCAGGGTGTAGAAGAAAGGGAACGCCATATGGTTTTTGGAAGGCAGATTTTGCTGAACTGTTTTTTTGACACCATGTCCCATTTGAAGCCCCCCTGATGCACCCCTACAGTAGAAACTCCAAAAATGTGACCCTATTTTGGAAAGTAAGGGATAAGGTGGCAGTTTTGTTTGTATTATTTTAGGGTAAATATGATTTTTAGTTGCTCTATATTACACTTTTTTGAGGCAAGGTAACAAAAAATAGAAATTCTGAAATTTCATCTCCATTTGCCAATAACTCTTGTGGAACACCTAAAGGGTTGACAAAGTTTGTAAAATCAGTTTTGAATACCTTGAGGGGTGTAGTTTCTTAGATGGAGTCACTTTTTTGAAGTTTCCACTCTAGGGGTGCATCGGAGGGCTTCAAATGGGACATGGTGTCAAAAAACCAGTCCCGCAAAATCCACCTTCCAAAAACCATATGGCGTTTATTTCCTTCTACGCCCTGCCGTTTGGCCATACAGCAGTTTACGACCACATATAGGGTGTTTCTGTAAACTACAGAATCTGGGCAATAAATATTGAGTTTTGTTTGGCTGTTAACCCTTGCTTTGTTACTGGAAAAAATGGATTCAAATGGAAAACTTTCCAAAAAATCGAAATTCTGAAATTTTATCTCCATTTGCCATTAACTCTTGTGGAAAACCTAAAGGGTTAATGATGTTTGTAAAATCAGTTTTGAATACCTTGAGGGGTGTAGTTTCTAGAATGGAGTTATTTTTGGGTGGTTTCTATTATGTAAGCTTCACAAAGTGACTTCAGACCTGAACTGGTCCCTAAAAAGTGGGTTTTTGAAAATTTATGAAAAATTTCAAGATTTGCTTCTAAACTTCTAAGCCTTGTAACGTTCCCAAAAAATAAAATGGCATTCCCAAAATGATCGATACATGAAGTAGACATATGGGGAATGTAAATCAATAACTTTTTTGGGCGGTATTACTATGTATTATAGAAGTAGAGAAATTGAAACTTGGAAAATTGAAATTTTTTCAAAATTTTTGATAAATTTAATATTTTTTTATAAATAAAAGTGAAATTTTTCGACTTCATTTTACCTCTGTCATGAAGTACAATATGTGACGAAAAAACAATCTCAGAATGGCCTGGATAAGAAAAGGCGTTTTAAAGTTATCACCACATAAAGTGACACTGGTCAGATTTGCAAAAAATAGCCGAGTCCTTAGGGTGAAATAGGGCCGAGTCCTTAAGGGGTTAACCAATGTTTTCTCTCACCTAAGCCATGTTTTTAGACATTGGCTTTTACTTTGGGAGATGAAGCGGTGGAATCGTTTAACCCTTTTGGCCCATGAAGAAAGACTACCAATGGAAGACAGGTTTAATAATATGCATTGTTATGTTTAACTGTTGGTTTGGTTTATTCTCTGTCTCTCCGATATACAGTAGGCATTATATCAACATGATCTACACTGGGCCGGGCCTGTCTTACCTCGACTATCCACCGCCGATACTTATGATAATGTTGAAATGTTGTTATATCAGTTCCTGCTTAACCACTCATATGTATACTCAAGGTGAGAACTTTACACTTACTGGTTTCTTACTCTCTTTAGGCGAGTACGCTCCAATTGGCCCCGCGTCTGAGAGACCGAGAACCCAAACACATTACATTGTTAATCTCTCATTGCAGATTTATTTAGTGTACACACACATAGTGACATCAGGTTTATAATTGTTTTTCATTTCTGTCATTTCTACAACTTCATTGTAGACTACACATAACAAGGTTATTGAGTTTTCTCTATAATCAGACTTCACTTAAACTGTTTGAGGAAGACTACAGTCTGGAACCCGCCCCCCCCCCGGTAGTCTTCCGCTGAGCTATCTTAGATACAGTGGTTGAGGGTACTCTCATTACCCCGGCAACCGCTAATAGCTAATCTTTCCTCCCTCCCCCTCCCTGTTGTACTTGAGCTCACTGTTGAAGCCGTACAACAACCAACCCCTACGTTGACTAGTTATCATTTACCATTGTTACATTCCCTACAAATCCCCCAAACCACATCCAGTACAAGATACCAACAAAATGCAGACTCTGAAAGTCATGTCCTTTAATGTAAATGGATTAAACATCCCCAGAAAGAGGACACAAATATTAAAAAGTTTGAAACAAAAAAAGGTAGATATAGCCCTATTACAAGAGACCCACTTAAAAAAAAATTACACCCCAATAATTAAATCAGCTCCCTATACGTCAAGGTTCAACGCGAATTCACCAATGAGGAAAAGGAAAGGTGTTTCAATCATACTTCACAGATCACTTAACTTTAAGAAAAAAGAAGAGACCATTGACCCAGATGGTAGACACATCATGATAAAAGGCTGGATCGGAGATACCTTAGACACTATTATTAATTTATATGTTCCCAACACATTACAAGTGGATTTTCTAAAGAAGAATTTCAAAATCTATGACTCATTCACAGAGGGTACTGTTATACTTGGCGGTGACTTTAATTTGATGCTTGAACCACAAATAGACTCCTCCAGAGGGAGCACTAGCATCTCATATCTTAAAATCAAAAAATTTAAAAAACTACTGATAGAAAGAAGCCTTATCGACGTATGGAGATATCTACACCCAGATGGGAGAGACTACTCTTTTTTTTTCGGATGCTCCCAACCAATACACCAGAATAGATTATATCTTCATTCAGCAAAATGTTCTAAGCAAGATTCATGAAGCTGAATATGACAATATTATTTTCCCAGATCATGCCCCACTCACAATACAACTTGAACTTGTCACGGGTTCCAAACCCACATATAAATGGAGACTTAATGACTCCCTTCTATCTCTGGACCCAGACGCAGACTATATTAAGGAAAAGATAACACACTTTTTCCACGAAAACTGTAGCGATGAATTATCAAGGGTGACTACATGGGAAGCCGGTAGTAAGAGGACACTTAATCCAACTAGGAGCAAAGAAAAAGAAAGAAAGAGAGCATAAAATTAAAGAGCTGATTGACAAAATAGGCAAACTTGAATTAAAACATAAAACATAAGCAAACTCTGACAAAAGAGATAGGAAAAGAGTTAGTTATTCTAAGGTCAAATTTGAGGGAATTACTAAACAAAGTTTATGAGAAATTTCTGTACAGACATAGATTAAAAGAACATCTATATGCCAATAAATGTGAGAAACAATTGTCAGGACTTGTTAAAAAAACAACACTCTAGGTCTAACACACATAAGATAATATCACATAATAGGAAAATTGAACAAATACCTGAAAAAATAGCGAATCACTTCAGACAGTATTATGGGAAACTTTATAATCTAAAAGGATCTTTGCACGGAGTGCCCCCGATGGACACTCATAACCCGACGGGTTATCTGAACAAAATCAAATTACCAAGCATAACACGAGAACATCAGGATTTTCTCTCAAATCCAATAAATGGAAAGGAGGTAGAGGATGCAATTAAGGACCTACTATTAGGGAAATCCCCAGGCCCAGATGATTTTTCCATGAGATATTACAAAAATTTGCCTCAACCCTAAACCCATTCTTAACCGAATACTTTAATGCCATAGGAAATGGGGTCCAATTTAGAGCGGAATCCTTACATGCAAACATAATGGTCATACATAAGGAGGGTAAGGATCCTACACATTGTGAAAACTATGGACCTATCTCCTTATTGAATAATTATGTCAAAATATCCTCCCAACAATAATAAATCCTGACCAGGTCGGGTTTGTACCCTCAAGAGAAGCCAAAGATAACATATATAGGACGCTTAATGCAATTGAACTTAGCAAAGGTAGAAACCTCCGTACGGTCTTCATATCTACTGATGCCGAGAAAGCGTTCGACCGGCTAAGCTGATGTTTTTTAACAACCTGTCTATATCGTTTTGGCTTCCCTAAGGCAATGATTGACAAAATATTAGCTCTCTATACTATCCCCTCGGCGTCGGTCTCAGTGAATGGTACTATGTCGGAACCTTTTGACATACTGAACGGGACGAGACAAGGGTGCCCATTGTCCCCTCTTTTATTTGTGATGTCAATGGAAGCCCTCTTAACAAGTGTAAGGCAAAATAATACTATAAAAGGAATTGAAATGCAAAAAGCGACCCACAAAGTAACTGCCTACGCAGATGAAGTTCTCTTCCTAGTAACAAACCCGCTCCATTCCATCCCTGAGATCCTTAAGGAATTAGAGAGATATCAAAAATTTTCTAATTTTAAATTAAACATGACAAAATCAACAATTTTCAAGGTCAACACTTCTAAATTAGTCTGGTCGAAGATTAAAAAATGGAGTATACTAAAACCCTGCACCTCTCACTTCAAATACCTAGGTATTAACATCAGCACAAACAAAGCCAAATTATTTGACTTAAACTTCCCACCTCTTCTAGAAAAGTTTAATAAAGAACTCTCCAATTGGACTGATATCTACTTCTCGTGGTTCGGTAGAATAAATGTATACAAGATGATTATACTACCCAAATTATTATACCCCATACAAGCCCTACCGATATTAATACCTAATAGCTTCTTCAAAACAATGAATAAAACTCTTTTTTCGTTCATCTGGAATAAAGGTGGAAACAGAATCGCCACAGAAACACTAAGTAGGTCAAAGTCGAAAGGAGTTATAGGCTTACCCTTGTTAGAAAATTACTGGAAGGCAGCCCATATATCCAGAATTTTAGAAGGGTCGATTAAACCTACACGGAAAAAATGGGTTGAAATGGAAGAGGATAAAAACAAAACTCCGCTCAACTGTGCTATCTGGAGAACGGATACAAGCAACATCCCCTCTCCGAGGCATTACTAATTATTACTCCAAAACATCCTTGAAGGTCTGGTACAAGACTATCAAAGGCAAAAAATATTATCCTCCTGATTATAAAAAGTTACCCTTATATACATTAATCCCTAAAAAGTACACGACAATAAGGGCGAAACTGATACAAGATTTCCATAATACTCCAGTTACTATAAATAATACTGAAAGAGGACAGCCCCCAACATATGAAACTTTTATATCTAATAACAACCTTCACACGATTAGTAGTGAAGAATACCAGATTATAAAACAAATCACAGAGAAAGTCAAATCAACACCGCTAGCCTCAGGACAAACTAATATCCTATATAGCTCGATTTTAAACAACAAACATATGGATCATCAGGTTTCTACAATTTGTTCTGAACTGACGAACTATACCAACACGCCCAACTATATAACCAGCTGGGAGAAAGATTTACAGAAGCCTTTTAATGATTATGAAAAAGAGGCTATTATGCGAGGAGCTTTGCCCAAAACTACTTCTGTTAAACTACAAGAAATCCATTATAAACTTCTATCAAGATGGTACAGGACTCCGTCAGTTCTTAACAAAATGAGATCTGATATACCCGCTGAATGCTGGAGATGTGGAAAACAAATAGGCACTTTTCTACATATATGGGTAGAATGTGAGAAAATTATACCGGTTTGGAAGTGGTTCTTCAAGGTAATTTCGGATATTTACTCTAGCAAAGTGGAACCGGACAGAGAACTAATTCTGTTTGGTATCTACAAGACATGCAATACACAGCTGAAGGGAAGACTATTCCCATTTCTTATGGTAGCTCTTAAAGCGTTAATACCGAGGTACTGGCTTTCTGATACTGAGCAGAATGGGTCAAGGAGGTAGAATTGCTAAACAAATTGGAATGCACTGAATGGTCCATAGCTGATAAACATAGAACATACTTGCGCATTTGGGGTAAATGGAATGACTATATTGCTTCTGACAGATTTGACATGTTAGTAGGTTAACTGATCAAAAAGGAACATAAAGGACATAATATTGTGTGGATTATCAAGTTCTGGATGTTAATTCACCTACCCCCCTCTCTCCCTTCATCTCATTCTCCTCCCCTTGCCTCGCCTACTCCTAGTTATTATCCTTCCCCTATGTTTGTTTAGGCAGCGAAGGTAGCAATATAGTAAGCCTATTCCGAAAAGGTATTCCTTTGAATATGACAGTAATTTGCACTCATAGTTCTAGAGTTTCTCTTACACAAGAATATAGTTAAGCCAATTTTTCACATGTTGAGTAAGAATATTATACACTTGGCAAAGAGGCGATGATGCAGAGATGATTTAACCATAGCTCTTAAAAAGGAATATAATATGGGATTGCGCATAGCTAAAATTTATGACCTGAATACCATACTCGAAAATGATATACTGCTTGATCTCAATACTTGGATAAGACTATATATTGAATGAGCTGTAGCATCCCCTATGAAGCAAACCTTCAATAAAGATTACTTCAATTGCCGAAGGGGGACGTCCACCTCTAACATACTCATACTATATATTTAGATGGATTCTCCCACTATTTATAAACAGTCTTTTAGACTGATATAATCATTATATATTCAAAAAGTGTTATGATTATGACATGCGTAACCTCATAATACGCCTCCAAAGCATAGATTCTATCATTGAATAATGGCTATCTACATGTGTTTTCATGTTTAATTATTACTTACTGAATTGATGCTCTTAAAACCGTTTCCAAAAGGGAACTATGGTTCTCTCTTTTTTGTGTATAAGATCTGTATATCATCTGTTCAACAATATTGTAAAATGTGAACACCGCTCAAACCTTTGCATTTAATCCTGACCTTTATTTTCAATAAACACAATTTACAAGGAGTGGCAAGTCATCTTAAATTAAACTATTTAAATAAAAATTCACCTTAAGTCAACTAATTTTAACCCACCCTATCATTCACTACTATAAGACATAACTTTTATTATATTTATTTATTATAGAAACATATTAACTTGAGCATCTATCCGAACTGTATATTTCCCTCACAGGGCCACTGGAAGTTAATTTTATTCCACATTCAGTGCATTATACAGACATAGCCAACATTATCTTTGATTCAAGATAACACTGTCTATATCTGTATATAGATATAGTACTACAGTGTTCAATGAGTACTGCACTGTATTGTATTTAGATCAAATATCTACAAACATAGGCAGATTTGGCAGTTAGATCGTTTTTCATCCTATTTTTTATGTTAAAAGTGCTGGCTGTAGAGAACTGATGGTTAAACATTTTTAACACAAATAAAAAAAAAATGTTTTAGTTGTTTCTTAGCCCAAACTAACCACAATGCAATAATAGCAAAAATGTTCCCAATAGTGTCCACAGCCTACAAGAAAACGCCCACTCTAGGACTAATGGCTTGTAGCTGATGTTGCCATCATCAAATCGTCTTAATGGCAGGTAGTACATAGACTAGGGTACAAACCAAAGTGGATTTGTACAGCAAACTTTTCAATTTGGAAACTTAAAGTTGTCTTCAATGCTCAACATACTTATATATTGAACTTAATTCCCCCCACATACTTCAGTTTAAACAAAGAAAGAAATTCCCGCTAAGACTTTTTCACTCATCTATCTGCTTTGTATTTTTATTATTTCAGTAAAAATTCTATTCTGTAATGCATATTATGCCTTGTATCTTCTTTGAACACAGCACAGGATTTGTCAGCTGTGACAGCTTTTAAGAAATATATGCTCTACTTTATGCTCATTAAATATTCATCTATCTACAAGGAACTGTTATTTGTACTGAGAAAGTTTTTACCTGTTGTTTCCCAACCAACAGGGTTTTCCCATTCTGAGCAGTTGTTCGCCTGTGAAAGTGTTGTTAGTAATCCATCAGTTTGCCGCTGTTTTCTAGAGCAAACCTATTTGGCAAGACTTACACATTTTATTTCCTTTTACTGTGTAGTTCATTCAAAGGCAAATGTAATAATTTGTTTCAGATGAACTGTTCCCTTCTAAAGCACGTCATAGATGACTAAAATAATCTTTACAATACATTGGATGCATAGAGCAGCCAACGATAAATAAATTATTTATGTTCAGATGACTAAAAATTGTATACATCAACAGACCAACAACTCGTTTTCTTTTAATGAATAATACATATATATTATCTCACCATGGTTTAGAAAAGTGCTTATCATGCGAAAAAGTAAGGACACATCTTGTAAAGTTCAAACTGCACAAGTGATATAATTGAACTAAAATGAAAACAAACTGGGTTTGTAGTAATCAATTAAATCTAAAATGAACACTTAACCCATTTCCTATTGTGAAAAGTAATGGATGAAAATATCTATATTTTTTTTCAAACAATTTGTACAGAATAATTTGGAATCTCATTCTGTCTCAAACCAAGTCACAGCTAAAATCTGTGTTGACCATAACAGCATACAAAAATACAGATCAAATATTTCTTTTACAATTTGTTCCACATTTTGTTCCATACTATACCTCTATTTTCTATATTTTGCTATAAGTTGTCAGGTTTTCATCAGGTTATTTGTTCTGTTTTTAAATGTGCAACTACACTGCCTGTCCAAAAAAGAAGTCGCCACCAAAAAAAAATGTCACACACTCTAATATTTTGTTGGACCGCCCTGTGGCATTGTTTCGATATGCTTCTGCAATGTCACAAGATTTTTTACCATCCAGTGTTGCATTCATTTTTCACCAAGATCTTGCATTGATGATGGTAGAGTCTGACTGCTGCGCAAAGCCTTCTCCAGCACATCCCAAAGATTCTCAATGGAGTTAAGGTCTGGACTCTGTGGTGGCCAATCTATGTGTGAAAATGATGTCTCATGCTCCCTGAACCACTCTTTCACCATTTCAGACCGATGACATCCGATGGCATTGTCATCTTGGAATATGCCCGTGTCATCAGGAAAGAAAAAATCCATTGTTGAAATAACCTGGTCATTCAGTATGTTCAGGTAGTCAGCTGACCTCATTCTTGGAGCACATACTGTTGCTGAACCTAGACATGACCAACAGCAGCAACCCCAGATCATAGCACTGCCCCGGTGTACAGTGGGCACTAGGCATGATGGGTGCATCACTTAATCTGCCTCTCTTCTTACCCTGATGCGCCCATCACTCTGGACCAGAGTAAATCTGGACTCATCAGACCACATGACCTTCTTCCATTGCTCCAGAGTCCAATCTTTATGCTCCCTAGCAAATGAAAGCCTTTTTTTATGGTTTGCCTCACTGATTAGTAGTTTTCTTATGGCTACACAGCTGTTCAGTCCCAATCCCTTGAGTTCCCTTTGCATTGTGCATGTGGAAATGCCTTTACGTTCACTATTAAACATAGCCCTGAGTTCTACTGTTGTTTTTCTTCGATTTGATTTCACCAAACGTTTAAGTGATCGCCAACCACAATCTTTCAATATTTTTTATCAGCCACATTTCTTCCTCGAATACGATGGGTCCCCACTATCCTTCCAGTTTTTAATAATGTGTTGGACAGTTCTTAACCCAATTTTAGTAGTTTCTGCAATCTCCGTAGATGTTTTCTCTGCTTGATGCATGCCAATGATTTGACCCGTCTCAAACAGACTCACATCTTTTCCACGACCACGAGATGTGTCTTTCGACATGGTTGTTTAAGAAATGAGAAGCAACTCACTGCATCAGTTGGGGTTAAATAACCTGTTGCCAGCTGAAAGACAATCGCCCATGCAGTAATTACCCAATAGGAGGCTCATACCTATTTGCTTAGTTAAATCCAGGTGGCGACTTTTTTTCTGGACAGGCAGTAGGTTTTTTTGAGTTTTTATAATGTTGCTGAAATACATAGGTAGCATGTTCATGAATACTATTATTTTGTAGTTGCACATATTTCACCATAATGCACCTTAAACAATTTTAACTAATTCATTTTTTATCAAATTATTATCTAATTATCAAAGAAGTATGTAAAAAAAACTGTATACATTTATTTAATAATAAAGTCACATAAGTCACAGAACTAATTCCTTAAATAAATAAGGATGGACAAGCAGCTGCATCCTGTTTGCAGCTCAGACTATGAGTCAGTTGAAATATAATACGGAAGGAAATGTTCACAATCACTCAACCATAACTGTTTTTACAGTATGCTAGCAATGAAGTTATTGTTTTCATTGATTAGACAGATATGTTTGGTATTTTTAAATACATTTTACAGTTACAAAGTTGCAAGATTCATATTTATGTCTTCATATGTAAATTAACAGGATTTAATTGGTTAGGATTGTTTAAACAAGCATAATAATTAATGAGGGAATTACAATGCAAGAATGCAAATGTGATAAAATATTGTTATCTATTACAAGAATTTGACATTTTTGTAATCCATAAGTGTAAAAAGTAATTTCTTATTTATCTTTTTATTTGTCTGTTTTCTAATGATTGGGTGAGTTGATATGATACTCATGGTCAGCTCATGTACATTCCTTAGCGGTCAAATTGCAACACCAAATAGGAAAAGTTGTGGAATTATGGATATAAAAGGATCGATTGACGTTAATGATTTGCAAATGATAAAAATGGAAAAAAAAATATTCAAAACATTAAATTTATTCAGTTTTGAGTAT
The DNA here is from genome assembly GCA_033119425.1 of Bufotes viridis. Classification (NCBI taxonomy): domain Eukaryota; kingdom Metazoa; phylum Chordata; class Amphibia; order Anura; family Bufonidae; genus Bufotes; species Bufotes viridis. The sequence goes on from CM065590.1 coordinate 228,897,307, forward strand.
AAGCGTCATGCATATACGCACCTTGACATGCTATGAATGAGGTTATTAATGGCATTGGGGGAAGATGGTTCTAGGAGGAACTATGTAGGGGGTGCCTTATGACTATAAGGGGGCTCTATAAGTACTGAGGAAACTACAGGGTGTACTATAAGTGCTTGTGGCACTAAAGGGGCATTATACCTACTGGTGCACTATGTGGGGAGGCCACTATAAGTACTAGGGGCAACACAGAGGGCACTATAACTGCTGGGTGCAATATAGAGGGGCACTATAAGTACAGTGGCACTACATTGGTGCAATATAATACCCAGGGCACTGCAGGGGACATTATTCCTATTGGGGGCACTAGAGAGGAGCATTATGCCTAGTAGTGCCACTACAGAGGAGGCATTGTAACTATTTATGGCACTGCAGGGGGCATTATATGGAGGGCACTATAAATAATGGGTGCATTATATCTACTGATGTTCTACAGGAGGCATTGCAGTAGACATTCTAACTCATAGGGCACTGCAGGGAGCTACAATAATAACTGAAGCACTACAGTGGGTCATCATAATTATTAGAGACACCATAGGGGCATTATATCTATTGGCGGTACCAGAGGGGACATTATAATTACTGGTAGCACTATAGGAGGAACTACTGTGGGCTCTACAAGGGAACATTATTATTGGGAACAATATGGAGGCCACTACTACTAATAGGTGCACTCTCAAGGAGCAGTATCACTGTAGGGGACACTTACTTATGAGGGCACCCTGGGAGAGAATTATTACTATTGGATGGACTTTTGGGAGCATTTTGGGGACTAAATACCCCAAATACTGTACTATAGAAATAGCAGTGATTTTATATATATATATATATATATATATATATATAGTTATATAGATATATCTATCTCTCTCTCTCTCTCTCTCTCTCTCTATATATATATATATATATATATATATATATATGATAAACTCCACGGCACATCCAGAAGTAGCAAAAGTAACGAAAAATTTATTCACCAGACATACAGCAACGTTTCAATCCACTCAGTGGGATCTTTCTCAAGCAAATGGTGATAACAAAATGGTGCTCACATATAGGCGCATATATACACCCACGTATCAATCAATCAACAGAGGTAATTAATGTAAAACAGTATAAAAAGCATAAAAAGTCCATAGGTGTACATACAAAACTTTGGTATGCAAGTATAAAAAATACAGTGAAAACATACATAAAATGAATTTATAAGATGCAAATTTCCAAAGGCCCTAATACAGACAAAATTCATAAAGTGTCATAATTATCTAATCACATACATCTGGCTCAGGTCACGTGACTTACTAGACACCATCAACAGCTGCCTCCAAAGGTCCTTGCAGCATAAGTGAAAAACTAACATGCAGCAAAAGATCCTGGAGGCTCACAAATCATGTGACCACATGTGTTGGCCACATGATCGGTCAATTGCAAAGACAGACTGGATATAATATGATATAATAACTGCAATGTGGCGGTTTAAATATGCTTTTTTTTATATAGTGACACGTTATAAGCCAATCAAGCATCTTAAATGTGTGTAGACGGTTATGTTGTGATTCACCTCTTTGAAAAAGAGTTTGGACATACATGTCATCTGTGACTATATTTAAAGGCAAAGGCTATAAGAAGAGCAACAGTCTAGCGGGATAATCATCTACTGATTGTGGACCCCGCACATATGGTGTAGGGTCCCCGGTCAATTTGCTCAGTGGGGATCAAATTGCATAACAGAAAGAGCACCACACAGCAAGACGCTCATCCCAATAGATATTATGGGACCAGACAATGCAAATAGAAACATGGGCCCACATGGACCCTTGAATGAAGCCTAGGTGAATGTAATATCTGCACTAATCCTCCACCCCATTTTCTTCAACAGCATAGGAAAAAAATAATTTGTTTAGGGAATCACAAAAATACCCCTACACACAATGTATCCAAACATGCCACATATAAACAAAGCTCAAGCTGTCAACTTTGGACCCGTAATCTTGATAGGCTGTAGATGATCACATGCTGGTCAGACCACCCCCTCCACCTCTACTTTTCAACTAAAAGAAAAATTTTTTTTTGTATATTTGACAAGGAACACTTGGAAAAATGGATAAGGGAGAAGAAGGAAATTGAATGCGTTAAAGGGGTATCGGAGGGGCGGGGGATGGGGGGAAGAGAAAGGAGGGGGAAGGAGGAAAAGAAAAGGAGGGATATGGGCTTAGTTTACAATCCACGGTCTGTATTCAACATTTAACCCATAAGGCTTCAATGTACTTAATTCAGTAATCCAATATAATTTCCCTTTTTTGAATAGCAGGTTTCTATTACCTCCCCTTCGAGGAGAAGGATTTTGATCTAGAAGCATACATCTCAGGTCGCTTTCTTTGTGGTCACAATCAGTAAAGTGTTTGGATACAGGAAGATCGATTCGTTTTTTTTCCGAGTGGTGTATCTATGTTGAACACATCTAATTTTGAAGTCTAAGGATGTTTCACCCACATACAAGTTGCAGCAGGGGCACCATAACACATAAATAACAAAAGTCGAGTCGCAAGTCAAAAAGTGTCTAATCTTATACCTTCTAGTGGTGGAAGGATGTATGAACGTATCCCCCTTGCAAATGTATCTATAATTGACGCACTTGCGACAGGGGGAACATCCCATCTTTTGCACCCGTAAGAAGCTCTGTGTATTTTTTTTTGTGAACCAAAATCAGTGTGTTCCACTTTATCTCTTATATTGCTCGGTCTCCTGTATGATAGTAAAGGGGGAGATTTAAATTCCTCAATATTAGTATACTCAGTCCTGAGGACCGCCCAATGTTTAATGATAATGTCTCTAATGTGATGACTATCCTCTGTGTATGTAGTAACCAATAGGATCCTGTGGGGGGACACCTTCTTATGTTTCTTATCTAGTAAGTCAGTTCTATCATGAGTGTGAACAGTGGCTAAATGTGAATCAAGAATGGTGTCAGGAAAACCTCTCATTTTAAAAGAATTTTTTATCTTATTCAATGTTCTGTCCAACTGTTGTTCATCACTTACTATTTGCCTCGCCTGTAGAAACTGGCTAAAGGGGAGTGATCTAACCATTGCTCGAGGATGAGAGTTGTTAAACCTTAAAAGTGTATTTTTCTCCATAGGTTTGACATGTACATCTGTATCAAAATAGCCCTAACGAATCGTAACGCTGACATCCAGAAAGCTAATAGCTTCACTGGAATAATTCAGAGTAAATTTGATATTATCATCAAGGGTGTTGAGAAAAGTGTGAAATGCAAGTAATTGTATCTCAGTGCCTGTCCAGAGTACAAAAACGTCATCTATGTATCGCCACCAACTCAACACATGTGTTAAGTGGGGCGACAGATAGATGAACGTGTCCTTGAGGTATGTGACCGCCATATTAGCATAAGTTGGGGCCACAATCGACCCCCTTGTAACTGCAAATATAAATGATCGCCAAACAACAATTAGTTAGAAGTCAATACAAGATGCAAGAGTGTCAAGATGAAATCCTGATAACCCAGTGTCAAGTCAGAGCCTCCAAGGGCCTTCTTGACCACACCAATCCCAAATTTGTGTCTAATGGCGGTGTACAGGCTGGTGACATCAAAAGAGGCCATGATGATATTAGGTGGAATGTCAATACCAAGTAGTTTTTTTAGGAAGTCAGTACTGTCAAGTATATATGATCTAGCTGATGTAGCATAATTGTGTAATACTTTATCAAGAAAGATGGATATATTACTCAATAGTGATCCTGTAATGATAAAATGGGTCTACCTGGTGGATTAATCAAATCCTTGTGGATTTTTGGAAGTAAATAGAGCATAGGTGTAATGGGGTGTTTCACAGTAAGGAAATCCCTAAGTTTATCATCAATGAAGCCAGCCTGTACACCTTCACATAAAACACGATTGATGTTTCTCTCAATATCCCATCTGGGATCACCACATAACCGTTGGTACACTATCTTATCATTAAGCTGACGATAGGCCTCAGGCATATATTGAGTCGTGTCCATAACAACGACAGCACCACCCTTGTTGGCAGACATGATGGTGATGTTGCGGTCATAGGCAAGCTCATTAAGTGTACGCCACTCCAAAAGCGACATTTTGGGATGGCGGAAATTTTCAACAGAAATATTTTTTTATATATGTACTTCACGTAATACAGACTCAACAAACAATTCAATCGCAGGAGAGGAGACTGGAGGAGTGAAATCACTTTTGATATCCAATTAATAATCCTCAGAGTATCTGAACCTTTAGGATGTGTGGAGAACCAGGCCTTAAGCTTAATCCGCAGGTGCAGGTCAGCATCCTGCAGCCAGTCAGTATGTACATTGGGACAAAAGCTAAGGCCCTTTTCCAATACGTTAAGTTGCACAGGAGACAAAATATGGGATAAAATATTAATTACCGTTTTAGTGTCCATCTTCTTTCGCTGTTGTTTATTGTTGCTTTAGTTTTTTTGGGGTCCGGCGTCTCCTGCATCCACCTCGCCTGGTCACTTTCCTTGTGTCGCAGTAGGAAGATCTTCTAAAAAAGACTCAGCTGTACTCTATGTGGGTGCATCCAATGTGGATTTTTTGAAGAAGCTTGTCTTGTTAGTTGTCCTAGGATTAAATGAGCGGGTTTGCTGGTTCTCCAATTTCCAATTGTATACATTTCCATTGTTGTAGTCAGAAGCATCTCGCTGCCATTTCGAACGTTGTGTGTCCTGAATGTCCTTTTTAATTTTGTCATAGAACGGTTTTGACTTTGATATCACATCTTGGTATTCATCCTCAGACAACAATCCTGTTAAAGTAGTGCTCGATATAGCTTGCTTTTCTTTTGTCAACATTAAGTCTCTCTGCAAAAACTCTATATTGAGCAAAATAAGATCAAGCGAAAATTTGTTGGCTATAGATTCATATTTTGAGCGAAAATCAATATCATGCATGTACATGGTCGGTTGTGTATGTGCATGCGTTCGCATGCCTCTCGTTATGCGTCGTGATCTGTAGTACTCACTAAGATTAATAAGGTGTAGTTCCAGTGCAATAATATGCTTAGACACATATTCCAAGTTTTTCTTAGTGTCCAGAATAGTAGGTGTGGATACAAAAACAGGAGTCAGAATTGAAGGCATTCAAGATCCTATCTGCCTCATCACATGAATAAGAAAAAATGTCTGGTGACGTTAAATCCACATTGGATGCACCCACACAGAGTACAGCTGAGTCTTTCTTAGAAGATCTTCCTACTGCAATACAAGGAAAGTCACCAGGTGAGGTGGATGCAGCAGACGCCAATCCCAAAAAAAACAAAAGCAACAATAAACCACAGCGAAAGAAGAATTGATATATTCCCATATTCTGTCTCCTGTGCAACTTAACGTATTGGAAAAGGGCCTTAGCTTTTGTCCCAATGTACATACTGACTGGCTGCAGGTAGATGCTGACCTGCACCAGTTTTTTTGGCGGATCAAGATTAAGGCCTGGTTCTCCACACATCCCAAGGGTAGAGATGAGCGAACACCTGGAAGTTCGGGTTCGGGAAATTCGGCCAAACTTCCCAAAAAATGTTCGGGTTCGGGATCCGAACTGGACCCGAACTTTATCCCGAACCTGAACCCCATTGAAGTCAATGGGGAGACGAACTTTTAGGCACTAAAAAGGCTGTAAAATAGTCCAGGAACGGGCTAGAGGGCTGCCAAAGGCAGAAAAATGTAGGTAAATCCCCTGCAAACAAATGTGGATAGGGAAATGAATTAAAATAAAATAAAATAAATAAAATTTAACCAATATCAATTGGAGAGAGGTCCCACTGCAAAGAATCATGCGTCATATCACCCAACACTGGAGAAGTCCACTTTCAGTTATTTTGGCCCAGCACCCAGACAGAGGAGAGAGGTCCCACAGCAAGGAATCATGCGTCATATCAACCACCACCGGAGAAGGCCACTCTTAGTTATTTCGAACCAACACCCAGACAGAGGAGAGAGGTCCCACAGCAAGGAATCATGCGTCATATCAACCACCACCGGAGAAGGCCACTCTCAGTTATTTCGGCCCAGCACCCAGACAGAGGAGAGGTCCCACAGCAAGGAATCATGCGTCATATCAACCACCACCGGAGAAGGCCACTCTCAGTTATTTCGGCCCAGCACCCAGACAGAGGAGAGAGGTCCCACAGCAAGGAATCATGCGTCATATCAACCACCACCGGAGAAGGCCACTCTCAGTTATTTCGGCCCAGCACCCAGACAGAGGAGAGAGGTCCCAAAGCAAGGAATCATGCGTCATATCAACCACCACCGGAGAAGGCCACTCTCAGTTATTTCGGCCCAGCAACCAGACAGAGGAGAGATGTCCCACAGCAAGGAATCATGCGTCATATCACCCACCACCGGAAAAGGCCACTTTCAGTTATTTCGGCACAGCACCCAGACAGAGGAGAGAGGTCCCACAGCAAGGAATCATGCGTCATATCACCCACCACCGGAGAAGGCCACTTTCAGTTATTTCGGCACAGCACCCAGACAGAGGAGAGAGGTCCCACAGCAAGGAATCATGCGTCATATCAACCACCACCGGAGAAGGCCACTCTCAGTTATTTCGGCCCAGCACCCAGACAGAGGAGAGAGGTCCCACAGCAAGGAATCATGCGTCATATCACCCACCACCGGAGAAGGCCACTCTCAGTTATTTCGGCCCAGCACCCAGACAGAGGAGAAAGGTCCCACAGCAAGGAATCATGAGTCATATCACCCACCACCGGAGAAGGCCACTTTCAGTTATTTCGGCCCCACCACCCAGACAGAGGAGAGGTTCATTCAACTTTGGGTTGCACCGCAAGATCATGGTAAAGTTAAAAAAATGAGGATTCAATAAAGAAGTGCCCCGGAGTACAAGAATACATGGTTGAGGGGGAGGCAGTTATAAATGTCTATTCTGCACAAGGGAGGCACAGGTCCTGTGGGATCCATGCCTGGTTCATTTTTATGAATGTCAGCTTGTCCACGTTAGCTGTGGACAGGCGGCTGCGTTTGTCAGTAATGACGCCCCCTGCCGTGCTGAATACACGTTCAGACAAAACGCTGGCCGCCGGGCAGGCTAGCACCTCCAAGGCACTCTGGCCACGTGGACAATTTGGAGACCCAGAAGTTGAATGGGGCCGAACCATCAGTCAGTACGTGGAGGGGTGTGCAGACGTACTGTTCAACCATGTTAGTGAAATGCTGCCTCCTGCCAACACGTTCCGTATCATGTGGTGGTGCAGTTAGCTGTGGCGTGGGGACAAAACTTTTCCACATTTCTGCCATGCTAACCCTGCCCTCAGAGGAGCTGGCCGTGACACAGCTGCGTTGGCCACCTCTTGCTCCTCCTCTGCCTTCGCCTTGGGCTTCCACCTGTTCCCCTGTGACATTTGGGAATGCTTTCAGGAATGCCTCTACTTGTACTCGCGCATCTTCATATCTCGCTCAAGTGCAGGAAGTAAGGTGGGCACATTGTCTTTGTACGGGGGATCCAGCAGGGTGGCAACCCAGTAGTCCGCACACGTTAAAATGTGGGCAACTCTGCTGTCGTTGCGCAGGCACTGCAGCATGTAGTCGCTCATGTCTGGCAGGCTCCCCAGAGGTAAGGACAAGCTGTCCTCTGTGGGAGGCGTATCGTCATCGTCCTCCGTATCCCCCCAGCCACGCACCAGTGATGGGCCTGAGCTGTGTCGGGTGCCACCCCGCTGTGAACCTGCTTCATCCTCCACCTCCTCCATCTCCTCCTCATCCTCCTCGTCCTCCAGTAGTGGGCCCTGGCTGGCCACATTTGTACCTGGCCTCTGCTGTTGCAAAAAACCTCCCTCTGAGCCACATCTAACAGACTGGCCTGAAAGTGATAAAAATGACCCCTCATCCTCCTCCTCCTCCTCCTCCTCCTGGGCCACCTCCTCTTCCATCATCTCCCTAAGCGTTTTCTCAAGGAGACATAGAAGTGATAACGCTGATAACGGTGTCATCGCCACTGGCCATGTTGGTGGAGTACTCGAAAAAGCGCAACAGGGCACACAGGTCTCGCATGGAGGCCCAATCATTGGTGGTGAAGTGGTGCTGTTCCGCAGTGCGACTGACGCGTGCGTGCTGAAGCTGAAACTCCACTATGGCCTGCTGCTGCTCGCACAGTCTCTCCAGCATGTGCAAGGTGGAGTTCCACCTGGTGGGCACGTCGCATATAAGGCGGTGAGTGGGAAGGCCGAAGTTACGCTGTAGCGCAGACAGGCGAGCAGCGGCAGGATGTGAACGCCGGATGCGCGCACAGACAGCCCACACTTTATGCAGCAGCTCTGACATGTTGGGGTAGTTGTGAATGAACTTCTGCACCACCAAATTCAGCACCTGCACCATGCAAGGGATGTGCATCAAACCGGCTAGTCCCAGAGCTGCGACGAGATTTCACCCATTATCGCACACCACCAGGCCGGGTTTGAGGCCCACTGGCAGAAACCACTCGTTTTTCTGTTGTTCAATATCCCGCCACAACTCCTGCGCGGTGTGGGGCCTGTCCCCCAAACATATGAGTTTCAGAATGGCCTGCTGACGTTTACCCCGGGCTGTGCTGAAGTTGGTGGTGAAGGTGTGTGGCTGACTGGATGAGCTGGCGGAAGCAGAGGAGGAGGAAGCCGAGTAGGAGGAGGAGGCTACAGGAGGCAAAGAATGATGCCCTGCGATCCTTGGCGGCGGAAGGACGTGCGCCAAGGAACTCTCCGCCTGCGGCCCAGCCGCCACTACATTTACCCGGTGTGCAGTTAGGGAGATATAGCGTCCCTGGCCGTGCTTACTGGTCCACGTATCTGTGGTTAGGTGGACCTTGCCACAGATGGCGTTGCGCAGTGCACACTTGATTTTATCGGATACTTGGTTATGCAGGGAAGGCATTGCTGTCTTGGAGAAGTAGTGGCGGCTGGGAACAACATACTGTGGGACAGCCATGAACATCACCTATTTGAAGCTGTCTGTGTCCACCAGCCTGAATGACAGCATTTCAAAGGCCAGTAGTTTAGAAATGCTGGCATTCAGGCCCAGGGCTCGAGGGTGGCTAGGTGGGAATTTACGCTTTCTCTCCAAGGTTTGTGAGATGGAGAGCTGAACGCTGCCGTGTGACATGGTGGAGATACACAGGTGGTGTTGTCGGTGGCACATCCTCTGTTTGGTGGGCGGCATGTGCCAACATTCCTACCGAGGCGGAGGAAGAGGCCGAGGCAGCAGCAGAAGAGGGAGCAAGGGGAGACAGAGTGAGTTCCTTGCTTTTAAGGTGTTTACTCCACTGCAGTTCATGCTTTGCATGTAGATGCCTGGTCATGCAGGTTGTGGTAAGGTTCAGAACGTTAATGCCTCGCTTCAGGATCTGATGGCACAGCGTGCAAACCACTCGGGTCTTGTCGTCAGCACATTGTTTAAAGAAGTGCCATGCCAGGGAACTCCTTGAAGCTGCCTTTGGGGTGCTCGGTCCCTGGTGACGGTGGCCAGTAGCAGGCGAACTCTCTTGGAGGCGGCTGTTCTGCATTTGCCCCCTGCTCTCTCTTTTGCTAAGCTGTTGGCTCGGTCTCACCACTGCCTCTTCCTCTGAACTATGAAAGTCAGTGGCACGACCTTCATTCCATGTGGGGTCTAGGACCTTATCGTCCCCTGCATCGTCTTCCACACAGTCTTCCTCCCTGACCTCCTGTTCGGTTTGCACACTGCAGAAAGACGCAGCAGTTGGCACCTGTGTTTCGTCATCATCAGAGACATGCGGACTCCGATGAAGTGGTATTCCCATGTCCTCATCATCAGGAAACATCAGTGGTTGTGCATCAGTGCATTCTATGTCTTCCGCCACTGGGGAAGGGCTAGGTGGATGCCCTTGGGAAACCCTGCCAGCAGAGTCTTCAAACAGCATAAGAGACTGCTGCATAAATTGAGGCTCAGACAGTTTCCCTGATATGCATGGTGGTGATGTGACAGACTAATGGGCTTGGTTTTCAGGTGCCACCTGTGCGCTTTCTGCAGAAGACTGGGTGGGAGATAATGTTGTGAACATGCTGGATCCACTGTCGCCCACCCAATTGACTAGCGCCTGTACCTGCTCAGGCCTTACCATCCATAGAACGGCATTGTGCCCCACCAAAAATCGCTGTAAATTCTGGCGGGTACTGGAACCTGAGGTAGTTGGTTCACTAGGACGTGTGGCTGTGGCAGAATGGCCACGTCCTCTCCCAGCACCAGAGGGTACACTAACACCACCACGACCGGGTCCGCGTCCCTTACTAGATGTTTTCCTCATTGTTACCGTTCACCAAGCACCACAATAAGAAAAAAAATATTTGGCCCCATGTATTGATTTCAAATTCAGGCCTTTTTTTTTACAGGCACCTAACACTATCTGCCTATTTATTTATGTAGCGTATTACACTAATCCAGGCACAGCGGTAACCACTGATTTAGGGGAATATCTCTTTTAGGGCTAGTATTTAGGCCCTGGATGAAAGGTATCCTTTTATGGACAGATTTACAATTGGCCTGCAACAACTCGAACAGCAGATTCAGGGTATTGCTATTTTGGCAATTGAATTTAACCCCAGAACAAAATATATGTTTTGGCGGACACTATGAAACTTGGCCTGCAACAGCTGGGACACCAGATTTAGGGTATTGCTATTTTGGCAATTGAATTTCACCCCAGAACAAAATATATGTTTTTGCGGACACTATACTTTGCCAGCCACAGCTGAAACCACTGATTTATGGTATTGCTATATTGGCAATTGAAATTCACCCCAGAACAAAATATATATTTTGGCGGACACTATGAATCTTGGCCTGCAACAGCTGGGACACCAGATTCAGGGTATTGCTATTTGGGCAATTGAATTTCACCCCAGAACAAAAAATATGTTTTGGCGGACACTATTATACTTTGCCAGCCACAGCTGAATCCACTGATTTATGTTATTGCTATTTTGGCAATTGAATTTAACCACAGAACAAAATATATGTTTTGGTGGACACTATGAATCTTGGCCTGCAACAGCTTGGACACCAGATTCAGGGTATTGCTATTTTGGCAATTGAATTTCACCCCAGAACAAAATATTTGTTTTGGCGTACACTATTATACTTTGCCAGCCACAGCTAAAACCACTGATTTATGGTATTGCTTTTTTGGCAATTGAATTTCACCCCAGAACAAAATATATGTTTTGGCGGACACTATTATACTTTGCCAGCCACAGCTGAAACCACTGATTTATGGTATTGCTATTTTGGCAATTGAATTTCACCCCAAAACAAAATATATGTTTTGGCAGACACTATGAATGTTGGCCTGCAACAGCTGGGACACCAGATTCAGGGTATTGCTATTTTGGCATTTTAATTTCACCCAAGAACAAAATATATGTTTTGGCGGACACTATTATACTTTGCCAGCCACAGCTGAAACCACTGATTTATGGTATTGCTATTTTGGCAATTGAATTTCACCTCAGAACAAAATATATGTTTTGGCGGACATTATGAATCTTGGCCTGCAACAGCTGTGACACCAGATTCAGGGTATTTCTATTTTGGCAATTTAAATTCACCCCAGAACAAAATATATGTTTTTGCGGACACTATGAATCTTGGCCTGCAACAGCTGGGACACCAGATTCAGGGTATTGCTATTTTGGCAATTGAATTTCACCCCAGAACAAAATATATGTTTTAGCGGACATTATTATATTTTGCCAGGCACAGCTGAAACCACTGATTTATGGTATTGCTATTTTGGCAATTGAATTTCACTCCAGAACAAAATATATAATTTGCAGGACACTATGAAACTTGGCCAGCCACAGCTGGGACACCAGATTCAGAATATTGCTATTTTGGCAATTGAATTTCACCCCAGAACAAAATAAATGTTTTGGCGTACACTATTATACTTTGCCAGCCACAGCTGAAACCACTGATTTATGGTATTGCTTTTTTGGCAATAGAATTTCACCCCAGAACAAAATATATGTTTTTGCGGACACTATGAATCTTGGCCTGCAACAGCTGGGACACCAGATTCAGGGTATTGCTATTTTGGCAATTGAATTTCACCCCAGAACAAAATATTTGTTTTAGCGGACATTATTATACTTTGCCAGCCACAGCTGAAACCACTGATTTATGGTATTGCTATTTTAGCAATTGAATTTCACTCCAGAACAAAATATATAATTTGCAGGACACTATGAAACTTGGCCAGCCACAGCTGGGACACCAGATTCAGGGTATTTCTATTTTGGCAATTGAAATTCACCCCAGAACAAAATATATGCTTTGGCAGACACTATGAATCTTGGCCTGCAACAGCTGGAACACCAGATTCAGGGTATTGCTATTTTGGCATTTTAATTTCACCCCAGAACAAAATATATGTTTTGGCGGACACTATTATACCTTGCCAGCCACAGCTGAAACCACTGATTTATGGTATTGCTATTTTGGCAATTGAATTTCACCTCAGAACAAAATATATGTTTTGGCGGACACTATGAATCTTGGCCTGCAACAGCTGTGACACCAGATTCAGGGTATTTCTATTTTGGCAATTGAATTTCACCCCAGAACAAAATAAATGTTTTGGCGTACACTATTATACTTTGCCAGCCACAGCTAAAACCACTGATTTATGGTATTGCTATTTTGGCAATTGAATTTCACCACAGAACGAAATATATGTTTTGGCGGACACTATTAATCTTGGCCTGCAACAGCTGGGACACCAGATTCAGGGTATTGCTACTTTGGCAATTGAATTTCAACCCAGAACAAAATATATGTTTTTGCGGACACTATGAATCTTGGCCTGCAACAGCTGGGACACCAGATTCAGGGTATTGCTATTTTAGCAATTGAATTTCACCCCTGAACAAAATATATGTTTTGGCGGACACTATTATACTTTGCCAGCCACAGCTGAAACCACTGATTTATGGTATTGCTATTTTGGCAATTGAATTTCATCCCAGAACAAAATATATAATTTAGTTCACAAGATGATGGGGGTGGCACTACTCCTCTCTGTGTAATGTCTTTGTATAAGAAAAAACGGTGGCTTGGGCAGTGAGTCCTTCAAGTCAATGTTGGTGGTGCTCAGCAAAGGATAAAGTGCGTATAAACATAGTCCACGAGTAGAGTTGAGCGAACACCTGGATGTTCGGGTTCGACGAGTTCGGCCGAACTTTCGAAAAATGTTCGGGTTCGTGATCCGAACTCGACCCGAATTTCATCCCGAACCCGAACCCCATAGAAGTCAATGGGGACCCGAACTTTTGGGCACTAAAAAGGCTGTAAAACACACACGGAAAGGGCTAGAGGGCTGCAAAAGGCAGCAAAATGTAGTTAAATCCCCTGCAAACAAATGTAGATAGGGAAATGATGAGTTAACATAAAATAAATAAAAATTAAACAATATTAATTGGAGTGAGGTCCCATAGCACAGAATCAGGCTTCAAGTCACCCAACAATGGAGAAGGTCACTTACTATTATTTTGACCACAGCACCCAGACAAAGGAGAGAGGTCCCACAGCAGAGAACCAGGCATCATATCACCCACCACAGGAGTAGGCCACCAATTAGTTACTTTGACCCCTACACCCAGACGGAGGAGAGAGGTTACACAGCAGAGAATCAGGCATCATATCAACCACCACAGGAGAAGCCACCATTTAGTTACTTTGACCCCTGCACCCAGGAAGAGGAGAGAGGCCCCACAGCACATATTCTGGCATCATATCAGCCACCATTGGAGAAGCCACCATTGAGTTACTTTGACCCCTGCACCCAGGAAGAGGAGAGAGGCCCCACAGCACATATTCTGGCATCATACTAACCACCACAGGAGAAGCCACCATTGAGTTACTTTGACCCCTGCACCCAGGAAGAGGAGAGAGGCCCCACAGCACATATTCTGGCATCATATCAGCCACCACAGGAGAAGCCACCATTGAGTTACTTTGACCCCTGCACCCAGGAAGAGGAGAGAGGCCCCACAGCACATATTCTGGCATCATATCACCCACCACAGGAGTAGGCCACCATTTAGTTACTTTGACCCCTACACCCAGACGGAGGAGAGAGGTTACACAGCAGAGAATCAGGCATTTAGATCACCCACCACAGGAGTAGGCCCCAATTTAATGGGACCCCGGCAACCATGTCAGATGGCACAACCATCAGCTTCATATCAATCAGCACAGGAGAAGGCGACTTTGAAAGACTTTGACCCCTACACCCAGACGGAGGAGAGAGGTTTCACAGCAGAGAATCAGGCATTTAGATCACCCACCACAGGAGTAGGCCCCCATTGAATCAGACCCTGGCAACCATGTCAAATTGCACAACCATCAGCTTTATATCAATCAGCACAGGAGAAGGCGACTTTGAAAGACTTTGACCCCTACACCCAGATGGAGGAGAGAGGTTTCACAGCAGAGAATCAGGCATCATATCAGCAACCACAGGAGAAGCCACCATTGAGTTACTTTGACCCCTGCACCCAGGAAGAGGAGAGAGGCCCCACAGCACATATTCTGGCATCATATCAGCCACCACAGGAGAAGCCACCATTGAGTTACTTTGACCCCTGCACCCAGGAAGAGGAGAGAGGCCCCACAGCACATATTCTGGCATCATATCACCCACCACAGGAGTAGGCCACCATTTAGTTACTTTGACCCCTACACCCAGACGGAGGAGAGAGGTTACACAGCAGAGAATCAGGCATTTAGATCACCCACCACAGGAGTAGGCCCCAATTTAATGGGACTCCGGCAACCATGTCAGATGGCACAACCATCAGCTTCATATCAATCAGCACAGGAGAAGGCGACTTTGAAAGACTTTGACCCCTACACCCAGACGGAGGAGAGAGGTTTCACAGCAGAGAATCAGGCATTTAGATCACCCACCACAGGAGTACGCCCCCATTGAATCAGACCCTGGCAACCATGTCAGATGGCACAACCATCAGCTTTATATCAATCAGCACAGGAGAAGGCGACTTTGAAAGACTTTGACCCCTACACCCAGATGGAGGAGAGAGGTTTCACAGCAGAGAATCAGGCATCATATCAGCAACCACAGGAGAAGCCACCATTGAGTTACTTTGACCCCTGCACCCAGGAAGAGGAGAGAGGCCCCACAGCACATATTCTGGCATCATATCAGCCACCACAGGAGAAGCCACCATTGAGTTACTTTGACCCCTGCACCCAGGAAGAGGAGAGAGGCCCCACAGCACATATTCTGGCATCATATCACCCACCACAGGAGTAGGCCACCATTTAGTTACTTTGACCCCTACACCCAGACGGAGGAGAGAGGTTACACAGCAGAGAATCAGGCATTTAGATCACCCACCACAGGAGTAGGCCCCAATTTAATGGGACCCCGGCAACCATGTCAGATGGCACAACCATCAGCTTCATATCAATCAGCACAGGAGAAGGCGACTTTGAAAGACTTTGACCCCTACACCCAGATGGAGGAGAGAGGTTTCACAGCAGAGAATCAGGCATTTAGATCACCCACCACAGGAGTACGCCCCTATTGAATCAGACCCTGGCAACCATGTCAGATGGCACAACCATCAGCTTTATATCAATCAGCACAGGAGAAGGCGACTTTGAAAGACTTTGACCCCTACACCCAGATGGAGGAGAGAGGTTTCACAGCAGAGAATCAGGCATCATATCAGCCACCACAGGAGAAGCCACCATTGAGTTACTTTGACCCCTGCACCCAGGAAGAGGAGAGAGGCCCCACAGCACATATTCTGGCATCATACTAACCACCACAGGAGAAGCCACCATTGAGTTACTTTGACCCCTGCACCCAGGAAGAGGAGAGAGGCCCCACAGCACATATTCTGGCATCATATCAGCCACCACAGGAGAAGCCACCATTGAGTTACTTTGACCCCGCACCCAGGAAGAGGAGAGAGGCACCATAGCACATATTCAGGCATCATATCACACACCACAGGAGAAGGCCTCTTTCAGTGATTTAGGCCTTTGGACCCAGACAGAGGAGAGAGGCACCACAGCACATATTCTGGCATCATATCACACACCACAGGAGAAGGCCTCTTTCAGTGATTTAGGCCTTTGGACCCAGACAGAGGAGAGAGGTCAGAGATTAGCTTCATATCCCCCAGCACAGCAGAAGACCGCTTTATTTGACTTAGGCCTCAGCACCCAGACAGAAGACAGAGGTAGCATGGCAGAGGTTATGGCTTCATGTCACCCGTTAGTTTAACCGGCCACTTTCATCTGGTTAGCCCCGGCGCCCAGACAGAGAAGAGTTTCATTCAACTGTGGGTTTCATAAAATTTGTATCAAATAAAGAAGTGGCCCGTAGCACAACAAGACATGTTTTAGGCAGTTAATAAGGACTACTCTGCACAAGGGAGGGACAGGTCCTGTGGGATCCATGCCTGGTTCATCTTTATGAAGGTCAGCTTGTCCACGTTGGCTGTGGACAGGCGGCTGCGCTTGTCAGTAATGACGCCCCTGCCGTGCTGAATACGCGTTCAGATAAAACGCTGGCCGCCGGGCAGGAAAGCACCTCCAAGGCATAACATGCTAACTCTGGCCACGTGGACAATTTCGAAACCCAGTAGTTGAATGGGGCCGAACCATCCGTCAGGATGTGGAGGGTGTGCAGACATACTGTTCAACCATGTTAGTGAAATGCTGCCTCCTGCTAACACGCTCCGTATCAGGTGTCGGTGCAGATAGCTGTGGCGTGGAGACAAAACTTTTCCACATTTCTGCCATGCTAACCCTGCCCTCAGATGAGCTGGCCGTGACACAGCTGCGCTGGCGACCTCTTGCCACTCCTCTGCCTTCACCTTCCACCTGTTCCCCTGTGACATGTGGGAATGCTCTCAAGAGCGCTCTATCAGCGTAGCGCTTGTACTCGCGCATCTTACGGTCGCGCTCCAGTTCAGGAATTAAAGTGGGCACATTGTCTTTATACCGGGATCCAGCAGGGTGGCCACCCAGTAGTCTGCACACGCTAAAACGTGGGCAACTCTGCTGTCGTTGCGCAGGCATTGGAGCATATATTCGCTCATGTGGGCCAGGCTACCCATGGGTAAGGACAAGCTGTCCTCTGTGGGAGGCGTATCGTCATCGTCCACCGTATCCCCCAGCCACGCACCAGTGATGGGCCTGGGCTGCCACCCCGCTGTGACCTTGCGTCATCCTCGTCCCCCTCCACCTCCTCCTCCTCATCCTCCTCGTCCTCCAGTACAGTGCCTTGGCTGGCGACTTGTGAACCTGTCCTCTGCTGCTTAAACAAACCTCCCTCTGAGCCAATTCGAACAGACTGGCCCGAAAGTGTTAGAAACGAGCCCTCATCCTCCTCCTCCTCCTCCTCCACCTGGGCCACCTCCTCTAACATCATTGCCCTAAGTGTTTTCTCAAGGAGACATAGAAGTGGTATTGTAACGCTGATAACAGTGTCATCGCCACTGGCCATGTTGGTGGAGTACTCGAAACAGCGCAGCAGGGCACACAGGTCTCGCATGGAGGCCCAATCATTGGTGGTGAAGTGGTGCTGTTCGGCAGTACGACTGACGCGAGCGTGCTGCAGCTGAAACTCCACTATGGCCTGCTGCTGCTCGCACAGTCTCTCCAGCATGTGCAAGGTGGAGTTCCACCGGGTGGGCACGTCGCATATGAGGCGGTGAGCGGGAAGGCCGAAGTTCCGCTGTAGCGCAGACAGGCGAGCAGCGGCAGGATGTGAACGGGCGGAAGCGCGCACAGACGGCCCGCACTTTATGCAGCAGCTCTGACATGTTGGGGTAGTGGTGAATGAACCTCTGCACCACCAAGTTCAGCACATGCGCCAGGCAAGGGATGTGCGCCAAACCGGCTAGTCCCAGAGCTGCCACGAGATTTCGCCCATTATCGCATACCACCAGGCCTGGCTTGAGGCCCACCGGCAGAAACCACTCGCCGGTCTGTTGTTCAATACCCCGCCACAACTCCTGCGCGGTGTGGGGCCTGTCCCCCAAACATATGAGTTTCAGAATGGCCTGCTGACGCTTACCCCGGGCTGTGCTGAAGTTGGTGGTGAAGGTGTGTGGCTGACCGGATGAGCTGGTGGAAGCAGTGGAGGAGGAAGCCGAGTAGGAGGAGGAGGCTACAGGAGGCAGAGAATGATGCCCTGCGATCCTAGGGGCGGAAGGACGTGCGCCAAGGAACTGTCCGCCGGGGCCCAGCCGCCACTACATTCATCCAGTGTGCAGTTAGTGAGATATAGCGTCCCTGGCCGTGCTTACTGGTCCACGTATCTGTGGTTAGGTGGACCTTGCCACAAATGGCGTTGCGCAGTGCACACTTGATTTTATCGGACACTTGCATGTGCAGGGAAGGCACGGCTGTCTTGGAGAAGTAGTGGCGGCTGGGAACCACATACTGCGGGACAGCCATGGCCATCAGCTGTTTGAAGCTGTCTGTGTCCACCAGCCGGAATGACAGCATTTCAAAGGCCAGCAGTTTAGAAATGCTGGCGTTCAGGCCAAGGGCCTCGAGGGTGACTCGGGGAATTTGCGCTTCCTCTCTAAGGTTTGAGATATTGAGAGCTGAACGCTGCTGTGTGATATAGTGGAGACGCTAGTTGACGGTGGCGGTGGTGGTGGTGTCGGTGGCACATCCTCTGTTTGCTGCTCGGCAGGTGGCAACATTCCTCTCGAGGCGGAAGCCGAGGCAGCAGCGGTAGAGGGAGCAGGGGGAGCCTCAGCGATTGCCTGGTTTTTAAGGTGTGTACCCCACTGCAGTTCATGCTTTGCATGTAGATGCCTGGTCATGCAGGTTGTGCTGAGGTTCAGAACGTTAATGCCTCGCCTCAGGCTCTGATGGCAGAGCGTGCAAGTCACTCGGGTCTTGTCGGTAGGACATTGTTTAAAGAAGTGCCATGCCAGGGAACTCTTTGAAGCTGCCTTTGTGGGGCTGGGTCCCTGTTGGCGATGTCCAGTAGCAGGCGAACTCTGGGGGCGGCGGCTCGTCTGCTTTGGCCCCCTGCTCCCTCTTTGGCTTCGCTGTTGTCTCGGTCTCACCACTACCTCTTCCTCTGAACTGTGAAAGTCATCGCCACGACCTTCAGTCCATGTGGGGTCTAAGACCTCATCGTCCTCTGCATCGTCTTCCACCCAGTCTCCCTCCCTGACCTCCTCCTGTTCAGTCTGCACACTGCAAAAAGACGCGGCAGTGGGCACCTGTGTTTCGTCATCATCAGAGACGTGCGGACTCCGATGAGGTGGTATTCCCATGTCCTCTTCATCTGGAGACATAAGTGGTTGTGCGTCAGTGCATGGTATGTCTTCCTCCACTGGGGAAGGGCTAGGTGGACGCCCCTGGGAAACCCTGGAAGCAGAGTCTTCAAACAGAAGAAGAGACTGCTGCATAACTTGTGGCTCAGACCGTTTCCCTGATATGCTTGGGGGTGATGTGACAGACTGATGGGCTTGGTTTTCAGGTGCCACCTGTGCGCTTTCCGCAGAAGACTGGGTGGAAGACCATGTGGTGAACGTGCTGGAAGCACTGTCGGCCACCCAATCGATTAATGCCTGTACCTGCTCAGGCCTTACCATCCTAAGAGCAGCATTGGGCCCCACGAGATATTGCGGTACATTCTGCCGGCTAGTTGAGGGAGTTCGTTCCCTACTGTGTGCGCCTGGGGCCGAACGGCCACGTCCTCTACCAGCAACAGAGGCTCCACGGACACCACCACGACCGCGTCCTCGTCCCTTAATAGTATTTTTCTTCATTGTTGCGATTCAACTCGCACCACAATGAAATATATTATTTTTTATAAGCAAAATCCCCTCACTGGAATACTTTCAGTCTTTTGACTGTATGGATTACAGATGGAATGACTGTTATATGTGAGTACCGCTTTCTTTGACAGATTCTAGTATGGGTACATATATGTTTTCCCAACCCCAGCACATTAGTTTGCTAATTCCAGATGTATGAAACGCAGGCCTAACTGTATCTAGTATATTGAACGCCAGATAAACTAACTTGGCCTTTTTAAATAAAAAATCCCTCACTGGAATACTTTCAGTCTTTTGACTGTATGGATTACAGATGGAATGACTGTTATATGTGAGTACCGCTTTCTTTGACAGATTCTAGTATGGGTACATATATGTTTTCCCAACCCCAGCACATTAGTTTGCTAATTCCAGATGTATGAAACGCAGGCCTAACTGTATCTAGTATATTGAACGCCAGATAAACTAACTTGGCCTTTTTTAAATAAAAAAATTCCCTCACTGGAATACTTTCAGTCTTTTGACTGTATGGATTACAGATGGAATGACTGTTATATGTGAGTACCGCTTTCTTTGACAGATTCTAGTATGGGTACATATATGTTTTCCCAACCCCAGCACATTAGTTTGCTAATTCCAGATGTATGAAACGCAGGCCTAACTGTATCTAGTATATTGAACGCCAGATAAACTAACTTGGCCTTTTTAAATAAAAAAATTCCCTCACTGGAATACTTTCAGTCTTTTGACTGTATGGATTACAGATGGAATGACTGTTATATGTGAGTACCGCTTTCTTTGACAGATTCTAGTATGGGTACATATATGTTTTCCCAACCCCAGCACATTAATTTGCTAATTCCAGATGTATGAAACGCAGGCCTAACTGTATCTAGTATATTGAACGCCAGATAAACTAACTTGGCCTTTTTAAATAAAAAAAATTCCCTCACTGGAATACTTTCAGTCTTTTGACTGTATGGATTACAGATGGAATGACTGTTATATGTGAGTACCGCTTTCTTTGACAGATTCTAGTATGGGTACATATATGTTTTCCCAACCCCAGCACATTAATTTGCTAATTCCAGATGTATGAAACGCAGGCCTAACTGTATCTAGTATATTGAACGCCAGATAAACTAACTTGGCGTTTTTTAAATAAAAAAAAAATTCCCTCACTGGAATACTTTCAGTCTTTTGACTGTATGGATTACAGGTGGACTGGTATTAGTAGGGGTGACACAAGCACACCCAAGTCCCTGATGTAGGATTTCTATGGCACAGACCACTATTACAAGTGATTAATGGACGTTGGGAGAGATTGTGCTGCAGCACTAGTCCCTAGATGGCCCCCGCCTATCAGCCCAGTAACATGTGCCACAAAATGGTCTGCACAACCTTTAAAAAAAATAGCCTTGGACTGTGCTGCTAAATCGCTATTGGTCTGAATCCCAGGTGTAGATGTCTGACTTGTTTGGAGCTTTGGAATGCACACTGTGGCAGCTTCTGCTGCAGCACTACAAGTCGCAAAATGGCGGCCGGCGGTCAGCCCAGGTACATGTGGATGGAAAAATCACTCTGGCCACTCTAAAAATAGCCAATCCCTATCAAAAAAGCAGCTCAGCTGCAGTTGTTCAGATGAATCACAGGTGGAGGAGAGAAATTTGCTTCCAGTTATTCAATTATCCCTGCCTATTCTCGCCCTAGCATCAGCTGCGTCTATCCCTGTTCTATTCACATCGGGAGTGAGCACGTCCCGACGTGCGCACAAGCTTATAAAGAGGCTGAGTCACATGCTGCACTCGGCCAATCACAGCCTTGCCAATAGTAGGCATGGCTGCGATGGCATCTTAGGGCAAGTAGTATGATGCATGTTGATTGGCTGCTTTGCAGCCATTCAAAATGCGCCTAAATACATGCCGAACGACGAACCCGAACCCGAACTTTTTTGAAAATGTCCGGGTTCGGGTCCGGGTCCCGGACACCCCAAAATTCGGTACGAACCCGAACGATGCTCGAACTGTTCGCTCAACACTATCCACGAGCATGAATAAAAAGTAACAGGCGGCACTCACCATGACTTCTATAAAGTGCTTGATGCTTTAATGTTTCATATGCAGGAACAAGCAAGGGCAGGAGCGGACAAGCTGGTCACTGTAATGCACTGCAGGCGACGGCCGTTTCGCGTCGATTAGCGCTTCGTCTGGCCTATGACGTCACCAACAGGCGACTATTCTCTTGTATCCACAGGGTGCGTCCGTTGACCAGGCAACAGGGGGTGGGGAGGAGAGAGAGAGGAAAGGGGCGGGAGCTACCCAATTAGCTGGGAAACAGTACGGGGTGCATCACAAGCCCACCTCAAACTCGCTTCCAAAACATTCCCAATCGTGCCTTGCGGACGTTTCACTGTGCACAAGAGGTAGGGACACAATAAATACAAACATGGTGAAAATTCCAAAAATGATAAGTAAAAAACATAAATACCACATACATATACGGCGCATCAAATCAATGCGCCCATCTCATTGCGGTCATTTAGGCCGAGTGGGCCCATGGCTTCTGCCCGTATAATCCAGGCAGCCTCCTTCCGCAGAAGCTCCCTATGTCTATCACCTCCAGAGTCTAACATGCTCACGTGTTCCAAACCAGGAAACCTTAGGCAGGATTGCTGCCCACCATGTCGTACATTAACATGGTTTCTCAACCTGGGGCAGCCTTTGCCCGTCCTGATGGAATTGGCATGCTCACGGAACCTTTCGAACAATGGGCGGATGGTTTTTCCTATATAGTAGGACCCACAACCACAAGTAACAATATAAACTACATAGCTTGTACGGCAGTTAATAAACTGCCCAATTTTATGGTGCAGACCCCCAAAATCTAGGTATTTGCCCTGTATGATTTGCGCACAGTATGAACAGTGTCCACATCTGTGGTTTCCTGTTAACTTATTATCAGTTAACCAACTTGAGGAACGCCTTTCTACAAACTTACTCCTAACTAGTGTGGGGAGTCGCTCTGGTAGATAGCGGTGCGGGTGCAGTACAGAGGCAAAACAGGGAGTCCAGAAAGTGCAATAAACAGTGTTTTATTCACACTTGCACAAAATCAACGATAAACAGTCTCTTGGTGTTAATTCACACATATAAGAAATCATGAGGCAAAACAAAACAGTCCAATACAGGCTCCAGTCACCTGGGAGGTTTTAGGTGCAGGTTCGCACCTGGCTGTCAGTCCAGCCGCAAGACAATTGACGTCAGGCTTCCAGGCCGTCTGCACTCCTCCTTGCGGGGCTCTTGCTTCCAGCCCATAGAACTCCCAAACTCAAATGATTCCACAGCCTAACAGCAGCTCCAGGACAATCACCTTCTCAGCTGCTGAGGAGGCTGCCTTTTAAAGGTCCGGGAAAAACCGGCCTGGACCGTGGGGAATAGGCACCCACCCAACTCTTTGCCTACTCCCAGTAAGAGCCGGCCCGGATTGGCTTTGCAGCCAAACTGAATACAAATGTGTCAAACAGCACTAGCTGCTGCTGACACCCAAGAAAACCCGGCTCTTACCTCACTGAGGCCAGGAACCTCGGTGACACGTACCTCCCATCGACCATGGTACCTTGCACCTTACCACATACCCCCCCCTTTGTTCAACCCTGAGGGGGTGAACACAAGTGAGGCAGTGGACTCGGGACAGGGCATCTGCGTTACCCTGCAAGCGGCCTGCCCTGTGTTCTACCGAAAATTTGAAATTTTGCAAGGATAGGAACCACCTGGTGACCCGAGCATTCCTCTCCTTGGCCTGGCTCATCCACTTGAGAGGGGAATGGTCGGTCACCAGACGGAACCTCCTCCCTAACAGGTAATAGCGGAGAGATTCAAGTGCCCACTTGATAGCCAGGCACTCCCTCTCCACTATACTATACCTGGTCTCGGCTGGGGTGAGTTTCCGGCTCAGGAAGACAACGGGGTGTTCTTCCCCATTGACTTCCTGAGAGAGTACTGCACCGAGACCTACCTCCGAGGCATCCGTCTGAACGACGAACTCCCTGTTGAAGTCGGGTGTCACCAAAACCGGGGACCCACACAGGGCCGACTTCAACGCGGAGAAAGCCTCCTCCGCCTTCTCACTCCAGCTAACCTTCCCAGACTTTCGCCCCTTTAGGAGGTCTGTCAACGGCGCTGCTATTGTGGCAAAGTGGGGCACAAACCGCATGTAGTACCCTACAATTCCCAGGAAGGACTTTACCTGCCTAGTGGTGACCGCTCGGGGCCAGTTACGTATGGCCTCTACCTTAGTTACCTGCGGCTTGATGACTCCCCGCCCAATAACATATCACAGATATTTGGTCTCTTCCAACCCAATCGCACACTTCTTTGGATTGGCGGTTAGTCCAGCTTTCCTCAGGGCATCCACTACCGCCTGCACTTTGGGCAAATGGCTTTCCCAGTCGGTGCTGTGGATGATTACATCATCTAAGTAGGCCGAGGCGTACCGACGATGAGGTCGCAGCACTATGTCCATTAACCTTTGGAAGGTGGCGGGGCGCCATGCAGGCCAAAGGGTAACACCTTGTAATGATACAGGCCCTGCGGGTAACAAAAGCGGTTTTTTCCTTGGCCGCCTCCGTTAAGGGTACTTGCCAGTATCCTTTAGTGAGGTCTAGCACAGAAAAATAACGGGCTTGCCCTAAATTCTCAACAAGCTCGTCTACCCGGGGCATGGGATATGCATTGAACTTGGACACTTCATTTAATTTGCGAAAATCGTTGCAGAACCGCAACGTCCCATCCGGCTTGGGTATTAGAACTATGGGACTGGCCCACTCACTTTTCGACTCCTCAATGACATCAAGCTTCAACATTAATTGCACTTCCTCCACGATGGCCCGTCGCCGAGCCTCGGGTACCCGGTATGGTTTTAACCGGATCTTGGCCTGAGGCTCAGTGACGATGTCATGTTGGATGAGAGACGTACGGCCAGGGAGGTCCGAGAACACATCCGTGTTCCGACTGATGAACTCCCTGACTTCCTGAACTTGTTTGGAAGACAGGCTGTTTGCAATTTTTACCGTGGTTACTGCTTCACAGGCCTCGAACTGTGGGGCTGGACCCTTCTCACCCAGAAGCCCTGGCCGGGGCTGTTGTCGTCGGTCATGTTCCTATCCTTCCACGGCTTTAGTAAATTCACGTGGTACACCTGCTCCGGCTTGCGCCGCCCTGGCTGGTGTACCTTGTAATTTACTTCCCCTACCTTCTCGATCACCTCATAGGGGCCCTGCCACCTAGCTAGGAACTTGCTGTCAAGGTTGGGTACCAGAACCAAAACCCGATCTCCCGGATTGAAGTCCCGTACCCGAGCCTGACGATTATACACCCTACTCTGGGATTGTTGCGCTGCCTCCATATGCTCCCGGACCAGCGGCAACACTCTTTCCATCCGTTCCTGCATCTGGGTGACATACTCAATGACACTTTTGTGGGGGACAGGCTGCTGTTCCCACGCTTCCTTGGCGATATCCAACAGGCCCCGAGGGTGTCTGCCATAAAGCAGTTCGAAGGGCGAGAACCCAGTAGAGGACTGGGGCACCTCTCGCACTGCGAACATGAGATAGGGCAGAAGCAGGTCCCAGTCCTTCCCATCTCTAGACACCACCCTTTTTAACATATTTTTTAGAGTTTGGTTAAACAGTCTCTTGGTTTTAATTCACACATATAAGAAATCATGAGGCAAAACAAAACAGTCCAATACAGGCTCCAGTCACCTGGGAGGTTTTAGGTGCAGGTTCGCACCTGGCTGTCAGTCCAGCCGCAAGACAATCGACGTCAGGCTTCCAGGCCGTCTGCACTCCTCCTTGCGGGGCTCTTGCTTCTAGCCCATAGAACTCCCAAACTCAAATGATTCCACAGCCTAACAGCAGCTCCAGGACAATCACCTTCTCAGCTTCTGAGGAGGCTGCCTTAGGATGGTAACTACCATAGTGTAACAGGGAGTTGGTGGCGGTGGGTTTTCGAAAAGTGCTAGTACTCACTAGCACTTTTCGAAAACCCACCGCCACCAACTCCCTGTTACACTATGGTAGTTACCATCCTCAGGCTGTCAAACATGCAGTCCCATATGGTCAATTCATACGTTTAAGACGCATAAATAATACAGAAACTACCTTTGAGAATCAGGCAAACGAGCTTAAGGCCAGGTTGCTAGCAAGGGGTTATCCCCTACCTATCGTGGAAAAAGCAAAGGAAAGGGCCGCACAGTATCAGCAACAGAATTTATTACACAGAAAACCAGGCAATAAACAACAAAAAGATGGAGCTAGGTTTGCCTTTGCTTTTAAGTATAGCCCCATGGCGGACATGGTCAAGCAAGCAATATTACGCAACTGGGACATGCTCAAAAGCGATGAAGGCTTAAAAGATTATGTATCCAGCAGACCTATCGTAACTTTTAAACGTTGCAAAACTATAAAGGATAAACTAGTTAGGAGTAAGTTTGTAGAAAGGCGTTCCTCAAGTTGGTTAACTGATAATGAGTTAACAGGAAACCACAGATGTGGACACTGTTCATACTGTGCGCAAATCATACAGGGCAAATACCTAGATTTTGGGGGTCTGCACCATAAAATTGGGCAGTTTATTAACTGCCGTACAAGCTATGTAGTTTATATCGTTACTTGTGGTTGTGGGTCCTACTATATAGGAAAAACCATCCGCCCATTGTTCGAAAGGTTCCGTGAGCATGTCAATTCCATCAGGACGGGCAAAGGCTGCCCCAGGTTGATAAACCATGTTAATGTACGACAAGGTGGACAGCAATCCTGCCTAAGGTTTGCTGGTTTGGAACACGTGAGCATGTTAGACTCTGGAGGTGATAGACATAGGGAGCTTCTGTGGAAGGAGGCTGCCTGGATTATACGGGCAGAAGCCATGGGCCCACTCGGCCTAAATGACCGCAATGAGATGGGCGCATTGATTTGATGCGCCGTATATGTATGTGGTATTTATGTTTTTTACTTATCATTTTTGGAATTTTCACCATGTTTGTATTTATTGTGTCCCTACCTCTTGTGCACAGTGAAACGTCTGCAAGGCACGATTGGCGATGTTTTGGAGGCAAGTTTGAGGTGGGCTTGTGATGCACCCCGTGCTGTTTCCCAGCTGATTGTGTTGCTCCCGCCCCTTTCCTCTCTCTCTCCTCCCCGCCCCCTGTTGCCTGGTCAACGGACGCACCCTGTGGATACAAGAGAGTAGACGCCTGTTCGTGATGTCATAGGCCAGACGAAGTGCTAATCGTCGCGAAACGGCCGTCGCCTGCAGTGCATTACAGTGACCAGCTTGTCCGCTCCTGCCCTTGCTTGTTCCTGCATATGAAACATTAAAGCATCAAGCACTTTATAGAAGTCATGGTGAGTGCCGCCTGTTACTTTTTCTTCATGCTCGTGGACTATGTAAAATATATAATTTGCAGGACACTATGAAACTTGGCCAGCCACAGCTGAAACCACTGATTTATGGTATTGCTATTTTGGCAATTGAATTTCACCACATAAAATAATCTATCCTTTGCCAGACAGCAGACAGTGTTATACTTGGCTAGCCAAAGCTGGAACACCAGATTTAGGGGATTGGTATTTGGGCAATTGTATTTAACCCCTTAATAAAATATAGAAATTGCTATTCTGAGTTTCTAGGGGTGACAATTAGCACAGCTAAACCCCTGATGTAGGATATAGCAAAAAAAAAAAAAAACTAGTATTGATGGATTGATGGACTTGATGGCAGCTTGTTCTGGTGCACCACAAGTCACAAAATGGCCCCTGATCACCCCAGAAAATAAGTGACAGAAAAACGCTCTGTGCAGCCTAAAAACCAATGAGCAAGTAACTAGCAGAAGTTAAATCATTCACAGCTGTAGATCGATCCGTTCATTAGGTGCTGTTGCTGACTTTTCCCTTCCTAATCTCGCCCTCACAGAAGCTGCGTCCTCTCCCTACACTAATCAGAGCAGTGTGAAGTGCGGCGCTACGTGACTCCAGCTTAAATAGAGGCTGGGTCACATGCTGCACTTGGCCAATCACAGCCATGCCATTAGTTGGCATGACTGTGATGGGCTCTTAGGGTAAGAAGTAAAACGTTCGCTGATTGGCTGCTGTGCAGCCCTTCAGAAAGCGGGAAGTAATCGCCGAACAACGAACCCGAACCCGAACTTTTTTGAAAATGTCCGGGTTCGGGTCTGTGTCCCGGACACCCCAAAATTCGGTACAAACCCGAACTATGCTCGAACTGTTCGCTCAACACTACCCAAGGGTTCAGATACTCTGAGAACTTCAGAGATGAACCTTGGGGATTATGATTTGTATATCAAAAGTGATTTCACTCCTCCAGTCTCCTCTCCTGCGATTGAATTGTTTGTTGAGTCTTTATTACTTGATGTACATATACAAAAAATATTCCTGTTGAAAATTTCCGCCATCCCAACATGTCGCTGTTTTAGTGACGTACACTTAATGAGCTTGCCCATGACCGCGACATCACCATCTAGTCTGCCAACAAGGGTGGTGCTGTCGTTGTCATGGACACGACTCAATATATGGCTGAGGCCTAGAGTCAGCTCAATGATAAGTTAGTGTACCAACGGTTATGTGGTGATCCCAGATGGGATATTGAGAGAAACATCAATTGTGTTTTATGTGAAGGTGTACAGGCTGGCTTCATTGATGATAAACTTAGTGATTTTCTTACTGTGAAACACCCCATTATACCTATGCTGTATTTACTTCCAAAAATCCACAAGGATTTTATTAATCCGCCAGGTAGACCCATTTTATCAGGTACAGAATCACTATTGAGTAATATATACATCTTTCTTGATAAAGTATTACACAATTTTGCTATCAGCTAGATCATATATACTTGACAGTACAAACTTCCTAAAAAAACTACTTGGTATTGACATTCCACCTAATATCATCATGGCCTCTTTTGATGTCACCAGCCTGTACACCTCCATTAGACATGAATTTGGGATTGGTGTGGTCAAGAAGGCCCTTGGAGGCTCTGACTTGACACTGGGTTATCAGGATTTCATCTTGACACTCTCGCATCTTGTATTGACTTCTAACTACTTTTTGTTTCGGGATCATTTTTATTTTAAGTTACAAGGGACCGCTATAAGGTCGAATGTGGCCCCAACTTATGCTAATATGGCAGTCACATACCTTGATGACACGTTCATCTATGTGTCGCCCCACTTCACACATGTGTTGAGGTGGTTGCGATACAAAGATGACGTTTTTGTACTCTGGACAGGCACTGAGGTAGAATTACAAGCATTTTACACTTTTCTCAACACCATTGATGATAATATCAAATTCACTCTGAATTATTCCAGTGAAGCTATTAGCTTTCTGGATGTCAGAGTTACGATTCGTGAGGGCTATTTTGATACAGATATACATGTCAAACCTACGGATAAAAATACACTTTTAAAGTTTAACAGCTCTCACCCTCGAGCAATGGTTAGATCACTCCCCCTTAGCCAGTTTATACGGGCGAGGCGAATAGTAAGTGATGCACAACAGTTGGACAGAACATTGAATAAGATGAAAAATTCTTTTAAAATGAGAGGTTTTCCTGACACCATTCTTGATTCACATTTAGCCACTGTTCACACTCATGATAGAACTGACTTACTAGATAAGAAACATAAGAAGGTGTCCCCCCACAGGATCCTATTGGTTACTACATACACAGAGGATAGTCATCACATCAGAGACATTATCATTAAACATTGGGCGGTCCTCAAGAGTGAGTATACTAATATTGAGGAATTTAAATCTCCCCCTTTACTATCATGCAGGAGACCGAGCAATGTAAGAGATAAAGCGGTACACACTGATGTTGGTTCACAAAAAAGAATACACAGAGCTTCCTACGAGTGTAAAAGATGGGATGTTTCCCCTGTCGCAAGTGCGTCAATTGTAGATACATTTGCAAGGGGGATACGTTCATACATCCTTCCACCACTAGGAGGTATAAGATTAGACATTTTTTGACTTGTGACTCGACATTGTTATTTATGTGTTATGGTGTCCCTGCAACTTGTTGTATGTGGGTAAAACATCCTTAGACTTCAAAACTAGATGTGTTCAACATAGATACACCATTCGGAAAACACGAATGGATCTTCCTGTATCCAAACACTTTACTGATTGTGACGAAAGAAAGCGACCTGAGATGTATGCGTCTTGATCATATTACAACTCTTCAAAGGGGAGGTAATAGAAACCTGCTATTGATAAAAGGGGAATTATATTGGATTACTGAATTAAATACATTGAAGCCTTATGGGTTAAATGTTGAATACAGACCGTGGATACTAAACTAACCCCATATCCCTCTTTTCCTTCTTCTCCCTTATCCCTCTTTCTAAGTGCTCCTTGTAAGATATACTAATTTATTTATTTTTCTATTTTTTTTCTTTTAGTTGGCAAGTGGAGGTTGAGGGGGTGGTCTGACCAGCATGTGATCATCTACAGCATATCAAGATTACGGGTCCAAAGTTGACAACTTAAGCTTTGTTTATATGTGGCATGTTTGTATAAATTGTGCGTAGGGGTATTTTTGCGATTCCCTAAACAAATTATTTTTTTCCTATGCTGTTGAAGAAAATGGGGTGGAGGCATAGTGCAGATATTACATTCACCTAGGCTTTATTCAAGGGTCCATGTGGGCACATGTTACTATTTGCATTGTGTGGTCCTTTAATATCTATTGGGATGAGCGTCATGCTGTGTGGTGCTCTTACTGTTATGCATTTTGATCCCCACTGAGCAAATTGACTGGGGACCCTACACCACATGTGCGGGGTCCCCCGATCAGTAGATGATTATCCCGCTAGACTGTTGCTCTTCTTATAGCCTTTGCCTTTATATATAGTCACAGATGACATGTATGTCTAAACTCCTTGACAAGATTTTGGACTTGATTGTCTGTGACACCGGGATCCATCGTGACCGTTGACGTGACGCTGGTTGGCCCCAATGATCCAGGATGTCTTTCTGCAACCACCTTCCACCACTTCAATCTGCTCGCAGCACTTAGAATATCTTTATTCTTTTTCAAAGAGGTGAATCACAACATAACCGTCTACACACATTTAAGATGCCTTATTGGTTTATAACGTGTCACTATATAAAAAAAAGCCACATTGTGGTAATTATATCATATTATATCCAGTCTGTCTTTGCAATTGTCCGATCATGTGACCAGTACATGTGGTCACATAATGTGTGAACCTCCAGGATCTTTTGCTGCATGTTAGTTTTTCACTTGTGCTGCAAGGACCTTTGGAGGCGAGCGTTGATGGTGTCTAGTAAGTCACGTGACCTGAGCCAGCTGACGTCTGGTGGTCCCGTGACTTGACACTGTTTTCTGACATGCGCAGTGCACACTGGAAAACGCTCAGACAAATGAGATGTTCCCATGCTGGTTCGTACTTACAACTTTCCCCCCTCGCCAATCATTGATTTTAATTATCTTCACATGGGTTTTCACAGATGTATGTGATTAGATAATTATGACACTTTATGAATTTTGTCCGTATTAGGGCCTTTGGACATTTGCATATTATAAATTCATTTTATGTATGTTTTCACTGTATTTATTATACTTGCATACTAAAGTTTTGTATGTACCCCTATTGACTTTTTATCCTTTTTATACTGTTTTACATTAATTACCTTTGTTGATTGATTGATTTGTGGGTGTGTATATATGCCCCTATATGTGAGCACCATTTTGTCATCACCATTTGCTTGCGAAAGATCCCACTGAGTGGATTGAAATGTTGCTGTATGTCTGGTGAATACATTTTTGTTACTTTTTCTACTTCTGGATGTGCCGTGGAGTTTTTCATTTTTGTAAGTAAGGTGGGTGGATCGCCCCCACAGCCGCTGGCAAACTACCATACTATTTTTCTTGTTGTCTTTTTGCTGTGCTGCCCTTGTTTTGTATGGTATATATATATATATATATATATATATATATATACATCACTGTTATTTCTACAGTACAGTATTTGGAAACATTTGTAAGGACAGAGGGCAAAGTATTGGGGGTAGCATCTCCACAGAGATGAGACTTGGCTGAAAGATGTTTTTGTGGGTTGCCTCAGCCAAATGGAGAAGATGAGAAAAGAAAGCGTCTACATAAGAGGAAACATCACTCGATGTAAAAGGTATGCTTGGGCACTGAATTGTTTGAGACTCTAGCAATGACCCTGCCCTCCCAAATGCCACAGATTGAAGTTAAATGCTTGAAAATTAGATTGTTTACAGATCTTAGCAACACCTTCATAAATATGCTAAAAAACCAAGGTCTGAGGAGGTAGGTCCCCTAAATAACGGTAAAGAGCGGTTAGTCTTTGAAGATAACAAAAAGTCAGAGTTACTAAATATTTTTTTTTTAGCTCTGTATATAAATAAGAAGAGAAAGGAGCTGATATTGGTGGTGCCAGAGCTATTAGTACATCCAGTAATATACTCAATTGGCTAACTGTAGATATAGTCCAAGCTAAGATAAATAAGGTAAATGTGAACAAAGCTCTAGGTCCAGATGGATTACACTTAAGAATTCTTAAAGAGCTCAGTTCAGTCATTGCTGTGCCCTTGTTTATTATTTTTAAAGATTCTGTAGGTAATGGTACAGTGCCAAGTGATTGACAAAAGGCAAATGTGGTGCCCATATTCAAAAAAGGATCTAGGTCCTCTATAGGTAATTACAGACCAGTTACTGTTGTGGGAAAAATGTTTGAATGACTCTTAAGGGATTACACAGGGGTATGTGACTGTAAATAATATCATAAATGATGACAAGCATGGGTTTACCAAGGACAGAAGTTGTCAAACTAACCTAATTTGTTTTTTGAGGATGTGAGAAGAAGCCTGGACAAAGGGCCGGCTGTGGATGTGGTGTTTCTGGATTTTGAAAACGCTTTTGATACTGTCCCTCATAGACGTTTAATAGGTAAAATATGGTCTAAAGGCTTGGAAAGTATTGTTTGTAATTGGATTGAAAACTGGCTGAAGGACCATGTCCAGAGAGTTGTGGTCAATGATTCCTATTCAGAATGATTCCAGGTTATAAGTGGTGTATTCCAACGTTCAGTGCTGGGTCTTCTATTATTTCATTTATTTATTATATAATACTGTGCAGTCTATGGAAGATGTCCATAAACTACAAGCTGACTTGAACACTCTGAGTAATTGGGCATCACTTACAGAGAAGGATTTGGGTGTCCTTGTTGATCATAGATTAAATAACAGCATACAATGTCAATCAGCTGCTTCTAAGGCTACCAGGATATTGTCGTGCATTAAATGAGTCATGGACTTGCAGGGCAGGGATGTAATATTACCACTTTACAAAGCGTTGGTGTGGCCTTATCTGGAATATGCAGTTCAGGGCACCAATCCATAGAAGGGATGCTTTGGAACTGAAAAAAGTACAAAGGAGAGCAACTAAACTGATAAGGGCCCTGGAGGGTCTTAGTTATGAAGAAAGATTAAAATATTTACATTTATTTAGTCTCGATAGGAGACGTCTAAGGGGGGACATGATTATACAAATATACAAAATATATAAACTATACAAATATATAAATGGGGCATACAAAAAAATGGTGAAAAACTGTTCCATGTAAAATGCCTTCAAAAGACAAGGGAGCACTGCCTCCGACTGGAGAAAAAAAAGTTCAATCTCAAGAAGCATCAAAGCTTATTTACTGTAAGAATTATGAATCTGTGGAATAGACTACCTCTGGATGTGGTCACAGCAGGAACCGTGGACAGTTTTAAAAAGGGTTTAGATGAATTCTTAAAAGTAAATGACATTAATACTTATGTGTAGAAATCTGAGTTTCACTTCCTTCTGCGATTCATGTCCACACCTATCTCTTGGTTAAAATTGATGGACTTATGTATTTTTTTAACCGCTTCTTCTTGGTGATACAATTTCAATGTTGAGGAATGGATATTAGTTTTTCTACATATATTCACACAAAATATGATGCATAGTAATTCTTTCAATATCTGTAAGACTGAGTTTACAATCAGAGAGAAAAAGAAAAATATTGCAAAACATGTCTAAAGCTTTGTATCTAATTCTCTACATTTTTAATGCCAAAATTATTCCAATATGCATAATAGAGTAGATAGATATAGAGCTATACACTGAAAAGTGGGGAAAATGAGTAAATGTAAATATCTAAGCAACGTTGACAAAGGCCATGGAAGAAATAGACCAATGAGCAATGGAAGAAGGTGGTCTGATCTGATAAATCATGTTTTATTTTACAAAATAGGAATGGCTAGGTGCATATGCATCACTTAGCTGATGAAAAGATGGAACCATAGAAAAGCAAAACTGACGAAAGCAGTGTGTTGCTCAGGGCAACGTTCTGCTGGGGAACCTTAAGTCCTGGCATTCATGTGGATCTTACTTTGATACGTACCACCTACTTAAACAGTTGTTGCAAACCAATCACAGCACTTAGCGGCAACAGATTTCTCCTTTAGTAGGATCTTTTACTTTCACTCACTGTTATACTGCAACAATTGCTTAGGAACATGACCAGTGCTGAATTGGCCTCTAACTCCGCAGATATGAGGTTGATAGATTATGAGTGACATGCACAGGAAAAACAATTCCAATTCATGAATGTCCCACCTCAAAACCTCAAAGTGGTTATCCAAACCTGAAACTGCTAGTATTCTAGAGCCAATAGTAGAAAACCATTGTGAGCTGTTTAAAGCATTTAATAAAAAAAATATTTTTACGATAATGCGTAGTAATTTGACAAAACTGTATAAATGTGACAAAAGTCTTTTGAAATTCAAGATGTTTGTATAAGTTAGCAAATAAAAATGAACAGAAACCAGTAGCTGTATACTATAATGCAATCAAGTTTTTAATAATGTATCGTTACAAAGTTTGCTTTGAAGAAGGTTTTAGATTGCCATTTCTGTGCAACAGAAATTAAGTCTTGATTCTTATTAAGCATGATTTTAAAATGATTACATCAGATATACTTTATATAATTATTTGAGCATTACATGCCACTGAAAGATCTCACAGAGATGTAAAATATGTAAATTACATCTACAAAGATAATTAAATTACAGTTAACATGTGATAACACTATACAAAATTTACTCGGACGTGTATTTCATATTTCATGAGGTTTCTCATTATTGCCACCCAATTTATACTGGATTCAATTAATTATATTTAATACACATATGAAATCAAAATGTTTTGTTAAAAACAGTCATGCTTTCTATTATTATTTTTTTAAATATGAATTACATTTAATATGAGTTGCGATTAATGACATTAGAGTGTAGTATATAAATATATAGAAAATTAATTTATATGTTACAGCCTTAGAGTTCATGCATATGGCCATGTTCAGTCTCACTGGAGGCATATTGAGATCCAATGAATCTGTATTATGTAGCCATAGGCATGCTGTTGGTGCCTAATGGCAGCACAATATTAGAGATATTCTCTCCATAATGTTGAAGGTTATAGAGCATGCTACAATTTTTTAATTCTTGGCAAGAGTTAATTAACCATCTATCATGCATCAAAGTATCAAATGTTTAAAATTTAGAAATGCCAATTCTGGATATAGCAGAATATAGTTTACAGACATCCCAGAGTTTATTGCAAATAAAGTACATCTACCCAAAATTCAGTTTCCCTTTCACAAAACCATGTAAACTGTAACATTATCAATCAAAGAAAAATAATCTGTATGTGAAATAAATACAAAAGCCCATTCATTCATAAAAGGGTTTTCATACTTTAATACCAATATTATATTAGTATGAGGAACAATCACAAAAATTAATTCCACACAGTTCACATTTTGGTTTATGCTCCATACTAACTTAAAGGATATGTGTCATCATAAAATGACCTATTGTTTAAATCACATTTTTATATTTAACATATCTTTGAAAAAAATTGATGACATTTTAAATTTTCCATGTCAATATCTATATTTAAACAAAACCCATAAAATCATGCAGTTTTTGCACTAGTCATTAAGTCGAATAATAGGCACCACTTTTTGGACTGCACTTTACTGCAGTTACTTGCTTATCTGTCATTCTAATCCTGCCTAATCCTGATATAACCTCTATGTATAGATAAGATAGGATGCACCATGTATAATAGGTGATTGTGAAAGCTTATCTATTCTTTCCTTGTACAATGACTTCTGCACACCTATAAACTCTCCTATAGAAGTCAACAAGGTCCCCTCTAGAGTTAAGCGAACACCTGGATGTTCGGTTCGGCATTTGAAGTCAATGGGGACCCGAACTTTTGGCCACTAAAATGGCTCTAAAATAGCCCTGGAAAGAGCTAGAGGGCTGCAAAAGGCAGCAAATGTGCTTAAGAGCATGGCAAATGCTGTGCAAACAAATGTGGACAGGTAAATGAATAAAAAAAACATAAAAGACCTTAAAAAAAATAAAAATTAGGAATGATGTAGGAGGAAGAGGTTGAGGAGGCAGTGAATGTGTGGATGTGGCGGTGTAGGCTCAAGTGGCGGTCTAGGTGGAAGCGGCGGCGAAGGAGGAATAGGTAGCCAACACAGATGTGTTATTTTGCATTTTTACATAGGGGTATCCCCCAAAATATTGGAACATATAAAAAAAAGGAATAGGTGCACTTGAGTACAAGGATGGATGGTTGAGGCTGTTAGAACTGTCTATTCTGCACAAGTTACAGACAAGTCTTGTGGGATCCAGGCCTGGTTCATTTTAATAAACGTGAGCTTGTCCACGTTGGCTGTGGACAGGCGGCTGCGTCTGTCTGTAATGACGCCTCCTGCCGTGCTAAATACACGTTCAGAGAGTACTCTGGCTGCAGGGCAGACCAGCACCTCCAAGGCATACAGGGCAAGCTCTGGTCATGTGGACAATTTGGAGACCCAGAAGTTGAATGGGGCAGGACCATCAGTCAGTACGTGGAGGGGTGTGCACACGTACTTTTCCACCATGTTGTTCATATGCTGCCTCCTGCTAACATGCTAAATATCAGCAGTTGGGTCCGGTTGTTGCGGCGAGGTGACAAAGCTGTTCCACATGTCGGCCATGCTAACCCTGCCTTCTGAGGTGCTGGCGCTGACACAGCTGCGTTGGCGAACTCTTGCTCCTCCTCTGCCTTCGCCTTGTACTTCCACGTGTCACCACGTGTCATTTGGGAATGCTCTCTGGAGCGCGTCTACCAGCTTGTGCTTGTACTCGTGCATCTTCCTATCATGCTCGAGAGTGGGAATTAAAGTGGCCACCCAGTAGTCAGCACACATTTAAATGTGGGCAACTCAGCTGTCATTGCGCATGCACTGCAGCATGTAGTCGCTCATGTGTGCCAGGCTGCCCAGAGGTAAGGACAAGCTGTCCTCTGTGGGAGGCGTATCATCATGGTCCTCTGCTTCCCCCCAGCCATACACCAGTGATGGGCCCGAGCTGCGTTGGATGCCACCACGCTGTGAACATGCTTCATCCTCATCCTCCTCCTCACACTCCTCGTCCTCCAGTAGTGGGCCACGGCTGGCCAAATTTGTACCTGAACTCCCTCTGAGCCACTTATAAAAGACTGGCCTGAAAGTGTTAAAAATTACCCCTCTTCCTCCTCCTGGACCACATACTCTTCCATCATCGCCCTAGGTGTTTTCTCAAGGAGACATAGTGGTATTGTAACGCTAATAACGGCGTCTTTGCCACTGGCCATGTTGGTGGAGTACTCGAAACAGAGCAACAGGGCACACAGGTCTCGCATGGAGGCCCAGTCATTGGTGGTGAAGTGGTGCTGGTTAGAGTTGAGCGAACACCTGGATGTTTGGGTTCGAGAAGTTCGGCCGAACTTCACGAAAATGTTCGGGTTCGGGATCCGAACTCGACCCGAACTTCACCCCGAACCCCATTGAAGTCAATGGAGACCCGAACTTTTGGGCACTAAAAAGGCTGTAAAAAAGCCCAGGAAAGAGTTAGAGGGCTGCAAAAGTCAGCAAAATGTAGGTAAATCCCGTGCAAACAAATGTGGATAGGGAAATGACTTAAAATAAATAAAAATTAACCAATATCAATTGGCAACTTGGAGGAGGTGGAATAGGAGGTTGGGGTGGCATCAGGTGGGAATGCTATTGGAGTTGATGTTCTCATCACAGCCAAAAAGGATTCATATCTGCCTGCAGTGCCACAGGCCTCATTCACAGACTCAGGGCCATGGCACCCGCAAAGAGGAGAGCGGTCCCGTAACAGCAACACAGGCCTCAGGTCAACCTGCAATGGAACAGTCCATTATCATTTATGTAGGCCCCTGACACCCAGACAATGGGGCGGTCATTAGACAGTAAAAAGAGTTAAATGTCTGCCACCAAAACAGCAAGCAAGTACGTGAAAGTTAGGCACCTGACACCCAGACAGAGGAGAGAGGTCTCATAGTAGCAAAAGAAGCATCATGTCACCCACCAACAGCGAAGACCACTTTTAGTTATTTTGGCCCCCGCACCCAAACAGAGGAGAGAGGTCCCAAAGCAGAGAATCAGGCTTCATGTCACCCACCAATGGAGAAGGCCACTTTCAGATATATAGGCCCCTGGCACCCAGACGGAGGAGAGGTTGAATCAACTTTGGGTTGCTCTGCAAAATAATGGTAAAATTAAAAAAAGAGAGTTCAATAAAGTGCCCTGGAGTACTAGAATATATGGTTAAAGTATAACTGTCACATTTTTTTTTTTTTTTACTATTGGATTTTGGTGATTAATATCACCTTGTTGGCCCTGTTTTAATTTCTGATTGTTTAATAAATAACCCCTAAAAGCCACCTAAAAGTCCCCAGTATTGGCTATTGTTACCTGAGATAAAATCAGGTTGCTATGCTCCTTCCGGAGCACGCTGCGTGCACTGGGAACTGATAGTGAGTCAACATTGTAAGGGAATGTATAAAAAGCCAGGTTCTTACTGACAGGAGATAACAGTGCTGGGCTGTGTGTGTGATCTTCTCCACATGCCTGTGCTTGGCAGACACTCCCTTAGCAGTGCAGGACAATGTGGCTGCTCAGTGTATAAATGAAAGCCTTATCTGATAAGAGGAGAGCTTGTAGAAGGACTACAGGCTTCAGCCAGACCTGGGAACTTCACTGCAAGACCACTCTATACAGAGCTGGTCTTCACTAACTTCACTGCAGGTGTCCTATGGATTAGCCTCAGGGCTGAGGGCAGCCATCTTAACAGAATAGTGAAATTGCAGTTTTATGCAGACTGGTTGCTAAGGGCTGAATCTTATTAAATAAGGGGTAAGTAAGTCTAATAGTTATTGTTTCAGGAATATTATCATATTAGTAACTACATATATGAAAACTGAAATTAGGGTCTAAATGTGACAGTTATCCTTTAAGGGGAGGTAGTTATAAATGTCTATTCTGCACAAGGGATGGACAGGTCCTGTGGGATCATGCCTGCTTCATTTTTATGAACGTCAACTTGTCCACGTTGGTTGTGGACAGGTGGCTGCGTTTGTCAGTAATGACGTCACCTGCCATGCTGAATACACGTTCAGACAAAGCGCTGGCCGCCGGGCAGGCCAGCACCTCCAAGGCCTAAAAGGCTAGCTCTGGCCACGTGGACAATTTGGAAACCCAGAAGTTAAATGGGGCCGAACCATCAGTCAGTATGTGGAGGGGTGTGCACACGTACTGTTCCACCATGTTAGTGAAATGCTGCCTCCTGCTAACACGTTCCGTATAAGGTGGTGGTGCAGTTAGCTGTGGCGTGGTGACAAAACTTTTCCACATCTCTGCCATGCTAACCCTGCCCTCAGAGGAGCTGGCCGTGACACAGCTGCGTTGGCGACCTCTTTCTCCTCCTCTGCCTTCACCTTGGGCTTCCACTTGTTCCACTGTGATATTTGGGAATGCTCTCAGTAGCGCGTCTACCAACGTGCGCTTGTACTCGCGCATCTTCCTATCATGCTCCAGTGCAGGAAGTAAGGTGGGCACATTGTCTTTGTACCGGAGATTCAGCAGGGTGGCAAACCAGTAGTCCGCAAACTTTAAAATGTGGGCAACTCTGCTGTCGTTGCGCAGGCACTGCAGCATGTAGTCGCTCATTTGTGCCAGGCTGCCCAGAGGTAAGGACAAGCTGTCCTCTGTGGGAGGCGTATCGTCATTGTCCTCCGTTTCCCCCCAGCCATGCACCAGTGATGGGCCCGAGCTGCGTTGGGTGCCACCCCACTGTGAACATGTTTCATCCTCATCCTCCTCCACCTCCTCATCCTCGTCCTCCTCGTTCTCCAGTAGTGGGCCCTGGCTGGCCACATTTGTACCTGGCCACTGCTTTTGCAAAAAAAATCCCTCTGAGCCACTTTTAAGAGACTGGCCTGAAAGTGCTAAAAATGACCCCTCTTCCTCCTCCTCCTCCTCCTGTGCAACCTCCTCTTCCATCATCGCCCTAAGTGTTTTCTCAAGGAGACATAGAAGCTGTATTGTAACGCTGATAACGGCGTCATCACCACTTGCCATGTTGGTGGAGTACTCGAAACAGCGCAACAGGGCAAACAGGTCTCGCATGGAGGTCCAGTCATTGGTGGTGAAGTGGTGCTGTTCCGCAGTGCGACTGACCCGTGCGTGCTGCAGCTGAAACTCCACTATGGAGTCTCTCCAGCATGTGCAAGGTGAGTGGGAAGGCTGAATTTACGCTGTAGTGCAGACAGGCGAGCAGCGGCAGGATGTGAACGCCGAAAGCTCGCACAGACGGCGAGCACTTTATGCAGCAGCTCTGACATGTCGGGGTAGTTGTGAAGGAACTTCTGCACCACCAAATTTTAGCACATGCACCAGGCAAGGGATGTGCGTCAAACCGGTTAGTCCTAGAGCTGCGACGAGATTTGATTATTATCGCACACCACCAGGCTGGGATTGAGGCCCACCGGCAGCAACTGCTGGTCGGTCTGTTGTTCAATACCCCGCCACAATTCCTGCGCAGTTTGGGGCCTGTCCCTCAAACATATGAGTTTCAGAAAGGCCTGCTGACGTTTACCCCGGGCTGTGCTGAAGTTGGTGGTGAATAGAGATGGCCTGAACTATTCGCCGGCGAACAGTTCCCGGCGAACATAGCTTGTTCGCGTTCACCTCAGCAGGCGAACATATGCGTAGTTCAGTCCGCCCCCTATACATCATCATTGAGCAAACTTTGACCCTGTACCTCACAGTCAGCAGACACATTCCAGCCAATCAGCAGCACACCCTCCCTCCCAGACCCTCCCATCTCCTGAACAGCATCCATTTTAGATTCATTTGGAATTTGCAGTCTTAGTGAGAGGAGGGAGAGTGTAGTTGCTGCTGATTTAATAGGGAAATCGATAGCTAGGCTAGTGAATTCAGTGTCCACTCCAGTCCTGAAAGACTCATCTGATCTTTGCTGTAAGGACAGCGTCCTGACAGCACCCCAAAAAGCCCTTTTTAGGGCATTAGTCTGCTTTTTTTTTCCTTTATATGCATATTGCAATTGCATGGCCTGACTGTGTGTGAGGAGCTGCAGGCCCACAGACTGTAGAGTGCCCACTGCCAGTGCCCACCCCTGTCATCCCGTGTGGCACAGGACTTTGCATCAAAAAAAGGCATTTAATTTTTACACTTTAATCTAAGGTTAGTTGCCTGCCAGTGT
Source organism: Bufotes viridis (assembly GCA_033119425.1). NCBI lineage: Eukaryota > Metazoa > Chordata > Amphibia > Anura > Bufonidae > Bufotes > Bufotes viridis. The sequence continues at coordinate 228,938,928 of CM065590.1, forward strand.
GTGTCAGGCTAACTTCCAGTGACTGTAGTGTGCCCACTGCCAGTGCCTACCACTCATACTGGCTGGCAGAGGACTTTGCATCAAAATAGGCATTTCATTTTTACACTTTAGTGTAATTTCAGTTGCTTGCCTGCTGCTAGTGTGTGTCAGGCCGACTTCCACTGACTGTAGTGTGCCCACTGCCAGTGCCTACCACTCATACCGGCTGGCAGAGGACTTTGCATCAAAAAAGGCATTTAATTTTTACACTTTAGTGTAATTTCAGCTGCTTGCCTGCTGCTAGTGTGTGTCAGGCTGACTTCCACTGAATGTAGTGTGCCCACTGCCAGTGCCCACCCCTGTCATCCCATGTAGCACAGGACTTTGCATCAAAAAAAGGCATTTCATTTTTACACTTTAATCTAAGGTTAGTTGCCTGCCAGTGTGTGTCAGGCTGACTTCCAGTGACTGTAGTGTGCCCACTGCCAGTGCCCACCACTCATACCGGGTGGCACAGTAGCTTGCCGATAAATAAGGCATTTCATTTTTACACATTAGTCTAATTTCAGTTGCTTGCCTGCTGCCAGTGTGTGTCAGGCCCACTTCCACTGACTGTAGTGTGCCCACTGCCAGTGCCAACCACTGATACCGGGTGGCACAGTAGCTTGCCGATAAATAAGGCATTTCATTTTTACACATTAGTCTAATTTCAGTTGCTTGCCTGCTGCCAGTGTGTGTCAGGCCCACTTTCACAGACTGTAGTGTGCCCACTGCCAGTGCCCACCACTGATACTGGGTGGCACAGTACCACTTATCGAAAAAAAAATGACAGGCAGAGGCAGGCCACCCCGCAGGGGCCGTCGTGGTCGTGGTGCTGTGATTTCCACTGTCCCTGGAATAATGCCTAGTGTTCAGAGGCCATGTACCCTGAACCCGAAAAATACTGAGGACGTAGTTGACTGGCTTAGACAGGACACCCAATCTTCAACAGCTTCCGCTAAGAACCTTGACGCACCATCCTCCTCCAGCTCAGCTTTGGTCACCTGCTCTCAAGTTTCCACGCACCCGCCCGCCGCTGATAGGAATAGTACTAGTTAAGACACCACTCATATAGGGTGTCACAGCACATTGCTCTGTGCACGCACAGTGCCCCAATTTGGGAGTATGAGGACCGACCAAGCTGCTTTTTCCATCTCCCGGTTCCTGAAATCAATTCAGTTTGGTGTATGAGAGTTTGGTCTGTCATTGTGAAGGCAGTCGAAGATACCAGGCCTAAAAATATTTTCACAAAAGGCAATCACTGATATGGGATGTAACAGGGATTAAACTGATGAGAATAGTACTACAGAAAATACCACTCATATCGGGTGTGACAGTAAATTGCGCGGCGCAGACGCAGTCACCGTGGATTAAAACAAAGGGGAGGGAGCCATCTTTTTTTTAACCATCTCCCCGTTCGAAAAATCTATTCAATAAATGGCCCCCAGATTGGGGACATTAGAGGGATTAAACTGATGAGAATAGTTCTACAGAAAATACCACTCATATCGGGTGTGAGAGTAAATTGCACGGCACAGAAGCAGTGACCGTGGATTAAAACAAAGGGGAGGGAGCCATCGTTTTTTTAACCATCTCCCCGTTCGAAAAATCAATTCAAGGGACCCTTGGTGTTGTACGTGGCTGGGTGGAGGAAGAAACCTTCAATGACATCACCGGGACATGGCTAGCTTGGTATCCAACCTCGTGCAAATGGGGAGTTTGCGGTTGTGCAAATGGACTGTTTGCGGTTGTTTGCGGTGCATTAAAAGAGGAGTTTGGTCTGTCAATGTCTGTGAAGCGGGCGTAACCCTTACACTACCTGATCGATACAACATCATACCTGATCGTATACACACACTGGATGTTTTAAAGCATGTTATTCCAAACAATTTAGGAATGTTACGTGATTTATGCCCTTTATGGATTAAAACCCGACTCTGCGTCCACTACGTAATTTTCCATGGGAGTTTTGCCATAGATTCCCCTCCGGCATGCCACAGTCCAGGTGTTAGTCCCCTTGAAACAACTTTTCCATCACTATTGTGGCCAGAAAGAGTCCCTTTGGTTTTTAAAATTCGCCTGTCTATTGAAGTCTATGGCGGTTTGCCCGGTTCGCCTGTTCGCGAACATTTGCGGAAGTTGGCGTTCGCTGTTCACGAACTGAAAATTTTATGTTCGCGACATCACTAGTGGTGAAGGTGTGTGGCTGACTGGATGAGCAGGTGGAAGAAAAGGAGGAGGAAGCCGAGTAAGAGGAGGAGGCTACAGGAGGCAAAGAATGATGCCCAGCGATCCTTGGCGGCGGAAGGACTTGTGCCAAAGAATTCTCTGCCTGGGGCCCAGCCGCCACTACATTTATCCAGTGTGCAGTTAGGGAGATATAGCGTCCCTGGCCATGCTTACTGGTCCACGTATCTGGGGTTAGGTGGTCCTTGCCCCAGATGGCATTGCGCAGTGCACACTTGATTTTATCAGATACTTGGTTGTGCAGGAAAGGCACGGCTCTCTTGGAGAAGTAGTGGCGCCTGAGAACAACATACTGTGGGACAGCCATCGCCATCAGCTGTTTGAAGCTGTCTGTGTCCACCAGCCTGAATGACAGCATTTCAAATGCCAATAGTTTAGAAATGCTGGCATTCAGGCCCAGGGCACGAGGGTGGCTAGGTGGGAATTTACGCTTTCTCTCCAAGGTTTGTGAGATGGAGAGCTGAACGCTGCCGTGTGACATGGTGGAGATGCTTGGTGACGGAGGTGGTGGTGTTGGTGGCACATCCTCTGGTGGGCGGCAGGTGCCAATATGCCTCCCGAGGTGGAGGAAGAGGCCGAGGCAGCAGCAGAAGAGGGAGCAGAAGAAGCCTGAGTGAGTTCCTTGTTTTGAAGGTGTTTACTCCACTGTAGTTCATGCTTTGCATGTAGATGCCTGGTCATGCAGGTTGTGCTAAGGTTCAGAATGTTAATGCCTCGCTTTAGGCTCTGATGGCACAGCGTGCAAACCACTCGGGTCTTGTCGTCAACACATTGTTTAAAGAAGTGCCATGCCAGCTCACCACTGCCTCTTTCTCTGAACTATGAAAGTCAGTGCCACAACCTTCATTCCATGTGCAGTCTAGGACCTCTTCGTCCCCTGCATCGTCTTCCACACAGTCTTCCTCCCTGACCTCCTGTTCGGTCTGCACACTGCAAAAAGACACAGCAGTTGGCACCTGTGTTTAGTCATCATCAGAGACGTGCAGACTCTGATGAGGTGGTATTCCCATGTCCTCATCATCAGGAAACATAAGTGGTTGTGCGTCAGTGCATTCTATGTCTTCCACCACTGGGGAAGGGCTAGGTGGATGCCCTTGGGATACCCTGCCAGCAGAGTCTTCAAACAGCATAAGAGACTGCTGTACAACTTGAGGCTCAGACAGTTTCCCTGATATGCATGGGTGTGATGTGACAGACTGATGGGCTTGGTTTTCAGGCACCACCTGTGGCGCTTTCTGCAGAAGACTGGGTGGGAGATAATGTGAACCTGCTGGATCCACTGCCGGCCACCCAATCGACTAGCACCTGTACTTGCTCAGGCCTTACCATCCTTAGAACGCATTAGGCCCGACCAAATATCGCTGTAGATTATGGCAGATACTGGGACCTGAGGTAGTTGGTTCACTAGGACGTGTATCTGTGGCAGAACGGCCACGTCCTCTTCCAGCACCAGAGGGTCCACTAACACCACCACGACAATGTCCGCGTCCCTTATTAGATGTTTTCCTCATTGTTACCATTCACCACAATAAGAAAAACTTATTTGGCCCAATTTTTATCTTTCAAATTAAGGCCTTTTTTTGCAGACACCTAACACTATCTAGCTATCTAATTGTGTATGGTATTACACTAATACAGGAACAGCACAAACCACAGATTTAGGGAAAAATCAACTCTAGGACTAGTATTTAGGCCCTGGCTGAAAGGTATCGTTTTATGGAAAGAATTAAACTTGGAGATGCACAGTAGCGTGTGCAAATATAGAGGATTTAGCTTTCAGCCCTTGTATTTAGACCCTGAGTGTAATCTACCCTGTTACGGACAGAAATACACTTGGAGATGCACAATAGCGTGTGCAAATATAGAGGATTACACTTTCAGCACTTTTATTTAGCCCTTGATCGTAATATACTTTTTTTACGGACAGAAATATACTTGGAGATGCACAGTAGCCTGTGCAGATATAGAGGATTACGCTTTAGGTCCCTATATTTAGTCCTTGAGTGTAATATACCCTTTTACGGACTGAAATACACTTGGAGATGCACAGTAGCGTGTGCAAATATAGAGGATTTAGATTTCAGCCCTTGAATTTAGACACTTAGGGTAATATACACTTTTACGTACAGAAATACACTTGGTGATGCACATTAGCGTTCGCAAATATAGAGGATTTATTTTCCAGGCCTTGTATTTGGACACTGACACGCTAAGTGTAATATACCCTATTACGGACAGAATTACACTTGGAGAGGAACAGCGGAAGGCACAGATGTTTAGGATTTCTATTTCAGAGATTTTATTTAACCACAGAAAAAAATCTATCCTTTGATGGACAGAATTACACTTGGCCAGCCACAACTGGAACATGAGATTTAGGGGATTGTTATTTTGGCAATTGAATTTCACCCCAGAAAAAAAATCTATCCTTTTACAGATAGTATTAAACTTGGCCAGCCACAGCTGGAACATGATATTTAGGGGATTGTTATTTTGGCAATTGAATTTCACCCCAGAAAAAAGATCTATCCTTTTACAGATAGTATTACACTTGGCCTGCCACAGCTGGAACATGATATTTAGGGGATTGTTATTTTGGCAAATGAATTTCACCCCAGAAAAAAAATCTATCATTTGACGGACAGTATTAAACTTAGCCAGCCACAGCTGGAACAACATATTTAGGGGACTGGTATTTTGGCAATTGAATTTCACCCCAAAAAAAATATATATATACTTTGAAGGACAGTATTACACTTGGCCAGCCACAGCTGGAACACCAGATTTAGGGGATTGGTATTTTGGCAATTGAATTTCAGGAAAGAAAAAAATCTATCCTCTGACGGACAGTACTAATCTTAGCCAGACACAGCTGGAACCCCAGATTTAGGGGAATGGTATTTTGGCAATTGAATTTCACCCCAGAAAAAATATCTATCCTTATAAGGACAGTTTTACAATTGGCCAACAACAGCTGAAACCACTGATTTAGGGGATTAGTATTTTGGCAATTGAATTTCACCCCAGAAAAAAATCTATCCTTTGACGGACAGTAGTAAACTTAGCCAGCCACAGCTAGAACACCAGATTTAAGGGATTGGTATTTTGGCAATTGAATTTCACCCCAGAAAAAATCTATCCTTTTACGGACAGTATCAAACTTGGCCAGCAACAGCTTAAACCACTGAATTAGTGTATTGGTATTTTGGCAATTGAATTTCACCTCAGAAAAAAATCTATCCTTCTACGGACGATATTACACTTGGACAGCCACAGCTGGAACCTAAGATTTAGGGGATTAGTATTTTTGCAATTAAATTTCACCCCAGAAAGAAATCTATCCTTTTACGGACAATATTACACTTGGACAGAAAACAGCTGGAACACCAGATTTAGGGGATTGGTATTTTGGCAATTGAATTTCAGGACAGAAAAAAATCTAACCTTTGACGGACAGTACTAATCTTAGCCAGACATAGCTGGAACCCCAGATTTAGGGGAATGGTATTTTGGCAATTTAATTTCACCCCAGAAAAAAATATATATCCTTATACGGACAGTTTTACAATTGGCCAACAACAGCTGAAAACACTGATTTAGGGGATTAGAATTTTGGCAATTGAATTTCACCCCAGAAAAAAATCTATCCTTTGACGGACAGTAGTAAACTTAGCCAGCCACAGCTAGAACACCAGATTTAAGGGATTAGATTTTGGCAATTGAATTTAACCCCAGAAAAAAAAACTATCCTTTTACGAACAGTATTACACTTGGCCAGCAACAGCTCAAACCACTGATTTAGTGGATTGGTGTTTTGGCAATTGAATTTCACCTCAGAAAAAAATCTATCCTTTGACGTACAGTATTAAAATTAGCCAGCCACAGCTGAAACACCAGATTTAGGGGATTAGTATGTTGGCAATTGAATTTCACCACAGAAAAAATCTATTCTTTTACGGACAGTATTACATTTGGCTAGCAACAGCTGAAACAACTGATTTAGGGGAATGGTATTTTGGCAATTGAATTTCACCCAGAAAAAATCTATCCTTTGACGGACAGGATTAAACTTAGCCAGCCACAGCTAGAACACTAGATTTAGTGGATTGGTATTTTGGCAATTGAATTTCACATCAGAAAATAATCTATCCTTTTACGGACAATGTTAAACTTGAACAGCAACAGCTGGAACCCCAGATTTAGGGGATTAGTATATTGGAAATTGAATTTAACCCCAGAAAAAAATCTTTCCTTTTACGGACAGGATTACACTTGGTCAGCCACAGCTAGATCACCAGATTTTGGGTATTGGTATTTTAGCACCTGAATTTCTTCCCAGAAAATAATCTATCCTTTCACGGACAGTATTACACTTGGCCAGCTACAGCTGGAACACCAGATTTAAGGGATTGGTATTTTGGCAATTTAATTTCCCCCCAGAAAAAAATCTATCCTTTGACGGACAGTATTACACTTGGCCAGCCACAGCTGGGATACCAGATTTAGTGGATTGGTATTTTGGCAATTGAATATCACCCCAGAAGAAAATCTATCCTTTGAAGGACAGTATTAAACTTGGCCAGCCACAGCTGGAACCCCAGATTTAGGGGATTAGTATTTTGGCAATTGAATTTCACCCCAGAAAAAAATCTATCCTTTTACTGACAATATTACACTTGGACAGCGACTGCTGGAACCCCAGATTTAAAGGATTAGTATTTTGGCAATAGTGATTAGCGGCAGGTGCCATATTGGATTTCGGCGAAATTCGCGAATATTCGAATAAATATTCGTTTCATATTCGTCGAAATCGAATATTCGTCATTATTCTAGTTACCGCGATTAATATGCGATTTAAATAATCGCGTATTGCGATTTTAACTTAAGGCTACTTTCCTATTGGTTTCATATCTACAATTATAGCGAAGATGACGGATATGACGAATGTATTCGTCATATTCCTCAAAACGAAGATAACGAAGTATTCTACATCTTCGTTTTAGCAACCTATTCGTCAACTTCGCTAATTCTAGCAATCAAATAGGAAGGTTGACTATAGAGACAACTGTGTTTAATTCGCTATGCGATTATTTATATATTTTTTTTTTTATAAATAGAATAATTATAATAATTATATCAAGTAATATAATTATTCTATTAAAAAAAAAAATCGCATAGCGAATTTAACACAGCTGTCTCTATAGTCAACCTTCCTATTTGATTGCTAGAATTAGCGAGGTTGACGAATAGGTTGCTAAAACGAAGATGTAGAATACTTCGTTATCTTCGTTTTGAGGAATATGACGAATACATTCGTCATATTCGCTATTCGCTAATTCTACCAAGCCAACCATAAAGTTCCTTGCTCATGGAGCGTCCCCATCACCATGGGAACATCTCCATATACTAAAATGTACTGTCGGATTTGAGGAATTACGTTGAAATCGCAATGCGATTAATTCAAGTTATATTAAACGAATTGCGATTTCAATTTAGAGCTGGGTTTATAATGGGTCAGCTTGCTAGAATGAACGAAGTTAACGATTCAATGAACGAAGATAACAAATATGGAATATAGCAGCACTGCTAAGTTGAATTCGCAATGCGATTAATTTAACTTGAAGTAATCGCATTGCGATTTCAACTTAGCACTGCTATCTTACATAGGCTAGAATTAACGAATATGGAATATAGCAGTGGCACTAGCAGTGCTAAGTTGAAATCGCAATGCGATTACTTTAAGTTAAATTAATCGCATTGCGAATTCAACTTAGCAGTGCTGCTATATTCCATATTCGTTAACTCGTTCATTCTAGCAAGCTGACCCATTATAAACCCAGCTCTAAGTTGAAATCGCAATGCGATTAATATAACTTGAATTAATCGCATTGCGATTTCAACGTAATTCCTCAAATCCGACAGTACATTTTAGTATATGGAGACGTTCCCATGGATGGGGACGCTCCATGAGCACGGAAGTCGGCAGAAGCGGCAATGGGCACTGACTAGAGCAGCCAGGAAGCCAGGAATCCTCAGGACAGGTAAGAACTACTGTTGGGAAGAGGGAAAGAAAAAAATATAACTAAAAAAAAAACAAAAAAAAAACGAATATTCGAAATAGCGAATTTATAGCGCTATATTCGATATTTTCGCGAATTAGCGAAGTGCCGATATTCGCTAAAAAAAATTCGCTATTCGAATATTCGCGCTCAACACTATTTGGCAATTGAATTTCACCCCACAAAAAAATCTATCCTTTGACGGACAGTAGTAAACTTAGCCAGCCACAGCTAGAACACCAGATTTTGGGGATTGATATTTTGGCATATGAATTTCCCCTCCAGAAAAAAATCTATCCTTTGACGGACAGTATTACACTTGGTCAGCCAAAGCTAGAATACCATATTTAGGGTGTTGGTATTTTAGCAATTGAATTCCCCCCCCAGAAAATGATCAATCCTTTGACGGACAGTATTACACTTGGCCAGGAACAGCTGAAACCACTGATTTAGGGGAATGGTATTTTGGCAATTGAATTTCCCCCCAGAAAAAAATCTATCCTTTGACGGACAGTATTACACTTGGCCAGACACAGCTGGAATACCAGATTTAGTGGATTGGTACTTTGGAAATTGAATTTCCCCCCAGAAAATAATCTATCCTTTGACGGACAGTATTACACTTGGCCAACAACAGCTGAAACCACTGATTTAGGGGAATGGTATTTTGGCAATTGAATTTCACCCCAGAAAAAAATCTATCCTTTGACCGACAGTATTAAACTTGGCCAGCCACAGCTGGAACACCAGATTTAGTAGATTGGAATTTTGGCATTTGAATTTCACCCAAGAAAATAATTTGTCCTTTTACGAACAATATTACACTTGGACAGCCATTGCTGGAACCCCAGATTTAGGGAATTGGTATTTTGTCAATTGAATTTCACCCCAGAAAATAATCTGTCCTTTTACGGACAATATTACACTTGGACAGCAACTGCTGGAACCCCAGATTTAAGGGATTGGTATATTGGCAATTGAATTTCACCCCAGAAAAAAATCTATCCTTTGACGGACAGTATTAAACTTAGCCAGCCACAGCTGGAACCACAGATTTAGGGGATTGCTATTTGGCAATTGAATTTCACCGCAGAAAAAAATCTATCCTTTTACGGATAATATTACACTTGGACAGCAACAGCTGGAACACCAGATGTAGGGGATTAGTATTTTGGCAATTGAGTTTCCCCCCAGTAAAAAATCTATCCTTTTACAGACAATATTACACTTGGACAGCCACAGCTGGAACCCCAGATTTAAGGGATTGGTATTTTGGCAATTGAATTTCACCCCAGAAAATAATCTGTCCTTTTACGGACAATATTACACTTGGACAGCCACAGCTAGAACACCAGATTTAGGGGATTGGTATTTTGGCAATTGAGTTTCCCCCCAGGAAAATATCTATCCTTTGACGGACAGTATTACACTTGGCCAGCCACAGCTGGAACACCAGATTTAGTTGATTGGTATTTTGGCAATTGAATTTCACCCCAGAAAAAAATATATACTTTGACGGACTGTATTAAACTTAGCCAGCCACATCTGGAACCCCAAATTTAGGGGATTGGTATTTTGACAATTGAATTTCACCTCAGAAAAAAATCTATCCATTCACAGACAGTAGAAAACTTAGCCAGCCACAGCTGGAACCCCAGATTTAGGGAATTGGTATTTTGTCAATTGAATTTCACCCCAAAAAATAATCTGTCTTTTTACGGACAATATTACACTTGGACACCCACTGCTGGAACCCCAGATTTAAGGCATTCGTATGTTGGCAATTGAGTTTCACCCAAAAAAAAAACTCTATTCTTTGACGGACAGTATTATTCTTAACCAGCCACAGCTGAAACCACTGATTTAGGGGATTGGTATTTTGGCAATTGAATTTCCCCCCAGAAAAAAAATCTATCCTTTGACGGACAGTATTAAACTTAGCCAGGCACAGCTGGAACCCCAGATTTAGGGGATTGGGATTTTGGAAATTGAATTTCACCCCAGAAAATCATCTATCCTTTTACGGACAATATTACACTGGGACAGCCAAATCTGGAACACCAGATTTAAGGGATTAGTACTTTGGCAATTGAATTTCACCACAGAAAAAAATCTATCCTTTTAAACACCGTATTGCACTTGGTCAGCAACAGCTGAAACCAGTGATTTAGGGGAACGGTATTTTGGCAATTGAATTTCACCCTAGAAAAAAAATCTATTCTTTGAAGGACAGTATTAAACTTAGCCAGCCACAGCTGGAACCCCAGATTTAGGGGATTGGTATTTTGGCAATTGAATTTCACCCCAGAAAATCATCTATCCTTTTACGGACAATATTACACTTGGACAGCCACAAGTGGAACACCAGATTTAGGGGATTATTTTTTTGGCAATTGAATTTCACCAATGAAAAAACTTTATCCTTTTACGCACAGTATTACACTTGGCCAGCAACAGCTGAAACCACTGATTTAGGGTATTGGTATTTTAGCAATTGAATTTCCCCCCAGAAAATAATCTATCTTTTGACGGACAGTATTACACTTGGCCAACAGCTGAAAACACTGATTTAGGGGAATGGTATTTTGGTAATTGAATTTCACCCCAGAAATAATCTATGCTTTGAAGGACAGTATTAAAGTTGGCCAGCCACAGCTGGAACACCAGATTTAGTAGATTGGCATTTTGGCATTTGAATTTCACCCAAGAAAATAATCTGTCCTTTTACGGACAATATTACACTTGGACAGCAACTGCTGGAACCCCAGATTTAAGGGATGGGTATATTGGCAATTGAATTTCACCCCAGAAAAATATCTATCCTTTGACTGACAGTATTAAACTTAGCCAGCCACAGCTGGAACCCCAGATTTAGGAGTTTGGTATTAGGCAATTGAATTTCAGCGCAGAAAAAAATCTATCCTTTTACGGACAATATTACACTTGGACAGCCACAGCTGGAACACCAGATGAAGGGGATTAGTATTTTGGCAATTGAGTTTCACCCCAGAAAAAAATCTATCCTTTTACAGACAATATTACACTTTGACAGCCACAGCTGGAACCCCAGATTTAAGGGATTGGTATTTTGGCAATTGATTTTCACCCCAGAAAAAAATCTATGCTTTGATGGACAGTATAAATTTTAGCCTGCCACAGCTGGAACCCCATATTTGGGGAATTGGTATTTTGGCAATTGAATTTCACCCCAGAAAATAATCTGTCATTTTACGGACAATATTACACTTGGACAGCCACAGCTAGAACATCAGATTTAGGGGATTGGTATTTTGGCAATTGAATTTCGCCACAGAAAAAAATCTATCCTTTGACTGACAGTATTACACTTGGCCAGCCAAAGCTGGAACACAAGCTTTGGCAATTGAAATTCACCCAAGAAAAAAATATATACTTTGACGTTCAGTGTTAAACTTAGCCACCAACATCTGGAACCCCAGATTTAGGGGATTGGTATTTTGACAATAGAATTTCACCCCAGAAAATAATTTGTCCTTTTACAGACAATATTACAATTGGACAGCCACTGCTGTAACCCCAGATTTAAGGGATTGGTATATTGGCAATTGAATTTCACCCCAGAAAAAAATCTATCCATTGAAAGACAGTAGTAAACTTAGCCAGCCACAGCTGGAACCCCAGATTTAGGGAATTGGTATTTTGTCAATTGAATTTCACCCCAAAAAATATTCTGTCTTTTTACGGACAATATTACACTTGGACACCCACTGCTGGAAGCCCAGACTTAAGGGATTCGTTTATTGGCAATTGAATTTAACCCCAGAAAAAAATCTATCCTTTTACGGACAATATTACACTTGGACAGCCACAGCTGGAACCCCAGATTAAAGGGATTGGTATTTTGGCAATTGATTTTCACCCCAGAAAAAAACTCTATCCTTTGAAGGACAGTATTATTCTTAACCAGCCACAGCTGAAACCACTGATTTAGGGTATTGGTATTTTGGCAATTGAATTTCCCCCCAGAAAACAATCTATCCTTTCACGGACAGTATTAAACTGAGCCAGCCATAGCTAAAATACCAGTTTTAGGGAATTGGTATTTTGGCAATTACATTTCACCCCCCCCAAAAAAATCTATCCTTTGACGGACAGTATTAAACTTAGCCAGGCACAGCTGGAACCCCAGATTTAGGGGATTGGTATTTTGGCAATTTAATTTCTCCCCAGAAAAAAATCTATCCTTTTACGGACAATATTACACTTGGACAGCCACAGCTGGAACACCAGATTTAAGGGATTAGAATTTTGGCAATTGAATTTCACCATTGAAAAAAATCTATACTTTTATACACAGTATTACACTTGGTCAGCAACAGCTGAAACCAGTAATTTAGGGGAATGGTATTTTGGCAATTGAATTTCACCCCAGAAAAAAATCTATCCTTTGGCGGACAGTATTAAACTTAGCCAGCCACAGCTGAAACCCCAGATTTAGGGGATTGGAATTTTGAAAAATGAATTTCACCCCAGAAAATCATCTATCCTTTTACGGACAATATTACACTGGGACAGCCACATCTGGAACACCAGATTTAGGGGATTAGTATTTTGGCAATTGAATTTCATCACAGAAAAAAATCTATCCTTTTAAACACCGTATTACACTTGGTCAGCAACAGCTGAAACCAGTGATTTAGGGGAACGGTATTTTGGCAATTGAATTTCACCCCAGAAAAAAAATCTATTCTTTGAAGGACAGTATTAAACTTAGCCAGCCAAAGCTGGAACCCCAGATTTAGGGGATTGGTATTTTGGCAATTGAATTTCACCCCAGAAAATCATCTATCCTTTTACGGACAATAATACACTTGGACAGCCACAAGTGGAACACCAGATTTAGGGGATTCGTTTTTTGGCAATTGAATTTCACCAATGAAAAAACTCTATCCTTTTACGCATAGTATTACACTTGGCCAGCAACAGCTGAAACCACTGATTTAGGGGACTGGTATTTTGGCAATTGAATTTCACCCCAGAAAAAAATCTATCCTTTGATGGACAGTATTACACTTGGTCAGCCACAGCAAGAACACCAGATTTAGGGTATTGGTATTTTAGCAATTGAATTTCCCCCAGAAAATAATCTATCCTTTGATGGACAGTATTACACTTGGCCAGCCACAGCTGGGACACCAGATTTAGTGGATTGGTATCTAGGCAATTGAATTTCACCCCCCAAAAAAATCTATCCTTTTACGGACAGTATTACAGTTGGACAGCCAAAGCTAGAACTCCAGATTTAGGGGATTGGTATTTTGGCAATTAAATTTCACCCCAGCAAAAAATCTATCCTTTGACGGACAGTATTAAACTTAGCCAGCCACAGCTGGAACACCAGATTCATAGGGGATTGGTATTTTGGCAATTACATTTCACCCCAGAAAAAGATCTATCCTTTGACGGACAGTATTAAACTTAGCCAGCCACAGCTGGAACACCAGATTTAGGGGATTGACGTTTTGGCAATTGAATTTCACCCCAGAAAATCATCTATCTTTATACGGACAATATTACACTTGGACAGCCACAGCTGGAACACCAGATTTAGGGTATTAGTATTTTGGCAATTGAATTTCACTCCAAAAAATCATCTATCCTTTTACGGACAATATTACACTTGGACAGCCACAACTGGAACACCAGATTTAGTGGATTGGTATTTTAGCAATTAATTTTCATCCCAGAAAATAATCTATCCTTTTACGGACAGTATTACACTTGGACAGCCACAGCTGGAACACAAGATTTAGGGATTGGTATTTTGGCAATTGAATTTCACACCAGAAAAAAATTCTATCCTTTTACGGACAGAAATAGACTTGGTCAGCAACCGCTAAAACCACTGATTTAGAGGATTGGTATTTTGACAATTGAATTTCACATCAGAAATCAATCTTTCCTTTGACGGACAGAATTAAACTTAGCCAGCCACAGCTGGAGCACCAGATTTTCAGGATTGGTATTTTGGCAATTACATTTCACCCCAGAAAAAAATCTATCCTTTGACGGACAGTATTAAACTTAGCCAGCCACAGCTGGAACCCCAGATTTAGGGGATTAGTATTTTGGCAATTGAATTTCACCACAGAAAAAAATCTATCCTTTTACGCATAGTATTACACTTGGTCAGCAACAGCTGAAACCAGTGATTTAGGGGAATGGTATTTTGGCAATAGAATTTCACCCCAGAAAAAAATCTATCCTTTGACGGACAGTATTAAACATAGGCAGCCACAGCTGGAACCCTAGATTTAGGGATTGGTATTTTGGCAATTGAATTTCACCCCAGAAAATCATCTATCCTTTTACCGACAATAATACACTTGGACAGCCACAACTGGAACACCAGATTTAGTGGATTGTTATTTTGGCAATTGATTTTCCACCCAGAAAAAAATATATCCTTTGACAGACAGTTTTAATCTTAGCCAGCCACAGCTGGAACCCCAGATTTAGGGATTGGTATTTTGGCAATAGAATTTCATCCCAGAAAAAATCTATCCTTTTACGGACAATATTAGACTTGGACAGCTACAGACTGGAACCCCAGAATTAGGGGATTGGTATTTTGGCAATTGAATTTCACCCCAGAAAAAAATCTATCCTTTTACGGACAGTATTACACTTGGCCAGCCACAGCTGGAACACCAGATATAGGGGATTGGTATTTTGGCAAATGAATTTTACCCAAGAAAAAAATCTATCCTTTGACGGACAGTATTAAACTTAGCCAGCCACAGCTGGAACACCAGATTTAGGGGATTGGTATTTTGGCAATTACATTTCACCCCAGAAAAAAATCTATCCTTTGACGGACAGTATTAAACTTAGCCAGCCACAGCTGGAACCCCAGATTTAGGGGATTAGTATTTTGGCAATTGAATTTCACCCCAGAAAATCATCTATTCTTTTACGGACAATATTACACTTGGACAGCCACAGCTGGAACACTAGATTTAGGGGATTAGTATTTTGGCAATTGAATTTCACCACAGAAAAAAATCTATCCTTTTACACACAGTATTACACTTGGTCAGCAACAGCTGAAACCAGTGATTTAGTGGAATGGTATTTTGGCAATAGAATTTCACCCCAGAAAATAATTTGTCCTTTTACGGACAATATTACAACTGCTGTAACCCCAGATTTAAGGGATTGGTATATTGGCAATTGAATTTCACCCCAGAAAAAAATCTATCCATTGAAAGACAGTAGTAAACTTAGCCAGCCACAGCTGGAACCCCAGATTTAGGGAATTGGTATTTTGTCAATTAAATTTCACCCCAAAAATATTCTGTCTTTTTACGGACAATATTACATTTGGACACCCACTGCTGGAACCCCAGACTTAAGGGATTCGTTTATTGGCAATTGAATTTAACCAGCCACAGCTGAAACCACTGATTTAGGGTATTGGTATTTTGGCAATTGAATTTCCCCCCAGAAAACAATCTATCCTTTCACGGACAGTATTAAACTGAGCCAGCCATAGCTAAAATACCAGTTTTAGGGAATTGGTATTTTGGCAATTACATTTCACCCCCCAAAAAAAATCTATCCTTTGACGGACAGTATTAAACTTAGCCAGGCACAGATGGAACCCCAGATTTAGGGGATTGGTATTTTGGCAATTTAATTTCTCCCCAGAAAAAATCTATCCTTTTACGGACAATATTACACTTGGACAGCCACAGCTGGAACACCAGATTTAAGGGATTAGAATTTTGGCAATTGAATTTCACCATAGAAAAAATCTATACTTTTACGCACAGTATTACACTTGGTCAGCAACAGCTGAAACCAGTAATTTAGGGAATGGTATTTTGGCAATTGAATTTCACCCCAGAAAAATCTATCCTTTGGCGGACAGTATTAAACTTAGCCAGCCACAGCTGGAACCCCAGATTTAGGGGATTGGAATTTTGAAAATTAATTTCACCCCAGAAAATCATCTATCCTTTTACGGACAATATTACACTGGGACAGCCACATCTGGAACACCAGATTTAGGGGATTAGTATTTTGGCAATTGAATTTCATCACAGAAAAAAATCTATCCTTTTAAACACCGTATTACACTTGGTCAGCAACAGCTGAAACCAGTGATTTAGGGGAACGGTATTTTGGCAATTGAATTTCACCCCAGAAAAAAATCTATTCTTTGAAGGACAGTATTAAACTTAGCCAGCCAAAGCTGGAACCCCAGATTTAGGGGATTGGTATTTTGGCAATTGAATTTCACCCCAGAAAATCATCTATCCTTTTACGGACAATAATACACTTGGACAGCCACAAGTGGAACACCAGATTTAGGGGATTAGTTTTTTGGCAATTGAATTTCACCAATGAAAAAACTCTATCCTTTTACACATAGTATTACACTTGGCCAGCAACAGCTGAAACCACTGATTTAGGGGACTGGTATTTTGGCAATTGAATTTCACCCCAGAAAAAAATCTATCCTTTGACGGACAGTATTAAACTTAGCCAGCCACAGCTGGAACCCCAGATTTAGGGGATTGTTATTGTGGCAATTGAATTTCACCCCAGAAAATCATCTATCCTTTTACGGACAATAATACACTTGGACAGCCACAAGTGGAACACCAGATTTAGGGGATTAGTTTTTTGGCAATTGAATTTCACCAATGAAAAAACTCTATCCTTTTACACATAGTATTACACTTGGCCAGCAACAGCTGAAACCACTGATTTAGGGGACTGGTATTTTGGCAATTGAATTTCACCCCAGAAAAAAATCTATCCTTTGACGGACAGTATTACACTTGGTCAGCCACAGCAAGAACACCAGATTTAGGGTATTGGTATTTTAACAATTGAATTTCCCCCCAGAAAATAATCTATCCTTTGATGGACAGTATTACACTTGGCCAGCCACAGCTGGGACACCAGATTTAGTGGATTGGTATCTAGGCAATTGAATTTCACCCCCCCAAAAAATCTATCCTTTTACGGACAGTATTACAGTTGGACAGCCAAAGCTAGAACTCCAGATTTAGGGGATTGGTATTTTGGCAATTAAATTTCACCCCAGCAAAAATCTATCCTTTGACGGACAGTATTAAACTTAGCCAGCCACAGCTGGAATACCAGATTCATAGGGGATTGGTATTTTGGCAATTACATTTCACCCCAGAAAAAGATCTATCCTTTGACGGACAGTATTAAACTTAGCCAGCCACAGCTGGAACACCAGATTTAGGGGATTGACGTTTTGGCAATTGAATTTCACCCCAGAAAATCATCTATCTTTTTACGGACAATATTACACTTGGACAGCCACAGCTGGAACACCAGATTTAGGGTATTAGTATTTTGGCAATTGAATTTCACTCCAGAAAATCATCTATCCTTTTACGGACAATATTACACTTGGACAGCCACAACTGGAACACCAGATTTAGTGGATTAGTATTTTAGCAAATAATTTTCATCCCATAAAATAATCTATCCTTTTACGGACAGTATTACACTTGGACAGCCACAGCTGGAACACAAGATTTAGGGATTGGTATTTTGGCAATTGAATTTCACCCCAGAAAAAAAATCTATCCTTTTACGGACAGAAATAGACTTGGTCAGCAACCGCTAAAACCACTGATTTAGAGGATTGGTATTTTGACAATTGAATTCCACATCAGAAATCAATCTTTCCTTTGACGGACAGAATTAAACTTAGCCAGCCACAGCTGGAGCACCAGATTTTCGGGATTGGTATTTTGGCAATTACATTTCACCCCAGAAAAAAATCTATCCTTTGACGGACAGTATTAAACTTAGCCAGCCACAGCTGGAACCCCAGATTTAGGGGATTAGTATTTTGGCAATTGAATTTCACCACAGAAAAAAATCTATCCTTTTACGCATAGTATTAAACTTGGTCAGCAACAGCTGAAACCAGTGATTTAGGGGAATGGTATTTTGGCAATAGAATTTCACCCCAGAAAAAAATCTATCCTTTGACGGACAGTATTAAACATAGGCAGCCACAGCTGGAACCCTAGATTTAGGGGATTGGTATTTTGGCAATTGAATTTCACCCCAGAAAATCATCTATCCTTTTACCGACAATAATACACTTGGACAGCCACAACTGGAACACCAGATTTAGTGGATTGTTATTTTGGCAATTGATTTTCCACTCAGAAAAAAATATATCCTTTGACAGACAGTTTTAATCTTAGCCAGCCACAGCTGGAACCCCAGATTTAGGGGAATGGTATTTTGGCAATAGAATTTCATCCTAGAAAAAAATCTATCCTTTTACGGACAATATTAGACTTGGACAGCTACAGATGGAACCCCAGAATTAGGGGATTGGTATTTTGGCAATTGAATTTCACCCCAGAAAAAAAATCTATCCTTTTACGGACAGTATTACTCTTGGACAGCCACAACTGGAACACCAGATTTAGTGGATTGGTATTTTGGCAATTGATTTTCCACCCAGAAAAAAATATATCCTTTGACGGACAGTATTAAACTTAGCCAGCCACAGCTGGAACCCCAGATTTAGGGGATTGGTATTTTGGCAATTTTTTTTCACCCCAGAAAACAATCTATCCTTTTACGGACAATTTTACACTTGGCCAGCCACACCTGGAACACCAGATTTAGTGGATTGGTATTTTGGCAATTGAATTTCACCCCAGAAAAAAATCTATCCTTTGACGGACAGTATTAAACTTAGCCAGCCACAGCTGGAACAATAAATCTTTCATTTTATGGACAAAATAACACTTGTACAGCCACAGCTGGAACCCCAGATTTAGGGGATTGGTATTTTGGCAATTGAATTTCACCACAGAAAAAAAACTATTCTTTTACGGACAGTATTAGACTTGGTCAGCCACAGCAGGAACACCAGATTTAGTGGATTGGTATCTTGGCAATTGAATTTCATCCCAGGAAAAATCTATCCTTTTACGGACAGTATTACACTTGGACAGCTATAGCTGGAACCCCAGATTTAGTGGATTGGTATTTTGGCAATTTTATTTCACCCCAGAAAATAATCTATCCTTTTACGGACAGTATTACACTTGGACAGCCACAGCTGGAACCCCAGATTTAGGGGATTAGTATTTTGGCAATTGAATTTCACCCCAGAAAAAAATCTATCCTTTTATGGACAATATAACACTTGTACTGCCACAGCTGAAATCACTGATTTAGGGGATTGGTATTTTGGCAATTGAATTTAACCCCAGAAAACAATCTATCCTTTGACGGACAGTATTAAACTTAGCCAGCCACATCTGGAACCCCAGATATAGGGGATTGGTATTTTGGCAAATGAATTTTACCCAAGAAAAAAATCTATCCTTTGATGGACAGTAGTAAACTTAGCCAGCCACAGCTGGAACACCAGATTTAGGGATTGGTAGTTTGGCAATTGAATTTTCTCCCAGAAAAAATCTATCCTTTTACATACGGTATTAGACTTGGTCAGCAACAGCTGAAACCACCGATTTAGGGATTGATATTTTGGCAATTGAATTTAATCTCAGAAAAAATCTATCCTTTGATGGACAGTCATTAAACTTAGCCAGCCACATCTGGAACCCCAGATATAGGGGATTGGTATTTTGGCAAATGAATTTCACCCCAGAAAAAATCTATCCTTTACGGACAGTATTACACTTAGACAGCCACAGCTGAAACCATTGATTAAGGGGATTGGTATTTTGTCAATTGAATTTCACCCAAGAAAAAATCTATCCTTTGATGGACAGTAGTAAACTTAGCCAGCCACAGCTGGAACACCAGATTTAGAGGATTGGTAGTTTTGGCAATTGAATTTTCTCCCAGAAAAAATCTATCCTTTTACATACGGTATTAGACTTGGTCAGCAACAGCTGGAACCACCAGATTTAGGGATTGATATTTTGGCAATTGAATTTCATCTCAGAAAAAATCTATCCTTTGATGGACCGTATTAAACTTAGCCAGCCACAGCTGGAACACCAGATTTAGGGGATTGGTATTTTGGCAATTGAATTTCACCCCAGAAAAAATCTATTCTTTTACGGACAGTATTAGACTTGGTCAGCCACAGCTAGGAACACCAGATTTAGTGGATTGGTATCTTGGCAATTGAATTTCATCCCAGAAAAAATCTATCCTTTGACGGACAGTATTACACTTGTACAGCCACAGCTGGAACCCCAGATTTAGGGGATTGGTATTTTGGCAATTGAATTTCACCCTAGAAAAAATCTATTCTTTTACGGACAATATTACACTTGGACAGCCACAGCTGGAACCCCAGATTTAGGGGATTAGTATTTTGGCAATTGAATTTCACCCCAGAAAAAATCTATCCTTTTATGGACAATATAACACTTGTACTGCCACAGCTGAAATCACTGATTTAGGGATTGGTATTTTGGCAATTGAATTTAACCCCAGAAAACAATCTATCCTTTGACGGACAGTATTAAACTTAGCCAGCCACATCTGGAACCCCAGATATAGGGATTGGTATTTTGGCAAATGAATTTTACCCAAGAAAAAATCTATCCTTTGATGGACAGTAGTAAACTTAGCCAGCCACAGCTGGAACACCAGATTTAGGGGATTGGTAGTTTGGCAATTGAATTTTCTCCCAGAAAAAATCTATCCTTTTACATACGGTATTAGACTTGGTCAGCAACAGCTGAAACCACCGATTTAGGGGATTGATATTTTGGCAATTGAATTTAATCTCAGAAAAAAATCTATCCTTTGATGGACAGTCATTAAACTTAGCCAGCCACATCTGGAACCCCAGATATAGGGGATTGGTATTTTGGCAAATGAATTTCACCCCAGAAAAAATCTATCCTTTTGCGGACAGTATTACACTTAGACAGCCACAGCTGAAACCATTGATTAAGGGGATTGGTATTTTGTCAATTGAATTTCACCCAAGAAAAAAATCTATCCTTTGATGGACAGTAGTAAACTTAGCCAGCCACAGCTGGAACACCAGATTTAGAGGATTGGTAGTTTTGCAATTGAATTTTCTCCCAGAAAAAAATCTATCCTTTTACATACGGTATTAGACTTGGTCAGCAACAGCTGAAACCACCGATTTAGGGGATTGATATTTTGGAAATTAAATTTCATCTCAGAAAAAAATCTATCCTTTGATGGACAGTATTAAACTTAGCCAGCCACAGCTGGAACACCAGATTTAGGGGATTGGTATTTTGGCAATTGAATTTCACCACAGAAAAAAAACTATTCTTTTACTGACAGTATTAGACTTGGTCAGCCACAGCAGGAACACCAGATTTAGTGGATTGGTATCTTGGCAATTGAATTTCATCCCAGGAAAAATCTATCCTTTTACGGACAGTATTACACTTGTACAGCCACAGCTGGAACCCCAGATTTAGGGGATTGGTATTTTGGCAATTGAATTTAACCCTAGAAAAAAATCTATTCTTTTACGGACAATATTACACTTGGACAGCCACAGCTGGAACCCCAGATTTAGGGGATTAGTATTTTGGCAATTGAATTTCACCCCAGAAAAAAATCTATCCTTTTATGGACAATATAACACTTGTACTGCCACAGCTGAAATCACTGATTTAGGGGATTGGTATTTTGGCAATTGAATTTAACCCCAGAAAACAATCTATCCTTTGACGGACAGTATTAAACTTAGCCAGCCACATCTGGAACCCCAGATATAGGGGATTGGTATTTTGGCAAATGAATTTTACCCAAGAAAAAAATCTATCCTTTGATGGACAGTAGTAAACTTAGCCAGCCACAGCTGGAACACCAGATTTAGGGGATTGGTAGTTTGGCAATTGAATTTTCTCCCAGAAAAAAATCTATCCTTTTACATACGGTATTAGACTTGGTCAGCAACAGCTGAAACCACCGATTTAGGGGATTGATATTTTGGCAATTGAATTTAATCTCAGAAAAAAATCTATCCTTTGATGGACAGTCATTAAACTTAGCCAGCCACATCTGGAACCCCAGATATAGGGGATTGGTATTTTTGCAAATGAATTTCACCCCAGAAAAAATCTATCCTTTTGCGGACAGTATTACACTTAGACAGCCACAGCTGAAACCATTGATTAAGGGGATTGGTATTTTGTCAATTGAATTTCACCCAAGAAAAAAATCTATCCTTTGATGGACAGTAGTAAACTTAGCCAGCCACAGCTGGAACACCAGATTTAGAGGATTGGTAGTTTTGCAATTGAATTTTCTCCCAGAAAAAAATCTATCCTTTTACATACGGTATTAGACTTGGTCAGCAACAGCTGAAACCACCCGATTTAGGGGATTGATATTTTGGCAATTGAATTTCATCTCAGAAAAAAATCTATCCTTTGATGGACCGTATTAAACTTAGCCAGCCACAGCTGGAACACCAGATTTAGGGGATTGGTATTTTGGCAATTGAATTTCACCCTTGAAAATCATCTATCCTTTTACGGAAAGTGTTACACTTGGATAGCCACAACTGAAACACCAGATTTAGGGTATTAGTATTTTGGCAATTGAATTTCACCACATAAAAAAATTTATCCTTTGACGGAAAGTATTAAACTTAGCCAGCCACAGCTGGAACACCAGATTTAGGGGATTGGTATTTTGGCAATTGAATTTCACCACAGAAAAAAATCTATCCTTTTACAGACAATATTACACTTGGCCAGCCACAGCTGGGACACCAGATTAAGTGTATTGGTATCTAGGAAATTTTATTTCACACTAGAAAAAAATCTATCCTTTTACGAACAGTATTACAGTTGGACAGCCAAAGCTTGAACCCCAGATTTTGGGGATTGGTACTTTGGCAATTGAATTTAACCCCAGAAAACAATCTATCCTTTGACGGACAGTATTAAACTTAGCCAGCCACAGCTGGAACCCCAGATTTAGGGGATTGGTATTTTGGCAATTGAATTTCACCCCAGAAAACAATCTATCCTTTGACGGACAGTATTAAACTTAGCCAGCCACAGCTGGAACCCCAGATTTAGGGGATTGGTATTTTGGCAATTGAATTTCACCCCAGAAAAAAATCTATCTTTTTACGGACAATATTACACTTGGACAGCCACAGCTTGAACACCAGATTTTTGGGATTAGTATTTTGGCAATTGAATTTCACCACAGAAAAAAATCTATCCTTTTACGTACTGTATTACACATGGCCAGCAACAGCATAATCCACTGATTTAGGGGAATGGTATTTTGGCAATTAAATTTAACCCCCCAAAAAATGAATTCTTTTACTGACAATTTTACACTTGGACAGCCATAGCTGGAACGCCAGATTTAGGGGATTAGTATTTTGGCAATTGAATTTCACCCAGAAAAAAATCTATCCTTTTTATGGACAATATAACACTTGTACAGCCACAGCTGAAACCACTGATTTAGGTGTTTGGTATTTTGGCAATTGAATTTCACCCCAGAAAAAAATCTATCCTTTGATGGACAGTATTAAACTTAGCCAGCCACAGCTGGAACACCAAATTTAGGGGATTGGGATTTTAGCAATTGAATTTAACCTATCTTTTGACGGACAGTATTACACTTGGCCAGCCACAGCTGTAACACCAGATTTAGTGGATTGGTATTTTGGCAATTGAATTTCACCCCAGAAAAAATATATCTTTTACGCACAATATTACACTTTGACAGCCACAGCTGGAACATCAGATTTAGGGATTAGTATTTTGGCAGTTGAATTTCACCCCAGAAAAAATCTATCCTTTGACGGACAGTATTAAACTTAGCCAGCCACAGCTGGAACCCCAGATTTAGGGATTGGTATTGTGGCAATTGAATTTCACCCCAGAAAATCATCTATCCTTTTACGGACAATATTACACTTGGACAGCCACAACTGGAACACCAGATTTAGTGGATTGGTATTTTGGCAATTGATTTTCCACCCAGAAAAAAATATATCCTTTGATGGACAGTTTTAATCTTAGCCAGGCACAGCTGGAACCCCAGAGTTAGGGGATTGGTATTTTGGAAATTGAATTTCATCCCAGAAAATAATCTATCCTTTTACGGACAATATTATACTTGGACAGCCACAGCTGGAACCCCAGATTTAAGGGATTGGTATTTTGGCAATTGAATTTCACCCCAGAAAAAAAATCTATTCGTTGACGGACAGTATTAAACTTAGACAGCCATAGCTGGAACCCCAGATTTAGGGATTGGTATTTTGGTAATTTTAATTCACCCCAGAAAATAATCTATCATTTTACGGACATTATTACACTTAGACAGCCACAGCTGGAACCCCAGATTTAGGAGATTGGTATTTTGGCAATTAAATTTCACCCCAGAAAATAATCTATCCTTTTACGGACAATATTATACTTGGACAGCCACAGCTGGAACCCCAGAATTAAGGGATTTGTATTTTGGCAATTGAATTTCACCCCAGAAAAAAAATCTATTCGTTGACGGACAGTATTAAACTTAGACAGCCACAGCTGGAACCCCAGATTTAGGGAATTGGTATTTTGGCAATTTTAATTCACCCCAGAAAATAATCTATCCTTTTACGGACAATATTACACTTAGACAGCCACAGCTGGAACCCCAGATTTAGGGGATTAGTATTTTGGCAATTGAATTTCATCCCAGAAAAAAATCTATCCTTTTACGGACAGAATTAGACTTGGTCAGCAACAGCTGAAACCACTGCTTTAGAGGATTGGTATTTTGGCAATTGAATTTCACCGCAGAAAACAATCTTTCCTTAGATGGACAGTATTAGACTTAGCCAGCTACAGCTGGAACACCAGATTTAGTGGATTGGTATCTTGGCAATTGAATTTCATCCCAGAAAAATCTATCCTTTTACGGACAGTATTACACTTGGACAGCCACAGCTGGAACCCCAGATTTGAGGGATTGGTATTTTGGCAAATTAATTTCACCCCAGAAAAAAAATCTATCCTTTTACGGACAGTATTAGATTTGGTCAGCAACAGCTGAAACCACTGATTTAGGGGATTGATATTTTGGCAATTGAATTTTATCTCAGAAAACAATCTTTCCTTTGACGGACAGTATTAAACTTAGCCAGCCACAGCTGGAACCCCAGATTTAGGGGATTGGAATTTTGGCAAATTTATTTCACCCCAGAAAATAATCTATCCTTTTACGGACAATATTACACTTGGACAGCAAAAGCTGGAACACCAGATTTAGTGGATTAGTATTTTGGCAATTGAATTGCACCACAGAAAAAAATCTATCCTTTTACGCACAGTATTACACTAGGCCAGCAACAGCTGAAATCACTGATTTAGGGGAATGGTATTTTAGCAATTGAATTTCACCCCAGAAAAAAAATCTATCCTTTGACGTACAGTATTAAATTTAGCCAGCCACAGCTGGAACACCAGATTTAGTGGATTGGTATTTTGGCAATTGAATTTCACCAAAGAAAAAAATAGATCCTTTGACGGACAGTATTACATTTGGCCAGCCACACCTGGAACACCAGATTTAGTGGATTGGTATTTTGGCAATTGAATTTCACCCCAGAAAAAATCTATCCTTTGACGTACAGTATTAAACTTAGCCAGCCACAGCTGGAACACCAAATTTTGGAAATTGGTATTTTTGCAATTGAATGTCACCCCAGAAAATAATCTATCCTTTTATGGACAATATAACACTTGTACAGCCACAGCTGGAACCCCAGATTTAGGGGATTAGTATTTTGGCAATTGAATTTTACAATAGAAAAAAAGCTATCCTTTTACGGACAATATTACACTTGGACAGCCATAGCTGGAACCCCAGATTAAAGGGATTGGTATTTTGGCAATGGAATTTAACCCCAGAAAAAACATCTATTCTTTGACGGACAGTATAAAACTTAGCCAGCCACAGCAGGAACACCAAATTTTCGGGATTGGCATTTTGGCAATTGAATTTCACCACAGAAAAAAAACAATCCTTTTACGGACAGTATTAAACTTTGTCAGCCACAGCTGGAACACCATATTTACTGGATTGGTATCTTGGCAATTGAATTTCATCCCAGAAACAAATCTATCCTTTTACAGACAGTATTACACTTGGACAGCCTCAGCTGGAACCCCAGATTTAGGGGATTAGTATTTTGGCAATTGAATTTCACCCCAGAAAAAAATCTATCCTTTTAAGGACAATATTACACGTGTATAGCCACAGCTGAAACCACCGATTTAGGGGATTGGTATTTTGGCAATTGAATTTAACCCCAGAAAAAAATCTATTCTTTTACGGACAATATTACACTTGGACAGCCACAGCTGGAACCCCAGATTTAGGGGATTAGTATTTTGGCAATTGAATTTCACCCCAGAAAAAAATCGATCCTTTTATGGACAATATAACACTTGTACTGCCACAGCTGAAATCACTGATTTAGGGGATTGGTATTTTGGCAATTGAATTTAACCCCAGAAAACAATCTATCCTTTGAAGGACAGTAGTAAACTTAGCCAGCCACAGCTGGAACATCAGATTTAGGGGATTAGTATTTTGGCAATTGAATTTCACCCCAGAAAAAAATCTATCCTTTGACGGACAGTATTAAACTTAGCCAGCCACAGCTGGAACCCCAGATTTAGGGGATTGGTATTGTGGCAATTGAATTTCACCCCAGAAAATCATCTATCCTTTTGCGGACAATATTACACTTAGACAGCCACAACTGGAACACCAGATTTAGGGAATTTGTATTTTGCCAATTGAATTTCACCACAGAAAAAAATCTATCCTTTTACGCACAGAATTACACATGGCCAGCAATAACTGAAACAACTGATTTAGTGGAATGGTATTTTCTCAATTGAATTTCACCCTAGGAAAAAAATCTATCTTTTGACGTACAGTATTAAACTTAGCCTGCCACAGCTGGACCACCAGATTTAGGGGATTGGTATTTTGGCAATTGAATTTCACCCCAGAAAAAAATCTATCCTTTTACAGACACTATTACACTTGGATAGCCACAGTTGGGACACCAGATTTAGTGGATTGGTATCTAGGCAATTGAATTTCACCCCAGAAAAAAATCTATCCTTTTGCGGACAGTATGACAGTTGGACAGCCAAAGCTAGAACACCAGATTTAGTGGATTGGTATTTTGGCAATTGAATTCAAACCCCCCAAAAAAATCTATCCTTTTACAGACAGTATTAGACTTGGACAGCCACAGCTGGATCCCCAGATTTAGGAGATTGGTATTTTGGCAATTGAATTTCACCACAGAAAAAATCAATCCTTTTACGCACAGTATTACACTTGGTCAGCAACAGCTGAAACCAGTAATTTAGGGGAATGGTATTTTGGCAATTGAATTTCACCCCAGAAAAAAATCTATCCTTTGACGGACAGTATTAATCTTAGCCAGCCACAGCTGGAACACCAGATTTAGGGGATTGACGTTTTGGCAATTGAATTTCACCCCCAGAAAATCATCGATCTTTTTACGGACAATATTACACTTGGACATCCACAGCTGGAACACCGGATTTAGGGGATTAGTATTTTGGCAATTGAATTTCACCACAGAAAAAAATCTATCCTTTTACGCAAAGTATTACACTTGGCCAGCAACAGCTGAAACAACTAATTTAGTGGAATGGTATTTTCTCAATTGAATTTCACCCTAGGAAAAAAGTATATCTTTTGATGTTCAGTATTAAACTTAGCCAGCCACAGCTGGACCCCAGATTTAGGGGATTGGTATTTTGGCAATTGAATTTCACCCCAGAAAAAAATCTATCCTTTTACAGACAGTATTACACTTGGCTAGCCACAGCTGGGACACCAGATTTAGTGGATTGGTATCTAGGCAATTGAATTTCACCCCAGAAAAAAATCTATCCTTTTGCGGACAGTATTACAGTTGGACAGCCAAAGCTAGAACACCAGATTTAGTGGATTGGTATTTTGGCAATTGAATTCAAACCCCCCAAAAAATCTATCCTTTTACAGACAGTATTAGACTTGGACAGCCACAGCTGGATCCCCAGATTAAGGAGATTGGTATTTTGGCAATTGAATTTCATCTCAGAAAAAAATCAATCCTTTGACGAACAGTTTTAAAATTAGCCAGCAACAGCTGAAAACACTGATTTAGGGGATTGGTATTTTAGCAATTTAATTTCACACCAGAAAACAATCTTTCCTTTGACGGACACTATTAAACTTTGCCAGCCACAGCTGGAACACCAGATTTAGGGGATTGACGTTTTGGCAATTGAATTTCACCCCAGAAAATCATCTATCTTTTTACGGACAATATTACACTTGGACAGCCACAGCTGGAACACCAGATTTAGGGGATTAGTATTTTGGCAATTGAATTTAACCACAGAAAAAATCTATCCTTTTACGCACAGTATTACACTTGGTCAGCAACAGCTGAAACCAGTAATTTAGGTGAATGGTATTTTGGCAATTGAATTTCACCCAGAAAAAATCTATCCTTTGACGGACAATATTAAATTTAGCCATCCACAGCTGGAACCCCAGATTTAGGGGATTGGTATTTTGGCAAATGAATTTCACCCCAGAAAATCATATATCCTTTTGCGGACAATATTACACTTAGACAGCCACAACTGGAACACCAGATTTAGGGAATTAGTATTTTGGCAATTGAATTTCACCACAGAAAAAAATTTATCCTTTTACGCACAGTATTACACTTGGCCAGCAACAGCTGAAACAACTAATTTAGTGGAATGGTATTTTCTCAATTGAATTTCACCCCAGAAAAAAATCTATCCTTTGACGGACAATATTAAATTTAGCGAGCCACAGCTGGAACCCCAGATTTAGGGGATTGGTATTTGGGCAATTGAATTTCACCCCAGAAAAAAATCTATCCTTTTACAGACAGTATTGCACTTGGCTAGCCACAGCTGGGACACCAGATTTAGTGGATTGGTATCTAGGCAATTGAATTTCACCCCAGAAAAAATCTATCCTTTGCGGACAGTATTACACTTAGTACAGCCACAGCTGAAACCACTCAGATTAAGGGATTGGTATTTTGGCAATTGAATTTCACCCCAGAAAAAAATCTATCCTTTGACGGACAGTATTAACTTAGCCAGCCACAGCTGGAACCCCAGATTTAGGGATTGGTATTTTGGCAATTGAATTTCACCCTAGAAAATAATCTATCCTTGACGGACAGTATAACACTTAGCAGCCACAGCTGGAACACCAGATTTAGGGATTGGTATTTTGGCAATTGAATTCACCCAGAAAAATCTATCCTTGACGACAGTATTAAACTTGCCAGCTACAGCTGAAACACATTGGGATTGTATTTTGGCAATGAATTTCACCGAAAAATCTATCCTTTCGGACAGTATTAAATTGCAGCCACAGCTGGAACCCCAGATTTAGGGGATTGGTATTTGGGCAATTGAATTTCACCCCAGAAAAAAATCTATCCTTTTACAGACAGTATTGCACTTGGCTAGCCACAGCTGGGACACCAGATTTAGTGGATTGGTATCTAGGCAATTGAATTTCACCCCAGAAAAAAATATATCCTTTTGCGGACAGTATTACACTTAGACAGCCACAGCTGAAACCATTCATTAAGGGGATTGGTATTTTGGCAATTGAATTTCACCCAAGAAAAAAATCTATCCTTTGATGGACAGTAGTAAACTTAGCCAGCCACAGCTGGAACACCAGATTTAGGGGATTGGTATTTTGGCAATTGAATTTCACCCTTGAAAATCATCTATCCTTTTACGGAAAGTGTTACACTTAGATAGCCACAACTGAAACACCAGATTTAGGGTATTAGTATTTTGGCAATTGAATTTCACCACATAAAAAAATCTATCCTTTGACGGAAAGTATTAAACTTAGCCAGCCACAGCTGGAACACCAGATTTAGGGGATTGGTATTTTGGCAATTGAATTTCACCACAGAAAAAAATCTATCCTTTGACGGAAAGTATTAAATTTAACCAGCCACAGCTGGAACACCAGATTTAGGGATTGGTATTTTGGCAATTGAATTTCACCACAGAAAAAAATCTATCCTTTTACAGACAATATTACACTTGGCCAGCCACAGCTGGGACACCAGATTTAGTGTATTGGTATCTAGGAAATTTTATTTCACACTAGAAAAAAATCTATCCTTTTACGAACAGTATTACAGTTGGACAGCCAAAGCTTGAACCCCAGATTTAGGGGATTGGTACTTTGGCAATTGAATTTGACCCCAGAAAACAATCTATCCTTTGACGGACAGTATTAAACTTAGCCAGCCACAGCTGGAACCCCAGATTTAGGGGATTGGTATTTTGGCAATTGAATTTCACCCCAGAAAAAAATCTATCTTTTTACGGACAATATTACACTTGGACAGCCACAGCTTGAACACCAGATTTTTGGGATTAGTATTTTGGCAATTGAATTTCACCACAGAAAAAAATCTATCCTTTTACGCACTGTATTACACATGGCCAGCAACAGCATAATCCACTGATTTAGGGGAATGGTATTTTGGCAATTAAATTTAACCCCCCAAAAAATGAATTCTTTTACGGACAATTTTACACTTGGACAGCCATAGCTGGAACGCCAGATTTAGGGGATTAGTATTTTGGCAATTGAATTTCACCCAGAAAAAAATCTATCCTTTTTATGGACAATATAACACTTGTACAGCCACAGCTGAAACCACTGATTTAGGTGTTTGGTATTTTGGCAATTGAATTTCACCCCAGACAAAAATCTATCCTTTGATGGACAGTATTAAACTTAGCCAGCCACTGCTGGAACACCAAATTTAGGGGATTGGGATTTTAGCAATTGAATTTAACCTATCTTTTGACGGACAGTATTACACTTGGCCAGCCACAGCTGTAACACCAGATTTAGTGGATTGGTATTTTGGCAATTGAATTTCACCCCAGAAAAAATATATCTTTTTACGCACAATATTACACTTTGACAGCCACAGCTGGAACATCAGATTTAGGGATTAGTATTTTGGCAATTGAATTTCACCCCAGAAAAAATCTATCCTTTGACGGACAGTATTAAACTTAGCCAGCCACAGCTGGAACCCCAGATTTAGGGGATTGTTATTGTGGCAATTGAAT
The DNA here is from genome assembly GCA_033119425.1 of Bufotes viridis. NCBI lineage: Eukaryota > Metazoa > Chordata > Amphibia > Anura > Bufonidae > Bufotes > Bufotes viridis. The sequence continues at coordinate 228,970,453 of CM065590.1, forward strand.
TTCACCCCAGAAAATCATCTATCCTTTTACGGACAATATTACACTTGGACAGCCACAACTGGAACACCAGATTTAGTGGATTGGTATTTTGGCAATTGATTTTCCACCCAGAAAAAAATATATCCTTTGATGGACAGTTTTAATCTTAGCCAGGCACAGCTGGAACCCCAGAGTTATGGGATTGGTATTTTGGAAATTGAATTTCATCCCAGAAAATAATCTATCCTTTTACGGACAATATTATACTTGGACAGCCACAGCTGGAACCCCAGATTTAAGGGATTGGTATTTTGGCAATTGAATTTCACCCCAGAAAAAAAATCTATTCTTTGACGGACACTATTAAACTTAGACAGCCACAGCTGGAACCCCAGATTTAGGGATTGGTATTTTGGTAATTTTAATTCACCCCAGAAAATAATCTATCATTTTACGGACATTATTACACTTAGACAGCCACAGCTGGAACCCCAGATTTAGGAGATTGGTATTTTGGCAATTAAATTTCACCCCAGAAAATAATCTATCCTTTTACGGACAATATTATACTTGGACAGCCACAGTTGGAACCCCAGAATTAAGGGATTTGTATTTTGGCAATTGAATTTCACCCCTGAAAAAAAATCTATTCGTTGACGGACAGTATTAAACTTAGACAGCCACAGCTGGAACCCCAGATTTAGGGAATTGGTATTTTGGCAATTTTAATTCACCCCAGAAAATAATCTATCCTTTTACGGACAGTATTACACTTAGACAGCCACAGCTGGAACCCCAGATTTAGGGGATTAGTATTTTGGCAATTGAATTTCATCCCAGAAAAAAATCTATCCTTTTACGGACAGAATTTGACTTGGTCAGCAACAGCTGAAACCACTGATTTAGAGGATTGGTATTTTGGCAATCGAATTTCACCGCAGAAAACAATCTTTCCTTAGATGGACAGTATTAGACTTCGCCAGCTACAGCTGGAACACCAGATTTAGTGGATTGGTATCTTGGCAATTGAATTTCATCCCAGAAAAAATCTATCCTTTTACGGACAGTATTACACTACACTTGGACAGCCACAGCTGGAACCCCAGATTTAGGGGATTGGTATTTTGGCAAATTAATTTCACCCCAGAAAAAAAAACTATCCTTTTACGGACAATATTACACTTGGACAGCAACAGCTGGATTACAGTATTAGACTTGGTCAGCAACAGCTGAAACCACTGATTTAGGGGATTGATATTTTGGCAATTAAATTTTATCTCAGAAAAAAATCTTTCCTTTGACGGACAGTATTAAACTTAGCCAGCCACAGCTGGAACCCCAGATTTAGGGGATTGGAATTTTGGCAAATTTATTTCACCCCAGAAAATAATCTATCCTTTTACGGACAATATTACACTTGGACAGCAAAAGCTGGAACACCAGATTTAGTGGATTAGTATTTTGGCAATTGAATTGCACCACAGAAAAAAATCTATCCTTTTACGCACAGTATTACACTAGGCCAGCAACAGCTGAAATCACTGATTTAGGGCAATGGTATTTTAGCAATTGAATTTCACCCCAGAAAAAAAATCTATCCTTTGACTTACAGTATTAAATTTAGCCAGCCACAGCTGGAACACCAGATTTAGGGGATTGGTATTTTGGCAATTGAATTTTACCAAAGAAAAAAATAGATCCTTTGACGGACAGTATTACATTTGGCCAGCCACACCTGGAACACCAGATTTAGTGGATTGGTATTTTGGCAATTGAATTTCACCCCAGAAAAAATCTATCCTTTGACGTACAGTATTAAACTTAGCCAGCCACAGCTGGAACACCAAATTTAGGAGATTGGTATTTTTGCAATTGAATGTCACCCCAGAAAATAATCTATCCTTTTATGGACAATATAACACTTGTACAGCCACAGTTGGAACCCCAGATTTAGGGGATTAGTATTTTGGCAATTGAATTTTACAATCGAAAAAAATCTATCCTTTTACGCACCGTATTACACTTGGCCAATCACAGCTGAAACCACTGATTTAGGGGAATGGTATTTTGGCAATTGAATTTCACCCCAGAAAAAATCTATCCTTTTATGGACAATATAACACTTGTACTGCCACAGCTGAAATCACTGATTTAGGGATTGGTATTTTGGCAATTGAATTTAACCCCAGAAAACAATCTATCCTTTGACGGACAGTATTAAACTTAGCCAGCCACATCTGGAACCCCAGTTATAGGGGATTGGTATTTTGGCAAATGAATTTTACCCAAGAAAAAATCTATCCTTTGATGGACAGTAGTAAACTTAGCCAGCCACAGCTGGAACACCAGATTTAGGGGATTGGTAGTTTGGCAATTGAATTTTCTCACAGAAAAAAATCTATCCTTTTACATACGGTATTAGACTTGGTCAGCAACAGCTGAAACCACCGATTTAGGGGATTGATATTTTGGCAATTGAATTTAATCTCAGAAAAAATCTATCCTTTGATGGACAGTCATTAAACTTAGCCAGCCACATCTGGAACCCCAGATATAGGGGATTGGTATTTTGGCAAATGAATTTTACCCCAGAAAATTATCTATCCATTTACGGACAATATTACACTTAGACAGCCACAACTGGAACACCAGATTTAGGGAATTAGTATATTGGCGATTGAATTTCACCACAGAAAAAAATCTATTCTTTTACGCACAGTATTACACTTGGCCAGCAACAGCTGAAACAACTAATTTAGTGGAATGGTATTTTCTCAATTGAATTTCACCCCAGAAAAAAATCTATCTTTTGACATACAGTATTAAACTTAGCCAGCCAAAGCTGGAACACCAGATTTAGGGGATTGGTATTTTGGCAATTGAATTTCACCTAAGAAAAAAGATCTATCCTTTTACAGACAGTGTTAAAGTTGGCCAGACACAGCTGGAACCCAGATTTAGGGGATTGGTATTTTGGCAATTGAATTTCACCCCAGAAAATCATCTATTCTTTTACGGACAATATTACACTTGGACAGCCACAGCTGGAACACTAGATTTAGGGGATTAGTATTTTGGCAATTGAATTTCACCACAGAAAAAAATCTATCCTTTTACACACAGTATTACACTTGGTCAGCAACAGCTGAAACCAGTGATTTAGGGGAATGGTATTTTGGCAATAGAATTTCACCCCAGAAAATAATTTGTCCTTTTACGGACAATATTACAACTGCTGTAACCCCAGTTTTAAGGGATTGGTATATTGGCAATTGAATTTCACCCCAGAAAAAAATCTATCCATTGAAAGACAGTAGTAAACTTAGCCAGCCACAGCTGGAACCCCAGATTTAGGGAATTGGTATTTTGTCAATTAAATTTCACCCCAAAAAATATTCTGTCTTTTTACGGACAATATTACATTTGGACACCCACTGCTGGAACCCCAGACTTAAGGGATTCGTTTATTGGCAATTGAATTTAACCAGCCACAGCTGAAACCACTGATTTAGGGTATTGGTATTTTGGCAATTGAATTTCCCCCCAGAAAACAATCTATCCTTTCACGGACAGTATTAAACTGGGCCAGCCATAGCTAAAATACCAGTTTTAGGGAATTGGTATTTTGGCAATTACATTTCACCCCCCAAAAAAAATCTATCCTTTGACGGACAGTATTAAACTTAGCCAGGCACAGATGGAACCCCAGATTTAGGGGATTGGTATTTTGGCAATTTAATTTCTCCCCAGAAAAAAATCTATCCTTTTACGGACAATATTACACTTGGACAGCCACAGCTGGAACACCAGATTTAAGGGATTAGAATTTTGGCAATTGAATTTCACCATAGAAAAAAATCTATACTTTTACGCACAGTATTACACTTGGTCAGCAACAGCTGAAACCAGTAATTTAGGGGAATGGTATTTTGGCAATTGAATTTCACCCCAGAAAAAAATCTATCCTTTGGCGGACAGTATTAAACTTAGCCAGCCACAGCTGGAACCCCAGATTTAGGGGATTGGAATTTTGAAAAATTAATTTCACCCCAGAAAATCATCTATCCTTTTACGGACAATATTACACTGGGACAGCCACATCTGGAACACCAGATTTAGGGGATTAGTATTTTGGCAATTGAATTTCAGCACAGAAAAAAATCTATCCTTTTACACACCGTATTACACTTGGTCAGCAACAGCTGAAACCAGTGATTTAGGGGAACGGTATTTTGGCAATTGAATTTCACCCCAGAAAAAAAATCTATTCTTTGAAGGACAGTATTAAACTTAGCCAGCCAAAGCTGGAACCCCAGATTTAGGGGATTGGTATTTTGGCAATTGAATTTCACCCCAGAAAATCATCTATCCTTTTACGGACAATAATACACTTGGACAGCCACAAGTGGAACACCAGATTTAGGGGATTAGTTTTTTGGCAATTGAATTTCACCAATGAAAAAACTCTATCCTTTTACACATAGTATTACACTTGGCCAGCAACAGCTGAAACCACTGATTTAGGGGACTGGTATTTTGGCAATTGAATTTCACCCCAGAAAAAAATCTATCCTTTGACGGACAGTATTACACTTGGTCAGCCACAGCAAGAACACCAGATTTAGGGTATTGGTATTTTAGCAATTGAATTTCCCCCCAGAAAATAATCTATCCTTTGATGGACAGTATTACACTTGGCCAGCCACAGCTGGGACACCAGATTTAGTGGATTGGTATCTAGGCAATTGAATTTCACCCCCCCCCAAAAAAATCTATCCTTTTACGGACAGTATTACAGTTGGACAGCCAAAGCTAGAACTCCAGATTTAGGGGATTGGTATTTTGGCAATTAAATTTCACCCCAGCAAAAAATCTATCCTTTGACGGACAGTATTAAACTTAGCCAGCCACAGCTGGAATACCAGATTCATAGTGGATTGGTATCTGGGCAATTAAATTTCAGCCCCTGAAAAGATCTATCCTTTTCGGACAGTATTACAGTTGGACAGCCAAAGCTAGAACTCCAGATTTAGGGGATTGGTATTTTGGCAATTAAATTTCACCCCAGCAAAAAATCTATCCTTTGACGGACAGTATTAAACTTAGCCAGCCACAGCTGGAATACCAGATTCATAGGGGATTGGTATTTTGGCAATTACATTTCACCCCAGAAAAAGATCTATCCTTTGACGGACAGTATTAAACTTAGCCAGCCACAGCTGGAACACCAGATTTAGGGATTGACGTTTTGGCAATTGAATTTCACCCCAGAAAATCATCTATCTTTTTACGGACAATATTACACTTGGACAGCCACAGCTGGAACACCAGATTTAGGGTATTAGTATTTTGGCAATTGAATTTCACTCCAGAAAATCATCTATCCTTTTACGGACAATATTACACTTGGACAGCCACAACTGGAACACCAGATTTAGTGGATTAGTATTTTAGCAATTAATTTTCATCCCAGAAAATAATCTATCCTTTTACGGACAGTATTACACTTGGACAGCCACAGCTGGAACACAAGATTTAGGGATTGGTATTTTGGCAATTGAATTTCACCCCAGAAAAAAATTCTATCCTTTTACGGACAGAAATAGACTTGGTCAGCAACCGCTAAAACCACTGATTTAGAGGATTGTTATTTTGACAATTGAATTTCACATCAGAAATCAATCTTTCCTTTGACGGACAGAATTAAACTTAGCCAGCCACAGCTGGAGCACCAGATTTTCGGGATTGGTATTTTGGCAATTACATTTCACCCCAGAAAAAAATCTATCCTTTGACGGACAGTATTAAACTTAGCCAGCCACAGCTGGAACCCCAGATTTAGGGGATTACTATTTTGGCAATTGAATTTCACCACAGAAAAAAATCTATCCTTTTACGCATAGTATTACACTTGGTCAGCAACAGCTGAAACCAGTGATTTAGGGGAATGGTATTTTGGCAATAGAATTTCACCCCAGAAAAAAATCTATCCTTTGACGGACAGTATTAAACATAGGCAGCCACAGCTGGAACCCTAGATTTAGGGGATTGGTATTTTGGCAATTGAATTTCACCCCAGAAAATCATCTATCCTTTTACCGACAATAATACACTTGGACAGCCACAACTGGAACACCAGATTTAGTGGATTGTTATTTTGGCAATTGATTTTCCACCCAGAAAAAAATATATCCTTTGACAGACAGTTTTAATCTTAGCCAGCCACAGCTGGAACCCCAGATTTAGGGGATTGGTATTTTGGCAATAGAATTTCATCCCAGAAAAAAATCTATCCTTTTACGGACAATATTAGACTTGGACAGCTACAGATGGAACCCCAGAATTAGGGGATTGGTATTTTGGCAATTGAATTTCACCCCAGAAAAAAAATCTATCCTTTTACGGACAGTATTACTCTTGGACAGCCACAACTGGAACACCAGATTTAGTGGATTGGTATTTTGGCAATTGATTTTCCACCCAGAAAAAAATTAATCCTTTGACGGACAGTATTAAACTTAGCCAGCCACAGCTGGAACCCCAGATTTAGGGGATTGGTATTTTGGCAATTTTTTTTCACCCCAGAAAACAATCTATCCTTTTACGGACAATTTTACACTTGGCCAGCCACACCTGGAACACCAGATTTAGTGGATTGGTATTTTGGCAATTGAATTTCACCCCAGAAAAAATCTATCTTTTGACGGACAGTATTAAACTTAGCCAGCCACAGCTGGAACACCAAATTTAGGAGATTGGTATTTTTGCAATTGAATTTCACCCCAGAAAATAATCTTTCATTTTATGGACAAAATAACACTTGTACAGCCACAGCTGGAACCCCAGATTTAGGGGATTGGTATTTTGGCAATTGAATTTCACCACAGAAAAAAAACTATTCTTTTACTGACAGTATTAGACTTGGTCAGCCACAGCAGGAACACCAGATTTAGTGGATTGGTATCTTGGCAATTGAATTTCATCCCAGGAAAAATCTATCCTTTTACGGACAGTATTACACTTGTACAGCCACAGCTGGAACCCCAGATTTAGGGGATTGGTATTTTGGCAATTGAATTTAACCCTAGAAAAAAATCTATTCTTTTACGGACAATATTACACTTGGACAGCCACAACTGGAACCCCAGATTTAGGGGATTAGTATTTTGGCAATTGAATTTCACCCCAGAAAAAATCTATCCTTTTATGGACAATATAACACTTGTACTGCCACAGCTGAAATCACTGATTTAGGGGATTGGTATTTTGGCAATTGAATTTAACCCCAGAAAACAATCTATCCTTTGACGGACAGTATTAAACTTAGCCAGCCACATCTGGAACCCCAGATATAGGGGATTGGTATTTTGGCAAATGAATTTTACCCAAGAAAAAATCTATCCTTTGATGGACAGTAGTAAACTTAGCCAGCCACAGCTGGAACACCAGATTTAGGGGATTGGTAGTTTGGCAATTGAATTTTCTCCCAGAAAAAATCTATCCTTTTACATACGGTATTAGACTTGGTCAGCAACAGCTGAAACCACCGATTTAGGGGATTGATATTTTGGCAATTGAATTTAATCTCAGAAAAAAATCTATCCTTTGATGGACAGTCATTAAACTTAGCCAGCCACATCTGGAACCCCAGATATAGGGGATTGGTATTTTTGCAAATGAATTTCACCCCAGAAAAAATCTATCCTTTTGCGGATAGTATTACACTTAGACAGCCACAGCTGAAACCATTGATTAAGGGGATTGGTATTTTGTCAATTGAATTTCACCCAAGAAAAAAATCTATCCTTTGATGGACAGTAGTAAACTTAGCCAGCCACAGCTGGAACACCAGATTTAGAGGATTGGTAGTTTTGCAATTGAATTTTCTCCCAGAAAAAAATCTATCCTTTTACATACGGTATTAGACTTGGTCAGCAACAGCTGAAACCACCGATTTAGGGGATTGATATTTTGGCAATTGAATTTCATCTCAGAAAAAAATCTATCCTTTGATGGACCGTATTAAACTTAGCCAGCCACAGCTGGAACACCAGATTTAGGGGATTGGTATTTTGGCAATTGAATTTCACCCTTGAAAATCATCTATCCTTTTACGGAAAGTGTTACACTTGGATAGCCACAACTGAAACACCAGATTTAGGGTATTAGTATTTTGGCAATTGAATTTCACCACATAAAAAAATCTATCCTTTGACGGAAAGTATTAAACTTAGCCAGCCACAGCTGGAACACCAGATTTTGGGGATTGGTATTTTGGCAATTGAATTTCACCACAGAAAAAAATCTATCCTTTTACAGACAATATTACACTTGGCCAGCCACAGCTGGGACACCAGATTTAGTGTATTGGTATCTAGGAAATTTTATTTCACACTAGAAAAAAATCTATCCTTTTACGAACAGTATTACAGTTGGACAGCCAAAGCTTGAACCCCAGATTTAGGGGATTGGTACTTTGGCAATTGAATTTAACCCCAGAAAACAATCTATCCTTTGACGGACAGTATTAAACTTAGCCAGCCACAGCTGGAACCCCAGATTTAGGGGATTGGTATTTTGGCAATTGAATTTCACCCCAGAAAAAAATCTATCTTTTTACGGACAATATTACACTTGGACAGCCACAGCTTGAACACCAGATTTTTGGGATTAGTATTTTGGCAATTGAATTTCACCACAGAAAAAAATCTATCCTTTTACGCACTGTATTACACATGGCCAGCAACAGCATAATCCACTGATTTAGGGGAATGGTATTTTGGCAATTAAATTTAACCCCCCAAAAAATGAATTCTTTTACTGACAATTTTACACTTGGGCAGCCATAGCTGGAACGCCAGATTTAGGGGATTAGTATTTTGGCAATTGAATTTCACCCAGAAAAAAATCTATCCTTTTTATGGACAATATAACACTTGTACAGCCACAGCTGAAACCACTGATTTAGGTGTTTGGTATTTTGGCAATTGAATTTCACCCCAGAAAAAAATCTATCCTTTGATGGACAGTATTAAACTTAGCCAGCCACTGCTGGAACACCAAATTTAGGGGATTGGGATTTTAGCAATTGAATTTAACCTATCTTTTGACGGACAGTATTACACTTGGTCAGCCACAGCTGTAACACCAGATTTAGTGGATTGGTATTTTGGCAATTGAATTTCACCCCAGAAAAAATATATCTTTTTACGCACAATATTACACTTTGACAGCCACAGCTGGAACATCAGATTTAGGGGATTAGTATTTTGGCAATTGAATTTCACCCCAGAAAAAAATCTATCCTTTGACGGACAGTATTAAACTTAGCCAGCCACAGCTGGAACCCCAGATTTAGGGGATTGGTATTGTGGCAATTGAATTTCACCCCAGAAAATCATCTATCCTTTTACGGACAATATTACACGTGGACAGCCACAACTGGAACACCAGATTTAGTGGATTGGTATTTTGGCAATTGATTTTCCACCCAGAAAAAAATATATCCTTTGATGGACAGTTTTAATCTTAGCCAGGCACAGCTGGAACCCCAGAGTTATGGGATTGGTATTTTGGAAATTGAATTTCATCCCAGAAAATAATCTATCCTTTTACGGACAATATTATACTTGGACAGCCACAGCTGGAACCCCAGATTTAGGGGATTGGTATTGTGGCAATTGAATTTCACCCCAGAAAATCATCTATCCTTTTACGGACAATATTACACTTGGACAGCCACAACTGGAACACCAGATTTAGTGGATTGGTATTTTGGCAATTGATTTTCCACCCAGAAAAAAATATATCCTTTGATGGACAGTTTTAATCTTAGCCAGGCACAGCTGGAACCCCAGAGTTAGGGGATTGGTATTTTGGAAATTGAATTTCATCCCAGAAAATAATCTATCCTTTTACGGACAATATTATACTTGGACAGCCACAGCTGGATCCCCAGATTTAAGGGATTGGTATTTTGGCAATTGAATTTCACCCCAGAAAAAAAATCTATTCGTTGACGGACAGTATTAAACTTAGACAGCCATAGCTGGAACCCCAGATTTAGGGATTGGTATTTTGGTAATTTTAATTCACCCCTGAAAATAATCTATCATTTTACGGACATTATTACACTTAGACAGCCACAGCTGGAACCCCAGATTTAGGAGATTGGTATTTTGGCAATTAAATTTCACCCCAGAAAATAATCTATCCTTTTACGGACAATATTATACTTGGACAGCCACAGCTGGAACCCCAGAATTAAGGGATTTGTATTTTGGCAATTGAATTTCACCCCTGAAAAAAAATCTATTCGTTGACGGACAGTATTAAACTTAGACAGCCACAGCTGGAACCCCAGATTTAGGGAATTGGTATTTTGGCAATTTTAATTCACCCCAGAAAATAATCTATCCTTTTACGGACAGTATTACACTTAGACAGCCACAGCTGGAACCCCAGATTTAGGGGATTAGTATTTTGGCAATTGAATTTCATCCCAGAAAAAAATCTATCCTTTTACGGACAGAATTAGACTTGGTTAGCAACAGCTGAAACCACTGCTTTAGAGGATTGATATTTTGGCAATTGAATTTCACCGCAGAAAACAATCTTTCCTTAGATGGACAGTATTAGACTTAGCCAGCTACAGCTGGAACACCAGATTTAGTGGATTGGTATCTTGGCAATTGAATTTCATCCCAGAAAAAATCTATCCTTTTACGGACAGTATTACACTTGGACAGCCACAGCTGGAACCCCAGATTTGAGGGATTGGTATTTTGGCAAATTAATTTCACCCCAGAAAAAAAATCTATCCTTTTACGGACAGTATTAGATTTGGTCAGCAACAGCTGAAACCACTGATTTAGGGGATTGATATTTTGGCAATTGAATTTTATCTCAGAAAACAATCTTTCCTTTGACGGACAGTATTAAACTTAGCCAGCCACAGCTGGAACCCCAGATTTAGGGGATTGGAATTTTGGCAAATTTATTTCACCCCAGAAAATAATCTATCCTTTTACGGACAATATTACACTTGGACAGCAAAAGCTGGAACACCAGATTTAGTGGATTAGTATTTTGGCAATTGAATTGCACCACAGAAAAAAATCTATCCTTTTACGCACAGTATTACACTAGGCCAGCAACAGTTGAAATCACTGATTTGGGGGAATGGTATTTTAGCAATTGAATTTCACCCCAGAAAAAAAATCTATCCTTTGACGTACAGTATTAAATTTAGCCAGCCACAGCTGGAACACCAGATTTAGTGGATTGGTATTTTGGCAATTGAATTTCACCAAAGAAAAAAATAGATCCTTTGACGGACAGTATTACATTTGGCCAGCCACACCTGGAACACCAGATTTAGTGGATTGGTATTTTGGCAATTGAATTTCACCCCAGAAAAAATCTATCCTTTGACGTACAGTATTAAACTTAGCCAGCCACAGCTGGAACACCAAATTTAGGAGATTGGTATTTTTGCAATTGAATGTCACCCCAGAAAATAATCTATCCTTTTATGGACAATATAACACTTGTACAGCCACAGTTGGAACCCCAGATTTAGGGGATTAGTATTTTGGCAATTGAATTTTACAATCGAAAAAAATCTATCCTTTTACGCACCGTATTACACTTGGCCAATCACAGCTGAAACCACTGATTTAGGGGAATGGTATTTTGGCAATTGAATTTCACCCCAGAAAAAAATCTATCCTTTTATGGACAATATAACACTTGTACTGCCACAGCTGAAATCACTGATTTAGGGGATTGGTATTTTGGCAATTGAATTTAACCCCAGAAAACAATCTATCCTTTGACGGACAGTATTAAACTTAGCCAGCCACATCTGGAACCCCAGTTATAGGGGATTGGTATTTTGGCAAATGAATTTTACCCAAGAAAAAAATCTATCCTTTGATGGACAGTAGTAAACTTAGCCAGCCACAGCTGGAACACCAGATTTAGGGGATTGGTAGTTTGGCAATTGAATTTTCTCCCAGAAAAAAATCTATCCTTTTACATACGGTATTAGACTTGGTCAGCAACAGCTGAAACCACCGATTTAGAGGATTGATATTTTGGCAATTGAATTTAATCTCAGAAAAAAATCTATCCTTTGATGGACAGTCATTAAACTTAGCCAGCCACATCTGGAACCCCAGATATAGGGGATTGGTATTTTGGCAAATGAATTTTACCCCAGAAAATTATCTATCCATTTACGGACAATATTACACTTAGACAGCCACAACTGGAACACCAGATTTAGGGAATTAGTATATTGGCGATTGAATTTCACCACAGAAAAAAATCTATTCTTTTACGCACAGTATTACACTTGGCCAGCAACAGCTGAAACAACTAATTTAGTGGAATGGTATTTTCTCAATTGAATTTCACCCCAGAAAAAAATCTATCTTTTGACATACAGTATTAAACTTAGCCAGCCAAAGCTGGAACACCAGATTTAGGGGATTGGTATTTTGGCAATTGAATTTCACCTAAGAAAAAAGATCTATCCTTTTACAGACAGTGTTAAAGTTGGCCAGACACAGCTGGAACCCAGATTTAGGGGATTGGTATTTTGGCAATTGAATTTCACCTCAGAAATAAATCTATCCTTTTATGGACAGTATTACACTTGGACAGCCACAGCTGAAACCATTGATTAAGGGGATTGGTATTTTGGCAATTGAATTTCACCCAAGAAAAAAATCTATCTTTTGATGGACAGTAGTAAACTTAGCCAGCCACAGCTGGGACACCAGATTTTAGGGGATTGGTATTTTGGCAATTGAATTTCACCCCAGAAAATAATCTATCCTTTTACGGAAAGTATTACACTTGGACAGCCACAACTGGAACACCAGATTTAGGCTATTAGTATTTTGACAATTGAATTTCACCACATAAAAAAATCTATCCTTTGACGGAAAGTATTAAACTTAGCCAGCCACAGCTGGAACACCAGATTTAGGGGATTGGTATTTTGGCAATTGAATTTCACCCCAGAAAAAATCTATCCTTTTACAGACAGTATTACACTTGGCCAGCCACAGCTGGGACACCAGATTTAGTGTATTGGTATCTAGGCAATTTTATTTCACCCTAGAAAAAAATCTATCCTTTTACGAACAGTATTACTTTTGGACAGCCAAAGCTTGAACCCCAGATTTAGGGGATTGGTACTTTGGCAATTGAATTTAACCCCAGAAAACAATCTATCCTTTGACGGACAGTATTAAACTTAGCCAGCCACAGCTGGAACCCCAGATTTAGGAGATTGGTATTTTGGCAATTGAATTTCACCTCAGAAAAAATCTATCTTTTTACGTACAATATTACACTTGGACAGCCACAGCTTGAACACCAGATTTTGGAATTAGTATTTTGGCAATTGAATTTCACAACAGAAAAAATCTATCCTTTTACGCACCGTATTACACTTGGCCAATCACAGCTGAAACCACTGATTTAGGGAATGTTATTTTGGCAATTGAATTTAACCCCCAAAAAATCTATTCTTTTACGGACAATTTTACACTTGATCAGCCACAGCTGGAACCCCAGATTTAGGGGATTAGTGTTTTGGCAATTGAATTTCACCCCAGAAAAAAATCTATCCTTTTATGGACAATATAACACTTGTACAGCCACAGCTGGAACACCAGATTTAGGGGATTGGGATTTTGGAAATTGAATTTAACCCTAGAAAAAATCTATCCTTTGACGGACAGTATTACACATGGCCAGCCACAGCTGGAACACCAGATTTAGTGGATTGGTATTTTGGCAATTTAATTCAAACCCCAGAAAAAATCTATTCTTTTACAGACAGTATTAGACTTGGACAGCTACAGCTGGATCCCCAGATTTAGGGGATTGGTATTTTGGCAATTGAATTTCACTCCCAGAAAGAAAATCTATCCTTTTACAGACAGTATTACACTTGGACAGCCACAACTGGAACCACCGATTTAGAGGATTGGTATTTTGGCAATTGAATTTCATCTCAGAAAAAATCTATCCTTTGACGTACAGTTTTAAACTTAGTCATCCACAGCTGAAACCACTGATTTAGGGGATTGGTATTTTGGCAATTGAATTTCACTCCAGAAAACAATCTATCCTTTGACGGACACTATTACATTTAGACAGCCACAGCTGGAACACCAGATTTAGGGAATTAGTATTTTGGCGATTGAATTTCACCCCAGAAAATCATCTATTCTTTTACGGACAATATTACACTTGGTCAGCAACAGCTGAAACCAGTAATTTAGTGGGATGGTATTTTGGCAATTGAATTTCACCACAGAAAAAAATCTATCCTTTGACATACAGTATTAAACTTAGCCAGCCAAAGCTGGAACACCAGATTTAGGGATTGGTATTTTGGCAATTGAATTTCACCTAAGAAAAAAGATCTATCCTTTTACAGACAGTGTTAAAGTTGGCCAGACACAGCTGGAACCCAGATTTAGGGGATTGGTATTTTGGCAATTGAATTTCACCTCAGAAATAAATCTATCCTTTTATGGACAGTATTACACTTGGACAGCCACAGCTGAAACCATTGATTAAGGGGATTGGTATTTTGGCAATTGAATTTCACCCAAGAAAAAAATCTATCTTTTGATGGACAGTAGTAAACTTAGCCAGCCACAGCTGGGACACCAGATTTTAGGGGATTGGTATTTTGGCAATTGAATTTCACCCCAGAAAATAATCTATCCTTTTACGGAAAGTATTACACTTGGACAGCCACAACTGGAACACCAGATTTAGGCTATTAGTATTTTGACAATTGAATTTCACCACATAAAAAAATCTATCCTTTGACGGAAAGTATTAAACTTAGCCAGCCACAGCTGGAACACCAGATTTAGGGGATTGGTATTTTGGCAATTGAATTTCACCCCAGAAAAAAATCTATCCTTTTACAGACAGTATTACACTTGGCCAGCCACAGCTGGGACACCAGATTTAGTGTATTGGTATCTAGGCAATTTTATTTCACCCTAGAAAAAAAATCTATCCTTTTACGAACAGTATTACTTTTGGACAGCCAAAGCTTGAACCCCAGATTTAGGGGATTGGTACTTTGGCAATTGAATTTAACCCCAGAAAACAATCTATCCTTTGACGGACAGTATTAAACTTAGCCAGCCACAGCTGGAACCCCAGATTTAGGGGATTGGTATTTTGGCAATTGAATTTCACCTCAGAAAAAAATCTATCTTTTTACGTACAATATTACACTTGGACAGCCACAGCTTGAACACCAGATTTTTGGAATTAGTATTTTGGCAATTGAATTTCACAACAGAAAAAAATCTATCCTTTTACGCACCGTATTACACTTGGCCAATCACAGCTGAAACCACTGATTTAGGGGAATGTTATTTTGGCAATTGAATTTAACCCCCAAAAAAATCTATTCTTTTACGGACAATTTTACACTTGATCAGCCACAGCTGGAACCCCAGATTTAGGGGATTAGTGTTTTGGCAATTGAATTTCACCCCAGAAAAAAATCTATCCTTTTATGGACAATATAACACTTGTACATCCACAGCTGGAACACCAGATTTAGGGGATTGGGATTTTGGAAATTGAATTTAACCCTAGAAAAAAATCTATCTTTTGACGGACAGTATTACACATGGCCAGCCACAGCTGGAACACCAGATTTAGTGGATTGGTATTTTGGCAATTTAATTCAAACCCCCAAAAAAATCTATTCTTTTACAGACAGTATTAGACTTGGACAGCTACAGCTGGATCCCCAGATTTAGGGGATTGGTATTTTGGCAATTGAATTTCACCCCAGAAAGAAAATCTATCCTTTTACAGACAGTATTACACTTGGACAGCCACAACTGGAACCACCGATTTAGGGAATTGGTATTTTGGCAATTGAATTTCATCTCAGAAAAAAATCTATCCTTTGACGTACAGTTTTAAAATTAGTCATCCACAGCTGAAAACACTGATTTAGGGGATTGGTATTTTGGCAATTGAATTTCACTCCAGAAAACAATCTTTCCTTTGAGGGACACTATTAATTTTAGCCAGCCACAGCTGGAACACCAGATTTAGGGGATTAGTATTTTGGCAATTGAATTTCACCCCAGAAAATCATCTTTCTTTTTACGGACAATATTACACTTGGTCAGCAACAGCTTAAACCAGTAATTTAGGGGGATGGTATTTTGGCAATTGAATTTCACCACAGAAAAAAATCTATCCTTTGACCGACAGTATTAAACTTGGAGGGGGATCATAGGATGATCCAAAAAAGGGGGAAGGGGGGTTACCCTTTGTGTCGGCGCCAGATATATTATTAATATATTAGATAGATTGATTGGTTACAGAAAGTGCATGAAGTGGATGAATAGATAAATATATAAATAAATAATAAATAATGAAACGATAATGGTGGTGGATAGTACAAAAAATACTTCCCTTCAAGAATAATGGCAGATGTTTTTAGTATAAGTGTTTACGGTGATTCATCAGCCTTAAAAGTGGAGATAAAATAGATAAAAGAAGGGACTCACTTCACCCAGGAGGAGCCGGGCAGGATAAGCTCAAGACACCTCCCGGAACATCCTCCTGCGCCTGGGTCGCCTAGAGGGTTCTCAGAGTCGACAGCAGTCAAACGTGGGACTTCTTGTGCAATAAACTCTTTATTCAAAACACAGGGTAGGGGTGAAGGAAATGGCTCAACGCGTTTCGGGGTGATAATAACCCCTTCCTCAGGAGCATAGTTATGTAACAAGTCAGATCCATATTTAAAGCAAAAAGTGCGCCAAAAGACATGAGGAGATCGTGGAGCGCACCGGAAGTGACTTCTCGTTTCACAATCAGGTTATTCACTCGATTAACATAATACATGGTATATAATATAGCGCATGAGTCTCCGCCTTATATATAAAAATAGGCAGTGGATATAAAAGTAAAGTGCAGAATATATTGACCAGAAGTAGTGTTGAGCGAACAGTTCGAGCATCGTTCGGGTTCGTACCGAATTTTGGGGTGTCCGGGACCCGGACCCGAACCCGGACATTTTCAAAAAGGTTCGGGTTCGTCGTTCGGCATGTATTTAGGCGCATTTTGAAAGGCTGCAAAGCAGCCAATCAACATGCATCATACTACTTGCCCTAAGATGCCATCGCAGCCATGCCTACTATTGGCAAGGCTGTGATTGGCCGAGTGCAGCATGTGACTCAGCCTCTTTATAAGCTTGTGCGCACGTCGGGACGTGCTCACTCCCGATGTGAATAGAACAGGGATAGACGCAGCTGATGCTAGGGCGAGAATAGGCAGGGATAATTGAATAACTGGAAGCAAATTTCTCTCCTCCACCTGTGATTCATCTGAACAACTGCAGCTGAGCTGCTTTTTTGATAGGGATTGGCTATTTTTAGAGTGGCCAGAGTGATTTTTCCATCCACATGTACCTGGGCTGACCGCCGGCCGCCATTTTGCGACTTGTAGTGCTGCAGCAGAAGCTGCCACAGTGTGCATTCCAAAGCTCCAAACAAGTCAGACATCTACACCTGGGATTCAGACCAATAGCGATTTAGCAGCACAGTCCAAGGCTATTTTTTTAAAGGTTGTGCAGACCATTTTGTGGCACATGTTACTGGGCTGATAGGCGGCGGCCATCTTGGGACTAGTGCTGCAGCACAATCTCTCCCAACGTCCATTAATCACTTGTAATAGTGGTCTGTGCCATAGAAATCCTACATCAGGGACTTGGGTGTGCTTGTGTCACCCCTACTAATACCAGTCCACCTGTAATCCATACAGTCAAAAGACTGAAAGTATTCCAGTGAGGGAATTTTTTTATTTAAAAAGGCCAAGTTAGTTTATCTGGCGTTCAATATACTAGATACAGTTAGGCCTGCGTTTCATACATCTGGAATTAGCAAATTAATGTGCTGGGGTTGGGAAAACATATATGTACCCATACTAGAATCTGTCAAAGAAAGCGGTACTCACATATAACAGTCATTCCATCTGTAATCCATACAGTCAAAAGACTGAAAGTATTCCAGTGAGGGAATTTTTTTTATTTAAAAAGGCCAAGTTAGTTTATCTGGCGTTCAATATACTAGATACAGTTAGGCCTGCGTTTCATACATCTGGAATTAGCAAACTAATGTGCTGGGGTTGGGAAAACATATATGTACCCATACTAGAATCTGTCAAAGAAAGCGGTACTCACATGTAACAGTCATTCCATCTGTAATCCATACAGTCAAAAGACTGAAAGTATTCCAGTGAGGGAATTTTTTTATTTAAAAAGGCCAAGTTAGTTTATCTGGCTTTCAATATACTATATACAGTTGGGCCTGCGTTTCATACATCTGGAATTAGCAAACTAATCTCCCAGGTTGGGAAAATATATATGTACCCATACTAGAATCTGTCAAAGAAAGCGGTACTCACATGTAACAGTCATTCCATCTGTAATCCATACAGTCAAAAGACTGAAAGTATTCCAGTGAGGGAATTTTTTTATTTAAAAAAGGCCAAGTTAGTTTATCTGGCGTTCAATATACTAGATACAGTTAGGCCTGCGTTTCATACATCTGGAATTAGCAAACTAATGTGCTGGGGTTGGGAAAACATATATGTACCCATACTAGAATCTGTCAAAGAAAGCGGTACTCACATATAACAGTCATTCCATCTGTAATCCATACAGTCAAAAGACTGAAAGTATTCCAGTGAGGGAATTTTTTTATTTAAAAAGGCCAAGTTAGTTTATCTGGCGCTCAATATACTAGATACAGTTAGGCCTGCGTTTCATACATCTGGAATTAGCAAACTAATGTGCTGGGGTTGGGAAAACATATATGTACCCATACTAGAATCTGTCAAAGAAAGCGGTACTCACATATAACAGTCATTCCATCTGTAATCCATACAGTCAAAAGACTGAAAGTATTCCAGTGAGGGAATTTTTTTATTTAAAAAGGCCAAGTTAGTTTATCTGGCGTTCAATATACTAGATACAGTTAGGCCTGCGTTTCATACATCTGGAATTAGCAAATTAATGTGCTGGGGTTGGGAAAACATATATGTACCCATACTAGAATCTGTCAAAGAAAGCGGTACTCACATATAACAGTCATTCCATCTGTAATCCATACAGTCAAAAGACTGAAAGTATTCCAGTGAGGGGATTTTGCTTATAAAAATAATATATTTCATTGTGGTGCGAGTTGAATCGCAACAATGAAGAAAAATACTATTAAGGGACGAGGACGCGGTCGTGGTGGTGTCCGTGGAGCCTCTGTTGCTGGTAGAGGACGTGGCCGTTCGGCCCCAGGCGCACACAGTAGGGAACGAACTCCCTCAACTAGCCGGCAGAATGTACCGCAATATCTCGTGGGGCCCAATGCCGCTCTTAGGATGGTAAGGCCTGAGCAGGTACAGGCATTAATCAATTGGGTGGCCGACAGTGCTTCCAGCACGTTCACCACATGGTCTTCCACCCAGTCTTCTGCGGAAAGCGCACAGGTGGCACCTGAAAACCAAGCCCATCAGTCTGTCACATCACCCCCAAGCATATCAGGGAAACGGTCTGAGCCACAAGTTATGCAGCAGTCTCTTCTTCTGTTTGAAGACTCTGCTTCCAGGGTTTCCCAGGGGCGTCCACCTAGCCCTTCCCCAGTGGAGGAAGACATACCATGCACTGACGCACAACCACTTATGTCTCCAGATGAAGAGGACATGGGAATACCACCTCATCGGAGTCCGCATGTCTCTGATGATGACGAAACACAGGTGCCCACTGCCGCGTCTTTTTGCAGTGTGCAGACTGAACAGGAGGAGGTCAGGGAGGGAGACTGGGTGGAAGACGATGCAGAGGACGATGAGGTCTTAGACCCCACATGGACTGAAGCAGACGAGCCGCCGCCCCCAGAGTTCGCCTGCTACTGGACATCGCCAACAGGGACCCAGCCCCACAAAGGCAGCTTCAAAGAGTTCCCTGGCATGGCACTTCTTTAAACAATGTCCTACCGACAAGACCCGAGTGACTTGCATGCTCTGCCATCAGAGCCTGAGGCGAGGCATTAACGTTCTGAACCTCAGCACAACCTGCATGACCAGGCATCTACATGCAAAGCATGAACTGCAGTGGGTACACACCTTAAAAACCAGGCACTCGCTGAGGCTCCCCTGCTCCCTCTACCGCTGCTGCCTCGGCTTCCGCCTCGAGAGGAATGTTGCCACCTGCCGAGCAGCAAACAGAGGATGTGCCACCGACACCACCACCACCGCCACCGTCAACTAGCGTCTCCACTATATCACACAGCAGCGTTCAGCTCTCAATATCTCAAACCTTAGAGAGGAAGCGCAAATTCCCCGAGTCACCCTCGAGCCCTTGGCCTGAACGCCAGCATTTCTAAACTGCTGGCCTTTGAAATGCTGTCATTCCGGCTGGTGGACACAGACAGCTTCAAACAGCTGATGGCCATGGCTGTCCCGCAGTATGTGGTTCCCAGCCGCCACTACTTCTCCAAGACAGCCGTGCCTTCCCTGCACATGCAAGTGTCCGATAAAATCAAGTGTGCACTGCGCAACGCCATTTGTGGCAAGGTCCACCTAACCACAGATACGTGGACCAGTAAGCACGGCCAGGGACGCTATATCTCACTAACTGCACACTGGATGAATGTAGTGGCGGCTGGGCCCCCGGCGGACAGTTCCTTGGCGCACGTCCTTCCGCCCCTAGGATCGCAGGGCATCATTCTCTGCCTCCTGTAGCCTCCTCCTCCTACTCGGCTTCCTCCTCCACTGCTTCCACCAGCTCATCCGGTCAGCCACACACCTTCACCACCAACTTCAGCACAGCCCGGGTAAACGTCAGCAGGCCATTCTGAAACTCATATGTTTGGGGGACAGGCCCCACACCGCGCAGGAGTTGTGGCGGGGTATTGAACAACAGACCGACGAGTGGTTTCTGCCGGTGGGCCTCAAGCCAGGCCTGGTGGTATGCGATAATGGGCGAAATCTCGTGGCAGCTCTGGGACTAGCCGGTTTGACGCACATCCCTTGCCTGGCGCATGTGCTGAACTTGGTGGTGCAGAGGTTCATTCACCACTACCCCAACATGTCAGAGCTGCTGCATAAAGTGCGGGCCGTCTGTGCGCGCTCCGCCGTTCACATCCTGCCGCTGCTCGCCTGTCTGCGCTACAGCGGAACTTCGGCCTTCCCGCTCACCGCCTCATATGCGACGTGCCCACCCGGTGGAACTCCACCTTGCACATGCTGGAGAGACTGTGCGAGCAGCAGCAGGCCATAGTGGAGTTTCAGCTGCAGCACGTCGCGTCAGTCGTACTGCCGAACAGCACCACTTCACCACCAATGATTGGGCCTCCATGCGAGACCTGTGTGCCCTGCTGCGCTGTTTCGAGTACTCCACCAACATGGCCAGTGGCGATGACACTGTTATCAGCGCTACAATACCACTTCTATGTCTCCTTGAGAAAACACTTAGGGCAATGATGTTAGAGGAGGTGGCCCAGGTGGAGGAGGAGGAGGAGGAGGATGAGGGCTCGCTTCTAACACTTTCGGGCCAGTCTGTTCGAATTGGCTCAGAGGGAGGTTTGTTTAAGCAGCAGAGGACAGGTTCACAAGTCGCCAGCCAAGGCACTGTACTGGAGGACGAGGAGGATGAGGAGGAGGAGGTGGAGGGGGACGAGGATGACGCAAGTTCACAGCGGGGTGGCAGCCCAGGCCCATCACTGGTGCGTGGCTGGGGGATACGGTGGACGATGACGATACGCCTCCCACAGAGGACAGCTTGTCCTTACCCATGGGTAGCCTGGCCCACATGAGCGAATATATGCTCCAATGCCTGCGCAACGACTAGCAGAGTTGCCCACGCTTTAACGTGTGCAGACTACTGGGTGGCCACCCTGCTGGATCCCCGGTATAAAGACAATGTGCCCACTTTAATTCCTGAACTGGAGCGCGACCGTAAGATGCGCGAGTACAAGCGCACGCTGATAGAGGCGCTCTGAGAGCATTCCCACATGTCACAGGGGAACAGGTGGAAGGTGAAGGCAGAGGAGTGGCAAGAGGTCGCCAACGCAGCTGTGTCACGGCCAGCTCATCTGAGGGCAGGGTTAGCATGGCAGAAATGTGGAAAAGTTTTGTCTCCACGCCACAGCTATCTGCACCGACACCTGATACGGAACGTGTTAGCAGGAGGCAGCATTTCACTAACATGGTTGAACAGTATGTCTGCACACTCCTCCACATCCTGACGGATGGTTCGGCCCCATTCAACTACTGGGTTTCGAAATTGTCCACGTGGCCAGAGTTAGCATGTTATGCCTTGAGGTGCTTTCCTGCCCGGCGGCCAGCGCTTTATCTGAACGCGTATTCAGCACGGCAGGGGGCGCCATTACTGACAAGCGCAGCCGCCTGTCCACAGCCAACGTGGACAAGCTGACCTTCATAAAGATGAACCAGGCATGGATCCCACAGGACCTGTCCCTCCCTTGTGCAGAGTAGTCCTTATTAACTGCCTAAAACATGTCTTGTTGTGCTACGGGCCACTTCTTTATTTGATACAAATTTTATGAAACCCACAGTTGAATGAAACTCTTCTCTGTCTGGGCGCCGGGCCTAACCAGATGAAAGTGGCCGGTTAAACTAACGGGTGACATGAAGCCATAACCTCTGCCATGCTACCTCTGTCTTCTGTCTGGGTGCTGAGGCCTAAGTCAAATAAAGCGGTCTTCTGCTGTGCTGGGGGATATGAAGCTAATCTCTGACCTCTCTCCTCTGTCTGGGTCCAAAGGCCTAAATCACTGAAAGAGGCCTTCTCCTGTGGTGTGTGATATGATGCCAGAATATGTGCTGTGGGGCCTCTCTCCTCTTCCTGGGTGCAGGGGTCAAATAAACTAAATTGTGGCCTACTCCTGTGGTGGTTGATATGATGCCTGATTCTCTGATGTGGAACCTCTCTCCTCTGTTTGGGTGAAGGGGTCAAAGTAACTAAATGGTGGCTTCTCCTGTGGTGGCTGATATGATGCCAGAATATGTGCTGTGGGGCCTCTCTCCTCTTCCTGGGTGCAGGGGTCAAAGTAACTCAATGGTGGCTTCTCCTGTGGTGGCTGATATGATGCCAGAATATGTGCTGTGGTGCCTCTCTCCTCTTCCTGGGTGCAGGGGTCAAAGTAACTAAATGGTGGCTTCTCCTGTGGTGGTTGATATGATGCCTGATTCTCTGCTGTGAAACCTCTCTCCTCCATCTGGGTGTAGGGGTCAAAGTCTTTCTAAGTCGCCTTCTCCTGTGCTGATTGATATGAAGCTGATGGTTGTGCCATCTGACATGGTTGCCGGGGTCCCATTAAATTGGGGCCTACTCCTGTGGTGGGTGATCTAAATGCCTGATTCTCTGCTGTGTAACCTCTCTCCTCCGTCTGGGTGTAGGGGTCAAAGTAACTAAATGGTGGCCTACTCCTGTGGTGGGTGATATGATGCCTGGTTCTCTGCTGTGGGACCTCTCTCCTCTGTCTGGGTCCAAAGGCCTAAATCACTGAAAGAGGCCTTCTCCTGTGGTGTGTGATATGATGCCAGAATATGTGCTGTGGGGCCTCTCTCCTCTTCCTGGGTGCAGGGGTCAAATAAACTAAATTGTGGCCTACTCCTGTGGTGGTTGATATGATGCCTGATTCTCTGATGTGGAACCTCTCCTCTGTTTGGGTGAAGGGGTCAAAGTAACTAAATGGTGGCTTCTCCTGTGGTGGCTGATATGATGCCAGAATATGTGCTGTGGGGCCTCTCTCCTCTTCCTGGGTGCAGGGGTCAAAGTAACTCAATGGTGGCTTCTCCTGTGGTGGCTGATATGATGCCAGAATATGTGCTGTGGTGCCTCTCTCCTCTTCCTGGGTGCGGGGTCAAAGTAACTCAATGGTGGCTTCTCCTGTGTTGGTTAGTATGATGCCAGAAAATGTGCAGTGGGGCCTCTCTCCTCTTCCTGGGTGCAGGGGTCAAAGTAACTCAATGGTGGCTTCTCCTGTGGTGGCTGATATGATGCCAGAATATGTGCTGTGGTGCCTCTCTCCTCTGTCTGGGTCCAAAGGCCTAAATCACTGAAAGAGGCCTTCTCCTGTGGTGTGTGATATGATGCCTGAATATGTGCTGTGGTGCCTCTCTCCTCTTCCTGGGTGCGGGGGTCAAAGTAACTCAATGGTGGCTTCTCCTGTGGTGGCTGATATGATGCCAGAATATGTGCTGTGGGGCCTCTCTCCTCTTCCTGGGTGCAGGGGTCAAAGTAACTCAATGGTGGCTTCTCCTGTGGTGGTTAGTATGATGCCAGAATATGTGCTGTGGGGCCTCTCTCCTCTTCCTGGGTGCAGGGGTCAAAGTAACTCAATGGTGGCTTCTCCTGTGGTGGCTGATATGATGCCAGAATATGTGCTGTTGGGCCTCTCTCCTCTTCCTGGGTGCAGGGGTCAAAGTAACTAAATGGTGGCTTCTCCTGTGGTGGTTGATATGATGCCTGATTCTCTGCTGTGAAACCTCTCTCCTCCATCTGGGTGTAGGGGTCAAAGTCTTTCAAAGTCGCCTTCTCCTGTGCTGATTGATATAAAGCTGATGGTTGTGCCATCTGACATGGTTGCCAGGGTCTGATTCAATGGGGGCCTACTCCTGTGGTGGGTGATCTAAATGCCTGATTCTCTGCTGTGAAACCTCTCTCCTCCGTCTGGGTGTAGGGGTCAAAGTCTTTCAAAGTCGCCTTCTCCTGTGCTGATTGATATGAAGCTGATGGTTGTGCCATCTGACATGTTTGCCGGGGTCCCATTAAATTGGGGCCTACTCCTGTGGTGGGTGATCTAAATTCCTGATTCTCTGCTGTGTAACCTCTCTCCTCCGTCTGGGTGTAGGGGTCAAAGTAACTAAATGGTGGCCTACTCCTGTGGTGGCTGATATGATGCCAGAATATGTGCTGTGGGGCCTCTCTCCTCTTCCTAAGTGCAGGGGTCAAAGTAACTCAATGGTTGCTTCTCCTGTGGTGGCTGATATGATGCCAGAATATGTGCTGTGGGGCCTCTCTCCTCTTCCTGGGTACAGGGGTCAAAGTAACTCAATGGTGGCTTCTCCTGTGGTTGCTGATATGATGCCAGAATATGTGCTGTGGTGCCTCTCTCCTCTGTCTGGGTCCAAAGGCCTAAATCACTGAAAGAGGCCTTCTCCTGTGGTGTGTGATATGATGCCTGAATATGTGCTGTGGTGCCTCTCTCCTCTTCCTGGGTGCGGGGGTCAAAGTAACTCAATGGTGGCTTCTCCTGTGGTGGCTGATATGATGCCAGAATATGTGCTGTGGGGCCTCTCTCCTCTTCCTGGGTGCAGGGGTCAAAGTAACTCAATGGTGGCTTCTCCTGTGGTGGCTGATATGATGCCAGAATATGTGCTGTGGTGCCTCTCTCCTCTTCCTGGAGTGCGGGGTCAAAGTAACTCAATGGTGGCTTCTCCTGTGGTGGTTAGTATGATGCCAGAATATGTGCTGTGGGGCCTCTCTCCTCTTCCTGGGTGCAGGGGTCAAAGTAACTCAATGGTGGCTTCTCCTGTGGTGGCTGATATGATGTCAGAATATGTGCTGTGGGGCCTCTCTCCTCTTCCTGGGTGCAGGGGTCAAAGTAACTCAATGGTGGCTTCTCCTGTGGTGTGTGATATGATGCCAGAATATGTGCTGTGGTGCCTCTCTCCTCTTCCTGGGTGCGGGGTCAAAGTAACTCAATGGTGGCTTCTCCTGTGGTGGCTGATATGATGCCAGAATATGTGCTGTGGGGCCTCTCTCCTCTTCCTGGGTGCAGGGGTCAAAGTAACTCAATGGTGGCTTCTCCTGTGGTGGCTGATATGATGCCAGAATATGTGCTGTGGGCCTCTCTCCTCTTCCTGGGTGCAGGGGTCAAAGTAACTCAATGGTGGCTTCTCCTGTGGTGGCTGATATGATGTCAGAATATGTGCTGTGGGGCCTCTCTCCTCTTCCTGGGTGCAGGGGTCAAAGTAACTAAATGGTGGCTTCTCCTGTTGTGGTTGATATGATGCCTGATTCTCTGCTGTGTAACCTCTCTCCTCCGTCTGGGTGTAGGGGTCAAAGTAACTAAATGGTGGCCTACTCCTGTGGTGGGTGATATGATGCCTGGTTCTCTGCTGTGGGACCTCTCTCCTTTGTCTGGGTGCTGTGGTCAAAATAATAGTAAGTGACCTTCTCCATTGGTGGGTGACTTGAAGCCTGATTCTGTGCTATGGGACCTCACTCCAATTAATATTGTTGAATTTTTATTTATTTTATGTTAACTCATCATTTCCCTATCTACATTTGTTTGCAGGGGATTTAACTACATTTTGCTGCCTTTTGCAGCCCTCTAGCCCTTTCCGGGTGTGTTTTACAGCCTTTTTAGTGCCCAAAAGTTCGGGTCCCCATTGACTTCTATGGGGTTCGGGTTCGGGATGAAGTTCGGGTCGAGTTCGGATCACGAACCCGAACATTTTTCGAAAGTTCGGCCGAACTCGTCGAACCCGAACATCCAGGTGTTCGCTCAACTCTAACCAGAAGCGCAAGGAGACAGTCACATCCGGTTGCGCTCCAGCGTGGAACGCACCGGAAGTGACGTCTCGCCGCACATTCAGTTACATCGCATAAATAATAAAATAAAATAAACAATATATCTAAACATATAAAATGAAGAGAACCTCCCCGCTGTGGCCTCCAGGAGGGACGCAATCGGAGCTGGGTAAACACTGCGGTTGCATGTCACCATGGAATGCACAGGAAGTGACGCGCCGCAGGCAGAAGAATAGTACTTACGGTTACACAAGACGTCCCACGTTTGACTGCTGTCGACTCTGAGAACCTTCTAGGTGACCCAGGCGCAGGAGGATGTTCTGAGAGGTGTCTTGAGCTTATCCTGCCCGGCTCCTCCTGGGTGAAGTGAGTCCCTTCTTTTATCTATTTTATCTCCACTTTTAAGGCTGATGAATCACCGGAAACACTTATACTAAAAACATCTGCCATTATTCTTGAAGGGAAGTATTTTTTGTACTATCCACCACTATTATCGTTTCATTATTTATTATTTATTTATATATTTATCTATTCATCCACTTCATGCACTTTCTGTAACCAATCAATCTATCCAATATATTAATAATATATCTGGCGCCGACACAAAGGGTAACCCCCCCCTCGCCTTTTTTGGATCATCCTATGATCCCCCTCCTTGTCTATTATCTTACCAGCTTTCAGTATATTTGAAAGTTGGTTTACCCTTGGCGGCAGGATTTCTTCCTCACTGTGCCTACCCCCTTGGTCCTCCTTGGCGCCCTGCGTGTTCCTCTCCTCAGACCATCCCTAATTGGGAATCTGTGAGTAACCCTCTTTTTTTGTACCCATATTCTACTGCACATTTGTTCGGCCGAAGGGAGACCATCGGCTGACCAGAGGTGCGGTGGCTGACCTAGGTCGGACCTACTGGGACCAAGATATACCAAAGATCCACAATAGGATTAGACAAGAACTCAAAAGACTACCTAAGCAGGAAAGAATCATTTTGCCGGAAGATGCACCAACCTGCACCTGGTCAACCACATGTGGAAAAGACTTTACCAACTCGGTACCTAAGTTGGTTGGAAGTAAGACCACTAACTACCAGACTATTATACAAATGACTCAAAACTTCGTAAGAAACGAAATTGACTGTTTTTTTCTTTCTATATATCTGCATATGAACATTATACCGAGAGGTATAAGACTGTCGATGAAACCTACCTTCGACCGAGACCCCGGGTTTATGAAAATTTGGTTGAGAACTATTGACACATGCTCCTTTTCCCTTATTAGAACTCTAATAGAAAAAAGAAGAGATATTTGTAAAACCTTATGTCTGGATATAAAACACAAACTGTCCCTCATGACTTCTGAACCCACAACGAAGGCTGATCTTTTCACTCATAGAGCCTTCAAATATAATGAAGTAAGAAAGAAATGTAAAAAACTCTTGAGGGATTTAGATGATATTCTAGTATTAAACTTAGCCAGCCACAGATGGAACCCCATATTTAGGGGTTTGGTATTTTTGAAATTGAATTTCACCCCAGAAATCATCTATGCTTTTACGGACAATATTACACTTGGACAGCCACAGCTGGAACACCAGATTTAGGGGATTAGTATTTTGGCAATTGAATTTCACCACGGAAAAAAAATATATCCTTTTACGCACAATATTACACTTGGTCAGCAACAGCTGAAACCAGTGATTTAGGGCAATGGAATTTTGGCAATTTAATTTCACACCAGAAAAAAATCTATCCTTTGATGGACAGTATTAAACTTAGCCAGCCACAACTGGAACACCAGATTTAGGGAATTAGTATTTTGGCAATTGAATTTCACCACAGAAAAAAATCTATTCTTTTACGCACAGTATTACACTTGGACAGCAACAGCTGAAACAACTAATTTGGTGGAATGGTATTTTCTCAATTGAATTTCACCCCAGAAAAAAATCTATCTTTTGACGTACAGTATTAAACTTAGCAAGCCACAGCTGGAACACCAGATTTAGGGAATTGGTATTTTGGTAATTGAATTTCACCTCAGAAAAAAATCTATCCTTTTACAGACAGTATTACACTTGGCTAGCCACAGCTGGGACACCAGATTTAGTGGATTGGTATCTAGGCAATTGAATTTACCCCCAGAAAAAAATCTATCCTTTTGCGGACAGTATTACAGTTGGACAGCCAAAGCTAGAACCCCAGATTTAGGGGATTGGTATTTTGGCAATTGAATTTCACCCCAGAAAAAAATCTATCTTTTTACGGACAATATTACACTTGGACAGCCACAGCTGGAACACCAGATTTAGGGGATTAGTATTTTGGCAATTGAATTTCACCACAGAAAAAAATCTATCCTTTTACGCACAGTATTACACTTGATCAGCAACAGCTGAAACCACTGATTTAGGTGAATGGCATTTTGGCAATTGAATTTCACCCCTGAAAAAAATCTATCATTTGACGGACAGTATTAAACTTAGCCAGCCACAGCTGGAACACCAGATTTCGGAGATTGGTATTTTGGCAATTGAATTTCACCCCAGAAAAAAATCTATTCTTTATCACATGGTATTACACTTGGCCAGCCACAGCTGGGACACCAGATTTAGTGGATTGATATCTTGGCAATTGAATTTCACCCCAGGAAAAAATCTATCCTTTTACGGACAGTATTAATCTTGGCCAGCAACAGCTGAAACCACTTATTCATGGAATTGGTATTTTGGCAATTGAATTTCACCCCAGAAAAAAATCTATCCTTTTGCGGACAGTGTTACACTTAGATAGCCACAGCTGGATCCCCAGATTTAGGGGATTGGTATTTTGGCAATTGAATTTCACCCCTGAAAAAAATCTATCCTTTTACAGACAGTATTACACTTGGCCAGCACAGCTAAAACCACTGATTTAGGGAATTGGTATTTTGGCAATTGAATTTCACCTAAAAAAAAAGATCTATCCTTTGACGGACAGTATTACACTTGGACAGCCACAGCTGGAACACCAGATTTAGGGGATTGGTATTTTGGCAATTGAATTTCACCGCAGAAAAAAATCTATCCTTTTATGGACAGTATTACACTTGGACAGCCACAGCTGCAACCATTGATTAAGGGGATTGGTATTTTGGCAATTGAATTTCACCTCAGAAAAAAAATCTGTCCTTTGATGGACAATAGTAAACTTATCCAGCCACAGCTGGAACACCAGATTTAGGGATTGGTAGTTTGGCAATTGAATTTTCTCCTAGAAAAAAATCTATCCTTTTACATACGGTATTAGACTTGGTCAGCAACAGCTGAAACCACCGATTTAGAGGATTGATATTTTGGCAATTGAATTTCATCTCAGAAAAAAATCTATCCTTTGACGAACAGTATTAAACTTAGCCAGCCACAGCTGGATCCCCAGATTTAGGGGATTGGTATTTTGGCAATTGAATTTCACCCCAGAAAAAAATCTATCCTTTTACAGACAGTATTACACTTAGCCAGCACAGCTGAAACCACTGATTTAGGGAATTGGTATTTTGGCAATTGAATTTCACCTAAAAAAAAATATCTATCTTTTTATGGACAGTATTACACTTGGACAGCCACAGCTGGGACACCAGATTTAGTGTATTGGTATCTAGGCAATTGAATTTCACCCTAGAAAAAAATCTATCCTTTTATGGACAGTATTACCCTTGGACAGCCACAGCTGAAACCACTGATTTAAGGGATTGGTATTTTAGTAATTGAATTTCCCCCCTGAAAACAATCTATCCTTTCACATACGGTATTAGACTTGGTCAGCAACAGCTGAAACCACTGATTTAGGGGATTGGTATTTTGGCAATTAAATTTCACACCAGAAAACAATCTTTCCTTTGACGGACAGTATTAAACTTAGCCAGCCACAGCTGGAACCCCAGATTTTGGGGATTGGTATTTTGACAATTGAATTTCACCCCAGAAAATCATCTATCCTTTTACGGACAATATTACACTTAGACAACCACAGCTGGAACAGTAGATTTAGGGGATTAGTATTTTGGCAATTGAATTTCACCACAGAAAAAAATCTATCCTGTGACGTACAGTATTAAAATTAGCAAGCCACAGCTGAAAACAATGATTTAGGGGATTTGTAATTTGGCAATTAAATTTCACACCAGAAAACAATCTTTCCTTTGACGGACAGTATTAAACTTAGCCAGCCACAGCTGGAACCCCAGATTTTGGGGATTGGTATTTTGACAATTGAATTTCACCCCAGAAAATCATCTATCCTTTTACGGACAATATTACACTTAGACAACCACAGCTGGAACAGTAGATTTAGGGGATTAGTATTTTGGCAATTGAATTTCACAACAGAAAAAAATCTATCCTTTTACACACAGTATTACACTTGGTCAGCAACAGCTGAAACCAGTGATTTATGGGAATGGTATTTTGGCAATTGAATTTCACCCCAGAAAAAAATCTATCCTTTGACGGACAGTATTAGACTTAGCCAGCCACAGCTGGAACCCCAGATTTAGCGGATTGGTATTTTGGCAATTGAATTTCACCCCAGAAAATCATCTATCCTTTTACGGACAATATTACACTTGGACTTCCACAACTGAAACACCAGATTTAGGGGATTAGTATTTTGGTAATTGACTTTCACCACAGAAAAAAAGCTATACTTTTACGCACAGTATTACACTTGGCCAGCAACAGCTGAAACCACTGATTTAGGGGAATAGTATTTTGTCAATTGAATTTCACCCCAGAAAAAAATCTATCCTTTGACGGAAAGTATTAAACTTAGCCATCCACAGCTGGAACACGAGATTTAAGGGATTGGTATTTTGGCAATTGAATTTCACCCCAGAAAATCATCTATCCTTTTACGGACAATATTACACTTGGACCTCCACAACTGAAACACCAGACAGTATTACACTTGGCCAGCCACAGCTTGGACACCAGATTTAGGGGATTAGTATCTTGGCAATTGAATTTCACCCCAGAAAAAAAATCTATCCTTTTACGGACAATATTAAACTTAGCCAGCCACAGCTGGAACACCAGATTTAGGGGATTGGTATTTTTGCAATTACATATCACCTCAGAAAAAAATTTATCCTTTGACGGACAGAATTAAACTTAGCCAGCCACAACTGGAACCCCAGACTTAAGGGATTTGTATTTTGGCAATTGAATTTCACCCCAGAAAAAAATCTATCCTTTTACGGACAGTATTACACTTGGCCAGCACAGCTGAAACCACTGATTTAGGGAATTGGCATTTTGGCAATTGAATTTAACCTAAAAAAAAGATCTATCCTTTTACGGACAGTGTTAAAGTTAGCCAGACACAGCTGGAACACCAGATTTAGGGGATTGGTATTTTGGCAATTGAATTTCACCCCAGAAAAAAAAATCTATCCTTTTATGGACAGTATTACACTTGGACAGCCACAGCTGAAACCACTGATTTAGGGGATTGGTATTTTGGCAATTGAATTTCACCCCAGAAAAAAATCTATCCTTTGATGGACAGTATTAAACTTAGCAAGCCACAGCTGGAACAGCAGATTTAGGGGATTGGTATTTTGGCAATTGAATTTTCCCCCAGAAAAAAATCTATCCTATTACATACGGTTTTAGACTTGGTAAGCAACAGCTGAAACCACAGATTTAGGGGATTGGTATTTTTGCAATTGAATTTCATCTCAGAAAAATATCTATCCTTTGACGCACAGTATAAAAATTAGCCAGCCACAGCTAAAAACACTGATTTAGGGGATTGGTAATTTGGCAATTGAATTTCACACCAGAAAACAATCTTTCCTTTGACGGACAGTAATAAACTTAGCCAGCCACAGCTGGAACACCAGATTTAGGGGATTGGTATTTTGGCAATTACATTTCACCCCAGAAAAAAATCTATCCTTTGACGGACAGTATTAAACTTAGCCAGCCACAGCTGGATCACCAGATTTAGGGGATTAGTATTTTGGCAATTGAATTTCACCACAGAAAAAAATATATCCTTTTGCGCATGATTATTACACTTGGTCAGCAACAGCTGAAACCAGTGATTTAGGGGAATGTGCTGGTGCACCAAAAGTGTGCTGGTGCACCAAATGTTCACAAAATCGCCACCGATCACCCCAGAAAAAATTCATGGAAAAACGCTCTGGGCAGCCTAAAAACTAGTGTGCAATGAACTAACAGAAGTTCAATGATTCACATCTGTAGATCGATCACTTCATTAAGTAGTTTTGCTGAGTCTTCCCTGCCTAATCTCGCCCTCACAGCATCTGCATCCTATCCCTACACTAATCAGAGCAGAGTGACGGGCGGCGCTACGTGACTCCAGGTTAAATAGAGGCTGGGTCACATGCTGCACTTGGCCAATCACAGCCATGCCAATAGTAGGCATTGCTGTGATGGCCTATTGGGGCAAGTAGTATGACGCTTGTTGATTTTCTGCTTTTCAGCCTCTCTAAAGGGGCCGATGAGCCATAGAAATCACCGAACATCGAACCTGAACCCAAATTTTTGCTTAAATGTTCGGGTTCGGGTCCATGTCCCGAACACCCCAAAATTCAGCACGATCCAGAACTATACAGTTCGGGTTCGCTCAACTCTAGTCTCCTCCTGACCAATGAGTCTATGGCTCATGAGGCTGCCTTAAAGCCATTTTCTTAATGCTTTCTAAATGCTTTTAAGAACAGCTAAGACAAGATGACCGCCCCTATGATCATGTTCAGGAAATAAATAAAAATCTACAATAAAAAAATACAAATAGTTAACTGGCAGACAACCTTTTTGGTGGTGCATTTGCCTTAACCTCTTAAGGACGCAGGGCGGGAGGCCTCCTTTCAATGCATTTCCCTGGTGTCTAGTGGGTATAGTAGGGGGTCAGCACATTGCTGACCCCCTGCTATAAACTGCTGACATCTGTGCTGCAGATGTCAGCAGTTTAACCCCTTCTATACCGCGGTCCGTACGGACCGCGGTATAGAAGGTGTTAACATGGAGGGAGCTCCCTCCCTCTCCCATCGGGGGGCTGCCGTACCTTTGCAGCCCTCCCGATGGGATAGGATGGTAGAGGGAGGGAGCTCACCTCTCTTCCCATCACCCGCTGCTCCGTAATGGCAGCGGGTGATGGTTACCATGGCAGCAGGACGCTTTCAGAAGCGTCCTGCTTGCCATGGTATAGTAACTCTGGTCAGACTTCTACTAAAGGCAGAAGTCTGACCAGACTGTGCAAAGTAAAAAATTACAGTGCAGTACACTATATAGTGTACTGTACTGTATTATATAGACACCAAATCCACTGGATCTACATGAACCAAGTGGGTCTGGGTCAAAAAAATGTCAAAAAAATGAAAAAAAAAAGTAAAAATCAGAAAAATACATATCACTGAATAAAAATTAAAAAAAAACAAATAAACTACACATATTAGGTATTGCCGCGTCCGTAAAAATCTCCTCTATAAAAATATCACGTGACCTAACCCCTCACGCAAATACCGTAAAAAAAATCACAAAAAAATGGTGTAAAAAAGCAATTTTTTGTCACCTTGCATCACAAAAAGTGTAATACCAAGTGATCAAAAAGGCGTATGCCTCCCAAAATAGTACTAATAAAACCGCCATCTCATCCCGCAAAAAATGAGTCCTTATATAGGACAATCGCCCAAAAAAATAAAAAAATATGGCTCTCAGACTATGGAGACACTAAAACATAATTTTTTTTTTTCTAAAATGCTATTATTGTGTTAAAGTAAAATAAATAAATAAAAAGTATACATATTAAGTATCGCCGCATCCGTAAAAACCTGCTCTATAAAAATATCACATTATCTAACCCCTCAGGTAAATACTGTTAAAAAAATAAAATAAAAACAATGTAAAAAAAATACATTTGTCACCTCACATCTCAAAAACTGTAATAGCAAGCGATCAAAAAGTTATATGCACCCAAAAATAGTGCCAATCAAACCGTCATCTCATCCCGCAAAAAATGATACCCCACATAGGACAATCACCCCCCAAAAAAAATAAAATAGGGCTCTCAGACTATGGAGACACTAAAACATGATTTGTTTTGTTTTAAAAAATGATAATATTGTGTAAAACTTAAATAAATAAATAAAAAGTATACATATTTGGTATCGGGCGCATCCGTCGCAACCTGCTCTATAAAAATAACACATCACCGAACCCCTCAGGTGAACACAAAAAAAAATAAAAAATACGGTGTCAAGAGCCATTTTTGTCACCTTACATCACAAAAAGTGTAATAGCAGGCGACCAAAATGTCATATGCACCCCAAGATAGTTCCAATCAAACCGCCATCTCATCCCGCAAAAAATGAGCCCCTACATAAGACAGTCGCCCAAAAAATAAAAAAATATATGGCTTTCAGAATGTGAAGACACTAAAAAATCATTTTTTCAAAAATGCTGTATTATGTAAAACTGAAACAAAACCCCCAAAAAGTAGCCATATTTGGTATTGCCGCATCCGTAGCAACCTGCTCTATAGAAATAGCACACAATCTAACCTGTCAGTTCAACGATGTAAATAACAAAAATAAAAACGGTCCGAAAATAGCTATTTTTTGCAAATTTTCCATTTTAATCAATTTTTCCAGTAAAAAAGCAAGGGTTAACAGCCAAACAAAACTCAATATATATTGCCCCGATTCTCTAGTTTGCAGAAACACCCCATATGTGGTCGTAAACTGCTGTATGGCCAAACGGCAGGGCACAGAAGGAAGGGAACGCCATATGGTTTTTGGAAGGCAGATTTTGCTGGACTGGTTATTTGACACCATGTCCCATTTGAAGCCCCCTGATGCACCCCTACAGTAGAAACTCCAAAAAAGTGACCCCATTTTGGAAAGTACGGGATAAGTTGGCAGTTTTGTTTGTATTATTTTAGGGTAAATATGATTTTTGGTTGCTCTATATTACACTTTTTTGAGGCAAGGTAACAGAAAATAGAAATTCGAAATTTCATCTCCATTTGCCAATAACTCTTGTGGAACACCTAAAGGGTTAACAAAGTTTGTAAAATCAGTTTTGAATACCTTGAGGGGTGTACTTTCTTAGATGGAGTCACTTTTTGGAGATTCTACTCTAGGGGTGCATCTGGGGGCTTCAAATGGGACATGGTGTCAAAAATCCAGTCCAGCAAAATCCGCCTTCAAAAACCATATGGCGTTCCCTTACTTCTGTGCCCTGCCGTTTGGCCATACAGCAGTTTACGCCCACATATGGGGTGTTTCTGAAAACTACAGAATCGGGGCAATAAAAATTGAGTTTTGTTTGGCTGTTAACCCTTGCTTTGTTACTGGAAAAAATGGATTCAAACGGAAAATTTTCCAAAAAATCTAAATTCTGAAATTTTATCTCCATATGCCATTAACTCTTGTGGAAAACCTAAAGGGTTAATGACGTTTGTAAAATCAGTTTTGAATACCTTGAGGGGTGTAGTTTCTAGAATGGGGTCATTTTTGGATGGTTTCTATTATGTAAGCCTCACAAAGTGACTTCAGACCTGAACTGTTCCCTAAAAAGTGGGTTTCTGAAAATTTCTGAAAGATTTCAAGATTTGCTTCTAAACTTCTAAGCCTTGTAACGTCCCCAAAAAATAAAATGGCATTCCCAAAATGATCGATACATGAAGTAGACATATGAGGAATGTAAATCAATAACTTTTTTGGGCGGTATTACTATGTATTATAGAAGTAGAGAAATTGAAACTTGGAAAATTGCAAATTTTTCCAAATTTTTGGTAAATTTGATATTTTTTTATAAATAAAAATTAAATTTTTCGACTTAATTTACCCGTGTCATGAAGTACAATATGTGTCGAAAAAACAATCTCAAAATGGCCTGGATAAGTAAAAGCGTTTTAAAGTTATCACCACATAAAGTGACACTGGTCAGATTTGCAAAAAATGGCCAAGTCCTTTAGGTGAAATAGGGCTGAGTCCTTAAGGGGTTAAACTGCATAACCATTGTATAATGTTAGCTCCAAAATGTAATGATTTACTGGGAATAAATAGACCGACCAATTTCCAATTTAGTAAAGAAACATGGGGAAAAATCTACAGGAATACATTCTTCAGAAAAAATCTAATTACTGAGGAGAAATTATCAAACATTGTAAGTGAATTATTCCCAAAGGTTTAAGCATTAGATGAAAGCTCCTTTGCACACCTCCACTATCACCAGTCCGTTATTTAAAATTAGATGAAGAGATATGCCTCATAGATAAATAGAAATAAAGTTAAGACACATTAATTAGTGCATTGGGAATCCATACCATATGCATCTTCTCACTTTTTTTGCATTGTAAACGTTGGTCTAAAGGCCCCTTTAAATGGGCTGACACATCAGGCAATTAGCTGAAATGAACCCTTCCTGATAATTGCCTGTTGTTTACAAGAAGAGAAAGTTGCATTCACACACAGTAATCACCTCCACTATTCTGCTATATAGAAACAAAGCATTGTTGCTTCAATCACTTGTCCCCTCAGAGAATCGTTAATTTCTAACGATAAATTGTTTTCCATTAGTCCTAACAGCAGCACAGATGGGGTTAACTACCCCCGTGGACTAGTAGGAACGGTGGGATTTTAATGAGCCCAAGCACCAATAATAAAGCTTTATACCCCTACAAAAGGAGGGGCCACCTCCCAGCCCACTTTGTTTATAGCAAGAATAACTTACTAGGGTGGGAATTTGTGTGCTGCTGTTAGGACTAAGGGAAAACAAATTATCGTTAGAAATTAACGATTCCCTTATGTCCTACCAGCAGCACAGATGTAGAGATAGCAAGAAGAACCCCTAGGGAGGGCCTTCATGCCTGGCAGAGCTAAAAATAGCCTGCCCAATGGCTGAAAACCGCTACCCTGGCGTCTAGTCTGTAGTGAGAGATGAAAGTAGAGGAAGGTGACTTCTTTCCACAAAGGAAGTAGAGACAGCCCTAGAGGAATGGGCCTTTACGAACTCTGGAGGATCCAATGA
The DNA here is from genome assembly GCA_033119425.1 of Bufotes viridis. Classification (NCBI taxonomy): domain Eukaryota; kingdom Metazoa; phylum Chordata; class Amphibia; order Anura; family Bufonidae; genus Bufotes; species Bufotes viridis. Next base: position 229,008,090 of record CM065590.1, read on the forward strand.
CTGGGAAATGAAGGATTCTCTGATGGCCTCCTTAATCCAGCGATTAATAGATGTCTTGGATGCCTTACGGCCTTTAGACTTACCGGCAAACAGGATAAAGAGGCATCTCGAGATATCCAGTGGATGTTTGACAGGATGCCTTGAGGAGGTAGAAGGAGAAAATATGACTGGCAAAGAAATAACTCGGTTAATGTTTTGGAATGATGAAACTTTAGGCCTGAAATATGGAAGAAATCTCAGGAGAACCCAGTCTTGTAGAGAGATGGTATGGGGTTCTAGGGCCGAGAAAGCTTGAAGCTCCGAGACTCTTTTGGCCGAGGTTACCACCAGTAAAAAGACCAACTCTAGCGTCACAAATTTCATATGTACCTCCTCCAAGGGCTCGAAGGGGGAAGATGCTAGAACCTTGAGTACCACTGAGGAATGGGCTTCAGTACAATAGGCTTCAATCTTTCGGCAACTTTGAGGAAGCATTTGATGAGCGGGTCCCGAGAATAGGGTCTGTTGAGACAGGCAGAGATGGCAGAAATTTGGACTTTCAGAGTAGATGGAGCAAGGCCTTTGTCAAGGCCATTCTGCAGGAATTGTAGTATCGCAGAGAGGGGCGGACCTGCGAACGCCACCTGGTTCGAAGCACACCACGACGAGAAGATCCTCACAATTCTAGAGTAGGCTTTCTTGGTAGAATCTGCTCTTGAATGTGACAATGTTCTCAGGACCGACTCTGAGAGCCCTTCTATTCTGGGACTGATCAACCTCCAGGCTGTCAGGTTGAATCTGTGCAGATCTGGGCAGCGATGAGTGTCCCACGACACCAGGGTCTGCTGTGGGGGGAGCCTCCAATAATGGCCTTGACTCATCTAAATGAGTTGGGTAAACCAGGATCTCTTGGGCCAAAACGGTATGATGGCTATTACCGAGGTCTGATCCTGACGGATTTTAATCAATACCCTTGGTATCATGGAAAATGGAGGGAAGATGTAAGCCAGCCTGAACCTCCACGGTATCGACAGAGCATCTATCGCTAGGGAGTTGTTCTCTCTGTAAAGGGAGCAGAACCTCTCCACCTTGGCGTTGAACCTGGTTGCCATGAGATCTGCCTCCGGCAAACCCCACTTGGGGGCTATCTATCTGAATATTTCCGGATGGAAGGACCACTCCATCATCGGAAGACCGCGAGCAGCCGAGCCCTATAAAAGTCAATGGAAGAACCCGAGCATTAAACCAGGCACCCCCTGCTCTGAAGAGGGGAGGGTACCTGGTTCATAGGAAAAGGTCAGAAATTGAGGGAAATACCACCGAAATAGGTCGGGGACAGCATGGGGAGGATGTCTGGATGCGTCTTGGACTACAATGTAGCTGCTGGCAACGATGTTGCCCGAGTTGTATGTCACTTTTACAGACTGACCATAAAATTCACAAAACCGAAGAGAAAAGCAATTTTAGATGAAAAATTGTTAGGAAACATTATTTCCCGTATATTTACTTTTATATAAATAGCAAGTGCAGACAAAAATTTTCATGATTTTCGGAACTGGGGCCATGACTAAGAGGGACGGCCGGTGGCTTCGATTGTGTTGACCGGACTATCATCTGATGATAATGAACTTGTAAGAGGAACGGAGTGGACGTTGAGCTGACCAGTGACCGTGTATATAAAATTGTAGGTGAGGGTCTGCTGCTGCTTTGTTAACTCTAGATAACTTCTAAGCTAATCGCACGTCCCCGTGATGTTGACGATCTATCGATGTCTGCTCTTTCAACTTTCGATGTTCTTTTATGCGCCTACCATAGTGACCACGAGAAATTGGGAATCAGGGTTCGCTTACGGAGAGGGAGCCTGAGGGATGGCCATGGCTACCACTTGCAAGAAAGGCAGACGGGGGCACTCCAATTTCCCAGTACCGCCTCAGTAAGGTAGTGACGATAAATAACAATGCAGGACTATTAAAAGAGTACGAAAAAATTAGAGGGAATGTCATGGGTATTTAGGATGAGGAAACGTTATACAGGAGGAGAGGTAAAGTATGATTAATGGCCTGCTGGTGACCCACTAAAACATTAGGGGTGAAGGTCTTCAGCTGAGCTGACCATCTAAAATATTATGGATGAGGGCCTGTGGATGAGCTGACCATCGAAAACATTATTTATGCGAGGGCCTGCGGGTGAGCTGACCATTGAAAACATTATTTATGCGAGGGCCTGAGGGTGAGCTGACCATCCGAAAAATTATATGAGAAGGCATATAAGCGATGGCATTATATGCGACAATTAAGCATATAGATATGATGGACGAGGAGGAGGAGGATGAGAAAAGGAAGATTTAACCAAATACCCTTTTTTGTCTCAGAAGGAGTGCATGGGAATACAGAGTATTCAGTACATTCTAAACAACACATTTAAAGTGCCTTGATGTTCAGTCGTGGCTTTCCTTTGGTGGAGTGGAGAAGTCAGGGGCAATCCAGGCCTTGTTCATTTTTATCTGAGTCAACCTGTCAGCATTTTCAGTTGACAGCCGGATACGCTTATCTGTTATAATGCCACCAGCAGCACTAAATACCAGCTCAGACAAAACGCTGGCGGCAGGGCAGGCCAGCACCTCCAAGGCGTAGAGCGCCAGTTCGTGCCACGTGTCCAGCTTGGACACCCAGTAGTTGTAAGGCACTGAGGGATCACTGAGGATGCTGACACCGTCTAGAAATAAGTGTACATTTGAGTCTCACTGCTCACAGCAAGCAGAGTTTGTGGAATACAGAAAATGACTGTCTGTCACTGTTATTTGAATTAAATATAGCCGCACACAGTCTCTAGATATAAGTGTAGACTTGCGTCTCACTGCTCACAGCAAGCAGAGTTTGTGGAATACAGAAAATGACTGTCTGTCACTGGTATTTTTGAATTAAATATAGGCCGCACACAGTCTAGATATAAGTGTAGATTTGCGTCTCACTGCTCACAACAAGCAGAGTTTGTGGAATACCAAAAATGACTGTCTGTCACTGGTATTTTTTAATTAAATATAGGCCGCACACAGTCTAGATATAAGTGTAGATTTGCGTCTCACTGCTCACAGCAAGCATAGTTTGTGGAATACAGAAAATGACTGTCTGTCACTGGTATTTTTGAATTAAATATAGTCCGCACACAGTCTAGATATAAGTGTAGATTTGCGTCTCACTGCTCACAGCAAGCATAGTTTGTGGAATACAGAAAATGACTGTCTGTCACTGGTATTTTTGAATTAAATATAGTCCGCACACAGTCTAGATATAAGTGTAGATTTGCATTTCTTTGAAAAGTCTTCTCAATGATAATTTTTAGATTAAATTCGCCCTACACTGACTGTCCCTTCCTAACAGCTGCTCTCCCTGACTCGCAATGAGCCAAACCCACGTGACCGGGTGCTATTTAGGATGACGTGTTCCGGCCAGCCAATCACTGTAATGCCAGTAGAAAACATGTCTAATGGCATTACAGTGATGGCAATACTTACCTGCACGTTTATTGGCTGCTTAGCAAGCACCAAACATGCGGGAAGGAGACTCAAGCATGGCGCCCCAGCACATGTGGTACTCGGCAGAGTGCTCGGATCTGCCGATCATAGCAATGCTCCAGCCGAACCGGTACTCGGCCGAGCATGCTCGCTCAACACTACCTATCACTCAGAAGACACTTAGAAGACATCCCAAAACAAATTGCCCTACTTCTCCTGAGTACGGCGATACCACATTTGTGACGCTTTTTTGCAGCCTGGGTGCGCAAAGGGGCCCAAATTCCAACGAGTACCTTTAGGATTTCACAGGGCATTTTTACACATTTAGATTCCAGACTTCCTCTCACGCTTTAGAGACCCCTAAAATGCCAGGGCAGTATAAATACCCCACAAGTGACCCCATTTTTAGAAAGAAGACACCCCAAGGTATTCTGTGAGGGGAATGGTGAGTTCATGTAAAATTCTATTTTTTGTTACAAGTTAGTGGAATATGAGACTTTGTAAAAAACTAAAATAAAAAAAATAAAAATATTAATTTCCGCTAACTTGTGGCAATTTTTTTTTTTCTGTGAACTCGACATGCCCCTCACGAAATACCTTGGGGTGTCTACTTTCCAAAATGGGGTCACTTGTGGGGTATTTATACTGCCCTGGCATTTTAGGGGCCCTAAAGCGTGAGAATCCAAATGCGTAAAAATGCCCTGTGAAATCCTAAAGGTACTCATTGGAATTAGGGTCCCTTTGCGCATCTTGGCTGCAAAAAAGTGTCACACATGTGGTATCGCCGTACTCAGGAGAAGTAGGGCAATGTGATTTGGGGTGTATTTTTATATATACCCATACTTTGTGTGAGACATACCTCTGTAAATGACAACTTTTAAAAAAAATGTATACAAAGTTGTCAATATATAGAGATATTTATCTCACCCAGCATGGGTATATGTTAAAATACACCCCAAAACACATTGCCCTACTTCTCCTGAGTACGGTGATCCCACATGAGTGACACTTTTTTGCAGCGAAGATGCGCAAAGGAGCCCGAATTCCAATGAGTACCTTTTAGGAGGGCATTTTTACGCATTTTTCTTCTCACGCTTTACGGACCCTAAAATGCCAGGGCAGTACAAATACCCCACATGTGACCCCATTTTGGAAAGAAGACACCCCAAGGTATACCATGAGGGGCATGGCGAGTTCATAGAAGATTTTTTTTGGCACAAGTTAGCGGAAATAGATTTTTTATTGTTTTTTCTCACAAAGTCTCCCTTTCCGCTAACTTGTGACAAAAAGTTCATTTTTTCATGTACTCACTGTGCTCCTCAGCGAATATCTTGGGGTGTCTTCATTCCAAAATGGGGTCATTTGTGGGGTGTTTGTACTGTTCTGGCATTTTGGGTGGGGCTAAATTGTGAACAGCCCTGTAAAACCTAAAGGTACTCGTTGGAATTTGGGCCCCTTTGCGCACCCAGGATGCAAAAAACTGTTACTCGTGTGGTATTGCCATACTCAGAAGAAGTAAGGCAATGTGTTTTGGGGTGTATTTTCACATATACCCATGATGGGTGAGAGAAATATCTCTGTAAATTGACAACTTTGTATAAAAAAATTAAAAAAGTTGTCATTTACAGAGATATTTCTCTCACCCAGCATGGGTATATGTAAAAATACACCCCAAAACACATTGCTCTACTTCTCCTGAGTATGGCAATACCACATGTGTGACACTTTTTTGCAGCCTGGGTGCGCAAAGGGGCCCAAATTCCAATGAGTACCTTTAGGATTTCACAGGGCATTTTTACGCATTTGGATTCCAGACTTCTTCTCACGCTTTAGAGACCCCTAAAATGCCAGGGCAGTATAAATACCCCACAAGTGACCCCATTTTTAGAAAGAAGACACCCCAAGGTATTCCGTGAGGGGTATGGTAAGTTCATGTAAAATTTTATTTTTTGTCACAAGTTAGTGGAATATGAGACTTTGTAAAAAAACAAAAATAAAAAAATAAAAAGATCAATTTCCGCTAACTTGTGCCAAAAAAATAAAAATTCTGTGAACTCGACATGCCCCTCACGGAATACCTTGGGGTATCTTCCTTCCAAAATGGGGTCACATGTGGGGTATTTATACTGCCCTGGCATTTTAGGGGTCCTAAAGCGTGAGAATGGGTATATATAAAAATACCCCCCAAAACACATTGCCCTGCTTCTCCTGAGTACGGCAATACCACATGTGTGCCACTTTTTTGCAGCCAAGATGCGCAAAGGGGCCCAAATTCCAATGAGTACCTTTAGGATTTCACAGGGCATTTTTACGCATTTGGATTCTCATGCTTTAGGACCCCTAAAATGCCAGGGTAGTATAAATACCCCACATGTGACTATATTTTGGAAAGAAGACACCCAAGGTATTCCGTGAGGGGCATGGCGAGTTCACATAAAAAAAAATTTTTGGCACAAGTTAGCGGAAATTGATTTTTTTTTTTTTTTTACAAAGTCTCATATTCCACTAACTTGTGACAAAAAATTAAATTTTACATGAACTTACCATACCCCTCACGGAATACCTTGGGGTGTCTTCTTTCTAAAATGGGGTCACATGTAATGTGTTTGTACTGTTCTGGCATTTGGGGGTCTCCGCAATCATTACATGTATGGCCAGCATGAGGAGTTTCTGCTATTCTCCTTATATTGAGCATACGGGTAATGAGATTTTTCTTTTCCGTTCAGCCTCTGGGCTGAAAAAAAAAAAATAAATGAACGCCACAGATTTTTTCATTCGCATTGATCAATGTGGATGAAAAAGTCTCTGTCAAAATCAGTGACTGCGGTGCGGTGGGCTGGGCGCTAACTACCTAACAAGTAGCTAACTGACTGGCAGTGATAAGGGACCCTTATGCCCCATTCACACGTCCGCAATTCTGTTTGCGGAACCGAATTGCGGACCCATTCATTTCTATGGGGACAGACTTTGTCCCACTCTGATCCGGAATTGCGGATCCTCACTTCCGGGTCTGCACTTCCGTTCCGCAAAAATATAGAACATGTCCTATTCTTGTCCGCAATTGCGGACAAGAAAAGGCATTTTTTATATAGTTCTGGCAATGTGCGGATCTGCAAAATGCGGAAAGCACATTGACGGTGTCCGTGTTTTGCGGATCCGCAGATCCGTGCATCCACGGATCCGCAAAACACATATGGACGTCTGAATGGAGTGTGGTGTGGTGCTTGGTGCAACTTTAAATGGCTACCTGGTCCTCTGGTGGTCGATCCCTGCAAATGGGACCACCAGAGGACCAGGTAGCAGGTATATCGGACGCTGTTAACAAAACAGCGTCTGATATACATGCCTAATGCGATTTATTTTACTTCTACAGCCTGCCAGTGATTGATCATCGCTGGCAGGCTGCAGTATAACTGCCGAGCCATGCGCCGCTGTGAACGCACGCGCGCGCGTTCACAGCAAATCTCGCGTCTCGCGAGATGACGCACAGATGCGTCCAGCCAGAGCAACAGGACCGTCGGCCGTCGGCAGTCCTGAGGAGGTTAAAGGAGACACGGACTATATTGGTCAAGACTTGGCTAGGTGAACAATCCAGAGATAGCAAAAAAACGTCCAGCTCCTTTTCCTTAAGAACCAATGATTTATTCTTTCACATATTCATTTAAAATCCATGTATACAAACGGAGAAACTATAGTAGAATGTGACGCGTTTCGGGCCACTTGCATATGGGTCCTTCATCCAGACATGTACAACTGAATAAAAAGAATATTTTTATGTACTCAGAGTACACCCTCTCCTGATTTGATGATTCACATCACCTTTAGTGCAGCCGCTGACGTGGATGCAGTGTGCTGAGGGTAAATCACCAAACCAGGCAACAGGTGACTGTTTCTCTGAATAAACATAGTGATGTATGGTTTACTTAAGATGCACAATACTATACTATACAATTTGATCAATGATCATGAATTCTCTCTCATAACAAGCCTACCAAAAACAGTTATTTACATTGTAAGTTGAGGTCGTGTTTCTTGTTTAAACTTTTTGGTATACATGTATCTAAGCGGAACATGCAGTAGGTCTCCCTACTTAATCATTTCTGCCTGCGACCCCCCCTTTTATAGGCATGAAAGGGCTAGAAAGGATTGTCATGCCTCTAAGATCGCAACCAAAAGGTTTAAACAAGAAACACGACTCTGAGTTTAAAAAAATGTTGTTTTTAGTCAGTTGTACATGTCTGGATGAAGGGTCCATATGCAAGTGGCCCAAAACACATCACGTTCTACTATAGTTTCTCCATTTGTACGCATGGATTTTAAATGAATATGTGAAAGAATAAAGCATTGGTTCTTAAGGAAAAGGAGTTGGACTTAGCTTGCTATCTCTATTTACAAGTTTACTTGGCTTTCTAGAACAAAGATAACAAATACGAATATAGCGCTATATTCTTTATCTTCGTTAATAGCGAAGATAGAAAATATTTCGCTATCTTCATTCTTAACAAAGATAATGAATATAGCGCTATAATCTCTATCTTCGTTAATTCTAGCAAGCCAACCAATAGGAAAGTTATACCCCATTCAAAGTTTCATTCGCAGTACGCGAATATTACATTATGTAATATTCGCGTACTGCGAATGAAACTTTGAACGGGGTAAAGCTTTCCTCATGGTTGGCTTGCTAGAATTAACGAAGATATAAAATATAGCTCTATATTCATTATCTTCATTAATTCTAGATAGCCAACCAATAGGACAGTTGTCTTTATACCCCGCCAAAGTTCAATTCGCAATACGCGAATAATTAAATTGCATATTCTTCACGATAAATAGAATAATGACTAGAGTTAAGCCCGAATTTTAGCATTTTTGGCACCCGGACCCGAACCTGAACATTTCTGTAATAGTTCGGCTTCGGTTTCGTTGTTCGGCGGATTTTTATGGCACTTGTTGAAAAGCTGCTGGACAGCCAATCAACAAGCTTCTAACTACTTTGCCCTTAGAAGCCATCACAGTCATGCCTAATAATGTCTGTGATTGGCTAAGTGCAGCATGTGACCCAGCCTCTATATAAGCTGGAGTCATGTAGCGCCACACGTCACTGCTGTTGTTAGTGTAGGAACGGGGTGCTGCTGGTGCTCTCAGGGAGAGAATAGGAAACAAGCTTTGCTGAATAATATCTGATATCAGAATTGTGTTCACTCGGCCATCTACAACCTTTTTTTTCTTGTGGGTGCAATGGCAGTGTTTTTTTATGAGGCAAGTGACAAAGACTTATTTTTCTGTGAGTGGTTGGTGTCGGCGGCCATTTTGTGCAAGTGACGTGCACTTGCAGCTGCATATGTGCCAGGGAAAGTAATTGAATACAGTCTTTTTACTTCATTTGGCAAAATTTCCATTTTTTAAGTGCACCCGCACTGCATATCTGCCAGGGGAAGGGAAAAATAGTACTGTTACTCCGTTTGTGATTTTAGGGATCTAGAGATGACAATTTTGTTCTGTAAAGTACCCCTGTCCTGCATATATCCTTGTCATTAATTCTATAAATCCATCAGATTCTGGGCTGATTTTATTTTATTTTTTGTGCTAAAAAGTACATGTGCTATGGATGTGAAACAGATGAATTTACTGATTATTTTTTAACAATCACAATGCAGTATTGTGATTGCTAAAAAATAATCAGTAAATCCATCTGTTTCACTGTGGGTGAAAAAATAATATATATATATTTTTTAACATAAACTGCCTTTACTGCCTGCACCACCAATCTGCTAGTGAAAAAAATTCAGTAAATCCATCTGTGTCACTGAGGGTTAAAGAATCCTCTTTTTTAACATAAACGTCTTGCACCGCCAATCTGCTAGTGAAAAATAATCAGTAAATCCATCTGTGTCACTGGGGGTGAAAAAATCCTCTTTTTAAACTTTTACTGCCTGCATTGCCAATCTGCTAGTAAAAAATAATCAGTAAATCAGATTCTGGGCTGATTTAAAAAAAAAATTTGTGCAAAAAAGTACATCTGCTATGGATGTGAAACAGATGGATTTACTGATTATTTTTTTAATAATCACAATGCAGTATTGTGATTGTTAAAAAATAATCAGTAAATCCATCTATTTCACTGTGGGTGAAAAAAGAATATTTTTTTTTTAACATAAGCTGCCTTTATTGCCTGCACCGCCAATCTGCTAATGAAAAATAATCAGTAAATCCATCTGTGTCACTGGGGGTGAAAAAAATCCTATTTTTTAATATAAACTGCCTGCACCACCAATCTGCTAGTGAAAAAAAATCTATAAATCAATCTGTCATTGGGGGTGAAAAAATTCTCTCTTTTTTATAACATTTACTGCCTGCACCACCAATCTACTATTGAAAAATAATCAGTAAATCCATCTGTGTCACTGGGGGTGAAACAAGATTATTTGTTTTCCTATAAAGTATCTTATTGCCTTGTACTGCAAATCAAACAAAATCTGTAAATTCCAATGGGATATTGTAGTTGAAAAGAAAATATTTGTTGCCGTAAAGTAACCCTGAGGCCTGCGCTGTGAATCTGACATTTAAAAAATAAACAGTAAATCCATCTATTAGATTGTGGGTGGACTTTGCAACGGTTGTTAGGCCAGTCATTCACAAGTGGCTTGGAGGTGGTGTTCCTACTGCACTACATACCTGACTTGGTATACCTGAATATATATTCTGTAAATTAGGTGGCATACTGATTGTTGGGGGATCTGTGCCCCTCATTTCTTTCAAAGTAGTGTGGCCTTAACCAATCTTTTATCTTTATCACACTACCAGGGACTATTGGGCAGGGAACAAAGTGTAATAAATTCATCTGTCGCATAGATGTGTGAACTAAACCAATCTTTTCTGTTTATAACACAGGCACGGCATACCTGACAGGGAACAAGTGTTATTTAATTTGTATGTTACTTCGTTGGTTGACCAAAAAGAATGAGGAGAGCGTCAAATAAGGGATGTACCCCTTATTTGTTTACAAGTACCCCTGCACTGCATACCTGACTTGGCAATATATATTCAGTACATTAGGCGGCGTTCAGATTGTTGGGGGATCTGTACCCCTTCTTTCTTTCAAAGTAGCCCTCCACTGCAGAACAGACAGGGAACTTAATTCATTACAATTGGTGGTTATATTGTTGCCTAACATAAAGTCCTTTTTGGCTGTGAAGCCAAAGGTAGTTGGCAACAATAATGTGTTTGGTTTTCTTTGTGTTTTGTTCTTTAAATAAATTGGGGTAGACCACAAAACACAGGGAAATATAAAAAAGAAAACAAATTAAGTGCGCTGTGGTAATGGTTGGATGAGGCCGGTATACATGTCTATTCTGCATAAGGTACGAAGAAGTCTGGTGGGAACCATGTGTGGTTCTTTTTAATGAATGTGAGATTGTCCACATTGGCTGTGGACAGCAGGCTGCGCTTGTCTATGATAACGCCCCCAGCCATGCTAAACACACGTTCAGACAATACACTGGCTGCAGGGCAGGCCAGTACCTCCAAGGTGTATTTGCCCAATTTGGAGACCCAGAAGTTGAATGCGGCAGACCCAGTGGTGTAGCTAGAAATGACTGGGCCCAACATGACTGGTTAATTTTCTCTTTTTTAAATGTTCCTTGTATGGTTTTTGTTACAATTAATAATAAAAAGTCTTGATAACCATGGAAATGTTACCCAACAATTTAACCGACAAATTTAATTTAATTATTTGCCTGTCACATCTGCAGCTCAGGCTGCAGGGGTCCTTGACCACCAATAAATGTGAATTTGTCCCACCAGAATCTAAGACCTGGATTAACTGAATTGATTGTCAGGTGTTCAGGAATTTCTGCAACAAAAAAATTCAGCACATGTGCCGGAGAAGGGATGTGTGTCAAACCGGCTAGGCCCAGAGCTGCTACGATATTTACCCCATTATCACACAACCAGCCCGGGCTTGAGGCTCAGTGGCACAAACCACTCATCCGTCTGTTGTTCGATGCCAGTCCACAGCTCCTGCGTGGTGAGGGGTTTGTCCCCCAAACCGATGAGTTACAGAACAGCCTGCTGTCGTTTTCCCCTGGTTGTGCTAATGTGGTAGTGAAGGTGTTATACAGAGCGGATGAGGAGGTGGTACAGGAGGAGGAAGCAGAGGAGGAGGTGGCAACAGGAGTCAAAGTGAAATGCCCTCCTCGGTGGTGGAAGGGCATGCGCCAAACTGCTATCTGCCTCAGGCCCAGCTGCATTTACCCAGTATGCAGTTAGTGAAATATAAAAGAAGAAGTAAGCGGCTCACCCGATACCCCGCAATGCAAAGGTGCACTCCCTTTGTATCACCCAGGACCAAAAAAAGATAAATGGAAATATAATTGTAAGGGGGCACTCAATTATCTGGGTGATATGGACTGCAGAAACAGTTCAGAGGTAAAAAATATATTTATTGCCCATAAAATAAACAACTAAGAAGTTTAAGAACCATAAAACAGTAGGTAAACATTGGAGGCTAAATGACCTCAACCATATCAGTAGGAGCAAATGATGATAAATTGCGACAAATATGATCAGGCTGCAGTTGACTGTTCCTATATGAAGAAAAGTAGGAATATGCAAAACAAATGTGGAGCCCCAGTTATGGGTCTACAACACAATGAAAGCCAGAGATCCCTCAAAGGAAGGAAAACCAAGCAAATGGGTGTCTGCAGTACAGAGATCACCAAATCCACCATATTAAGTGGCCCCTATGTCAAGATCCCACTTTTTTACAAGCTTTAAGGATGTGACAGGGAAAACCTAAGCTAGGTATCCATCCACAGACAGCTGTTTCAGGGTGTTGCCCCTCATCAGTGTGGAGTAGGATTCTGGCTAACCGGGAGCAATGCCTCGGAGACTACTCAAACACAACAATAGCTGACCTCAGGGAGACCAGCTACAAAAAACACAGCGGAGCCTCACTTAAGAGTCTCAACACAGCAATCCGAAGTGCAAAGTTCCCTGGGAAACAGGAATATGCAAAACAAATGTGGAGCCCCAGTTATGGGTCTACAACACAATGAAAGCCAGAGATCCCTCAAAGGAAGGAAAACCAAGCAAAGGGGTGTCTCCATTACAGAGATCACCAAATCCACCATATTAAGTGGCCCCTATGTCAAGATCCCACTTTTTACAAGCTTTAAGGATGTGACAGGGAAAACCTAAGCTAGGTATCCATCCACAGACAGCTGTTTCAGGGTGTTGCCCCTCATCAGTGTGGAGTAGGATTCTGGCTAACCGGGAGCAATGCCTCGGAGACTACTCAAACACAACAATAGCTGACCTCAGGAGACCAGCTACAAGAAACACAGCGGAGCCTCACTTAAGAGTCTCGACACAGCAATCCGAAGTGCAAAGTTCCCTGGGAAACAGGAATATGCAAAACAAATGTGGAGCCCCAGTTATGGGTCTACAACACAATGAAAGCCAGAGATCCCTCAAAGGAAGGAAAACCAAGCAAAGGGGTGTCTGCAGTACAGAGATCACCAAATCCACCATATTAAGTGGCCCCTATGTCAAGATCCCACTTTTTACAAGCTTTAAGGATGTGACAGGGAAAACCTAAGCTAGGTATCCATCCACAGACAGCTGTTTCAGGGTGTTGCCCCTCATCAGTGTGGAGTAGGATTCTGGCTAACCGGGAGCAATGCCTCGGAGACTACTCAAACACAACAATAGCTGACCTCAGGGAGACCAGCTACAAAAAACACCCTGAAACAGCTGTCTGTGGATGGATACCTAGCTTAGGTTTTCCCTGTCACATCCTTAAAGCTTGTAAAAAAGTGGGATCTTGACATAGGGGCCACTTAATATGGTGGATTTGGTGATCTCTGTACTGCAGACACCCCTTTGCTTGGTTTTCCTTCCTTTGAGGGATCTCTGGCTTTCATTGTGTTGTAGACCCACAACTGGGGCTCCACATTTGTTTTGCATATTCCTGTTTCCCAGGGAACTTTGCACTTCGGATTGCTGTGTTGAGACTCTTAAGTGAGGCTCCGCTGTGTTTCTTGTAGCTGGTCTCCCTGAGGTCAGCTATTGTTGTGTTTGAGTAGTCTCCGAGGCATTGCTCCCGGTTAGCCAGAATCCTACTCCACACTGATGAGGGCAACACCCTGAAACAGCTGTCTGTGGATGGATACCTAGCTTAGGTTTTCCCTGTCACATCCTTAAAGCTTGTAAAAAGTGGGATCTTGACATCAGGGGCCACTTAATATGGTGGATTTGGTGATCTCTGTACTGCAGACACCCCTTGCTTGGTTTTCCTTCCTTTGAGGGATCTCTGGCTTTCATTGTGTTGTAGACCCATAACTGGGGCTCCACATTTGTTTTGCATATTCCTGTTTCCCAGGGAACTTTGCACTTCGGATTGCTGTGTTGAGACTCTTAAGTGAGGCTCTGCTGTGTTTCTTGTAGCTGGTCTCCCTGAGGTCAGCTATTGTTGTGTTTGAGTAGTCTCCGAGGCATTGCTCCCGGTTAGCCAGAATCCTACTCCACACTGATGAGGGGCAACACCCTGAAACAGCTGTCTGTGGATGGATACCTAGCTTAGGTTTTCCCTGTCACATCCTTAAAGCTTGTAAAAAAGTGGGATCTTGACATAGGGGCCACTTAATATGGTGGATTTGGTGATCTCTGTACTGCAGACACCCCTTTGCTTGGTTTTCCTTCCTTTGAGGGATCTCTGGCTTTCATTGTGTTGTAGACCCATAACTGGGGCTCCACATTTGTTTTGCATATTCCTGTTTCCCAGGGAACTTTGCACTTCGGATTGCTGTGTTGAGACTCTTAAGTGAGGCTCCGCTGTGTTTTTTGTAGCTGGTCTCCCTGAGGTCAGCTATTGTTGTGTTTGAGTAGTCTCCGAGGCATTGCTCCCGGTTAGCCAGAATCCTACTCCACACTGATGAGGGGCAACACCCTGAAACAGCTGTCTGTGGATGGATACCTAGCTTAGATTTTATCTTTTACATTCTTAAAGCTTGAAAAAAAGTGGGATCTTGACATAAGGGCCACTTAATATGGTGGATTTGGTGATCTCTGTAATGGAGACACCCCTTTGCTTGGTTTTCCTTCCTTTGAGGGATATCTGGCTTTCATTGTGTTGTAGACCCATAACTGGGGCTCCACATTTGTTTTGCATATTCCTGTTTCCCAGGGAACTTTGCACTTCGGATTGCTGTGTTGAGACTCTTAAGTGAGGCTCCGCTGTGTTTTTTGTAGCTGGTCTCCTGAGGTCAGCTATTGTTGTGTTTGAGTAGTCTCCGAGGCATTGCTCCCGGTTAGCCAGAATCCTACTCCACACTGATGAGGGGCAACACCCTGAAACAGCTGTCTGTGGATGGATACCTAGCTTAGGTTTTCCCTGTCACATCCTTAAAGCTTGTAAAAAAGTGGGATCTTGACATAGGGGCCACTTAATATGGTGGATTTGGTGATCTCTGTACTGAAGACACCCCTTTGCTTGGTTTTCCTTCCTTTGAGGGATCTCTGGCTTTCATTGTGTTGTAGACCCATAACTGGGGCTCCACATTTGTTTTGCATATTCCTGTTTCCCAGGGAACTTTGCACTTCGGATTGCTGTGTTGAGACTCTTAAGTGAGGCTCCGCTGTGTTTCTTGTAGCTGGTCTCCCTGAGGTCAGCTATTGTTGTGTTTGAGTAGTCTCCGAGGCATTGCTCCCGGTTAGCCAGAATCCTACTCCACACTGATGAGGGGCAACACCCTGAAACAGCTGTCTGTGGATGGATACCTAGCGTAGGTTTTCCTGTCACATCCTTAAAGCTTGTAAAAAGTGGGATCTTGACATAGGGGCCACTTAATATGGTGGATTTGGTGATCTCTGTACTGCAGACACCCCTTTGCTTGGTTTTCCTTCCTTTGAGGGATCTCTGGCTTTCATTGTGTTGTAGACCCATAACTGGGGCTCCACATTTGTTTTGCATATTCCTGTTTCCCAGGGAACTTTGCACTTCGGATTGCTGTGTTGAGACTCTTAAGTGAGGCTCCACTGTTTTTTGTAGCTGGTCTCCCTGAGGTCAGCTATTGTTGTATATGAAGAAAAGGGCAGTGATAGAGTCCCACTATAAAGCTCTCACTAGTGGTAACGCTGTGGCTATTAGTTAGTCCATATGCAACTTAGTCCACCACTACAGAATATAAAGAAAGGACTGGGTACATTACCGCTCTCCTGCTCTCCTTCGTTCGGAGTTTCCCCGCCGATCCACCAAACACGGAGTCCCGTGTGGTGCGGTCTGAACGTAGTGTCCCACGTGACCAATGGCTGCTCACGTGACCAAGGTCAGTCACGTGATCAGCGTGATGATCCGTCTGAAGTCAAATGAAGCAACGTAGAATCACCAGAAGTACAGAGGTATTTGCAGGGAGCTATTGGTTTCATTCAGAGTCCCAAGTCCTTCGTCCTAGCTTATCACACACACCGCCCAGACGCGTTTCGGGGTCTCCACCCCTTCTTCAGTGGCCATGTATGCAAGCTGGAGATACCTGTATTTATACCCATAATTCCACTGCATGGGTTGCTGGGATTGTGGGCAGCCAAAAAATGAGGAGCGGATCGGAACAATACTCAGTCCAGATCCAATTAAATCACACAGTCACCATGCGTGATTACTGCATTGATGAGGCCATATTTTTGTTCTGACTGTGCACTGGTATTGTATTAATGATACAATACCATACCCTAAATAAAAGCACTAACCCTAACAGTGCCTGATTTATGCATTAAGACTGTAGTAAAAAAGAGAAATAAATACATATATTTTGTACATTACTATAGCATCATTCTTGCAGTTAATAGCAGAAGTACCAAAA
Source organism: Bufotes viridis (assembly GCA_033119425.1). NCBI lineage: Eukaryota > Metazoa > Chordata > Amphibia > Anura > Bufonidae > Bufotes > Bufotes viridis. Next base: position 229,024,440 of record CM065590.1, read on the forward strand.
GAATATAAAAATCATTGATATAATCATAAAAAAATTTGTATAAAAAATTATTTTATGTTCATATAGCATGGTCATATGTTAATATAGCCATGCGTTATTTGTGCGTTATCAATGCAATACCTGTACATTGTAGTTACATGATAGCTGGAGTTATTATGGACCATAATATATTTCACCACAATAGACACCTAATAGATTTTAATATAATCAACATGGTTTAAAATCAATAAAAAAATTGTATAAAAATATATATGCTTGCCACATATCTAATTATCCATAATATGGACGGATGGGACTGAACGGGGGGGAGTGACGCTCTGGCAGGGAGAGGGGATCCCAGTGCTGGGAAACACTGGGATTCCATGTCCCCACCAGACAGGCACTCCGGATCACAAAAAACCGAACAGCTCCATCTCGGCATTAAGTCCCTTTGGCAAATGGGTATCAAATTCAAAAATCCTACGTGACTCTTGTCGGGACATTTTCATAATATGGTTTCCCCCTCTCCATGATCTTTGTACCTGTTCTAATGCTACAAATTTAAGAGTCGACGGGTCACTATTGTGTACTTCTTTAAAATGTTTGGAGAGGGTATGTAATTCATAACCCTTACGGATATTTGCAATATGTTCCATTACTTTTTTCTTTAAAGTTCTTTTTGTGCATCCTATGTATTGCCTTTTACAGCCACATTCTAGTAGATATATTACATTTTTAGATTCACAAGTCATTGTTTCTTTGATATCAACATAAAAATTATTTTGTGTAGAAGTTACTCTAACCGTTTTTTTCGTAAAAGAGGTGGTTCTACAGTTCACACATTTGCCGCACCTGAAAAAACCTTTAATGTTCAACCCATTGCTTTTTTTCTCCTTACAGCTATTTTTAATCGTTGGGGCTACCTTGGATGCTAAATTTGCAACCTTAGTATATGAAATCCGCGGAGTTTCTGTAAGTAATGGACCTACTACTTTATCATCTTTTAAAAAATGCCAGTGTTTTTTTTATTATTCTTTCAATCTGCCGGTATTGAGGATGAAAGGGCAGTATTAAACGTATAACATCACCTTGCTGTCCATCTATCTTAGGTTTAAAAAAGTCCTCTCTATTCATGTTACAGACCTTCAAAAGTGCTTCTGACACAATCCTTATTGGGTATTCTTTTTCTAAAAACTGATCACTCATTCTTATGGCTTCTTCCTCAAATTTCTCAGTTATCGAGCAATTTCGATTCAGCCTTCTAAATTGGCTCACCGGTATGTTGGTGAGCCATCTAGGCAAATGACAACTAGAGAATCTGATGTAGCTGTTTTTGGCTACTGACTTGGTATAAGTGCTACAAACCACTCTAGGTGGTCCCACTTTTATATTAATATCCAGAAAGTTATCTCCTGATCCCCAATTGTCGGGGTGAATTCCAAATTCCTATTGTTACTGCTTATCTCTTCTAGAAAAAGATCTAGTTCTTCCCTACCGTTTCTCCAAATAAAGAGGACGTCATCAATATACCAGCGCCAGAGCACCAGACTCGACCCCAGACGAGGTGTAATGGCCTCACTCTCCCATTGAGCCAGGAAGAGGTTGGCATAGCTGGGGGCGAATCTGGTGCCCATGGCGGTCCGGGTCAACTGAAGATAAAAATCGTCCTCAAATATGAAATAGTTGTGAGACAGTATATAATTTACTGTATCCAACAGAAACTGGACCTGCTCCATATGTAGATATTCTTTTTCCCTAAAGGATTTTTCCAGCGCCCGCAACCCCAATTGATGTTCTATCACTGTATATAAGGACTTAACATCTAAGATGCCAATAATGTAATGGCCTTCCCAATCAATTGTTTCTAATAAGCGAATAATCTCCGTAGTATCCTTAATATAGGATGGAGTTTCTTTCACAAGGGGCAGCAGCCACTGATCTATAAACTTAGAGAGATTAGAGGAAATACAGTCAATTTCCGACACTATAGGCCTTCCAGGGTGGGACTTTAAATCTTTATGTATCTTCGGGATACAATAGAACGCTGGTACCCTTTTTTGCGTATTTAGAATAAATTTATCCTCATTGTCGGGGACTTGCAGGAGGCTACCTAACCGACAATGAGGCTAAATTTATTCTATCTGGAATGTGGCTGTAAAAGGCAATACATAGGACGCACAAAAAGAACTTTAAAGAAAAAAGTAATGGAACATATTGCAAATATCCATAAGGGTTATGAATTACATACCCTCTCCAAACATTTTAAAGAAGTACACAATAGTGACCCGTCGACTCTTAAATTTGTAGCATTAGAACAGGTACAAAGATCATGGAGAGGGGGAAACCATATTATGAAAATGTCCCGACAAGAGTCACGTAGGATTTTTGAATTTGATACCCTTTTGCCAAAGGGACTTAATGCCGAGATGGAGCTGTTCGGTATTTTGTGATCCGGAGTGCCTGTCTGGTGGGGACATGGAATCCCAGTTTGGCTGTTTCCCAGCACTGGGATCCCCTCTCCCTGCCAGAGCGTCACTCCCCCCGTTCGGTCCCATCCGTCCATATTAAAGATAATTAGATATGTGGCAAGCATATATATTTTTATACAATTTTTTTATTGATTTTAAACCATGTTGATTATATTAAAATCTATTAGGTGTCTATTGTGGTGAAATATATTATGGTCCGTAATAACTCCAGCTATCATGTAACTACAATGTACAGGTATCGCATTGATAACGCACTAATAACGCATGGCTATATTAACATATGACCATGCTATATGAACATAAAATAATTTTTTATACAAATTTTTTTATGATTATATCAATGATTTTTATATTCCTTTGGTACTTCTATTAACTACAAGAATGATGCTATAGTAATGTACAAAACATATGTATTTATTTCTCTTTTTTACTACAGTCTTAATGCATAAATCAGGCACTGTTAGGATTAGTGCTTTTATTTAGGGTATGGTATTGTATCATTAATACAATACCAATGCACAGTCAGAACAACAATATGGCCTCAGCAATGCAGTAATCACGCATGGTGACTGTGTGATCTAACTGGATCTGGACTGAGTATTGTTCCGATCTGCTCCTCATTTTTTGGCTGCCCACAATCCCAGCAACCCATGCAATGGAATCATGGGTATAAATACAGGTATCTCCAGCTTGCACACACGGCCACTGAAGAAGGGATAGAGACCCTGAAATGCGTCTGGGCGGTGTGTGTGATAAGCTGGGATGAAGGATTTGGGACTCTGAATGACACCAATAGCTCCCTGCTAATACCTCTGTACTTCTGGTGATTCTACGCTGCTTCATTTGACTTCAGACGGATCATCACGCTGATCACGTGACTGACCTTGGTCACGTGAGCCGCCATCGGTCACGTGGGACGCTACGTTCAGACCGCACCACACGGGACTCCGTGTTTGGTGGATCGGTGGGGAAACTCCGAACGAAGGAGAGCAGGAGAGCGGTAATGTACCCAGTCCTTTCTTTATATTCTGTAGTGGTGGACTAAGTTGCATATGGACTAACTAATAGCCACGGCGTTACCACTAGTGAGAACTTTATAGTGAAGGCACCTTCTTCACAAAAGGATCATTCCATAATAATCACGGATGCCTCCATCAGTCAGCTTTCTAAATGTGCCTTGATTTCTACATGTTTACAGCTCCTAGGTTTCCTGCCTAAATTTCCTGCATCATTTGTTGGGACTCTATCACCGCCCTGTTTCTTCATATAGGAACGGTCAACTGCAGCCTGATCATATTTGTCGCAATTTATCATCATTTGCTCCTACTGATATGGTTTAGGTCATTTAGCCTCCTATGTTTACTTACTGTTTTATGGTTCTTAGTTGTTTATTTTATGGGCAATAAATATATTTTTTTACCTCTGAACTGTTTCTGCAGTCCATATCACCCAGATAATTGAGTGCCCCCTTACATTTTTATTTCTAGTTAGTGAAATATAATGTCCCTTCCCGTGCTTACTGGTCCGCGTACCAGTGGTTATGTGCACCATGCCACAGATGGCGTTGCACAGTGCCAACCTGATTTTGTCTGCCACTTGGTTGTGCAGGGAAGGGATGGCTCACCTGGAAAAGTAGTGGTGGCTGGGAACCACGTACTGTGGGACAGCCACCACCATAAGGTTTTTAAAAGTCTCCATCTATCTCCACCAGACAGAATGACAGCATTTCAAAGGACCAGGAATTTTGAAATGCTGGAATTCATGGACTGGGATCGTGGGTAGGTTGGTGGGTACTTCATCTTTCTATTTCTCTCCAGTGTTTGGGAGAAGAACAGCTGATAGCTGAACCCTTCCATGGGATACGGTGGAGATGCTCGGTGACGGTGACAGATTTGGTGGTGTTGCTGCCACCTCCTCTGTTTGCTGGTTGGCTGGTGCCACTGTCACTCACTTGCGGTCAGGTTTAGAATGTTTATTTTTAATTTGTATGTATTTTATGTTATTGTAAGTTATTTCCCTATCCAAATTTGTTTGCAGGGCACCTGACCTACTCTTAACCCCATTTTGCTTCCTTTTACCAGCCCTTTAGCCCTTTCCAGGACTTTTTTACGGCCATTTTAGTGCCCAAAAGTTTGTGTCCCCATTGACTTCAATGGGGTTCAGGGTCAAGTTTGAGTCAAGTTCGGGTCCCGAACACGAACTTTGCGGTGAAGTTCGGCCGAACTCGGCGAACCCGAACATCCAGGTGTCCGCTCAGCTCTAATAATGATGAATATTCAATTTCGACGAATATATGACGAATATTTGTGAAATATTGTGAATTCGAATATGGCACCTCCTGCTCATCACTAACCAATGGCTTCTTCTAAATATGGGCTTTAGAGTAAATAAGTCTGACCATCTCTACTGTTATTTCCCTATACCTCTCCCTTGAAACTATTCTGCTACTATTCTGGTGATGTTCTAGCTCTACCCTGGATGGATACTGGTCCAGGATGAGTTTGAATGTCAGCTCTATATTTTGCATGTGTCTTGGTTGCTGGCTGGCCACTGACAAGACTGATTCTCAACTCCACTCTTAGAATGCTCTAGTTTAGACTAACTAGCTCAAACTGACTCTAGAATGTTCTGCCTACTCTCTTATATAGACGGTGACATCAGTTTCATCTAGTGGTGGCTAGGAATATGACTTCTTATTACCATATGCATAAAGAAAAGTATTGTTTACACAGAAATATATTATTTGTCCTTTTTTTTTTTTTTTTTTTTGCAGTATACTGCAATACTGGAGCAGGATGATGCACTTACCCTACCTCCAACAATATACTTACCTTATCAGCAGTCATCAAAAAATTAAAATTTTCATTTGTGGAATCCACACATTAAAAGCATAAAAGAACATCCCAGGTTATCTCCCTAGGAAATATTCACAGGGATATTCTATTATGCGTATAATAAGTGGTATTAAATAAAGAAAGAATAAACAGATTTATTAGTCAAAGTGCACTAGAAGTCTGGCTTCCATTTATTTGTTTTAGATGCATTTTTACGCATCTCTAGACGGTTTTTTAAAGTGTCAAAAAAAGGTGGGTCATGGCTCATGAGTTGAAGAAATATGCCAGAATTATGAATGACCTGTTTCAGTTTTTAGTGCAAAATACTGGTGTAAACTAAACAAGTCTTGAGATAGTGCAAGCAAAAATGTCTAACTTCTAACTAAAAGATGCACTAAATCTCTCACACAGCCTGAATTCCTGAGATAGATTCAGTGCATCTTCTGACTGGCTGATCTGTGTTCCTATAAATCTGCACCAAAGTTTTAATTTTTGCATAAATGCTAAATCCTACCTTTCTTTTATACAGGGTTGGCCATTTATATGGATACACCTTAATAAAATAGGAATGGTTGGTGATAATAACTTCCTGTTTGTGGCACATTTGTGTATGTTGGGGGAAACTTTTCAAGATGGGTGGTGACCATGGCGGCCATTTTGAATCAAACTTTTGTTTTTTCAATAGGAAGAGCGTCATGTGACACATCAAACTTATTGGGAATTTCACAAGAAAAACAATGGTGTGCTTGGTTTTAACGTAACTTTATTCTTTCATGAGTTATTTACAAGTTTCTGACCACTTATAAAATGTGTTTAATGTGCTGCCCATTGTGTTGGATTGTCAATGCAACCCTCTTCTCCCACTATTCACACACTGATAGCAACACCGCAGGAGAAATGTTAGCACAGGCTTCCAGTATCCGTAGTTTCAGGTGCTGCACATCTCGTATCTTCACAGCATAGACAATTGCCTTCAGATGATCCCAAAGATAAAAGTCTAAGGGGGTCAGATCGGGAGACCTTGGGGGCCATTCAACTGGCCCACGACGACCAATCCACTTTCCAGGAAACTGTTCATCTAGGAATGCTCAGACCTGACACCCATAATGTGGTGGTCCACCAGCTGGCTGGAAAAACTCAGGGAACGTGCCAGCTTCAGTGCATAAAGAGGGAAACACATCATCATGTAGCAATTTCGCATATCCAGTGGCCTTGAGGTTTCCATTGATGAAGAATGACTATCTTTGTACCCCATATACCACACCATACCATCAATTTTTTTGTTACAACATTCTTGGAGGGATCTATCCAGTGTGGGTTAGTGTCAGACCAATAGCAGTGGTTTTGTTTGTTAACTTCACCATTCACATAAAAGTTTGCCTCATCACTGAACAAAATCTTCTGCGTAAACTGAGGGTCCTGTTCCAATTTTTTTTTGCCCATTCTGCAAATTCAGTGCGCCGATCTGGGTCATCCTCGTTGAGATGCTGCAGTAGCTGTAGTTTGTAAGGATGCCATTTGTAAGTAGCTAATATCCACCGAAGGGATGTTCGACTAATGCCACTCTCCAGTGACATGCGGCGAGTGCTACGCTGTGGGCTCTTGCTAAATGATGCTAGGACAGCCACTGATGTTTCTTCATTAGTGACAGATTTCATGCGCCCACATTTTGGCAAATCCAACACTGAACCAGTTTCACAAAACTTAGCAAGCAGTTTACTAACTGTAGCATGGGAGATGGGTGGTCTGTTAGGGTGTCTTGCATTGAAATCTGCTGCAATGACCCGGTTACTGCGTTTACCAGACATCAACACGATTTCTATCCACTCCTCACGTGTTAACCTTGGCGACATGTCAATGGCTGTAAACAAAGAGAAACTTGTAAATAACTCATGAAAGAATAAAGTTATGTTAAAACCAAGCACACCATTGTTTTTGTTTTTCTTGTGAAATTTCCAATAAGTTTGATGTGTCACATGACAAAATTTGGATTTAAAATGGCCGCCATGGTCACCACCCATCTTGAAAAGTTTCCCCCCAACATATACTAATGTGCCACAAACAGGAAGTTAATATCACCAACCATTCCCATTTTTTTAAGGTGTATCCATATAAATGGCCAACCCTGTATAGTTACTGTATCCCTGAAGACTGGAACAGTGTTAGTACTGTGATTCATCTATTAGAGATTACCATGCCAAATACTGGACACTTCAATGAGGAAAAAGGAAAAGGGGTTCTTAAACAGGGACATTTTTACGAGGTAAAAAAAGGTACGGATAACAATCTGCATCAGGATACTGCCCCCACCACAAGGAGAACTATCCCCATATCTCAATTTAAGAGGGTGAAGCACATAGTCTCAGCCCCTGAGCAATGTGAATTGAGACCGGCCTCTTGCACATGAACTTTTTTTTTTTTGCGAGTGTACGGGCCGTTTTTTATGTTCCGTATGCTGATCCATTCATTTAAATGGGTCTGCAAAAAAATGGAAGTGTTTCCGTGTGCATTCCGTTTCCTTATTTCCATTTTTCCGTTCAGTGCAAAGATAGAATATGTCCTATTATTGCCCGCAAATCACGATCCGTGGCTACATTCAAGTTAATGGGTCCGCAAAAAAAAGGAACACATACAGAAATGCATCCGTATGTCTTCCGTATCCATTCCATTTTTTTGCAGAACCATCTATCAAAAATTTGAAGCACAGCCCAATTTTTTCTATATAATTACTGTATATTGTATATGCCATATGGAAAAACGGAACCGAAATGGAAACACAACGGAAACAAAAAACGGAAAAACGGATCCGATAAAAACAGCCCGCAAAACACTGAAAAAAGCCATACGGTCGTGTGAAAGAGGCCTTAAGGAAAAGGAGCAGAAATTTCTCAGGCAAGGATATCCTATTCGCATATTAAAGGAGGCAAGGATGAAGTGGCCCCTCATAGTAATTAGAGAGATAAGGGAAACATATTGTATTTTTATACCAATTTCACCTATTTAATGACAAGTTTATCAAGTAATATAAAAACACTAGTGTATCTTGCAAAAATCCCACCCCCGAAGTGGAGGAATTCAAAAATTCTAACTTGAAAGATCATATAGTATGGGCAGATTTAGGGAGTATAAAAGTGAAAGAGAAACATTTTTGTCTACTAGAAGGAATGGGACATCCCCATGTCTGCACTGTATTCAGTGATCACATTTGATTAAAGGACATTTATTCTATCACCCACACACAGGTGTGTGGCATAGTGTTGAGCGTGAATATTCGAATATCGATTTTTATCGCGAATATCGGCACTTCGCTAATTCGCGAATATTTCGAATATAGCGCTATAAATTCGCTATTTTGAATATTCGTTTTTTATTTTATTTTTTTAGTTATATTTTTTTCTTTCCCACTTCACATAAGTAGCTCTTACCTGTCCTGAGGATTCCTGGCTTCCTGGCTGCTCCAGTCAGTGCCCGTTGCCACTTCTGCCGACTTCCGTGCTCATGGAGCGTCCCCATCACCATGGGAACGTCTCCATATACTAAAATGTACTGTCGGATTTGAGAATTACGTTGAAATCGCAATGCAATTAATTCAAGTTATATTAATCGCATTGCGATTTCAACTTAGCACTGCTATATTCCATATTCGATAACTTCGTTAATTCTAGCAAGCTGACCCATTATAAACCCAGCTCTAAGTTGAAATCGCAATGCGATTAATATAACTTGAATTAATCGCATTGCGATTTCTACTTAGCACTGCTGCTATATTCCATATTCGTTAATTCTAGACTAATATGTAAGATAGCAGTGCTAAGTTGTAATCGCAATGTGATTAATATAACTTGATTAAACCGCATTGCGATTTCAACAGACATGGTTTACTATGGTTGCTAAAACGAAGATGGAGAATACTTCGTTATCTTCGTTTTGAGGAATATGATGAATACATTCGTCATATTCGCTAATTCTACCAAGCCAACCATAGTAAACCAGGTCTAAGTAGAAATCGCAATGCGATTAATTCAAGTTATATTAATCGCATTGCGATTTCAACGTAATTCTCAAATCCGACAGTACATTCTAGTATGGAGACGTTCTTGGTTTGGTAGAATTAGCGAATATGACGAATGTATTCGTCATATTCCACAAAACGAAGATAACGAGTATTCTCCATCTTCGCTTTAGCTACCTATTCGTCAACTCGCTAATTCTAGCAATCAAATATGAAGGTTGACTATAGAGACAGCTGTGTTTAATTCGCTATGCGATTATATATATTTTTTTAATAAATAGAATAATTATAATAATTATCAAGTAATATAATTATTCTATTAAAAAAAGCAAAGTAATATATAATCGTATAGCGAATTAAACACAGCTGTCTCTATAGTCAACCCTCCTATTTGATTGCTAGAATTAGCGAAGTTGACGAATAGGTAGCTAAAACGAAGATGGAGAATACTTCGTTATCTTCGTTTTGTGGAATATGACGAATACATTCGTCATATTTGTCATCTTCGCTATAATTCTAGATATGAAACCAATAGGAAAGTAGCCTAAGTTAAAATCGCAATACGCGATTATTTAAATCGCATATTAATCGCGATAACTAGAATAATTTCATCGAAATCGAATATGGCACCTGCCGCTCATCACTAGTGTGGCACAACAAATGTAGTTTATTTGATAAAATGCCAGTGCAGTCTACTATATGTAGAGGAAACTATGCAGCCAACTATGCAGCCAACTATGCAGCCAATCAAAGATCGTCTAAGTACATATAAATGACCCATTAGGACAGAGAATTTACCTCTACCATTGCTTTAACCTTTTTCAAACTTCAATTTCACAAGTTCCAGGTAACTGAGCAAGTACAGCAACCTAGGAGAGGGAGAGACATCAATAAACTATTACTATGTATAGAGGCTTACTGGATCCACATAGTAATACACTGGAAATTAAAAGTTAAATAGGGAATGTGATATTTTTCATATGTGAGATCAAAAGTTTGCAAATAAATTTTATTTTTTCCTTTGTAGACATTAGCATTGCTCTGAAAAAGTTTCTTAGGTACACTGTGGGGTATCTATAACTCTATTGATTAATTTGTTTATGATTTATTATTTTGCATGTATTTAATTACTTTGCATTTACTTAGTTTTGTTTTCTCTGTTTAAAATTATACTTCCGCTACCCTGAGATCTGGGGCACTTGATGTAATAAACATGTGATTTTGCATCTAATTCTTCATCTATGTATAAATTGCTATGGTAATTGTAGTTATCTATAGCAGTTGAGGAAGGCTGGGACAGTCCAAAAAGTGTCCTTGTATGCCATAAACGGAAATAAAAAAAGATTACATAGTAAAAGACAACGAGTGCAAGAGATTCTGTTTCACTACACATTGTATCTGCTTGCCTACGCGCACTGTGCTTCTCTAGGACCAGACTGCTGACTTTCTCCTATCTCCCGATCAGTTAGTGATGGCCTATACTGAGAATAGACCATCACTTAAAAAAGCCTGGACTACTGTAACATGCAAGTTCCTAAAGCTCTTTGCCACTGTATATAAGATAAAAATATGCTTCCATTATACCGTGGGTATTTTAATCATACTTAATCATCTTGTTTTTCACAAGATTTTGTAGCACATATGTTTAAAAAATGTATGTTTGTGTTCAAAATCTTCCGATATGCATGAAAGGATAGAGTTTAATTATGATATTAATTATTGATATTATCAGAATGTAGCCAATGGCATAATATTAATTAAAGGAGAACTAAACATAAAACATAATTACATTTATGATGATAGTAAACGTCTCTAATGATGCATTTCAAAATTATAAGATCTTAATTTTTACATTAATCTGCTTGTAGTTCAAGACTCCGATTCAAGTGTACCACAGCTAAAATAAAAACCTCACTTTTTACCACTGTTGACCATAATGGCTCGGGATGTTTTGATTCTAAATGATAAAGATTTACCAGTAGTTTTTCTCTCCTACATCTGTCTTTATCTATCATTTGTGTCATGCAACAAATTCATCACATTCTTATACAGATATTCACAGTTAAATGGGTCTATATTTAAATTAGACAGCATCTTGTAGCTTTGTAAACCCTAGTAGGTAGGGTAGTCTCTCTGTACCTGTCACTCAGTGCCATGGAATTAAAGGCACCATAAAATAAATAATAATGTGTTAATTTTCTTAATGTAGGTACCTAGCAAACAATAAATGTTAATTTGTGATTTTAGTTTACAACGCTGCTGATAGGTATGTCAGTATTAGGTATATTTCAGATATCTGTAAGGCTACATTTACACTAGTGTTTCTATTTTCCAGTATTGAGATCCTATGATTGAGAAAAATGCTTCCGTTTTGTCCCCGTTCATTGTAAATGGGAACAGAACATAACTGAACAGAACGGAATGCTCCAAAAAGCATTCTGTTCCATTTGGTTGTGTTCCCATACCAGAGAGAAAACCGCAGCATGGGGACATTCTCTGTGTCTGGAGAAGGGGACATCTTCTGAGTCTGGAGGAAAGAAGGTTTGTACACAAACACAGAAGAGGGGGCATGGCTTGCTCATGGCAGCGTAACGACGTGTGGTGCAGCAGCTCTTCCCCCACTTATACTAAATCTGCTATCTTCTGGTGGTGTCAACTCCACTAACCTGGATATATGGGAAGGAAAACAGCAAGGGGGCAAGCGGAGCCCAACCAACAGTGTGAGGGAGCCAGCATTCAGAAGTTTTTTGTTTCCCAGCTAAATGCGGCAAGGCAGCAGGAGGCTAACAAGATGGCTGCCGGCACCTTCACCCCACTCCCAGACCGTGGTGTGCGCTCGTCAACATCAGAGAAGGACTCCCACAGTCCCTCCTCATGGGCCTCAGATGGCAGCTGGGACCTTCAAACTTAGTTAAGGGATTACAGCCAGGACACCCATCACCCAGAACATTACTAGGCTAGTACCACCTAAGTGCTAAATTGCCACCATACAACCAGCCTCCATAATCCTTCCCTGATTTGAGGGCTGCGATATACCTGCTCCCACAAAATATTGATCGATCGGTGCAAGATGCCTTCTTCCACAAAATACTGATTGAGGGGTTTGATATACCTGCTTCCAACAAATATTGATTGAGGCCTGCGATATACCTGATTCCACAAGATATTTATTGAGGGGTGCGATATACCTGCTTCCACCAAATATTGATTGAGGCCTGCGATATACCTGCTTCCACAAAATACTGAATGAGGGGTACGATATACCTTCTTTCACCAAATATTTATTAAGGGGTTCTATATAACTGCTTCCACAAAATACTGATTAAGGGCTTTGATATACCTGCTTCCACAAAATACTGATTGAGGTGTGTGATACGCCTGCTTCCACCAAATATTTATTAAGGGGTTCTATATACCTGCTTCAACAAAATACTGATTGAGGGGTGTGATATACCTGCTTCCACAAAATACTGATTCAGGGCTGCGATATACCTGCTTCCACAAAATGCTGATTAAGGGGTTTGATATATCTGCTTCCACAAAATACTCATTGAGGGGTGCAATATACCTGCTTCCACCAAATAATGATTGAGGCCTGCGATATACCTGCTTCTACAAAATACTGATTGAGGGGTGCGATATACCTACTTCCACAAAATACTGATTAAGGTGTTTGATATACCTGTTTCCAACAAATATTGATTGAGGCATGTGATATACGTGCTTGAACAAAATATTGATTGAGCGGTGAGATACACCTGCTTCCACCAAATATTGATTAAGGGGTTCTATATACCTGCTTGTCAGCTCCAGTAAGCAGGGGACCAGGAAAGCAGGGCAGGCCAGACAGGTGTTGGTAGTGGGAGACTCCATTATTAGGGGAACAGATAGGACGATCTGTCACAAAGATTGTGATCATCGAACAGTGTGCTGTCTTCCCGGCGCTAGAGTTTGACACATCGCGGATCGGGTTGACAGATTACTGGGAGGTGCTGGAGAAGATCCAGCGGTCATGGTCCATATCGGAGCCAATGACAAAATTAGAGGAAGGTGGAGAGTCCTTAAAAATGATTTCAGGGATTTAGGTCAAAAGCTTAGGGCAAGGACCTCAAAAGTAGTATTTTCTGAAATACTGCCTGTACCACGAGCCACACAAGAAAGGCAGCGGGAGATTTGGGAAGTTAACAAGTGTCTCAAGAACTGGTGTAGGAAGGAGGGGTTCGGGTTCTTGGAGAACTGGGCTGAATTCTCTGTCGGCTACAGGCTTTATCGTAGGGACAGGCTGCACCTCAATGGGGAAGGGGCAGCTATGTTGGGGAGAAAGATAGCTAGAAGGTTGGAGGAGTGTTTAAACTAGGGACTGGGGGGAGAGTAATTACATTATAGGAGGGGAAGATAGTGCAGATAGAGACCAGGAGTGAGGTAGTGTGACTGGGGAAGGAATGGAAGGGGGGACTAGAACAGTTCAGAATGAAAGGTGTAGGGTAACAAATATACATAAACCTCTCAAATATATGTATACTAATGCCAGAAGCCTGACTAACAAGACAGGTGAACTGGAATTAGTGATGTGTGAGGAGGACTATGACATAGTGGGAATAACTGAGACATGGCTGGATGATAGCTATGACTGGGCAGTTAATATAAAAGGTTACAATCTGTTTAGAAAGGATAGTCAAAACTGGAGAGGGGGAGGGGTCTGCCTTTATGTGAAGTCCTGTCTAAAGCCCACAATTCGAGAAGACATTTGTGAGGGACAAGAACATGTGGAGTTACTGTGGGTAGAAATACATGGAGGCAAACACAATAATTAATTACTAATAGGAGTTTATTATAAACCACAGAAAATCTATTACTAAACGAGATAGATGAGGCGGCAATTCATAATTAAGTCGTTATTATGGGGGACTTCAACTACCCAGATATAGACTGAGAAACTGAAAGCTGTAGATCCCATAAAGGAAACAGGTTCTTGGCAATAGCCAAAGACAATTACCTTTCCCAACTGGTTCAGGACCCCACTAGAGGGACGGTGATACTGGACTTAGTATTAACCAATAGACCTGACAGAACAACATATGTGCAGGTTGGGGAAAACCTAGGAAACAGTGACCATAAAGTAATAACCTTCCAAATATCCTTCAAATGAGAGTTTCTAAAGGTAGGAACAAAAATACCAAACTTCAAAAAAGCAAAATTTATCCAACTAAGCGAGGCCATAGGCCTAACTAACTGGGACAAAGTCTTTAAAAATAAAAATACAACCACAAAATGGGAGATTTGTAAAAGCATTGTAGCATCTAATTGTGAGAGGTACATACCTCATAGGAATAAAAGGCTAAGAAACAATAAGAAACCAATGTGGATGAATAGAACCGTAAAGAACGCAATAAGTGACACAAAGAAAGCATATAAATCACTAAAACAGGAGGGGAGCCAAGAAGCACTGATAAACTATAAGGAAAAAAATAGAATATGTAAAAAACTATTAAAAATTGCCAAACTAGAGACCGAGAGATTAATTGCCAAAGAGAGTAAAACTAACCCTAAAATGTTCTTCAATTATATAATTGGTAAAAAATATAAATCTGAAGGAGTCGGCCCTCTACATAGCAATGAGAGGGGTGTTGCAGAGAGCGACGAAGATAAAGCAAAACTATTAAATATTTTTTTTCTCCACTATATTCACTGAGGAAAATAAACTGTCAGATAAAATGCAGAATGTAAAAGTAAATTCCCCATTAAAAGTGCCCTGTCTTACCCAGGAAGAAGTACAACAGCGACTTAAAAAGATTAAAATAGACAAATCCCCAGGACCGGATGGCATAAACCCCAGTATCCTAAGGGAATTAAGTGATGTCATAGCCAGACCATTATTTCTGATATTTTTCGGATTCTATACTGACAGAGAATGTTCCACAGGATTGGCGCATAGCAAATGTGGTGCCAATATTCAAAAAGGGTCCAAAAACAGAGCCTTGAAATTATAGGACAGTAAGTTTAACATCTGTTATTGGTAAACTGTTTGAAGGGTTTCTAAGAGATGCTATCTTGGAGTATCTCAATGAAAATAAGCAAATAATGCCATATCAGCATGGCTTCATGAGGGATCGGTCATGCCAAACGAATTTAATCAGTTTCTATGAGGAGGTAAGTTCTAGACTTGACAGCGGGCGAATCAATGGATGTCGTATATCTGGACTTCTCCAAAGCATTTGACACTGTACCTCATAAAAGGTTAGTATATAAAATGAGAATGTTTGGACTGGGAGAAATAGTCTGTATGTGGGTAAGTAACTGGCTGAGTAATAGAAAACAGAGGGTGGTTATTAACGGTACACACTCAGATTGGGTCACTATCACTAGTGGGGTACCTCAGGGGTCAGTATTGGAACCTATTCTCTTCAATATATTTATTAATGATCTTGTAGAAGGCTTGCACAGTAAAATATCAATTTTTGCAGAAGACACTAAACTGTGTAAAGTAATTAACACTGAAGAGGACAGTTTTCTGCTACAGAGGGATCTGGATAGATTGGAGTATTGGGAAGAGAAATGGCAGATGAGGTTTAACACTGACAAATGTAAAGTTATGCACATGGGAAGGAATAATGCAAGTCACCCGTACATACTAAATGGTAAAACACTCAGTAACACTAACATGGAAAGGGATCTAGGAATTTTAATAAACAGCAAACTAAGCTGCAAAAAAACAGTGTCAGGCAGCTACTGCCAAAGCCAATAAGATAATGGGTTGCATCAAAAGTGGCATAGATTCCCGTGATGAGAACATAGTCCTACCACTTTACAAATCACTAGTCAGACCACACATGGAGTACTGTGTACAGTTCTGAGCTCCTGTGAACAAGGCAGACATAGCAGTGCTGGAGAGCGTTCAGAGGAAGGCAACTAAAGTAATAACTGGAATGGGGCAACTACAGTACCCTGAAAGGTTAACAAAATTAGGATTATTCACCTTAAAAAAAATGACTGAGGGGAGATTTAATATCTATGTATAAATATATCAGGGGTCAGTACAGAGATCTCTCCCATAATCTATTTATCCCCCGGACTGTAACGAGTGTACATCCTCTGCATCTAGAGGAAAGAAAGTTTGTACACAAACATAGAAAGGATTCTTCACGGTAAGAGCAGTGAGGCTATGGAACTCCCGGCCTGAGGAGGTGGTAATGGTTAGTATAATAAAGGAATTCAAGAGGGGACTGGATGTATTTCTGGAGTGTAATAATATTACAGGTTATAGCTACTAGAGAGGGGTCGTTGATCCAGGGAGTTATTCTGATTACCTGATTGGAGTCGGAAGGAAATTTTTCCCATTAAGCGCGGAAAATTGGCTTCTGTCTCACAGTTTTTTCCCCCCTTCTTCTGGATCAACTTGTAGGAAATAGGCCAAACTGGATGGACAAATGTCTTTTTTCGGTCTTGTATACTATGTTACTATGTTACCTGTTTCCACAAAATACTGATTGAGGGGTGCGATATACCTGCTTCTACTAAATATTGATTTAGACCTGTGAAATACCTACTTCCACAAAATACTGATTGAGGAGTGCGATATACCTGCTTATACTAAATATTGATTGAGGCCTGCAATATACCTGCTTCCGCAAAATACTGATTAAGGGGTTTTATATACCTGTTTCCACCAAATATTGATTGAGGCCTGCGATGTAAGTGCTTTCACAAAATACTGATTTAGGGGTGCGATATAACTGCTTCCACCAAATATTGATTAAGGTGTTCTATATGCCTGCTTCCACAAAATACTGATTGAGGGGTTTGACATTCCTGCTTCCACCAAATATTGATTGAGGCCTGAGATGTACCTGCTTGCACAAAATACTGATTAAAGGGTTCTATGTACCTGCTTCCACAAAATACTGATTAAGGGGTTTGATATACCTGTTTCCACCAAATAATGATTAAGGCCTGCAATATATGTGCTTCCACAAAATAGTGATTGAGGGGTGCGATATACCTGCTTCCACCAAATATTTATTAAAGGGTTCTATATACTTGCTTCCACAAACTGCTGATTGAGGGGTTTGATACACTTGCTTCCACTAAATATTGATTCAGGCCTGCGATATACCTACTTCCACAAAATACTGATTAAGGGGTTTCATAAAGCTGCTTCAACAAAATGCTGATTGAGGCCTGCGACATACCTGCTTGCACAAAATATTGAGAAAGGGGTTTGAAATAGCTGTTTCCACCAGATATTGATTGAGGCTTGCGATATACCTGCTTCCACAAAATACTGATAAAAAGGATTGATATACCTTCTTCCACCAAATATTGATTGAGGCCTGCAATATACCTGCTTCCACAAAATATTGATTGAGGGGTGCGATATACCTGCTTCCACCAAATATTGATTGAGGCCTGCGATATTCCTGCTTCCACAAAATACTGATTAAGGGGTTTGATATACCTGCTTCCACAAAATACTGATTGAGGGGTTTGATATACCTGCTTCCACAAAATACTGAATAAGACGTTTGATATACCTGCTTCTATAAAATATTGATTGAGGGGTGCGACATACCTGCTTCTACAAAATATTGATTAAGGGGATGGATATACCTACTTTCACTAAATATTGATTGAGGCCTGCAATATATCTGCTTGCACAAGATACTGATTAAGGGGTTTGATATAGCTGTTTCCAACAAACATTGATTGAGGCCTGCGATATATCTGCTTACACAAAATACTGATTGAGGAGTGCAATATACCTACTTCCACAAAATACTGATTAAGAGGTTTCATATACCTGTTTCCACCAAATATTGATTGAGGCCTGCGATATACATTCTTCCACAAAATACTGATTGAGGGGTGAGATATACCTGCTTACAACAAATATTGATTAAGGGGTTCAATATACCTGCTTCCACAAAATACTGATTAAGGGGTTTGATATACCTGCTTCCACAAAATACTGATTAAGGGGTTTGAAATACCTGCTTCTATCAAATATTGATTGAGTGGTGCGACATACCTGCTTCCACAAAATATTGATTAAGGGGTTTGATATACCTGCTTCCACAAAAAAATCATTGAGGCCTGCGATATACCTGCTACACAAAATACTGATTGAGGGATGCGATATAGCTGCCTCCACCAAATATTGATTAAGGGGTTCTTAATACCTGCTTCCACAAAATACTGATTAAGGGGTTTGATATACCTGCTTCCACAAAAAATCATTGAGGGGTGCAATATGCCTGCTTCCACCAAATATTGACTGAGGCCTGCGATATACCTGCTTCCGCAAAATACTGATTGAGGGGTGCGATATGCCTGCTTCCACCAAATATTGATTATGGGGTTCTATATACATGCTTCCACAAAATAATGATTAAGGGGTTTGATATACCTGTTTCCACCAAATATTGATTATGGCCTGCGATATATGTGCTTCCACAAAATAGTGATTGAGGGGTGCGATATACCTGCTTCCACCAAATATTGATTACAGGGTTCTAAATACTTGCTTCCACAAACTGCTGATTGCGGCCTGCAACATACTTGCTTCCACAAAATATTGATTAAGGTTGTTTATATACCTGCTTCCACTAAATATTGATTGAGGCCTGCGATATACCTCCTTCTACAAAATACTGATTGTGGGGGGGCGGAGCTTGCACCGAGAGTGGATGGCGGTTTGAGAGTGTAGCTCCGTCTGCAGCATTGCCCTAAAAGCTTGGTATTACTGCCTGACCGACCTATGATGGTGAGGATAGGTGGCTCTAAACCTGGAGAACACCAGGGTCAGCCAAAACCGGCGATTACAAGTGGAGAGATGGAGAAATTTATGAAGAAAGCCGCAGCCTCATATGTAGCGCGATATGGCAAGATGGCGCCGGCCTCCCCCTCGTGTACCCGGACGCAAGCCTGTAGACTTCGATGAACGGCCGCAGGGAGGTGAGCCTGATACAGACACTCTACCTATATCGCGCTCCTTTTTGAAAGAGACACTGGCCTCCTCTCTAGCGACTGCCCTGGAGCTCATTAGTTCAGACATCGCGGACATTAAATAAGATATCCGTCATGTGGGCAGGAGAGTTGAAGCGCTAGAAGATGCCCAAACCCCTATGCTTCAACATCAGAGGGCAGTGGAACGACACTTAGCCTCTATTTAGGCCAATATGAACTCCCTTTACTGCGCCCTAGAAGATCAGGAAAACAGGGGACGGCGCAATAACTTACGCTTTAGAGGCCTACCAGAAACCATCCCGCCGGGTGATATCTCCAATACTATCGTCCAGCTTTGCCTCTCCCTGCTAGGCCCAGATACGGCCCATGAAGTAATCCTGGAACGCGCACACAGGGCTTTAAGGCCTAAACCACTGCCGACGGCCCCGCCAAGGCATATCGTTTGCAAATTTTCCAGTTTTCAAGTGAAGGCAGCGGTCCTATCTAGGGCTAGAGGAGCCAAGACAGTGACGTGGGATAACCATGAAGTCCTTAAATTCCAGGACTTGGCCCAATCCACGTTGTTAAAGAGAAGAGCATTGAAGCCCCTCACGGACTGGCTCCATTCGCTTCCATTATTGGTGTCTGTGTTTTATCTTTCGCCCTATATTCTGCTCCTTCTTTGTCCTTCCTGGGCCTCCACCTAGGATCCGTTCCTAAACACCTGTTCATGTGGAAGCTCTCCCTCACACTCTGCTGTCTCATCTGCCTTTTAAGGCACTCTGCCTTCTTAGAGCTTGCATATCTTCTCTCCTTTTATTTCTTGTCATTCCATTTCTTCTTTTTCTATTTCATCCTGGCCACTTCCCTGTAACAATACATTATGACTATGTCGGGTGCTCCTGGGGTGCCTTCGGTGCCTTAGGTTATTACTGCATATTTGATATATGATGCATTTATGGGCTATCACATTTTCTGTTATGCCTTCACTATCTATCCTCCTTCCTCTTCTTTCTAGCTCATCTTTTATTCCACTCCTGTGTCCCTTTTCTCCAAAGTACTCCCATAGCTCAGGAAGTGCAATCATCCCAGCTTTCTGGTATTTCTTCTTCTTACTCCTCTTCTTTCAGGTGCTGTCCACCTTCTTCTTCTCCTCTGGGTTATCATTATGGTTCAGGGCGATGCTAAACCATGATCTCATTCCCCTTCTTTCTCGCTCTCTCCTCTCCCAATTTTCCCCTTTCTATCACTCCGTTAATGTCTATTTTGATTAATAGTGAGTCATATTCTGTGCTCCTTTTATCTGGAGCTGATACATACCACCTGGTACTGACCAGATTCGGCTTGCCATGTGGTACTATTGTTCTAGTTTTGAAGTTTCAGTTTCTGGTTTTGTTTGTTTTAGACAGTGTCTCTATGCTATATACAATAAGATGTCATGTTTTTGCTTCTCATGTGATATGATTCCTATAGGTGGGCCCCCTGGACCCGGGAATCGGTCCACACTCCTTGTCATCAGATATGACAGAATTACAGATAGCTTTGTATAATGTTAAGGGCTTTAATGCCCCCTCGAAAAGGTGTCAGATTTTTGCTCATCTTAAGAGGAAAAACTGTTCTGTCATTCTCGTGCAAGAGACCCACTTCCGTTTTAACCATTATCCGAATCTATCTTATTCTAGATTCCCAGAATGGTTCCACTGTGGTTCTGGTTCCTCGGCCTCTAGGGGGGGTCCGCATAGGCTTCAAGAGAGGGATTCCTTTCCAACTGCTGGCACAAATTCAAGACCCAGAGGGTAACTACTTGCTACTGAAAGGTACCATTGCTAATCAAATCTACACTTTCATAAATGTGTATGCACCTAACACCGGCCAGTTCGAATGGTTCATTGGGATGCTCCCTATTGTTGAATCCTTCATGGAGGGAGTCACCATTATGGGAGGAGACTTTATTCTCACCTTCGAACCTAGACTGGACACTACCTCTCATAGATCGTCACTCTTGTCCAAAACTTTGACCTCCCTTAAGAAAAAATTCCTAGCATTAGGCCTAATAGATACTTGGCGGACTCTAAACCCCCTGACAAAAGATTATACATTCTACTCCAATCTTCACCACTCCTACCATAGACTGGACTATATACTAATATCTAAACGACACATTAATCTCTGTTCCAAATCCTATATAGACTCTATCTTCCTTTCAGACCACTCCCCTGTTCTGACTACCATCCAGGCTCCTCAGATCCCTCCCAAATCCTACAGATGGCGGCTAAATGAACAATTGCTTTCCTCTACAGAATATGTAGCGTACATTAAGAAACATGTTGAAGAATTCTTCCAATTAAACAATCACCCTGACATTTCACCACATGTTCTTTGGGACTCCCATAAGGCAGGAATTAGAGGGCATTTCATCAGCCTAGGTTCCCAACGTAAGAAAAAGCGGACTGCACTGATATCCTCCCTCCTGTCAGAGATCCACAGGATTGAGGTGATACATAAGAAATCTCTTCAAAATGCCCACCTCCTCAGGCTTAACTCTTTTCGAGCTGAACTGAAGAATCTTTTGGACTCGCAATCAGAAAAATTCCAACTTTATTCTAAATATAAATACTTTGCGCATGGCGACAAAGTTTCGAAGTTTATGATGTCCAGAGTGAAAAGCAGGAAGGCTAGAAGCTATGTTACCAGGATAGTCAAGCCTGACGGAGGTCAAGCTACCACTACTGCTGACATAGCACACCAATTCCAAGCCTACTATCAATCCCTTTACAACATTAACGCTCCTGCACCTTCAAATATTCTCACATCTGACTCTAATCTCATTCATACATTCCTTCAACATGCCAACCTTCCCAGGCTAGATCCCTGTCAAATTGATGC
The DNA here is from genome assembly GCA_033119425.1 of Bufotes viridis. Taxonomy (NCBI): domain Eukaryota; kingdom Metazoa; phylum Chordata; class Amphibia; order Anura; family Bufonidae; genus Bufotes; species Bufotes viridis. The sequence continues at coordinate 229,046,582 of CM065590.1, forward strand.
CTTAAGTGCTCCCTTCTTACCCGAGGAACTATTGACTGCCATCAAACTATTACCTAAAGGAAAGGCCCCTGGACCAGATGGCCTATTGGCGTTATATTACTCCACCCTTAAACATTCCTTATGTCCTCATCTCCTACAGGTATGTAATGCAGCTCTGACCGGCCTCCCATTGTCCCCAGAAATGACGAAAGCTAATATCACTATAATTCCTAAAGAGGGAAAGGATCCCTCCTCATGTGCCAACTATCGCCCCATCTCATTACTGAATATAGACCTTAAACTCCTTGCTAAGATTTTGGCTTCCCGTCTTTCCCCTTTGTTGCCCCAGCTAATTCATAAAGACCAAACGGGGTTTGTTATAGGTAGAGAGGGCAAAGACAACTGTACAAGAATTATCAATGCCATTTCCTATGCCACTAGTCATTGCCTGCCCCTGGTCCTCCTTAGCACCAACGCTGAGAAAGCATTCGACCGTGTGAATTGGGACTACATGAGGAGGGCACTTAAGAGCTTTGGCCTTCCTGAAGCTTTTGTTACGGCGATCTTCTCTATGTATCACAATGCCTCGGCGTCGGTGCTGGTGAATGACACATGCTCCCCCCTCTTTCTTATCAAGAACGGGACAAGACAGGGGTGCCCCCTTTCGCCCCTGATCTTTGTTTTGGCCATGGAGCCGTTACTCCAACTAATCAGGCAAAACACCCATATTAAATGACTATCCATGGGTGGTCATGAACATACAGTTGCGGCATTTGCCGACGACCTTCTGGTCCTAACCACTAATCCAGATAAATCTCTACCCCTGCTTACAAACCTATTTGAGCAATTTGTCAGGTTATCTAATTTTAAAGTAAATATGAATAAATCCTTTGTCCTTGATATCGGTCTCCCCCCAGAACTTAGAGCTGCCCTATCCCAACATTCACCTTTTAACTGGAAGGCTCCTTCTATTACCTACCTTGGGGTTAAACTCTGCTCAGATCCATACAAATTCTTTCACTTAAACTACACCCCCCTTTTACACTCTATACGGGAACAACTGTCTTCTTTGAACACTCCAACTCTCTCATGGTTTGGCCGCAAAAATATGGTAACCTCTTTAGTGATCCCTAGATTAAATTACCTCCAACAAGTCCTCCCCATACCTATTCCCAAAACTTTCTATGCTGCCCTAAACAAATTAATCAGGTCCTTCATTTGGAACAACAAACACCCGCGCATTGCACTCTCTACCTTGATTAGACCCAGGCTATATGGTGGAATAGGACTCCCTAATGCAAATCTATATTATAAGGCTATTCTTTTGGCCAGGTCCGTGGACTGGTTCAGAAATACCGCACATAAATCCTGGATTAATATGGAATCTGCCCAATCACAGCACTCCTTTAGAAATCTCTTAACTGGGCCGCATGAACGTGACAAATTTCCGCCACACTCTCCCCCCACTGTTAAAGCCACATTAGCAGCTTGGGATTGGTTTATCATCTCACCATGGGGTTTTCCCCTGCCCTCACCGATACTCCAAGTAAAGGACATTATTGCACTAGCACCTAAGGCACTTACTGACAGTCTTCCTACATCTCTAAGAACGCTGGACACCCCTGTAGTCAAGTTATTTGACAGTGCAGGGATGATCACTGAGACTTCTATACTTGCATCTTACCCTGACTTAATTAAATACCGCCAAGGTGCCCGTTTTCTCTTGTCATACATCTCCCAGCATATCCTGCTCTCGTCCCTACTCAGGCCACTTACCTAGTTCGAGAGTCTCATTTCTAGCCCTGTCCAACCCGTAAAGCTTATATCAAAACTTTATAAGCGACTAAGTAGCCCAATCCTCATGCCAAAACCAGCATTTGTGGGGCTGTGGAAGAAGGACCTAGATGTCTTTTTCTCTGATATCCAGCAATCTAAATTGTTTCTGACTCCCCACACTTCATCGAGATGTGTCAGGATCCAGGAGAATGGATACAAATTGCTCTCTAGGTGGTATAAAACACCCGATATTACGTTTAGATTCTCCTCCCAGGGTTCGGACAGGTGCTGGAGATGCAAAACCGACAGAGGTTCATTTTACCATATTTGGTGGTCCTGCCCAATTGTAGCCAAGTGGTGGAGCTCCATTTTTGACAAATGTAATGCAATATCTAACACGAAAGTAGCTCCCAACCCCCTTCTAGCTTTTCTTAACCTAGATCAGACAGACCCTTCAATTACACACTCTTATTTATTCCGTCAACTGTTATGTGCGGCTCGCTTATTGTTGCCGAGACATTGGCTTACCCCAGAAACCCCTACTTTGGAGCATTGGCTCAATAAAATTGACTCCCTTTATCGGTTTGAAGAAATAGCGGCATGGGAGACATACTCCCATAGAAAATTCTAAGTTAGATGGCTAGCTTGGGAACGTTTTAGATATTTGAAAGTGTAATTAAGCATTTACATGATGTACTTTTACAAGTATTGTGTTTATGATGTACCTGAGACAATGTCTTAAGATTCTGTTTTAAGGTTAACTAGTTGTCTGCTTCTCATTATTGTAACTAGTTCAGACTTGTATTATTCTCTTGCATCGACATCTCCCATTGTGACGCTGAACAATATATACCTGTCTGTAACTGCTTTCTTATTAATAAAAATTTATAAAACAAAAAAAATACTGATTGTGGGGTGCAATATAACTGCTTCCACAAAATATTGATTAAGAGGTTCTATATGCTTGCTTCCACAATATACTGATTGAGGGGTGCGACATACCTGCTTCCACCAAATATTGATTAAGTATTAAAGAGAAGTGAATACCGCACTAAAGTCCAGAAGTGAGGAATTGGGTGCAACCTCTGGTAGAATCACTCAGTCTACCAAAAAAAAGAAATGTAATTGATAAAATGAGTGAGGTGCACTCTCAATATACGGGCTAAAGAGTTAATTATCAAAACAATAAATTTATTAAGGACTCATCCAAATAGACTTGTGTGCTTCGCATATACAGGTTTGAATGACAACAATCCTATTAAGTCTAACGTAAAAAAGGTGATCAGGATATACACATAATTACAATAAAACGCAATAAAATAGCACCAATTAAAGTGGCCACAATCTACTAGGTGTCAATTGCAATGATAACTGTGTAAAGAGGTGTAAAACGTCTATAGATAAGGCAAAGTGTATATGCCACTTAAAGTTCCATATATCTATAAAACATCCGGAGATCGAGCCAGTCTTTTAGTTCCTTATAAAGTTAGAACAGGAGTGGCGTCCCACTCTATCAAATTCACAGCGGCGTCCCACTGTTGTAAATGTAGCGATCGCCAGAAAATTATTAATAAGTTGGAACAGTCTTACCAGGGGCCAAGGTGCCTGACGGAGTTCCCTACTGTATGTGATGGTAGCGATATTGTCGATAAAGCTTGTCTACCGCTCTCCAACCAGTCTCAGGGGTCCGAATGCATGCGGCGTCCTACCACGCCAGTTTGTTCACGTGGTTGTTTGTTCGTGCTCAGGGAGAGGAATGCGAGGAGGACGCTCAGCACATACACTGCTCCTGAGGTGAAGTGGGACCGCTGCGTAGAGACCTGTGAGACCTGAAAGAATATAATCGGTGCAAAGAGACCAATCGGCGCGAACAAACAACCACGTGGACAAACTGGCGTGGTAGGACGCCGCATGCATTCGGACCCCTGAGACTGGATGGAGAGCGGTAGACAAGCTTTATCGACAATATCGCTACCATCACATACAGTAGGGAACTCCGTCAGGCACCTTGGCCCCTGGTAAGACTGTTCCAACTTATTAATAATTTTCTGGCGATCGCTACATTTACAACAGTGGGACGCCGCTGTGAATTGGATAGAGTGGGACGCCACTCCTGTTCTAACTTTATAAGGAACTAAAAGACTGGCTCGATCTCCGGATGTTTTATAGATATATGGAACTTTAAGTGGCATATACACTTTGCCTTATCTATAGACGTTTTACACCTCTTTACACAGTGATCATTGCAATTGACACCTGGTAGATTGTGGCCACTTTAATTGGTGCTATTTTATTGCGTTTTATTGTAATTATGTGTATATCCTGATCACCTTTTTTACGTTAGACTTAATAGGATTGTGTTCATTCAAACCTGTATATGCGAAGCACACAAGTCTATTTGGATGAGTCCTTAATAAATTTATTGTTTTGATAATTAACTCTTTAGCCCGGATATTGAGAGTGCACCTCACTCATTTTATCAATTACAAATATTGATTAAGGCCTGAGATATACCTGCTTCCACAAAATAATGATGGAGGGGTGCGGTATACCTGCTTCCACCAAATATTGATTGAGGCATATGATACACCTGCTTCCACAAAATACTGATTGAGGGGTGCGATATACCTGTTTCTACCAAATATTAATTAAGGGGTTCTATATACCTGCTTCCACAAAATAGTGATTGAGCGGTGCGATATACCTGCTTCCACCAAATATTGATTCAGTGGTTCTATATACCTGCTTCAACAAAATGATGATTGAGGCCTGCGACATACAGTTGTGTTCAAAATTATTCAACCCCCAATGCTGTAAAGGGTTTTAGGGAATTTAGTGTACATTTGTAATTGTGTTCAGAATGAAATCTTACAAGGACTTTTTAAAGAACCAAATGCAACTAAAATGAGATCAATTGTTTTTGTAATACAGTATTAAATGTTTTTTTTGTGATTTCTTTATTGACACAATTATTCAACCCCTTAAAGACCACCACTCTTAAGAACAGAGGTTCATTCAAGTGTTTTCGATCAGGTATTGAAAACACCTGTGGATGTCCAGGAGCAGCAATCACGCATAATAAGCACCAATTAGGCAGATTTAAAATTACTGTGATACTCAGCTCCTTCTAAACATTTACTGGTGTGTTTACCAACATGGTGAAGTCAAGAGAATGGTCCAGGAAGACAAGAGAAGAGGTGATTTCTCTTCACAGGAAGGGCAATGGCTATAAGAAGATTGCAAAGATGTTAAACATACCAAAAGACACCATAGGAAGCATCATTCGCAAATTCAAGGCAAAGGGCACTGTTGAAACGCTACCTGGTCGTGGCAGAAAAAAGATGCTGACTTCGACTGCTGTGTGCTACCTGAAGCGCAAAGTGGAGAAAATTCCCCGTGTGACTGCTGAGGAACTGAAAAAAGATTTGTCAGATGCGGGTACTGAAGTTTCAGCTCAGACAATAAGGCGCACACTGCGTAATGAAGGCCTCCATGCCAGAACTCACAGGCACACCCCCTTGCTCTCTCCAAAGAATAAGAAGAGTCGACTGCAGTATGCCAAAAGTCATGTGGACAAACCACAAAAGTTTTGGGATAGTGTTCTGTGGACTGATGAAACAAAATTAGAACTGTTTGGGCCCATGGATCAACGCTATGTTTGGAGGAGGAAGAACAAGGCCTATGAAGAAAAGAACACCTTGCCTACTGTGAAGCATGGCGGGGGGTCAATCATGCTTTGGGGCTGTTTTGCTTCTACAGGTACAGGGAAGCTTTAGCGTGTGCAAGGTACCATGAATTCTCTTCAGTACCAAGCGATATTGGATGAAAATGTGATGCAGTCCGTCACAAACCTGAGGCTTGGGAGACGTTGGACCTTTCAACAGGACAATGATCCTGAGCATACCTCCAAGTCCACTAGAGCATGGTTGCAGATTAAAGGCTGGAACATTTTGAAGTGGCCATCGCAGTCACCAAACATAAATCCGATTGAGAACCTCTGGTGGGACTTAAAGAAAGCAGTTGCAGCGCGCAAGCCTAAGAATGTGACTGAACTGGAGGCTTTTGCCCATGAAGAATGGGCGAAGATACCCGTAGATCGCTGCAAGACACTTGTGTCAAGCTATGCTTCACGTTTAAAAGCTGTTATAACTGGAAAAGGATGTTGTACTAAGTACTAAGATTGAATGTCACTTGGGGGTTGAATAAAACTGATAATGATGTGAGCACAGAAAAGACATTTGTGGTTATTTTATTATAAATGTTATGTTATATTTGTCTGACTTACAAGTGCCTCTTTGATTTAATTGTAAACAAGATGACTGAAATGATCAAAATCAATGTCAAACTGGCCAAAACACTCAATTTCAGTGGGGGTTGAATAATTTTGAACACAACTGTACCTACTTCCACAAAATATTCAGGTGATTGATATACCTGCTTCCACTAAATATTGATTGAGGCCTGCAATATACCTGCATCCACAAAATACTGATTAGGGGGTAGGAAATAGCTGTTTGCAACAAATATTGATTAAGGCCTGCGATATACCTACTTCCACAAAATTCTGATAAAGAGGAATGATATACCTTCTTCCAACAAATATTGATTGAGGCCTGCAATATATACGTGCTTCTACAAAATATTGATTGAGGGGTGCGATATACTTGTTTCCGCCAAATATTGATTGAGGCCTGTGAGATACCTACTTCTACAAAATACTAATTAAGAGGTTTGATATACCTGCTTTTATCAAATATTGATTGAGGGGTGCTACATACCTGCTTCCACAAAATATTGATTAAGGGGATTGATATACCTACTTCCACTAAATATTGATTGAGGCCTGCGACATACCTGCTTCCACAAAATACTGATTAAGGGGTTTTATATACCTGCTTCCACAAAATACTGATTAAGGGGTGTGATATACCTGATTTCACAAAATACTGATTAAGGGGTTTGATATACCTGCTTCCACAAAAAAATCATTGAGGGGTGCAATATACCTGCTTCCACCAAATATTGTTTGAGGCCTGTGATATACCTGCTTCCACAAAATTCAGATTGAGGGGTGCGATATACCTGCTTCCACCAAATATTGATTAAGGGGTTCTATATACCTGCTTCCACAAAATACTGATTAAGGGGTTTGATATACCTGTTTCCACCAAATAATGAATAAGGCCTGCGATATATGTGCTTCCACAAAATACTGATTGAGGGGTGCGATATACCTGTTTCTACCAAATATTAATTAAGGGGTTCTATATACCTGCTTCCACAAAATAGTGATTGAGCGGTGAGATATACCTGCTTCCACCAAATATTGATTCAGGGGTTCTATATACCTGCTTCAACAAAATGATGATTGAGGCCTGCGACATACCTACTTCCACAAAATATTCAGGTGATTGATATACCTGCTTCCACTAAATATTGATTGAGGCCTGCGATATACCTGCATCCACAAAATACTGATTAGGGGGTAGGAAATAGCTGTTTGCAACAAATATTGATTAAGGCCTGCGATATACCTACTTCCACAAAATTCTGATAAAGAGGAATGATATACCTTCTTCCAACAAATATTGATTGAGGCCTGCAATATACGTGCTTCTACAAAATATTGATTGAGGGGTGCGATATACTTGTTTCCGCCAAATATTGATTGAGGCCTGTGAGATACCTACTTCTACAAAATACTAATTAAGAGTTTTGATATACCTGCTTTTATCAAATATTGATTGAGGGGTGCTACATACCTGCTTCCACAAAATATTGATTAAGGGGATTGATATACCTACTTCCACTAAATATTGATTGAGGCCTGCGACATACCTGCTTCCACAAAATACTGATTAAGGGGTTTTATATACCTGCTCCCACAAAATACTGATTAAGGGGTGTGATATACCTGCTTCCACAAAATACTGATTAAGGGGTTTGATATACCTGTTTCCACCAAATAATGATTAAGGCCTGCAATATATGTGCTTCCACAAAATACTGATTGAGGGGTGCGATATACCTGTTTCTACCAAATATTAATTAAGGGGTGCGATATACCTGCTTCCACAAAATAGTGATTGAGTGGTGCGATATACCTGCTTCCAACAAATATTGATTCAGGGGTTCTATATACCTGCTTCAACAAAATGCTGATTGAGGCCTGCGACATACCTACTTCCACAAAATATTAAGGTGATTGATATACCTGCTTCCACTAAATATTGATTGAGGCCTGCGATATACCTGCATCCACAAAATATTGATTAGGGGGTAGGAAATAGCTGTTTCCAACAAATATTGATTAAGGCCTGCGATATACCTACTTCCACAAAATTCTGATAAAGAGGAATGATATACCTTCTTCCAACAAATATTGATTGAGGCCTGCAATATACGTGCTTCGACAAAATATTGATTGAGGGGTGCGATATACTTGTTTCTGCCAAATATTGATTGAGGCCTGCGAGATACCTGCTTCTACAAAATTCTAATTATGAGGTTTGATATACCTGCTTTTATCAAATATTGATTGAGGGGTGCGACATACCTGCTTCCACAAAATAATGATTAAGGGGATTGATATACCTACTTCCACTAAATATTGATTGAGGCCTGCGACATACCTGCTTCCACAAAATACTGATTAAGGGGTTTTATATACCTGCTTCCACAAAATACTGATTAAGGGGTGTGATATACCTGATTTCACAAAATACTGATTAAGGGGTTTGATGTACCTGCTTCCACAAAATTCAGATTGAGGGGTGTGATATACCTGCTTCCACCAAATATTGATTAAGGGGTTCTATATACCTGCTTCCACAAAATACTGATTAAGGGGTTTGATATACCTGTTTCCACCAAATATTGATTAAGGCCTGCGATATATGTGCTTCCACAAAATAGTGATTGAGGGGTGCGATATACCTGCTTCCACCAAATATTGATTAAAGGGTTCTATATACTTGCTTCCACAAACTGCTCATTGAGGCCTGCGACATACTTGCTTCCACAAAATATTGATTAAGGGGGTTGATATACCTGCTTCCACAAAATTCTGATAAAGGGGATTGATATACCTTCTTCCAAAAAATATAGAATGAGGCCTGCAATATACCTGCTTCGACAAAATATTGATTGAGGGGTGAGATATACCTGCTTCCACCAATATTGATTGAGGCCTGCGAAATACCTACTTCCACAAAATACCGATTAAGAGGTTTGATATACCTGCTTTTATCAAATATTGATTGAGGTGTGCGACATACCTGCTTCCACCAAATATTGATTGAGGCCTGTGATATACCTGCTTCCACAAAATATTGATTAAGGGGATTGATATATCTACTTCCATTAAATATTAATTGAGGCCTGCGATATACCTGCTTCCACAAAATACTGATCAAGGGGTTTGATATACCTGCTTCCACAAAATACTGATTAACCTCTTAAGGACACAGGGCGCACAGGTACGCCCTAATGTCCGAGTCCTTAAGGACAAAAGCGTACCTGTACGTCCTGTCAAGTTCCGATCACTGCCGCATGGCCGGCAGTGATCGGAACGGGGTGCCTGCTTAAATCATTTAGCAGGCACCCTGTGACAATGCCTAGGGAGGTCCTGTGACGCCCCCAGCATTGTCAATCACTACAAACCGCAGGTCAATTCAGACCTGTGGATTTGTAGTGCTTATGCAAGTTTCTGATCCCTGCGGTCCGTGACAGCAGGGATCAGAAACCTCAAATTAGCTTTATTTTCTCCCCCCCCTGCAGCCCTCAGTGTTTTTGTGCCTGCGGGCGCAGCAGGGAGAGGATTTCGGACAGTGTGGGAGGCGGGCAGGAGGCATGCGGCAGTAGGGGGGCGGGCGCGCGATTCTCCGCCCGCCCCCCATTCATCCAGGATGGCCGAGCGGTTAGATCAGAGTGTCAGCTCATTGCTGACACTCTGATTCAAACGGCTGACATCTATGCAGATGCCAGCCGTTTTAACCCCTTCCATAGGGCACAGAAAGAATGGAACGCCATGTGGTTTTTGAAAGGCGGTTTTTGCTGGACTGTTTTTTTGACACCATGTCCCATTTGAAGCCCCCCTGATGCACCCCTAGAGTAGAAACTCCAAAAAGTGACCCCGTTTAAGAAACTACACCCCTCAAGGTATTCAACACTGATTTTACAAACTTTGTTAACCCTTTAAGTGTTCCACAAGAGTTAATGGCAAATGAAGATGACATTTCAGAATTTCTATTTTTGTTACTTTGCTTCACAAAAAGTGTAATGTAGAGCAACCAAAAATTATATGTACCCTAAAATAGTACCAAAAAAATTTCCAACTTATCCCATAGTTTCCCAAATGGGGTCACTTTTTTGGAGTTTCTACTCTAGGGGTGCATCATGGGGGCTTAAAATGGGACATGGTGTCAAAAAAACAGTCCAGCAAAATCAGCCTTTCAAAAACCATATGGCGTTCCCTTTCTTCTGCGCCCTGTCGTTTGGCCATACAGTAGTTTACGACCACATATGGGGCGTTTATGCAAACTACAGAATAAGGGCAATAAATATTGAGTTATTTTTGGCTGTTAACCCTTGCTTTGTTACTGGAAAAAAATTATTAAAATGGTAAATCTTCCAAAAAAGTGAAATTCTGAAATTTTATCTCCATTTTCCATTAAATCTTATGGAACGCCTAAGGGGTTAATAAAGCTTATAAAATCAGTTTTGAATACCCTGAGGGGTTTAGTTTCTTAGATGGGGTCACTTTTCGGGAGTTTCTACTGTATGGGTGCATCAGGGGGGCTTCAAATGGGACATGGTATCAAAAAACCAGTTCAGCAAAATCTGCCTTTCAAAAACCACACGGTGCTCCTTTCCCTCTATGCCCCGCCGTGTGGCTGTACAGTGGTGTACGACCACATATGGGGTGTTTCTGTAAACCGCAGAGTCAGGGCAATAAATATTGAGTTTTGTTTGGCTGTTAACCCTTGCTTTGTTAGTGGAAAAATGGATAAAAATGGAAAATTTGGCTAAAAAGAGAAATTCTGAAATTTCATCTCCATTTGCCATCAACTCTTGTGGAACACCTGAAGGTTTAATGATGTTTGTAAAATCAGTTTTGAATACCTTGAGGGGTGTAGTTTCTAGAAGGGGGTAATTTTTGGGTGGTTTCTATTATGTAAGCCTCACAAAGTGACTTATGACCTGAACTGGTCCCTAAAATGCGGGTTTACTATGCATTATAAAAGTAGAGAAATTAAAACTTAGAAGTTTGCAATTTTTTTCAAAATTTGGGTAGATTTGGGTTTTTTTTTTATATAAAAATGATTTTTTTTGCTCAATTTTACCAGTGTTATGAAGTACAATATGTGACGAAAAAACAATCTCAGAATGGCCTGTATAAGTAAAAGCGTTTTAAAGTTATCACCACATAAACTGACACTGGTCAGATTTACAAAAAATGGCCTGGTCCTTAAGGTGAAATATGGCCATGTCCTTAAGGGGTTAAGGGGTGTGATATACCTGATTTCACAAAATACTGATTAAGGGGTTTGATATACCTGCTTCCACAAAAAAATCATTGAGGGGTGCAATATACCCGCTTCCACTAAATATTGATTAAGGCCTGCGATATACCTGCTATCACAAAGTACTGATTGAGGGGTGCAATATACCTGCTTCCACCAAATATTGATTAAAGGGTTCTATGTACCTGCTTCCACAAAATACTGATAAAGGGGTTTGATACACCTGTTTCCACCAAATTTTGATTAAAGTCGGCGATATATGTCCTTCCACAAAATATTGATTCAGACCTGCGATATACCTCCTTCCACAAAATACTGATTAAGGGGTTTTAGAAAGCTGCTTCAACAAAATGCTGATTGAGGCCTGCGATATACCTGCTTCCACAAAATATTGATTAAGGGGATTGATATACCTGCTTCAACTAAATATTGATTGAGGCCTGCAATATACCTGCTTCCACAAAATACTATTAAAGGGGTTTGAAATAGCTGTTTCAACCAAATATTGAATGAGGCCTGCGATATACCTGCTTCCACAAAATACTGATAAAGGGGATTGACATACCTTCTTCCACCAAATATTGATTGAGGCCTACGATATACCTGATTCCACAAAATATTGATTAAGGGGTGCGATATACCTGCTTCCACCAAATATTGATTGAGGCCTGCGAGATACCTACATCCACAAAATACTGATTAAGGGGTTTGATATACCTGCTTCCACAAAATACTGATTGAGGTGTTTGATATACCTGCTTCCACAAAATACTGAATAAGAGGTTTGATATACCTGCTTCTATTAAATATTGATTGAGGGGTGCGACATACCTGTTTCCACAAAATATTGATTAAGGGGATTGATATACCTACTTCCACTAAATATTGATTTAGTCCTGTGATATATCTGCTTCCACAAGATACTGATTAAGGGGTTTGATATAGCTGTTTCCAACAAATATTGATTGAGGCCTGCGATATAACTGCTTACACAAAATACTGATTGAGGAGTGCAATATACCTACTTCCACAAATTACTGATTAAGGGGTTTCATATACCTGTTTCCACCAAATATTGATTGAGGCCTGCGATATACGTTGTTCCACAAAATACTGATTAAGGGGTGAGATATACCTGCTTCCAACGAAGATTGAATAAGGGGTTCTATATACCTGCTTCCACAAAATAATGATTGAGGTTTGATATACCTGCTTCCACAAAATACTGATTAAGGGGTTTGATACACCTGGTTCTTTCAAATATTGATTGAGGGGTGCGACATACCTGCTTCCACAAAATATTGATTAAGGGGTTTGATATACCTGCTTCCACAAAAAAAAATCAGTGAGGGGTACAATATACCTGCTTCTACCAAATATTGACTGAGGCCTGCGATATACCTGCTTCCACAAAATACTGATTGCGGGGTGCAATATAGCTGCCTCGACCAAATATTGATTAAGGGGTTCTATCTACCTGCTTCCACAAAATACTGATTAAGGGGTTTGATATACCTGTTTCCACCAAATATTGATTATTGCCTGCGATATATGTGCTTCCAAAAAATAGTGATTGAGGGGTGCGATATACCTGGTTCCACCAAATATTGATTACAGGGTTCTATATACTTTCTTCCACAAACTGCTGATTGATGCCTGCAACATACTTGCTTCCACAAAATATTGATTAAGAGGGTTGATATACCTGCTTCGACTAAATATTGATTGAGGCCTGCGATATACCTCCTTCCACAAAATACTAATTAAAGGGTTTCATATAGCTGCTTTTATCAAATATTAATTGAGTGGTTCTATATACCTGCTTCCACAAAATATTGATTAAGGGGGTTGATATACCTGCTTCCACTAAATATTGATTGAGGCCTGCGATATACCTCCTTCCACACAATACTAATTAAAGGGTTTCATATAGTTGCTTCTATCAAATATTAATTGAGTGGTTCGATATACCTGCATCCACAAAATACTGATTAAGGGGTTCTATATACCTGCTTCAACAAAATGCTGATTGAGGCCTGCGACATAGATGCTTCCACAAAATATTAATTAAGGGGATTGATATACCTGCTTCCGCTAAATATTGATTGAGGCCTGTGATATACCTGCTTCCACAAAATATCGATTGAGGTCTGCGAGATACCTGCTTCCACAAAATACTGATTTAGGGGTTTGATCTACCTGCTTCCACAAAATACTGAATAACAGGTTTGATATACCTGCTTCTATCAAATATTGATTGAGGGTTGCGACATACCTGCTTCTACAAAACATTGATTAGGGGGATTTATATACCTACTTCCACTAAATATTGATTGACGCCTGCGATATACCTGCTTCCACAAGATACTTATTAAGGGGTTTGAAATAGCTGTTTCCAACAAATATTGATTGAGGCCTGCGATAAACCTGCTTTCACAAAATACTGATTATGGGGTTTGATATACCTGCTCCAAAAAAATACTGATTAGGGGTGAGATATACCTGCTTTCACAAAATACTCATTGAGAGCTGCAATATACCTGCTTCCACCAAATAGTATTTGAGGCCTGCGATATACGTGCTTCCACAAAATACTGATTAGGGGTGCGATATACTTACTTCCACAAAATACTGATTAAGGGGTTTGATATAACTGTTTCCACCAAATATTGATTGAGGCCTATGATGTACGTGATTCCACAAAATAGTGATTGAGGGGTGCGATATACCTGCTTTCACCAAATATTGATTAAAGGGTTCTATATACCTGCTTCCACAAAATGCTGAATAAGGGGGTTGATATACCTGCTTCCACTTAATATTGATTGAAGCCTGCGATATACCTCCTTCCACAAAATACTGATTAGGGGTTTCATATAGCTGTTTCCACCAAATATTGATTGATGCCTGCAATATACCTGCTTCCACAAAATACTGATAAAGGGGATTGATATACCTGCTTCCACAAAATATTGATTGAAGGGTGCAATATACCTGCTTCCACCAAATATTGATTGAGGCCTGCGATATACCTGTTTCCAAAAAATACTGATTAAGGGGTTTGATATATGTGCTTCTATCAAATATTGATTGAGGTGTGCGATATACCTGCTTCCACCAAATATTGATTAAGGGAATTGATATACCTGCTACCACCAAATACTGATTAAGGGGTTTGATATACCTGCTTCCACAAAATACTGATTTAGGGGTTTGATATACATGCTTCCACAAAATAATGATTAAGGGGTTTGATATACCTGTTTCTACCAAATATTGATTATGGCCTGCGATATATGTGCTTCCACAATATAGTGATTGAGGGGTGCGATATACCTGGTTCCACCAAATATTGATTACAGGGTTCTATATACTTACGTCCACAAACTGCTGATTGAGGCCTGCAAAATACTTGCTTCCACAAAATATTGATTAAGGGGGTTGATATACCTGCTTCCACTAAATATTGATTGAGGCCTGCGATATACCTCCTTCCGCAAAATACTAATTAAAGGGTTTCATATAGCTGCTTCTATCAAATATTAATTGAGTGGTTCTATATACCTGCTTCCACAAAATGCTGATTAAGGGGGTTGATATACCTGCTTCCACTTAATATTGATTGAAGCCTGCGATATACCTCCTTCCACAAAATACTGATTAGGGGTTTCATATAGCTGTTTCCACCTAATATTGATTGAGGTCTGCGATATACCTGCTTCCACAAAATACTGATAAAGGGGATTGATATACCTGCTTCCACAAAATATTGGTTGAGGGGTGTAATGTACCTGCTTCCACAAAATATTGATTGAATTGTGCAATATACCTGCTTCCACCAAATATTGATTGAGGCCTGCAAGATATCTGTTTCCACAAAATACAGATTAAAGGGGTTTGATATATGTGCTTCTATCACATATTGATTTAGGTGTGCGATATACCTGCTTCCACCAAATATTAATTAAGGGAATTGATATACCTGCTACCTCCAAATACTGATTAAGGGGTTTGATATACCTGCTTCCACAAAATACTGATTGAGGGGCGTTATATACCTGCTACCACCTAATATTGATTGAGGCCTGCGATATACCTGCTTCCACAAAATACTGATTGAGGGGTGTGATATACCTGCTACCACCTAATATTTATTGAGGCCTGCGATATCCCTGCTTCCACCAAATATTGATTAAGGGGTTCTATATACCTGCTTCCACAAAATACTGATTAAGGGGTTTTATATACCTGCTTCCACAAAATACTCATTGAGGTGTGCAATATACTTGCTTCCACCAAATATTGATTGAGGCCTGCGGTATACCAGCTTACACAAAATTCTGATTGAGTAGTGCAATATACCTACTTCCACAAAATACTGATTAAGGTGTTTCATATACCTGTTTCCACCAAATATTGATTGGCATGCAATACACCTGCTTTAACAAATTACTGATTGAAGGGTGCAATATACCTGCTTCCACAAAATATTGATTAATGGGTTCTATATACCTTCCTCCACAAAATAGTGATTGAGGGGTAAGATACACCTGCTTCCACCAAATATAGATTAGGGGTTCTATATACCTGCTTCAAAAAAATACTGATTGAGGGATGCAATATACCTGCTTTCACCAAATATTGATTAATGGGTTCTATATACCTGCTTTCACAAAATGCTGATTTAGGCCTGCGACATACCTGGTTCCACAAAATATTGATTAAGTGGATTGATATACCTGCTGCCACTAAATATTGATTGAGGCTTGCGATATACCTGCTTCCACAAAATACTGATTAAGGGGTTTGATATAGTTGTTTCCACCAAATATTGATTGAGGTCTGTGATATACCTGCTTTAACAAAATACTGATTTAGGTTATTCATATACATTCTTCCACCAAATATTGATTGAGGCTTGCAATATACCTGCTTCCACAAAATAATGATTAAGGGGTTTGATATAGCTGTTTCCACCAAATATTGCTTTGAAATACCTGTTTCCACCAAATATTGATTGAGGCCTGCGAGATACCTGCTTCCACAAAATACTGATTAGGGGTTTGATATACCTGCTTCCAGAAAATACTGATTGAGGTCTGCGATATATCTGCGTCCAGAAATACTGCTCTTCTCTAGGGACTTAGGTGCAGGGTCATTTTAAAAATGAGAGGCAGAGGAAGAGGCGGGCCGTTCCACAGGGAAGGTAGGGGACGGGCAATTGCACCAGGCCAGAGCCTAAGTGGGAAGTTGGAGAAGGCACATGCCATTACTTCAAAGGGTGCACCAGAGTTGGTTAAATGGCTCACTCAGCCTTCCACTTCTTCACCCTCTTATCCTCTGTATCTGCACCCTCCTCACTCTCTGCTGTGTGCACCCCCAAATACACCACTAGAGATGGCTCGAACTATCCGCCGGCGAACAGTTCCCGGCGAACATAGCTTGTTCGCGTTCACCGCAGCGGGCGAAAACATGCGATGTTCGGTCCGCCCCCTATACATCATCATTGAGCAAACTTTGACCCTGTACCTCACAGTCAGCAGACACATTCCAGCCAATCAGCAGCATACCCTCCCTCCCAGACCCTCCCATCTCCTGAACAGCATCCATTTTAGATTAATTCGGAATTTGCAGTCTTAGTGAGAGGAGGGAGAGTGTAGTTGCTGCTGATTTAATAGGGAAATCGATAGCTAGGCTAGTGAATTCAGTGTCCACTCCAGTCCTGAAAGACTCATCTGATCTCTGCTGTAAGGACAGCGTCCTGACAGCACCCCAAAAAGCCCTTTTTAGGGCTGCAACATTAGTCTGCTTTTTTTTTTCTACATATACATATTGCAGTTGCCTGGCCTGCCTGTGTGTGTGAGGAGCTGCAGGCCCACAGACTGCCAGTGCCCACCACTCATACCGGCTGGCACAGGACTTTGCATAAAAAAAGGCATTTAATTTTTACACTTTAGTGTAATTTCAGTTGCTTGCCTGCTGCTAGTGTGTGTCAGGCCGACTTCCACTGACTGTAGTGTGCCCACTGCCAGTGCCCACCCCAGTCATCCCGTGTGGCACAGGACTTTGCATCAAAAAAAGGCATTTAATTTTTACACTTTAGTGTAATTTCACCAGTTGCTTGCCTGCTGCCAGTGTGTGTCAGGCCGACTTCCACAGACTGTAGTGTGCCCACTGCCAGTGTCCACCCCGTCATCCCGTGTGGCACAGTACTTTGCATAAAAAAAAGGCATTTAATTTTCACACTTTAGTGTAATTTCAGTTGCTTGCCTGCTGCTAGTGTGTGTCAGGCCTACTTCCACTGACTGTAGTGTGCCCACTGCCGGTGCCAACCACTGATACCGGGTGGCACAGTAGCTTGCCGATAAATAAGGCATTTAATTTTTAGACAGTAGTCTAAATTCAGTTGCTTGCCTGCTGCCAGTGTGTGTCAGGCCCACTTCCACTGACTGTAGTGTGCCCACTGCCAGTGCCAACCATTGATACCGGGTGGCACAGTAGCTTGCCGATAAATAAGGCATTTAATTTTTAGACAGTAGTCTAAATTCAGTTGCTTGCCTGCTGCCAGTGTGTGTCAGGCCCACTTCCACTGACTGTAGTGTGCCCACTGCCAGTGCCAACCACTGATACCGGGTGGCACAGTAGCTTACCGATAAATAAGGCATTTAATTTTTACACAGTCTAATTTCAGTTGCTTGCCTGCTGCCAGTGTGTGTCAGGCCCACTTCCACAGACTGTAGTGTGCCCACTGCCAGTGCCAACCACTGATACCGGGTGGCACAGTAGCTTGCCGATAAATAAGGCATTTCATTTTTACACAGTCTAATTTCAGTTGCTTGCCTGCTGCCAGTGTGTGTCAGGCCCACTTCCACAGACTGCAGTGTGCCCACTGCCAGTGCCAACCACTGATACCGGGTGGCACAGTAGCTTGCCAATAAATAAGACATTTAATTTTTAGACAGTAGTCTAAATTCAGTTGCTTGCCTGCTGCCAGTGTGTGTCAGGCCCACTTCCACTGACTGTAGTGTGCCCACTGCCAGTGCCAACCACTGATACCGGGTGGCACAGTAGCTTGTCGATAAATAAGGCATTTCATTTTTAGACAGTAGTCTAAATTCAGTTGCTTGCCTGCTGCCAGTGTGTGTCAGGCCCACTTCCACAGACTGTAGTGTGCCCACTGCCAGTGCCAACCACTGATAACTAGTGATGAGCGGGAGGTGCCATATTCGATTTCGCGATATTTCGCGAATATTCGATTGAATATTCGTCTTATATTCGTCGAAATCGAATATTCGTCATAATGCTATTTATCGCAAATAATATGCGATATAATTAATCGCATATTGCGATTTTGTGTATTTTACGAATATTCGCCATATTGCTATATATTCTTGTTTTAGAATATGACGAAAATTCTAAAAAACTAAGTTATAGCAATATAGCGATTATTCGTAAAATACACATATAGACTGCAATTTCACTAATGTAGTGCTATAATCTTTTTTTAGTCTAATTTTTTTGTCTCTTTCTGATTCAGAAAGAGACAAAAAAAATTAGACTAAAAAAAGATTATAGCACTACATTAGTGAATTACGATCTAAATGTGTAATTCTACGAATATTCGCTATTGTCTGACAATATGGCGAATATTCTAAAAAGCGAATATATAGCACTATATCACATATATTAGTTTTTAGAATATTCTTTTCCCCCAATTAGTACAGTTATTGCCCTTGGCATACTACTCCCCGACAAGCGTCCCTGTCACCATGGGAACGCCTGGTAGTTAGAATATACTATCGGATCTGAGTTTTCACGATCTAACTCAGATCCGATGGTATATTCTAACCACCAGGCGTTCCCATAGTGATGAGGACGCTTGAAGATTAGAATATACTGCCAGGGCGCTGTGATCGGCGCAATTAACCCCTCAGGTGCGGGTTAATTGCGCTGTGCCCCACCTCCCCAGTATTAAAATAATTTGTGGCCAGTGCGCCCCCCTCCCCAGTATTAAAATAATTTGTGGCCAGTGCGCCCTCCCTATTCCCAGTATTAAAATAATCTGTGGCCAGTGCGCTCTAACCCTCCCTCCCCCAATAATAAAATCATTGGTGGCCAGTGGCCACAGGGTCCCCCTCCCCGGCAGCAGGCAGTTTCACTCGGCAGCATTTACTTACCTGCGGGGCTCTCCTCCTTCTGAGAACTGACAGGTCTATGCGCCGCATATGCCTTCAGCATTGCTATGCGGCGCAGAGACCTGTGAGTTCGCAGAAGGAGAGAACCCACAGTAATAATGCTGCCGACTAATGCCAGTGATTAACTAACCATGGCAGCCAGGACTTTACTAGCGTCCTGGCTGCCATGGTAACTTCGATCGAAGCCCGGCCATCACGCTGGGACTCGATCGGAACTGCCTGCTGCCACCAATGACGGGGTGGAGGGGAAAGGGAGCCTGTGGCCACTGACCACCAATGATTTTAATACTGGGGGAGGGAGGTTAGAGCGCACTGGCTACAGATTATTTTAATACTGAGAGGAGGCGCACTGGCACGAATTATTTTAATACTGGGGAGGTGAGGTGAGAGTGCGCACAGCGCAATTAACCCGCACCTGAGGGGTTAATTGCCCGGATCACAGCGCCCTGGCAGTATATTCTAACTTCAAGCGTCCCCATCACTATGGGAACGCCTGGTGGTTAGAATATACCATCGGATCTGAGTTAGATCGTGAAAACTCAGATCCGATAGTATATTCTAACTACCAGGCGTTCCCATGGTGACTAGGGACGCTTGTCGGGAAGTAGTATGCCAAAGGGCAATAACTGTATTAATTGGGGAAAAAAGAATATTCTAAAAAGGAATATATGTGATATAGTGCTATATATTCGTTTTTAGAATATTCTTAAATGACGAATATTCTAAAAACGAATATATCCGATATAGTGCTATCTATTAGTTTTTAGAATATTCTCATTTTTACCATCTAAACTCTTAATTCCTCTCTGCTTCTTGCTTGTGGGCCAATGAGTCATTGGCCCACAAGCATTTCTAGCAGGAAGAAATCATGTGTTCAGATGGAGAAAATGACGAATATTCGATATAACGAATATATAGCACTATATTCGCAATATTCGCGAATTATCGAAGTTGCGATATTCGCTATTAATATTCGCTATCCGAATATTCGCGCTCAACACTACTGATAACGGGTGGCACAGTAGCTTGCCGATAAATAAGGCATTTCATTTTTACACAGTCTAATTTCAGTTGCTTGCCTGCTGCCAGTGTGTGTCAGGCCCACTTCCACAGACTGTAGTGTGCCCACTGCCAGTGCCAACCATTGATACCGGGTGGCACAGTAGCTTGCCGATAAATAAGGCATTTAATTTTTAGACAGTAGTCTAAATTCAGTTGCTTGCCTGCTGCCAGTGTGTGTCAGGCCCACTTCCACTGACTGTAGTGTGCCCACTGCCAGTGCCAACCACTGATACCGGGTGGCACAGTAGCTTACCGATAAATAAGGCATTTAATTTTTACACAGTCTAATTTCAGTTGCTTGCCTGCTGCCAGTGTGTGTCAGGCCCACTTCCACAGACTGTAGTGTGCCCACTGCCAGTGCCAACCACTGATACCGGGTGGCACAGTAGCTTGCCGATAAATAAGGCATTTCATTTTTACACAGTCTAATTTCAGTTGCTTGCCTGCTGCCAGTGTGTGTCAGGCCCACTTCCACAGACTGCAGTGTGCCCACTGCCAGTGCCAACCACTGATACCGGGTGGCACAGTAGCTTGCCAATAAATAAGACATTTAATTTTTAGACAGTAGTCTAAATTCAGTTGCTTGCCTGCTGCCAGTGTGTGTCAGGCCCACTTCCACTGACTGTAGTGTGCCCACTGCCAGTGCCAACCACTGATACCGGGTGGCACAGTAGCTTGCCGATAAATAAGGCATTTCATTTTTAGACAGTAGTCTAAATTCAGTTGCTTGCCTGCTGCCAGTGTGTGTCAGGCCCACTTCCACAGACTGTAGTGTGCCCACTGCCAGTGCCAACCACTGATAACGGGTGGCACAGTAGCTTGCCGAATAAATAAGGCATTTCATTTTTACACAGTCTAATTTCAGTTGCTTGCCTGCTGCCAGTGTGTGTCAGGCCCACTTCCACAGACTGTAGTGTGCCCACTGCCAGTGCCAACCACTGATACCAGGTGGCACAGTAGCTTGCCGATAAATAAGGCATTTCATTTTTAGACAGTAGTCTAATTTCAGTTGCTTGCCTGCTGCCAGTTTGTGTCAGGCCCACTTCCACAGACTGTAGTGTGCCCACTGCCAGTGCCCACCACTGATACCGTGTGGCACAGTACCTAGCACGCGTAGTACCACTTATCTAAAAAAAAATGACAGGCAGAGGCAGGCCACCCCGCAGGGGCCGACGTGGTCGTGGTGCTGTGATTTCCACTGTCCCTGGAATAATGCCCAGTGTTCAGAGGCCACGTACCCTGAACCCGAAAAATTCTGAGGACATAGTTGACTGGCTTAGACAGAACACCCAATCTTCAACAGCTTCCGCTAAGAACCTTGACGCACCATCCTCCTCCAGCTCAGCTTCGGTGACCTGCTCTCAAGTTACCACGCACCCGCCCGCCGCCACCACCACCACTGCCACCACAGCCACCACAGCCGCTTCACTTGATCCGTCAGAGAAGTTATTTACACATCAGTTGGATGCAATTAGTGATGCGCAACCATTATTGCCAGATGATGTAGATTACAGGGATATGTCTCAGTCAGGCAGGATTACACACATGGACGTACAGTGTGATGATGATGATGATGATGATGTACCCGCTGCTGCTTCATTTGCTGAGGTGTCAGATACAAGTGAAGCGGTTGATGATGACGATGTGTCCACGGATGCCACGTGGGTGCCTGCTCGAAGAGAAGAAGAGGGGGAAAGTTCAGAAGGGGAGACAGAGAGAATGAGGAGACGAGTTGGAAGCAGGGGGAGGTCGTCGCAAGGAGTTAGTGGCACAGTCATACAGCATGTATCAGCACCTGGGGTCAGCCAGACAGCACGCCAGTCAACACATGCTGTTGCCACCACCAGAATGCCGTCATTGCAAAGCTCAGCAGTGTGGAATTTTTTTTGTGTGTCTGCCTCTGATAACAGCAATGCCATTTGCAACCTGTGCCAAAAGAAACTGAGTCGTGGGAAGTCCAACACCCACCTTGGTACAACTGCTTTGCGAAGGCACATGATACCACATCACAAACGCCTATGGGATCAACACATGAGTACAAGCAGCACACAAACTCAAAGCCACCATGCTCCTCCTGGTCCAGCATCTTCAGCCACGTCAACCACTGCTGTCCTCCCTGCCCCCTCTCAACCACCCGCCACTCCTCCTCTCACCTTCAGCAGTTCCTGCTCATCTGCCCACAGTCAGGTGTCTGTCAAGGACATGTTTGAGCGTAAGAAGCCAATGTCACAGAATCATGCCCTTGCCCGGCGACTGACAGCTGGCTTGACGGAACTCTTAGCCCGCCAGCTTTTACCATACCAGCTGGTGGAGTCTGAGGCCTTCAAAAAATTTGTCGCTATTGGGACACCACAGAGGAAGGTACCCGGACAAAATTTTTTTCAAAAAAGCAACCCCAAACCTCTACCATGTAATTGAAAAGGAAGTAATGGCATCTCTGGCATACAGTGTTGGGGCAAGTGTCCATCTGACCACTGATACCTGGTCTGCAAAGCACGGTCAGGGCAGGTATATCACGTACACTGCGCATTGGGTCAACCTGCTGACGGCTGACAAGCATGGAATGCGTGGCTCCGCAGCGGAGTTGGTGACACCACCACGACTTGCAGGCAGACCTACTGCCACCTCCTCTACTCCTACTCCATCCTCTTCGATATCCTCCTCGGCTGAGTCCTCTTCTACTGCGGCATCTGGCTGCACATCAACTGAATCCCCTCAGCTCCCCAGGGGTTATTCCACATCCCGGATACGACAGTGTCACGCTGTCTTGGGGTTGACTTGCCTGAAAGCAGAGAGCCACACAGGACCAGCACTCCTGTCCGCCCTGAACGCACAGGTGGATTAGTGGCTGACCCCACACCAACTGGAGATTGGCAAATTGGTGTGTGACAATGGAACAAATTTGTTGTCGGCATTGAATTTGGGCAAGTTGTCACATGTGCCGTGCATGGCACATGTGTTGAATCTCATCGTACAACGTTTTGTGTCTAAGTACCCAGGCTTACAGGACGTCCTCAAGCAGGCCAGGAAGGTGTGTGGCCATTTCAGGCGTTCCTACACGGCCATGGCACACTTTTCCGATATTCAGCGGCGAAACAACATGCCAGTGAGGCGCTTGATATGCGACAGCCCGACATGTTGGAATTCAACACTCCTAATGTTCGACCGCCTGCTCCAACAAGAAAAAGCCGTCAACGAGTATTTGTATGACCGGGGTGCTAGGACAGCCTCTGCGGAGCTGGGAATCTTTTTGCCACGTTACTGGACACTCATGTGCAATGCCTGTAGGCTCATGCGTCCTTTTGAGGAGGTGACAAACCTAGTCAGTCGCACCGAAGGCACCATGAGTGACCTCATCCCATTTGTTTTCTTCCTTGAGCGTGCCCTGCGAAGAGTGCTGGATCAGGCTGTAGATGAGCGTGAAGAGGAAGAGGAAGAGTTGTGGTCACCATCACCACCAGAAACAGCCTTGTCATCATCGCTTGCCGGACCTGCAGCAACGCTGGAAGAGGAGTATGAGGAAGAGGTGTCAGAGGAGGAATGTGGTGGCTTTGAGGAGGAGGAAGACCAACCACAGCAGGCACCCCAGGCAGCTCGTTGTTGTCACCTATCTGGGACCCATGGTGTTGTACGTGGCTGGGGGAAAGAACAGACCGTCAATGACATCAGTGAGGACGAGGAACGGGAAATGAGTAGCTCTGCATCCAACCTTGTTCAAATGGGGTCTTTTTTGCTGTCATGTCTGTTGAGGGACCCACGTATAAAAAGGATAAAGGAGAACGACCTGTACTGGGTGGCCACGCTACTAGACCCCCGATGTAAGCAGAAAGTGGCAGAAATGTTACCAAATTACCGAAAGTCGGAAAGGATGCAGCAGTTCAAAAGCAAACTAAAAAATATGCTTTACACAGCTTATAAGGGGGATGTCACAGCACAACGGGAATCTAACAGGGGAAGAGGTGAGTGTAATCCTCCTCCTACCACGGCGGCAAGGACTGGACGATTTACAGATGTGTTGTTGATGGAGGACATGCGGAGCTTTTTCAGTCCTACTCATCGCCACAGCCCTTCGGGATCCAGCCTTAGAGAACGACTCGACCGACAGGTAGCAGACTACCTCGCCTTAACAGCAGATATCGACACTCTGAGGAGCAATGAACCCCTTCACTACTGGGTGTGCAGGCTTGACCTGTGGCCTGAGCTATCCCAGTTCGCGATAGAACTTCTGGCCTGCCCTGCTTCAAGTGTCCTGTCAGAAAGGACCTTCAGTGCAGCAGGAGGCATTGTCACTGACAAGAGAAGTCGCCTCAGTCAAAAAAGTGTTGATTACCTCACCTTCATAAAGATGAATGAGGCATGGATCCCGAAGGGACTGACAGTAGGGGATACGTTTGACTAACAAAAGGCCTGATTACATGCCTTGGCCTCAAAATGGTCCCCACTCTGCTGTATTTAATGTCTGCATACCGGATGACTTTCGTGAATTCTCCACCACCAACTAGGGTTCAAGCTGCAATGTTTTAGTCCCTTTTCTGCCTGGAAAACATCAATTTTTCCGGCCGCTGCTACAATAGCGGCTGCAACTATGCCATTATTTTTCAGGCATGTGTACATGCCTAATTTTTCTGTCCTATGGTGCAGCACTGTGGCTGCAAAAACAAACCAAAAAAAAAGGCACATACAAGTGTCAATTCCCCTTCGTGATCGTTACCTTGTTATGGTGAAGGGGCTTGCATATCACAATGAAGCAATCATCACCTCTATGAGTGTGTTGGCAATGTTGCCACACCCCAGATGATAAGGCCGTTGCTTCATTATGGTCAGACCAAAAGCGATCGGACGGCTGGATAATATTTCATAGAAAAAACATTAATTTACCTATTTTTTTATATGTTGTATGGGTTTTTAATACATAAAATAAAAAATCATAATAAAGTCTCTTAATAGTTTATTTGAAATGATGCAGACAATTAAAAAAATCCTCATCAATTCCAATTCAAAGCAAGTACAGAGCTCAGAACTAAATTATCTCATGATGTCATAATGGTTCGCTAATTCGACAATGGTTAATTAATTCGACCGGATTTGGGTACGTAACAGGGATTAAACTGACAGGAATAGTACTAGTTAAGACACCACTCATATAGGGTGTCACAGCACATTGCTCTGTGCACGCGCAGTGCCCCAATTTGGGAGTATGAGGACTGACCAAGCTGCTTTTTCCATCTCCCGGTTCCTGAAATCAATTCAGTTTGGTGTATGAGAGTTTGGTCTGTCAGTGTGAAGGCAGTCGAAGGTACCCGGCCTAAATTTTTTTTCACAAAAGGCAATCCCTGATATGGGACGTAACAGGGATTAAACTGATGAGAATTGTACTACAGAAAATACCACTCATATCGGGTGTGACAGTAAATTGCACGGCGCAGACGCAGTGACCGTGGATTAAAACAGAGTGGAGGGAGCCAGCGTTTTTTTAACCATCTCCCCGTTCGAAAAATCTATTCAATAAATGGCCCCCAGATTGGGGACGTTAGAGGGATTAAACTGATAGCAATAGTACTACAGAAAATACTACTCATATCGGGTGTGACAGTAAATTGCACGGCGCAGACGCAGTGACCGTGGATTAAAACAGAGTGGAGGGAGCCAGCGTTTTTTTAACCATCTCCCCGTTCGAAAAATCTATTCAATAAATGGCCCCCAGATTGGGGACGTTAGAGGGATTAAACTGATGAGAATAGTACTACAGAAAATACCACTAATATCGGGTGTGACAGTAAATTGCACGGCGCAGACGCAGTCACCGTGGATTAAAACAGAGTGTAGGGAGCCAGCGTTTTTTAACCATCTCCCAGTTCGAAAAATCTATTCAATAAATGGCCTCCAGATTGGGGACGTTAGAGGATTAAACTGATGAGAATAGTACTACAGAAAATACCACTCATATCGGGTGTGACAGTAAAATGCACGGCGCAGACGCAGTGACCATGGATAAAAACAAAGGGGAGGGAGCCAGCGTTTTTAACCATCTCCCCGTTCGAAAAATCTATTCAATAAATGGCCCCCAGATTGGGGACGTTAGAGGGAATAAACTGATGAGAATAGTACTACAGAAAATACCACTCATATCGGGTGTGACAGTAAATTGCACGGCGCAGACGCAGTCACCGTGGATTAAAGCAGAGTGGAGGGAGCCAGCGTTTTTAACCATCTCCCCATTCGAAAAGTCTATTCAATAAATGGCCCCCAGATTGGGGACGTTAGAGGGATTAAACTGATGAGAATAGTACTACAGAAAATACCACTCATATCGGGTGTGACAGTAAATTGCACGGCACAGACGCAGTGACCGTGGATTAAAACAGAGTGGAGGGAGCCAGCGTTTTTTTAACCATTTCCCCGTTCGAAAAATCTATTCAATAAATGGCCCCCAGATTGGGGACGTTAGAGGGATTAAACTGATGAGAATAGTACTACAGAAAATACCACTAATATCGGGTGTGACAGTAAATTGCACGGCGCAGACGCAGTCACCGTGGATTAAAACAGAGTGTAGGGAGCCAGCGTTTTTTTAACCATCTCCCAGTTCAAAAAATCTATTCAATAAATGGCCCCCAGATTGGGGACGTTAGAGGGATTAAACTGATAGCAATAGTACTACAGAAAATACTACTCATATCGGGTGTGACAGTAAATTGCACGGCGCAGACGCAGTGACCGTGGATTAAAACAGAGTGGAGGGAGCCAGCGTTTTTTTAACCATCTCCCCGTTCGAAAAATCTATTCAATAAATGGCCCCCAGATTGGGGACGTTAGAGGGATTAAACTGATGAGAATAGTACTACAGAAAATACCACTCATATCGGGTGTGACAGTAAATTGCACGGCACAGACACAGTGACCGTGGATTAAAACAGAGTGGAGGGAGCCAGCGTTTTTTTAACCATCTCCCCGTTCGAAAAATCTATTCAATAAATGGCCCCCAGATTGGGGACGTTAGAGGGATTAAACTGATGAGAATAGTACTACAGAAAATACCACTAATATCGGGTGTGACAGTAAATTGCACGGCGCAGACGCAGTCACCGTGGATTAAAACAGAGTGTAGGGAGCCAGCGTTTTTTTTAACCATCTCCCAGTTCAAAAAATCTATTCAATAAATGGCCCCCAGATTGGGGACGTTAGAGGGATTAAACTGATGAGAATAGTACTACAGAAAATACCACTCATATCGGGTGTGACAGTAAATTGCACGGCGCAGATGCAGTGACCGTGGATTAAAACAAAGGGGAGGGAGCCAGCGATTTTTTAACCATCTCCATGTTTGAAAAATTTATTCAATAAATGGCCCGCAGATTGGGGACGTTAGAGGGATTAAACTGATGAGAATAGTACTACAGAAAATACCACTCATAACGGGTGTGACAGTAAATTGCACGGCGCAGACGCAGTGACCATGGATAAAAACAAAGGGGAGGGAGCCAGCGTTTTTTTAACCATCTCCCCGTTCGAAAAATCTATTCAATAAATGGCCCCCAGATTGGGGACGTTAGAGGGAATAAACTGATGAGAATAGTACTACAGAAAATACCACTCATATCGGGTGTGACAGTAAATTGCACGGCGCAGACGCAGTCACCGTGGATTAAAGCAGAGTGGAGGGAGCCAGCGTTTTTTTAACCATCTCCCCATTCGAAAAGTCTATTCAATAAATGGCCCCCAGATTGGGGACGTTAGAGGGATTAAACTGATGAGAATAGTACTACAGAAAATACCACTCATATCGGGTGTGACAGTAAATTGCACGGCACAGACGCAGTGACCGTGGATTAAAACAGAGTGGAGGGAGCCAGCGTTTTTTTAACCATTTCCCCGTTCGAAAAATCTATTCAATAAATGGCCCCCAGATTGGGGACGTTAGAGGGATTAAACTGATGAGAATAGTACTACAGAAAATACCACTAATATCGGGTGTGACAGTAAATTGCACGGCGCAGACGCAGTCACCGTGGATTAAAACAGAGTGTAGGGAGCCAGCTTTTTTTTAACCATCTCCCAGTTCAAAAAATCTATTCAATAAATGGCCCCCAGATTGGGGACGTTAGAGGGATTAAACTGATGAGAATAGTACCACAGAAAATACCACTCATATCGGGTGTGACAGTAAATTGCACGGCGCAGATGCAGTGACCGTGGATTAAAACAAAGGGGAGGGAGCCAGCGATTTTTTAACCATCTCCATGTTTGAAAAATCTATTCAATAAATGGCCCCCAGATTGGGGACGTTAGAGGGATTAAACTGATAACAATAGTACTACAGAAAATACTACTCATATCGGGTGTGACAGTAAATTGCACGGCGCAGACGCAGTGACCATGGATAAAAACAAAGGGGAGGGAGCCAGCGTTTTTTTAACCATCTCCCCGTTCGAAAAATCTATTCAATAAATGGCCCCCAGATTGGGGACGTTAGAGGGAATAAACTGATGAGAATAGTACTACAGAAAATACCACTCATATCGGGTGTGACAGTAAATTGCACGGCGCAGACGCAGTCACCGTGGATTAAAGCAGAGTGGAGGGAGCCAGCGTTTTTTTAACCATCTCCCCATTCGAAAAGTCTATTCAATAAATGGCCCCAGATTGGGGACGTTAGAGGGATTAAACTGATGAGAATAGTACTACAGAAAATACCACTCATATCGGGTGTGACAGTAAATTGCACGGCACAGACGCAGTGACCGTGGATTAAAACAGAGTGGAGGGAGCCAGCGTTTTTTAACCATTTCCCGTTCGAAAAATCTATTCAATAAATGGCCCCCAGATTGGGGACGTTAGAGGGATTAAACTGATGAGAATAGTACTACAGAAAATACCACTAATATCGGGTGTGACAGTAAATTGCACGGCGCAGACGCAGTCACCGTGGATTAAAACAGAGTGTAGGGGAGCCACCGTTTTTTAACCATCTCCCTGTTCAAAAAATCTATTCAATAAATGGCCCCCAGATTGGGGACGTTAGAGGGATTAAACTGATAACAATAGTACTACAGAAAATACTACTCATATCGGGTGTGACAGTAAATTGCACGGCGCAGACGCAGTGACCATGGATAAAAACAAAGGGAGGGAGCCAGCGTTTTTAACCATCTCCCGTTCGAAAAATCTATTCAATAAATGGCCCCCAGATTGGGGACGTTAGAGGGAATAAACTGATGAGAATAGTACTACAGAAAATACCACTCATATCGGGTGTGACAGTAAATTGCACGGCGCAGACGCAGTCACCGTGGATTAAAGCAGAGTGGAGGGAGCCAGCGTTTTTTTAACCATCTCCCCATTCGAAAAGTCTATTCAATAAATGGCCCCCAGATTGGGGACGTTAGAGGGATTAAACTGATGAGAATAGTACTACAGAAAATACCACTCATATCGGGTGTGACAGTAAATTGCACGGCGCAGACGCAGTGACCGTGGATAAAAACAAAGGGGAGGGAGCCAGCGTTTTTTTAACCATCTCCCCGTTCGAAAAATCAATTCAATTCACCTTTTGGGGACCCTTGGTGTTGTACGTCGCTGGGTGGAGGAAGAAACCTTCAATGACATCACCGGGACGTGGCTAGCTTGGTATCCAACCTTGTGCAAATGGGGAGTTTGCGGTTGTGCAAATGAACTGTTTGCGGTGCATTAAAAGGGGGAGTTTGGTCTGTCAATATCTGTAAAGTGGGCGTAACCCTTACACTACCTGATCGATACTACATCATACCTGATCGTATACACACACTGGATGTTTTAAAGCATGTTATTCCAAACAATTTAGGAATGTTAGTTGATTTATGCCCTTTATGGATTAAAACCCGACTTTGCGTCCACTACGTAATTTTCCATGGGAGTTTTGCCATAGATCCCCCTCCGGCATGCCACAGTCCAGGTGTTACACCCCTTGAAACAACTTTCCCATCACTATTGTGGCCAGAAAGAGTCCCTGTGGGTTTTAAAATTCGCCTGCCAATTGAAGTCTATGGAGGTTCGCCCGGTTCGCCCGTTCCCGAACATTTGTGGAAGTTCGCGTTCGCTGTTCACGAACGGAAAATTTTATGTTCGCGACATCACTATACACCACCACCATAGCCCCTCCACTCGAGTCAGAGGAATTATTTTCCCATCCATTCCCAGACCTTAGCTATTATTGACACCGTATGAGGAAGAGGAGGTAGCAACTGTCACGAACTCACCCCGAGCTCCCAGACCGCAGTACCTGATCAGACCAGGATCAGATGCCAGCAATCAATCGGGACAAGTTCTGACACTACACACTATCCAATTTGATCACCCTGCTTCTTACAATCCACCAGATTGCACAGGAGATCAAATTGTGAGCGGTTCCTTTTAAAAATTAAGGAACTTTACAGGGGCCTAGGCTTGGAAGAACTCTTCTTCCACCTACCAGCCCACACACTCATTCACACAGCAAACAACCACCACCTATCTGATCCAATCAACCCGATCTGCCAGATCAGACTTGGTGGGACTTGGCGGACACAGAATCCCTCCTGCAACACACAGGGCCTTCAAGGGAAACTTATCACCCGGACACAGACCTCTCCTCTAAGAGGCTGCTGTCCTCACCTTGTCCGTGGGATCAATTACCCCACACACCTCGGTCTATGATATAACTGGTACTGAGACCGCACACAGAGTCCCAGCACGTACACAGAGGATAGATACCCCACTATCCACACTTCACACAGGAGCTATGGTCAAAGACTTACAATCAGACATCAATAGTCACCTTTAGAGAAAGATTCACATTTAAAGCAAACAGGTAGCTGAAAATTAGGAACTCTAATTGCCTTAAAAATATTGCCCGTGCTAGGTTAAGAAAAAGAGATTTTAATAAAAATAAAGATATTACCGAAAAACAGAAGCATACAGATATATACAAAGAACAGTTTTAAAATAAAAGGGATAAATGAAGACTGACGCTTACGTTACTCACACAGAGACACAGCTATCAGGTCCTGAGGCAAGACAGAAACACGGATCCTCATTCAATCAGATTGGCCTCAAAATGGGGAACACAGTACAATCTGCTCTGTCCAATTTATGAGGACTGGTCCAGGCAGTCTGTAAGCCGACCTGTAAAGCGGGTAACATGGGTGGGCTGTGAAGTTTATGACCTGTCAGTCCCACTGAAATCTGGTCTGAAATTGATTTCTGCCCATAACTTGGCACAGGAGAATGTCCGCCCGATGATTGTGGGCTCATTTTTCAGCTTTCAGGGTTGGGGTCACAGAGGTACCAAACACGGGGTATCCACGTGGCCCCAATCAGGAGAACCGATTTCCTGAGACAGGGTTATCACAAGTGGGTGGTTCTTGATATGAGCCTAACCAACATTTCTTGACTGTTACAATGACATAGGTCAATAATCTCTATTGAACTGTAAATTCGAGTTATGACCAGAATATGATTTTTGGATTCTTCTGGTGACAGGGAGAGTTGCTCGCCCCCCTCCCTTCGGAATGAACTCAGCTTGCTCCTATCATAAAGTTATAAACCTCTTTCAAGTGGTTCACTACCTGAGTCTGTTTATATAAAGTGTCCTGGAGGCCACAGACCGTTGTCACCTCTAGGTCAGAGGCCAGGAACTAAGGAGTTTATGGCTGTGGTCTGGTTTTGAATGTGGGGGTAGACCTTATAGGCCTGGGGTTGACATGAGGTGAATTCAGGAAACATGGCTGCCATTGAAAACCATAATCCATATCCCTCATACCTCACACCTCCCCCTTTTAGAAGGTGCCTGGGGAGGATGACTCACAGGTCATTCTCCATGGCACCTGTCACCGTGGGTTCAGCAGCCCGGGACAGTCCATCCGCATTCCCATGGTCACTCCCCTTCGTGTGCTGGATGGTGAAATCGTACTGCTGCAGAGCCAGACTCCATGGCAGCAGTTTTCCGTTGTCACCAGCTACACGGTTCATCCAGCTCAAGGGGTTATGGTCTGTGATCACCGTAAAGTTGCGCCCATAGAGGTATGGCTCTAGTTTCTTAAGAGCCCAAACTATGGCAAGACACTCCTTCTCAATGGTGGAATATGCCACCTCCCAGGGCAGCAACTTTCGGCTAAGGTACAGAACCGTGTGCTCCTCCCCAGCCAGGTCCACCTGGCTGAGGACAGCTCCTAGGCCATAGGTAGAGGCATCCGTTTGTACCACAAACCTGCGGGTGAAGTCAGGGGCCTGAAGAACAGGAGAGTGAGAGAGAGCGTGTTTCAAGGCCTTTAAAGACGTCTCACAGTCAGGGGTCCAGTTGACCCTTTTGGGGAGTTTTTTTCTTAGTGAGGTCTGTCAGGGGTGAGGTCTGTCATTTAGCTTCCGATAATCCACACAGAACCGGGTTGTCCGGTCCTTTTTTGGGACAAGGACGACAGGAGCAGCCCACTGTGGGATTTTTGGATTATCTTTAAGTCTAGCATCTCCCCCACCTCTCGCTTCATATTCTCTAGAAACTCCAGGGTAACCCGATAGGCCGACTGCCGGATCAGACGGTGACTGCCGGTATCTACATGGTGCTCTGCCAAGTGGGTCTTACTTGGTTTCCCGGTAAAAAGATCCTGGTGCCCAGAAAGGACTGCTGCAAGTTTACTTTGTTGCTCCCTTGTGAGCTGCGGGTTAATTTGCGGGTTAACGCTTGCATAGATCTACAGTCCTTGCTGACTGCCAGCAGATCAACCAGGAGGTCCTCTTCTCCATTCTCAGGTAGGCTATACACTGGCAGAGCCCATGTAGCCCTGTCCTGGTGGGCTTTAAGCATATTGACATGAAAGGTCCTCTCTCTCTTTCCCCCATCATCCAAGGCCACTACATAGGTCACTTCATTAACCCTTTTTGTAACGGTATATGGCCCTTCCCAGGCTGCCTGGAGTTTATTCTGGAGCATGGGTACCAGGGCCCACACCTTCTGCCCAATTTCATAAGCTCTCTGTCGGGCATGCCGGTCATACCATCTTTTCTGGTTGGCCTGGGCCTTGGTAAGATTCTCCCGGACCTGACCAACCAAAGTCTCCATTTTCTCACGGAGGTTTAACACATAATCCACCACGGAGGTCCCGGCCCCCCCAGTCTCTCCCTCCCAGGCCTTACGAATGAGATCCAGGGGTCCACGGACCCGTCTCCTATACAGAAGCTCAAAGGGGAAGAAGCCTGTGGATGCCTGGGGTACCTCCTGGTATGCGAACAACAGGTAAGGGAGATAGCGTTCCCAGTCCCGGCCTTGGGTCTCCACAAACATCTTAAGCATCTGCTTTAGGGTGCCGTTAAAGCTTTCACAGACGCCATTCGTTTGCGGATGGTAGGGGCTGGCAACGATATGCTCCACCTGCATTTTCTTGCACAAGCACTGCATCAAGTTGGACATGAATTGTCCACCATGATCAGTGAGCATCTCCTGTGGGAAACCTACACGAGAAAATATACCTAACAGAGCATCTGCCACTTTGTCTGCACGAATGGAAGACAAAGCAACAGCCTCTGGGTATTGGGTGGCATAATCTACCACAGTGAGTATAAACCGTTTGCCAGAGGAGCTGGGAATGGCCAAGGGTCCGATGATATCCACTGCCACCCTCTGGAAGGGCTCATCGATGATGGGCAGAGGGATCAGCGGAGCCTTACTTACATCCCCACATTTTCCGACTCGTTGGCAAGTAACACAGGAACGACAGTAGTTGGCAATGTCCGTTCCCATATTAGGCCAATAGAACCGGTAGGCCAGCCTGGCCTTGGTTTTCTGTACTCCCAAATGCCCAGACCAGGGGACTTCATGAGCTACTCTGAGTAGCTGAGCCCGGTAATTTTGGGGTACAATCAACACCCTCTCAGCAACCTGTGATTGGCTGGGGTCAGGGGAAACTGTCTCTCTATATAACTTCCCCTGTTCCCAGTAAACCTTTACTTTGTCAGACTCTCCAGGGGGCCTGGCTGCAGAGCCCCTTAGATCTTCCAAAGTGGCATCTGTAGACAGGGCCTCCTCGAACTCCAAGTTCGCGGCAGGTGCCTGCTGCACTGTCCAGGAAATTTCAGGGAGAGGATGTGGGGAAGCTGTGTCACCCAGATGCTCTCCCTGTGCAATCAAGTCCCCTGCATCCTCCTCAGTAGCATTCTGGGCACTCTGCTGTCGAGTCACAACTGCAATGGAGGGTACGGGTGTGCCCTCGTCACTGGAACCTCTTAATGCGAATACATCACACTCATTATTCATATGGGAAGCCGGTGGGGGACAGACAGGTGTCTGCCTGGCGTTCCCCTCAGTGTAAAAAACATGATTAGGCATGACACAATGGTTTACCCCCAGTCCTTGCCCAAAGTCCTCTTCCAAGGGTCCCTGGTTCAATGGCAGGGGGGCGAGACAGGGTCGGAGGGGGTAGAAGCAGGTTCATACTGGAAAGTCATTCAGCCCAAGTCAGTGCCCAGCAGCACGTTAGTCGGAATGGGGTCTGACAACCCCACTTCTCTCAGGCCGCACCCTGCACCCCAGACAAGGTACACACGAGCCATGGGGACAGTAGGGCTAACTCCCCCTATCCCTGTCTCAGTCATGGTCTTTCCGGAAAGGATGTCTTGGGGGTCCACCAGCTCGGGACGCACAAGGGTCAGCTGTGCGCCGGTATCCCGTAGACCAACGGTAACCTTTCCTCCGATTTTAACAGGCTGCAGGTTATCAGCATTGGAACTTGGCTGAGTAGCCACGCAATACACGCCAGAGGGTAAACTGGAGTATTTCCCCGGTGTCCCGGTTTCTTCTTGTCTGGGCAGGTGAGGCTGATATGGCCGGTCTTGTTGCACACATAGCAGCGCCGGACATCTGCGGTTGCGGGTTTCCCTCCAGAGTGGTGGGTGTTTGCCCCAGCGGGCATTCGGTTGGCAACAAAATGGGGAGGAATGCTGGGCTTGGGGCTCTTTCAGCTAGGACTCGGTTTGCGGTGGTCGGGCACCCTGCTTATCATATATAGGTCAGCAAGCTGTGTTATTTCTTCTGCTGTTTTGGGCAGTCGCATTAGGACAAATTGCTTGAGCTCAGGTGGGCATATGTGAAGTAGCTGGTCCTGGATGGTGAGGTCAGCAAGACCCTCGAAGGTAGTAATGTCCAGACCCTTGACCCACTGGTTAAAGGCATATCTCAGGCTACCCAGGACATCGGTATAAATGTCAGTGGGGCCACGCTGCAGAGTTCTGAGCCGTTTTCGGTACATGTCAGGGGTGAGGTTGTAGCTTTTGATGATGGCCGCTTTGATTTTAGCATAGTCCCCATCACAGTCCATAGGCAGGTCAGCAAAAACATCCAGTGCCTTCCCTCTCAGGCCTGAAGTGAGATATTTTGCCCACTGGGTGTCGGGGAGCCGATACTGGCGACACACCTTTTCAAAGCTCCTGAAGAATCCATCAACTCCTGACCTCTCGTCCATCACAGGGAACTTGTCAAAAGACAGCATTGGTTGACGTATCTCTCTGGTGTCTGTGGGGACAGGTGATGCAAGACCCCGGTCGAGCCGTGCTAATTCCAGCGTCAGCTGGTGCTCTGCGGCTTCCTTCTCAGCTTGGCGCTCTGCGGCTTCCCTCTCAGCTTGGCATTCAGCGGCCCTCTGGTACTCCAGGATGAGTTGAAAACGAATGTTGGCATCAGAGTCCCCTAGGCAGGCCAGCGCAGCCTGTAGGGATGAGGGCAGTCCTTCTGAGGTGGTACTCTGCTCAGAGATCTCACCATCAGGAGAGGCAGGACTTGGGTTTACCTCACGGAGCAGCTGGCGAGGACTGCCATCTGACCGGTTTTCATGCCTGTCCTCCCTTCATCATGCGCCTGCAGCGCACGTACGAGTAAGTCCTTTGTCCGGTCTGAACCATCAATCCCTCTGAGCTGACAGAGACTGACTAGTGCTTCCTTCGTAATCTTCTGGTATGAGGTGGACATGATGCTGCACTTCACCAAATAAAAGATAGAAAAGAAAAACAGGGGGGGGGGGGGAGACTGTTCTGTATGTGCCAGCTGTTAGTGGAAGGTTTAATTGCTTAAACCCAGCACTAATGCTTTAAATGAAATCCCACTGCTGCCACCAATCTGTCACGAACTTGCCCCGAGCTGCCAGCTGCACTGCCAGCTGTTAGTGGAAGGTTTAATTGCTTAAACCCAGCACTAATGCTTTAAATGAAATCCCACTGCTGCCACCAATCTGTCACAAACTCGCCCCGAGCTCCCAGACCGAAGTACCTGATCAGACCAGGATCAGATGCCAGCAATCAATTGGGACAAGTTCTGACACTACACACTATCCAATTTGATCACCCTGCTTCTTACAATTCACCGGATTGCACAGGAGATCAAATTGTGAGCCCACACACTCATTCACACAGCAAACAACCACCACCAACCTGATCCAATCAACCCGATCTGCCAGATCAGACTTGGTGGGACTTGGCGGACACGGAATCCCTCCTGCCACACACAGGGCCTTCAAGGGAAACTTACCACCCGGACACAGACCTCTCCTCTAAGAGGCTGCTGTCCTCACCTTGTCCGTGGGATCAATTACCCCACACACCTCGGTCTATGATATAACTGGTATGGAGGCCGCACACAGAGTCCCAGCACGTACACAGAGGATAGATACCCCACTTTCCACACTTCACAGAGGAGCTATGGTCACAGACTTACAATCAGACATCAACAGTCACCTTTAGAGAAAGATTCGCATTTAAAGCAAACAGGTAGCTGAAAATTAGGAACTCTAATTGCCTTAAAAATATTGCCCGTGCTAGGTTAAGAAAAAGAGATTTTAATAAAAATAAAGATATTGCCGAAAAACAGAAGCATACAGATATATACAAAGAACAGTTTTAAAATAAAAGGGATAAATGAAGACTGACGCTTACGTTACTCACACAGAGACACAGCTATCAGGTCCTGAGGCAAGACAGAAACACGGATCCTCATTCAATCAGATTGGCCTCAAAATGGGGAACACAGTACAATCTGCTCTGTCCAATTTATGAGGACTGGTCCAGGCAGTCTGTAAGCCGACCTGTATGGCAGGACACATGGGTGGGCTGTGAAGTTTATGACCTGTCAGCCCCACTGAAATCTGGTCTGAAATTGATTTCTGCCCATAACTCGGCACAGGAAAACGTCCGCCCGATGATTGTGGGCTCATTTTTCAGCTCTCAGGGTTGGGGTCACAGAGGTGCCAAACACGGGGTGTCCACGTGGCCCCAATCAGGAGAACCGATTTCCTGAGACAGGGTTATCACAAGTGGGTGGTTCTTGATATGAGCCTAACCGACATTTCTTGACTGTTACAATGGCATAGGTCAATAATCTCTATTGAGCGGTAAATTCGAGTTATGACTACAATATGATTTTTGGATTCTTCTGGTGACAGGGAGAGTTGCTTGCCCCCCTCCCTCCGGAATGAACTCAGCTTGCTTCTATCATAAAGTTATAAACCTCTTTCAAGTGGTTCACTACCTGAGTCTGTTTATATAAAGTGTCCTGGAGGTGACAGACCGTTGTCACCTCTAGGTCAGAGGCCAGGAACTAAGGAGTTTATGGCTGTGGTCTGGTTTTGAATGTGGGGGGAGACCTTATAGGCCTGGGGTTGACATGAGGTGAATTCAGGAAACATGGCTGCCATTGAAAACCATAATCCATATCCCTCATACCTCACAGCAATGTCCACCACCCAGCGGTCTGACGACAGTACCCAGATCAGCCCAAGGAGGTAGGTCCCCGCGGTTGCTGCCTACTCCAGGATCTCAAATGTCAGTGGTGGTGAAGGTGACGATGATGACGTTTCGATGGACGTAACATGGGTGCCCACAAGAGAGGAAGAGGAGGGGATTTCAGAGGGAGAGACGGAGCAGCAGAGAGAGAGATGAAAGAGGAGAAGCAGGCAGAGCTCACAGGGCACAGGAGGCAAAAAGAAGACTGCAAATGTATCTGGAGCGAGCCATCCACCATGTCACTTCTGGCGTTCCCAGGATGCCGGCACATGGCACTGCAGTGTGATTTTTTTTTTTAGTGTCAGCTACTGACAATAGTGTTGCCATCTGCAGCCTGTGCTGTCAACGCATAAATCGCGGTAAGCCCAACACTCACCTACGGACGACCACCTTAAGAAGGCACCTGGCCTCCCATCACCGAGCCCAGTGGAGCAACGACGTCAGAACCCACAAAGCCACACTCCACGTCCTTCCTCTTCTCCTTCCCCTTCTTTTCTCTCCTCCCATTTGTCCTCCACTCCCCCTTTCACCATGCCATCGTCGCATTTATCTTTCAGAAAGCAGGCTTCCGTGGCCCAAATGTTAGAGCGTAAAAATTTGATGATGCCAGATAACCCTCTTGCCCAATGGCTGACCGCTGGCTTTTTGGAACTGCTAGTCTGTCAACTACTGCCATATAAACTGGTGGACTCTGAGGCCTTTTGAAAATTTGTGGCCATTGGCACCACGCAATGCAAGGTCCCCGGAAGGAAATATTTCTCCCAGAAGGGCAACCCAGAACTATATGGCCATGTTCAGCGGCAAGGGAATATATCTCTGGCACACAATGTCAGCGCCAAGATACATCTGACCACAGACACATGGTCTAGCAAACATGAGCAGGAAAGGTATATAGCTTTTACTGCACACTGGCTGAACCTTCTGACGGCCATCAAGCATGTAACCCGTGGCTCCCATGTGGATTTGGTGTCACCGCCAAGGATCGCATGCAGCCCTGCCTCTTCTTTTCCTCCTCCTACTCCATCCTCCGTCTCCTCCTCAGCTGACGCCACATTTTACATGGCTACCGCCTCTTCTGCTGTGCTCACCAAGCTCCCCAGAACCTATTCGACGTCCCAAGTGGGACGTTGCCATGCTGTGCTGCGGCTGTTGTGCCTGGAAGCCAAGAGCCACACTGATCCTGCACTGCTTTCAGCTCTGCGGTCACAGGCCAATCAGAGGCTAACACCACACAATTTGACAGTTGGTAAAGTGGTGTGCGACAACAGTGCCAATCTGCTGAGCTCGCTGAAACAGGGCAAAATGACACACGTCCTGAACTTAGAGTTCAGCAATTCATTGCCAAATACTCGCGGTCCAGGAC
The DNA here is from genome assembly GCA_033119425.1 of Bufotes viridis. Taxonomy (NCBI): domain Eukaryota; kingdom Metazoa; phylum Chordata; class Amphibia; order Anura; family Bufonidae; genus Bufotes; species Bufotes viridis. Next base: position 229,086,256 of record CM065590.1, read on the forward strand.
GTCTTGCGGTAGGCCAGGAAAATCTCTGGCCATTTTAAAAGATCTTACAAGGCCATGGCTCGCCTTGCTGACATTCAGCGGCGACATCACTGGCCCGTCAGATATCTGATTTGTGACAGCACAACGCGCTGGAATTCCGCCTTGTATATGCTTGATAGGCTGCTCTAGCAGCAACGTGTTGTTAACGACTACCTGTACGAACTCTGCAGAAGGACAGGTTCTGGGTAGGGTTGAGCGAACCCGAACTGTAAAGTTTGGGTTCGTGTCGAACATTACGGTTTTTCGCACCTGGACCTGAACCCTTCCGTAAAAGTTTGGTTCGGGTTTGTTGTTTGGCGATTCTTTAAACTTTTTGAAAGGCTGCAGGGCAGCCAATCAACAAGCATTTCATTACTTTGCCGTAAGAAACCATCACAGCCATGCCTAGTAAAAGCATGGCTGTGATTGGCTAAGTGCAGCATGTGACCCAGCCTCTATTTAAGCTGGAGTAACGTAGCATCGCACGTCACTCTGCTCTTCTCAGTGTAGGGATAAGATACTGGTGCAGCTGTGAGGGACAGATTAGGGATGAAATCTGTTTTACTTGATGGTGTTAAATAATCGAAATACAGCGATTATTGAGGGTGCTATTTGTACCCAGCCCTGAGCCCAGTGATACTGCAAAATCATTTTTAATCTATCTGTTAGTGAGGTAGGGGTCGGCGGCCATTTTAGCAACTGCAGTGTCCTTGGAACTGCATGTGACCTGCATTTCTGTAACCTAATTTATAATTTAGCAGTGGCATACTGCATTTCTGTAGTTGGCGGAATAAACCAGTACTGTTGTTCCACAAAGCAGTTTTGCATAGAACGCTGAAAAACCTATTTTAAAAATTAGCAGTGACATACTGCATTTCTGTAGTTGGGGGAAAAAACCAATACTGTTGTGCCACAGAGCAGTTTTGCATACAACGCTGAAAACCTATTTTAAAATTTAGGAGTGACATACTGCATTTGTGTAGTTTGTTGCACTGGTTTTGTGCTACATACCAGATCTCAGACCTACCCTGTATTTCAGTCATTTTAAGTAACCTTTTGAACTCCGCATTTACATAGTTAGTTGCAAACACACTGGTTTTGTGGTAGATAGCACATTTGCGGTGTACGCTGCATTTCTGACAATCAAATTAAACCGTTAACTTCTGCTGTTAGATTGTTGGTTTGAAAAATCTAATTTTTCGTGAAGTAATTGTTTTGAATTGCTCCGTTACACTGTTGTGTGACCTAACGAAATGTATTCTGTTCATGACACTGGAACTGCCTTACTGTTGTCTTCCACTCTGTCCCCTGCTGAAAGCACAGAGTTGTCCCCTGCAGCCCATGTTCATCTATCTTGCACCTCACCCCCTTGCAAATCAGCCAAGCAATCTGAGCCCCTAGTCATGCAGCAGTCTCTTATGCTTTTTGATGCCTCTGCTGGCAGTTGTTTCCCAGACTGGTTGGAAGATGATGTTGAGAACGATGAGGTTCTTCACCCCAAAATATACCACTTAAATCCATGTTTTTCATGGGTGGTGAAAAAATCCTATTTTTTTAGCCAGGAATTACCTTTGCGGTCTGCGCTGCATATTTCCCCTGGACAATAATATAGTTAATCCATCTGGGAGTTCAGGGGTTGACATATTCCAATTTTTTGCTGTCAAGTAACCCTGCACTGCATAGGTGACAGGGACCGAAAATTTGAAAAATCTTCTTTTAAATTGTTGGGTACAATATTGCCATTTTTGCCCAGTACAAACCCCTGCTCTGCATAGGTGAAAGGAACCGACAATTTGAAAAATCTTCTTTTAAATTGTTGGGTGCAATATTACCATTTTTGCCGGGTACAAACCCCTGCTCTGCATAGGTGACAGTGACCGAAAATGCGGAAAATCATATTTTAAATTGTTGGGTGAAATATTACCATTTTTGCCATGGTACAAACCTCTGCTCTGCATAGGTGACAGGGACTGAAAATTTAAAAAATCTTCTTTTAAATTGTTGGGTGCAATATTACCATTTTTGCTGGGTACAAACCCCTGCTCTGCATAGGTGACAGGGACCGAAAATTTTAAAAATCTTCATTTAAATTGTTGGGTGCAATATTACCATTTTTGCCGTGCATAAACTCCTGCTCTGCCTGGATGCCAGGGACCTACATTTATAAAAATCGCCTGTTCTATTGGGTGACATGAACCCTGTTTTTCCGTGAATAAACCCCTCCTCTGGCTGGGTGCCAGTGGCCTACATTTCTAAAAATCGCCTGTTCCATTGGTGGGTGACATGCAGGGCCGATGCAAGGATTTTTGACGCCCTAGGCAAGATAAAAATTGCTGCCCCCACCCCCCCATCTGTTGATCTGCCCTTACAGGACTGTAGCGGCGGCACGAAGTGCACGGCGTCATAGCAGTGTATGCTATATGTGTATAACAAACATATTTCACATGAAAACTTACACTTACTTGGCTTGGCCCTTGGGGATCTCGGACACCACTTCACACTTTGACCGGGGGATCGGTGTAGAGGTATACTGTATATTGTGGGGATCGGCGGAGCTGATGATGTGTTTTATCCTAATGAGAAAGATTTCAGAATAAGGATTTGGAGAAGGATCAGAAGGATAGCAGAGCAGGGAGAGGCTGGTGCTGCTACTGGGGGGGTCATAACATGGGGGAGTAATAAAGCCCACCATAATACCCCCCCCCCAGTAGTAATAATTCTCCTTATAATAGACAGTGCAAAAAATTCCCCCTTGTAATGCCCCAGCTGAGCTAATGTCCCCATAGTGCCCCCATAATGTACCAGTATGTAATACCCCTATATAGTTCCCCTAGTAAATGCCCCATAGTGCCCCGCCTTCCTCCTAGTGCCCCCATAATATAACACACTGCTTCATTTGCAGAGCACATTACCCCCCCCCCCCCCTTCCTACCCATGCCACATTTCTCCCCTTCCATGGCAGCACTGTTGATGAGGGTATATAGGGTATATCCCAATTCTCCCCCTCCATTACATGGCAGCACAGCTCTGTATTATTATTAATATAAAGGCCCTCTCTGTACTATTATTATAATAACAGCCCCCTCTGTATAAATAATAATACTAATACAGTGGGGGTTATTAACATAAGAAAAGTACAGAGGGGGCCATTATAATAATAATAGTACAGAGGCGGCCTTATAGCAATAATAACAGCCCCCCGTAAGTGACAGTAGTCCCCTTATGTGCCAGTAGTCCCCTTATGTGCCAGTAGCCCCCTTATGTGCCAGTAGCCCCCCTTATGTGCCAGTAGCCCCCCCTTATTTGCCAGTAGCCCCCCTTATGTGCCAGCAAGCCCCCCTTATGTGCCAGAAAGCCCCCCTTATGTGCCAGCAGTTGCCCCTTATGTGCCAATAGTCCCCCCTTAAGTGCCAGTAGTCCCCTTATGTGCCAGTAGTCCCCCCTTATGTTCCAGTAGCCCCCCCCCCCCACTTATGTGCCAGCAGTCGCCCGTTATGTGCCAGTAGCCCCCTTTTGTGCCAGTAGTCCCCTTATCTGCCAGTAGTCCCCCTTATATGCCAGTAGCCCCCCACTTATGTGCCAGAAGCCCCCTTATGCGCCAGCAGTCGCCCCTTATGTGCCAGTAGCCCCCTTATGTGCCAGCAAGCCCCCCTTATGTGCCAGCAGTTGCCCCTTATGTGCCAGTAGTCCCCTTAAGTGCCAGTATTCCCCCTTATGTGCCAGTAGTCCCCTTATGTTCCAGTAGCCCCCCCATTTATGTGCCAGCAGTCGCCCGTTATGTGCCAGTAGCCCCCTTTTGTGCCAGTAGTCCCCTTATCTGCCAGTAGTCCCCCTTTTATGCCAGTAGCCTCCCCACTTATGTGCCAGTAGCCCCCTTATGCGCCAGCAGTCGCCCCATATGTGCCAGTAGCCCCCTTATGTGCCAGTAGCCCCCCTTATGCTCCAGTAGCCCCCTTGTGTGCCAGTAGTCCCCCTTATGTGCCAGTAGCCCCCCACTTATGTGCCAGTAGCCCCCCCCTTATGTGCTCCACACTGACTCCAGTTTGTTTTGTACAAAAGAAAACACACACAAAAAACCCCACATACTTACCTCCATGGCAGCGATGCAGTGTCCCGCGCTGTAGGCTCAGGTGGCGCGATGATGTCATTGCGCCTCCTGGACCGGCCTCTGATAGGCTGCCAGCCTAGAGCTGGCAGCCTATCAGATGAACAGGGGACGGTACACGCCTCCAGCCCTCCTCCTGCATGCTCCGCTGCCGCGACTCTACTCGCTGCAGGCTCCCAGCATTGGCTGGGGGCATAATGCCCATTGCCCGCAATTTGGCACCTGGGGGCGGGGCGACCGCACAGGGTGTCACCCCAGGGACTGGTGTCACCCGGTAGGGTCCGCACACCCCTCAGGCAGCGCAGCATGAGAGAGGGGCGCCGCACCGGCCACCACATTCCCTTCTAACCTGGTTTTTTTTTTTTTATCGCAGCATTCCGGTGGCGCCCCCTGCTGAATTGCGACCTAGGCGGTTGCCTAGGTCGCCTTACAGGTGAAGCCGGCCCTGGTGACATGAACCCCGTTTTGCCGTGAATAAACCTTTGCTCTGCCTGGATGCCAAGGCCCTACATTTTATAAATCGCATGTTCTATTGGTGGGTGACATGAACCTCGTTTTGCCGTCAATTAACCCCCTCCTCTGCCTGGATGCCAGGGGCCTACATTTTTAAAAATGGCCTGTTACATTGGTGGGTGACATTAACCCAGTTTTGCCGTGAATGAACCCCTGCTCTGACTGAGTTGTCACCTGCAGCCCATGGTCATCTATCTTGCACCTCACCCCCTTGCAAATCAGCCAAGCAATCTGAGCCCCTAGTCATGCAGCAGTCTCTTATGCTTTTTGATGACTCTGCTGGCAGTTGTTTCCCAGGGCCATAACCATAGCCCTGCCCCAGAAGTGGAAGAGATTGAGTTCACTGATGCCCAACCACTTAGTTTTGAGGATAAAGACATGGGAAGACCACCACAGGATGTCTCTGATGATGACGAAACACAGATACAAACTACTGCGGCTTTCTGCGGTGTGCAGACCGACAAAGAGGGCAGGGGTGAAGACTGGTTGGAAGATGATGTTGAGAACGATGAGGTTCTTCACCCCAAAATATAGCACTTAAATCCATGTTTTTCATGGGTGGTTAAAAAATCTTCTTTTTTTTTTTGCCAGGAATGACCTTTGCGGCCTTCGCTGCATATTTCCCGTGGACAATAATATAGTTAATCCGTCTGGGAGTTCAGGGGTTGACATATTCCAATTTTTTGCTGTCAAGTAACCCAGTTTTGCCGGTGAAAAACCCCTGCTCTGCCTGGGTGCCAGGGGCCTACATTTCTAAAAATCGCCTGTTCTATTGGTAGGTGACATGAACCCCGTTTTGCAGTAAATAAATCCCTCCTCTGCCTGGGTGCCAGGGGCCTACATTTCTAAAAATTGCCTGTTCCAGTGGTGGGTGACATGAACCCCGTTTTGCCATCAATAAACCCTTCTTCTGCCTGGATGCCAGGGGCCTACATTTTTAAAAATGGCCTATTCCATTGGTGGGTGACATTAACCCAGTTTTGCCGTGAATAAACCCCTGCTCTGCCTGGATGCCAGGGGCCTAACATTTTAAAAATGATCTGTTCCATTAGTGGGTGACATTAACCCAGTTTTGCCGTTGAAAAACCCCTGCTGTGCATTGCTGACAGGGAACTAAATTTGGTAAAAACATCTGTTACTGATCGAAAGATGCGTGACTACAAAGAAAAAATGCTGGTAGACGCGCTGCTGATGGCATTCCCACCTGATGCTTCCTCAACTTTCTACTCTACATCCATTTCCTTCTCCTAGATCAAGATTGTTATTTATAATTTTTATTTATTTTATTTTAAGTCATTTCTCTATCCACATTTGTTTGCAGGGCACTTACCCAAATTTTTCTGCTTTTGCAGACCTCTAGCCCTTTCAGGACTTTTTTACAGCCATTTTAGTGCCCAAAAGTTCGGGTCCCCATTGACTTCATAACATTTTTTAAAGTGGAACCCGTCAAACCCGAACTTCCAGGTGTCCACTCAACTCTAGTTCTGGGGAGCTTGGTTTCTTTTCACTGCGCCAGTGGCTGCTGATGCGTGACACATGCAGACTAGTGTTGATCGAGCACGCTCGGCCGAACACCAGTTCGGCTCGAGCATCTCTAAGCTTGGCACATGGCGGTATTTGGCCGAATACCGCATGTGCTCGAGCGCAATGCTCGAGTCTCCTCCCTGCACGTTTCTTGGCTGCTACACAGCCAATAAATGTGCAGGTAAGTACTGCCCTCACTTTACTGCCTTAGCCATGTTACTGCCATTACAGTGATTTGCTGGCCGGAACGCGTCATCGGGTGCTATGACGCATGTTCAGCTAAGTCTCAGTCAGAGAGAGCTGTGCATAGGAAGGGATAGACAGTGTAGGGAGTGATATAGGAATATCTTTATTAGAAAAACTTTTCAGAGACCCAAAAGTCCTTTTAAGAAATATTGTGTGAGGCAACAGGAATATCAATTTTTAGCGCAAATTGCGCTAAATAGCTAAAACTTTACAGACCCAAGAGTTATTTTAAGGACAATTGTGAGTGGCAGCAATATCTATTTTTAGCACATCCTGCACTAAATAGTGTGCAATAGTTAGGCTGCTGCAGACAGCTGACATTAGGTGCGCAACATCTCCAGTATAAAGTGTGCGCATCCCAAAAATATCTGTGACATCCAGTGTACTTTTGCCATAGATGGTGTCCGCTGTGGACAGTGACATTAGTTGCGCAACATCTCCTGTGTAAAGTCTACGCATCCAAAAAATATCTGAGACATCAAGTGCACTTTTCCCACAGATGGTGTCCACTGCGGACAGTGACATTAGTGTCGCAACATCTCCAGTGTAAAGTGTGCACATCCCAAAAATATCTGTGACATCCAGTGTACTTTTTCCATAGACGGTGTCTGCTGCGGACAGTGACATTATCAGCGCACCATCTTCTGTGTAACGTGTGTGCTTAAAAAATCTATCTGTGACATACAGTGTACTTTTCAATAGATGGTGTCTGCTTCTGACCAGCGCTACATCTCCAGTGTACAGTGTGTGCATCCCAAAAATATCTTTGACATCCAGTGTACTTTTTCCGTAGATGGTGTCCGCTGTGGACAGTGACATTTGCTGTGCCACATCTCCAGTGTACCGGTAGGGTCCGCACCCCCCTCAGGCAGCGCAGCATGAGAGATGGGCGCCGCACCGGCCACCACATTCCCTTCTAACCTGTTTTTTTTTTTTTTATCGCAGCATTCCGGTGGTGCCCCCTGCTGAATTGCGACCTAGGCGGTTGCCTAGGTCGCCTTACAGGTGAAGCCGGCCCTGGTGACATGAACCCCGTTTTGCCGTGAATAAACCTTTGCTCTGCCTGGATGCCAAGGCCCTACATTTTATAAATCGCATGTTCTATTGGTGGGTGACATGAACCTCGTTTTGCCGTCAATTAACCCCCTCCTCTGCCTGGATGCCAGGGGCCTACATTTTTAAAAATGGCCTGTTACATTGGTGGGTGACATTAACCCAGTTTTGCCGTGAATGAACCCCTGGTCTGACTGAGTTGTCACCTGCAGCCCATGGTCATCTATCTTGCACCTCACCCCCTTGCAAATCAGCCAAGCAATCTGAGCCCCTAGTCATGCAGCAGTCTCTTATGCTTTTTGATGACTCTGCTGGCAGTTGTTTCCCAGGGCCATAACCATAGCCCTGCCCCAGAAGTGGAAGAGATTGAGTTCACTGATGCCCAACCACTTAGTTTTGAGGATAAAGACATGGGAAGACCACCACAGGATGTCTCTGATGATGACGAAACACAGATACAAACTACTGCGGCTTTCTGCGGTGTGCAGACCGACAAAGAGGGCAGGGGTGAAGACTGGTTGGAAGATGATGTTGAGAACGATGAGGTTCTTCACCCCAAAATATAGCACTTAAATCCATGTTTTTCATGGGTGGTTAAAAAATCTTTTTTTTTTTTTGCCAGGAATGACCTTTGCGGCCTTTGCTGCATATTTCCCGGGGACAATAATATAGTTAATCCGTCTGGGAGTTCAGGGGTTGACATATTCCAATTTTTTGCTGTCAAGTAACCCAGTTTTGCCGGTGAAAAACCCCTGCTCTGCCTGGGTGCCAGGGGCCTACATTTCTAAAAATCGCCTGTTCTATTGGTAGGTGACATGAACCCCGTTTTGCAGTAAATAAATCCCTCCTCTGCCTGGGTGCCAGGGGCCTACATTTCTAAAAATTGCCTGTTCCAGTGGTGGGTGACATGAACCCCGTTTTGCCATCAATAAACCCTTCTTCTGCCTGGATGCCAGGGGCCTACATTTTTAAAAATGGCCTATTCCATTGGTGGGTGACATTAACCCAGTTTTGCCGTGAATAAACCCCTGCTCTGCCTGGATGCCAGGGGCCTAACATTTTTAAAAATGATCTGTTCCATTAGTGGGTGACATTAACCCAGTTTTGCCGTTGAAAAACCCCTGCTGTGCATTGCTGACAGGGAACTAAATTTGGTAAAAACATCTGTTACTGATCGAAAGATGCGTGACTACAAAGAAAAAATGCTGGTAGACGCGCTGCTGATGGCATTCCCACCTGATGCTTCCTCAACTTTCTACTCTACATCCATTTCCTTCTCCTAGATCAAGATTGTTATTTATAATTTTTATTTATTTTATTTTAAGTCATTTCTCTATCCACATTTGTTTGCAGGGCACTTACCCAAATTTTTCTGCTTTTTGCAGACCTCTAGCCCTTTCCAGGACTTTTTTACAGCCATTTTAGTGCCCAAAAGTTCGGGTCCCCATTGACTTCATAACATTTTTTAAAGTGGAACCCGTCAAACCCGAACTTCCAGGTGTCCACTCAACTCTAGTTCTGGGGAGCTTGGTTTCTTTTCACTGCGCCAGTGGCTGCTGATGCGTGACACATGCAGACTAGTGTTGATCGAGCACGCTCGGCCGAACACCAGTTCGGCTCGAGCATCTCTAAGCTTGGCACATGGCGGTATTTGGCCGAATACCGCATGTGCTCGAGCGCAATGCTCGAGTCTCCTCCCCGCACGTTTCTTGGCTGCTACACAGCCAATAAATGTGCAGGTAAGTACTGCCCTCACTTTACTGCCTTAGCCATGTTACTGCCATTACAGTGATTTGCTGGCCGGAACGCGTCATCGGGTGCTATGACGCATGTTCAGCTAAGTCTCAGTCAGAGAGAGCTGTGCATAGGAAGGGATAGACAGTGTAGGGAGTGATATAGGAATATCTTTATTAGAAAAACTTTTCAGAGACCCAAAAGTCCTTTTAAGAAATATTGTGTGAGGCAACAGGAATATCAATTTTTAGCGCAAATTGCGCTAAATAGCTAAAACTTTACAGACCCAAGAGTTATTTTAAGGACAATTGTGAGTGGCAGCAATATCTATTTTTAGCACATCCTGCACTAAATAGTGTGCAATAGTTAGGCTGCTGCAGACAGCGACATTAGGTGCGCGACATCTCCAGTATAAAGTGTGCGCATCCCAAAAATATCTGTGACATCCAGTGTACTTTTGCCATAGATGGTGTCCGCTGTGGACAGTGACATTAGTTGCGCAACATCTCCTGTGTAAAGTCTGCGCATCCAAAAAATATCTGAGACATCAAGTGCACTTTTCCCACAGATGGTGTCCACTGCGGACAGTGACATTAGTGTCGCAACATCTCCAGTGTAAAGTGTGCACATCCCAAAAATATCTGTGACATCCAGTGTACTTTTTCCATAGACGGTGTCTGCTGCGGACAGTGACATTATCAGCGCACCATCTTCTGTGTAACGTGTGTGCTTAAAAAATCTATCTGTGACATACAGTGTACTTTTCAATAGATGGTGTCTGCTTCTGACCAGCGCTACATCTCCAGTGTACAGTGTGTGCATCCCAAAAATATCTTTGACATCCAGTGTACTTTTTCCGTAGATGGTGTCCGCTGTGGACAGTGACATTTGCTGTGCCACATCTCCAGTGTACCGTATGTGCTGAAAACATTTAACTGTGACATACAATGTACTTTTTCAATAGACATTGTCCGCTTCTGACAGTGACATTACCAGTGCACTTCTCCAGTATAACGTGTACACATAAAAATTTTATCTGTGACATACAGTGTATTTTTTCCGTAGACGCTATGGACAGTGACATTACAGGTGGTACATCTCCTGTATAACATTTCCTCATCCCAAATACCTGTGACATTCCCTGTAATTTTTTATTATCTTTGGTTTTGTGCGTATTATTGTCTGTCTGTAAAAGTGGCATACTACTCGGACAACATCATTCCCAGCAGCAACCTTGGAGTCCAAGATGCATCCAGACATCCTCCCCATGCTGTTCCCGAACCATTTTGGTGGTGTTTACATCAATTTCTGACCGTTTCCTATGAACCAGGCACCCTCCCCTCTTCAGAGCAGGGGGTGCCTGGTTTAATGCTTGGGTTCTCGCATTGACTTTCATTATACTCGGGTGCTCTGTAGAGCACCTAAGTATCCTGATGTGTTCGGCCTGAGCACTTTGGTGCTCGATCAACACTAATGCAGGCTTCTGGGTGCACTGGGTGTGCAGGCTTGACCTGTGGCCAAAGCTGGCACAATTTGCCATGGAACTCTTGGCTTGCCCCTCGTCGAAAGTGGAATCGTGACTGATAAGCGCACTCTCCTAGCTCATGACAGTGTGGACTACCTCACATTTCTACAAATGAATGAGGCATGGATCTCAGAGGAATTCAACACCTGTGATGACCACGTCTAATTTAATTTCCTCATGCCTGCCCACACATATCCGCAACCACCCAGAACAAAGAATGGTCCTTGTCTTATGTACATACAGCGGCATAAAAGGCCTTTTCTGTCAGGTGAATGCCTAATTTTTTAAAATTTTTAGCTGGTGACCGCCAATGTACCTCCAGCCACATAATCAAAAGTTCTTTTCTGTCAGGTGAATGCCTAATTTTTGGGCCCTGTGCTGGCCTACAATAAAATTTTTAGCTGGTTACCGCCTAATGTACCTCCAGACACATAATCTCAAATTGTTTTCTGTCAGCTGAATGCCTACTTTTTGGCGCCTGTACTGGCCTACAGTAAAATTTTTAGCCAGTGACCGCCTAATGTACCTCCAGCTGCATAATCACTAGTTTTTTTCTGTCAGATAAAGGCCTAATTTTTGGGGCCTATACTGGCCTACAGTAAAATTGTTATCCATGGACTGCCTAATGTACGTCCAGCCACATAATCACTTGTTCTTTTCTGTCAGGTGAATGCCTAATTTTTGGGGCCTGTACTGGTCTACAGTAAAATTGCTATCCAGTAACCGCCTAATGCATCCCGAAGCGCTCATGGCGCATGCACAGTATAATCACCTCCTATTTGTTCCAAAGTGACAGAGAAAGCTACGCACTTCTGTAAATGTGCACACCAGAGCATCAGTTAGCACAGCCATATTTATCCACTTCATTACCAGACTGTTTTCCCCCTCTTCCTGGCCATTTTATTTATTTTTTTCGCAACGGGCCTATCTAACTGCAAATAACTATTTAAATTCTAAGCCAACCTATATGCATTTCATATAATCTTTCACATAGCAAATTAGACATTTCTATTGTGCCATTAGATCACAGACATTATATAAAAAAAATCGATTTAGAATTAGATTTTTCCTTTCCTATCAAAATTATTTTCTGATACAAAATATTTTAAGACAAATGGATGTAATTTATCTACTGGCTGAGCTTTCCACAAGACTTTAAAGGACTGGGGCACATTTTAGATTTTGGCAGCCTATCTTTCTATTGATGTTTCTATGGCACCACACCGCCAGAACAGATTCTGTTCAGAGCCGAAACATTAGAAATTCCTTCTAAATTACGATTTGTTTTAATGTTGACCCTCTAAGAAATTCATCTTGGGGAAATTTGAACAGTTTCATTTTTTAACTTTTAATTTTTTTTAATAATTGAGAAAAATATGCTTACTTTTTTTCTGCACAAAAACACTATACTAAATATAGCTAAAATGAATAGATTATTTAATTTGTTTATATAAAATGGGGAAAAAAGCATGTAAATGTATATTTTATACACACAAAGTTCACTATACTATTGCTAAAACTAATAAATATATTTTTCTTTTATTTTTTATGAAAAAATTGAAAAAATGTCTGTAAATATGTGCATATAGTCTGCTATCCTATTGCTAAAACTAATAACTATAGTTATAACTTGCTCAATTTTTTTATTTGACTTTTTAATTATTTTTTATTATATTTTTTGACTTTTCATTTGTATTAATTTTTTTAAGTGAATTGACCGCTTCCTACCACAGTAAGGTCAATGAGTGGTTAATTCACTGACAGCAGGATCACAGACAACTTTGCAACAAGCAGGGGTCATGTTCACATCAATAATCTTATGCTTGTTTCACACTTGCGTAAAACACATCCAGCAGGATGTTTCGAGCAAGCAAAAGCCTTGGATCTGTCCTTGCAAGGCACAGCCATGCGCTGCCGGAATTTCGTACGGCTTTAGCTGAGTGCATCCCTGCTGGCACCCCTTCACAGTGAAAGACTGTCCTAACTATCAGTGTGATCGAAACCTCAGCCACAACGATCTGCGGAGGGCTATAGTTAACACCTTACCGCCCTGATGTATAAAGTCGTGTGGTTATGAAAAGAAAAAAGGGGATGCATACCACACATAATAGAAATATGCATATTTTAATGAATAATGTATTAAATGGCTATACATCATACATACATCACAATTTGACCACTATATACAAAGAAACGAATTAATAATAAAAAACTTTATACGAGTGCGAACCCTGGTATAAGACACAAACTTAAAGTAATGTGAATAAATGTGTAAAAATAATTAATATATATATATATATACATATATATACACACACAAAATCCATTATTAATGTGTCAGTAATTCATTTTCATAAAATGTTGATATGTGTTAAATTAGGGTGTTATGAGTGATTCAAAAAAATTAAAGGTGCCATTTATTAACCCCTTAAGGACCCAGCCATTTTTCAACTTAACCCCTTAAGGACTCAGCCCTATTTCACCTAAAGGACTCGGCCATTTTTTGCAAATCTGACCAGTGTCACTTTATGTGGTGATAACTTTAAAACGCTTTTACTTATCCAGGCCATTTTGAGATTGTTTTTTCGTCACATATTGTACTTCATGACACTGGTAAAATTTAGTCGAAAAATTTTATTTTTATTTATAAAAAAATATCAAATTTACCAAAAATTTGGAAAAATTAGCAATTTTCCAAGTTTCAATTTCTCTACTTCTATAATACATAGTAATACCGCCCAAAAAAGTTATTGATTTACATTCCCCATATGTCTACTTCATGTATCAATCATTTTGGGAATGCCATTTTATTTTTGGGGACGTTACAAGGCTTAGAAGTTTAGAAGCAAATCTTGAAATTTTTCAGAAATTTTCAAAAACCCACTTTTTAGGGACCAGTTCAGGTCTGAAGTCACTTTGTGAGGCTTACATAATAGAAACCATCCAAATATTACCCCATTCTAGAAACTACACCCCTCAAGGTATTCAAAACTGATTTTACAAACGTCATTAACCCTTTAGGTTTTCCACAAGAGTTAATGGCAAATGGAGATAAAATTTCAGAATTTAGATTTTTTGGAAAATTTTCTGTTTGAATCCATTTTTTCCAGTAACAAAGCAAGGGTTAACAGCCAAACAAAACTCAATTTTTATTGCCCCGATTCTGTAGTTTTCAGAAACACCCCATATGTGGTCGTAAACTGCTGTATGGCCAAACGGCAGGGCACAGAAGGAAGGGAACGCCATATGGTTTTTGGAAGGCGGATTTTGCTGGACTGGATTTTTGACACCATGTCCCATTTGAAGCCCCCAGATGCACCACTAGAGTAGAATCTCCAAAAAAGTGACTCCACCTAAGAAACTACACCCCTCAAGGTATTCAAAACTGATTTTACAAACTTTGTTAACCCTTTAGGTGTTCCACAAGAGTTATTGGCAAATGGAGATGAAATTTCGAATTTCTATTTTCTGTTACCTTGCCTCAAAAAAAGTGTAATATAGAGCAACCAAAAATCATATTTACCCTAAAATAATACAAACAAAACTGCCAACTTATCCCGTACTTTCCAAAATGGGGTCACTTTTTTGGAGTTTCTACTGTAGGGGTGCATCAGGGGGGCTTCAAATGGGACATGGTGTCAAATAACCAGTCCAGCAAAATTTGCCTTCCAAAAACCATATGGCGTTCCCTTCCTTCTACGCCCTGCAGTTTGGCCATACAGCAGTTTACGACCACATATGGGGTGTTTCTGCAAACTAGAGAATCGGGGCAATATATATTGAGTTTTGTTTGGCTGTTAACCCTTGCTTTTTTTACTGGAAAAATTGATTAAAATGGAAAATTTGCAAAAAAATAGCTATTTTCGGACCGTTTTTATTTTTTGTTATTTACATCGTTGAACTGACAGGTTAGATTGTGTGCTATTTCTATATAGCAGGTTGCTACAGACGCGGCAATACCAAATATGGCTACTTTTTGGGGGGTTTTGTTTCAGTTTTACATAATAAAGCATTTTTGAAAAAAATGATTTTTTTAGTGTCTTCATATTCTGAAAGCCATATATTTTTTTTTTTTTTTGGGCGACTGTCTTATGTAGGGGCTCATTTTTTGCGGGATGAGATGGCGGTTTGATTTGAACTTTCTTGGGGTGCATATGACATTTTGGTCGCCTGCTATTACACTTTTTGTGATGTAAGGTGACAAAAATGGCTCTTGACACCGTATTTTTATATATTTTTTTTTGTGTTCACCTGAGGGGTTCGGTGATGTGTTATTTTTATAGAGCAGGTTGCGACGGACGCGCCGATACCAAATATGTATACTTTTTATTTATTTATTTAAGTTTTACACAATATTATCATTTTTAAAACAAAACAAATCATGTTTTAGTGTCTCCATAGTCTGAGAGCCCTATTTTTTTTTTTTTTGGGGGTGATTGTCCTATGTGGGGTATCATTTTTGCGGGATGAGATGACGGTTTGATTGGCACTATTTTTGGGTGCATATAACTTTTTGATCGCTTGCTATTACAGTTTTTGAGATGTGAGGTGACAAATGTTTTTTTACATTGTTTTTATTTTATTTTTTAACAGTATTTACCTGAGGGGTTAGATAATGTGATATTTTTATAGAGCAGGTTTTTACGGACACGGCGATACATAATATGTATACTTTTTATTTATTTATTTTACTTTAACACAATAATAGCATTTTAGAAAAAAAAATTATGTTTTAGTGTCTCCATAGTCTGAGAGCCATATTTTTTATTTTTTTGGGCGATTGTCCTATATAAGGACTCATTTTTTGCGGGATGAGATGGCGGTTTTATTGGTACTATTTTGGGAGGCATACGCCTTTTTGATCACTTGGTATTACACTTTTTGTGATGCAAGGTGACAAAAAATGGCTTTTACACCATTTTTTGTGATTTTTTACGGTATTTGCGTGAGGGGTTAGGTCACGTGATATTTTTATAGAGGAGATTTTTACGGACGTGGCAATACCTAATATGTGTAGTTTATTTGTTTTTCTTTAATTTTTATTCAGTGATATGTATTTTTCTGATTTTTACTTTTTCTTTCACTTTTTTGACATTTTTTTGACCCAGACCCACTTGGTTCTTGTAGATCCAGTGGATCTGGTGTCTATATAATACAGTACAGTACACTATATAGTGTACTGCACTGTATTTTTTTACTTTTCACAGTCTGGTCAGACTTCTGCTAAAGTTACTATACCATGGCAAGCAGGACGCTTCTGAAAGCGTCCTGCTGCCATGGTAACCATCACCCGCTGCCATTACAGAGCAGCGGGTGATGGGAAGAAGGTGAGCTCTCTCCTCTACCATCCTATCCCATCGGGGGCTGCAAAGGTACGGCAGCCCCCGATGGGAGAGGGAGGGAGCTCCCTCCATGTTAACACCTTCTATACCGCGGTCCGTACGGACCGCGGTATAGAAGGGTTAAACTGCTGACATCTGCAGCACAGATGTCAGCAGTTTATAGCAGGGGTCAGCAATGTGCTGACCCCTGCTACCCACTAGACACCAGGGAAATGCATTGAAAGGAGGCGGACGGGGGATCGCAATTGCGATCCCGCCTGCCGCACCGCCCGCCTCCCGCGCCGCCCACCCGCAGCACCGCCCGCAAATCCCCCCCCCCTGCACCGCCCGGGGGGACACTAAGATGGCGGGGTGCAGGGGGGGGGTTAAAATTTACAATAAGGGGCAGATTTTAGTCTCTGATCCCCGCGGTCATAGAACATGGGGATCAGAGACTACACATAGCGCAACAAACCACAGGTCTGAATTGACCTGCGGTTTGTTGCGATCGCCGACACGGGGGGGTCACAGGACCCCCCTCGGCATTGTCACAGGATGACTGCTGAATGATTTCAGCAGGCATCCTGTTCCGATCACCGCCACGTGCGCAGCGGTGATCGGATCTTCTCAGGGCGTACATGTACGCCCTGAGTCCTTAAGTACCAGGACCTTAAGTACAAGGCCATTTTTAGCAAATCTGATGAGTCACTATATGTAGTAATAACTTTAAAACGCTTTTACTTATCCAAGCCATTCTGAGATTGTTTTCTCGTCACATATTGTACTTCATGACAGTGGTAAAACGGAGTATAAAAATTTCATTTTTATTTATAAAAAAAATACCAAATTTACTAAAAATTTGAAAAAATTTGCGAATTTCAATTTCTCTACTTTTATAATAGATTGTAATAACTCCAAAAATAGGTATTACTTTACATTCCCCATATGTCTACTTCATGTTTGGATCATATCAAGAATGATTTTTTTTTATGCGAACTTTTGCGAATATTTTCATTTTTTTATATTGGATCTAGTGTGTTTGAAAAGTGGGTTGGCCACATTTAGAAGTGGATGAACGTATCTATTTGTTGCCAAGCTTACTCTTGCCCACTAGAAAAGTCCAAACTACCATCTTGACATACCTGTGGACTTTACGCATTCCTACTGTGGCTTATACTATCGCTACCTGCGCTATTTAGTTATACGAACATTTTATCATTACAAAGTAGGATCCATACTTATGAGAAAATTTTGGTCACAAAAAGTTTTGCACAACAACAAAGAAGGACTTATACCATATAAAGACCTCAAGGAATCTGCATAATTTGTGGACATAAACTTGTTCGAATCAGGTGACCAAAGACCTTGCAAGACATTACTAGAACCCTATTGTGCATATTAGGAATATTGTACATGTTATTTTTATCTATTTTTTTATTTTTTATGTGCATTTTTTGTATTCCATTTTAAAAGTATCTACAGCTGTAATAAATTGCGAAATTTATCCCGTGTCGCTCAGTATGTGCTAGTGTGCCAATCTTCTACTGATATTAGCTAATTGAAGGGTGAATCAACATAGATTGTGCACCTTCCGTGTATGTGAGGCTAGTGAGCTATTTCCATCAACCAATTGAAAATATTATTTTTGAAACAAAAAAGCAGTCATGTTTTAGTGTCTCCATAGTCTGAGAGCCATAGTTTTTATATTCTTTGGGCGATTGTCTTAGTTAGAGTCTCATTTTTTGCAGAATGAGATGACAGTTTTACTGGTATGATTTTGGGGTGTGTGACTTTTTGATCACTTGGTAGTACACTTTTCCTGATGTAAGGTGACAAAAAAATAGCTTTTTTTTTTTTTTATTATTTTTTTTTACGGTGTTCACCTGAGGCTTAGGTCATGTGTAGTGTTGAGCGAACAGTTCGAGCATAGTTCGGGTTCGTACCGAATTTTGGGGTGTCCGGGACCCGGACCCGAACCCGAACATTTTCAAAAAAGTTCGGGTTCGGGTTCGGTGTTCGTCGATTACTTCCCGCTTTCTGAAGGGCTGCACAGCAGCCAATCAGCTAGCGTTTTACTTCTTGCCCTAAGAGCCCATCACAGCCATGCCTACTAATGGCATGGCTGTGATTGGCCAAGTGCAGCATGTGACCCAGCCTCTATTTAAGCTGGAGTCACATAGCGCCGCACGTCACACTGCTCTGATTAGTGTAGGGAGAGGACTCAGCTTCTGTCAGGGCGAGATTAGGCAGGTTAAAGTCAGCAACAGCACCTAATGAACGGATCGATTTACAGCTGAGAATCATTGAACTTCTGCTAGTTACTTGCTCGCTGGTTTTAAGGCTGCACAGAGCGTTTTTCTGTCACTTATTTTCTGGGGTGATCGGCGGCCATTTTGTGACTTGTGGTGCGCCAGAAGAAGCTGCCACCAAGTCCATCAATCCATCAATACTAGTTTTTTTTTTTTTGCTATATCCTACATCAGGGGCTTGGCTGTGCTAATTGTCACCCCTAGAAACTCAGGAAAGAAATTTCTATATTTTATTAAGGGGTTAAATACAATTGCCCAAATACCAATCCCCTAAATCTGGTGTTCCAGCTTAGGCTAGACAAGTATAATACTGTCTGCTGTCTGGCAAAGGATAGATTATTTTCTGGGGTTAAATTCAATTGCCAAAATAGCAATACCATAAATCAGTGGTTTCAGCTGTGGCTGGCAAAATAGAATAGTGTCCGAGGTAACGCACACACGTACAGACGCACGTACACGATTCTTGAATAGTTGTATTATCGCGATAATAAAAATAACAGTGTAAAGTTGACTGTATTGCTCTAAGTTATATTCGCGTACGAATGTAACTTCTATTACAGCACACCAATACTAAAACTGACTAAGAGACAGCTTTAAGTTCTATTCGAACGCGATTGCAACTTTGGAACTTAAAGTGGTGTACGATTTTAAAAGTTGAGTACTAAAAGTTCGAATCGCAATGCGATTCTTATGTATTTAGCTTAATCGCATTGCGATTACAACTTTGAGCTACCGATCACCATGGAACGCCTCCTCCAGTAGAATGTACTGTCGGATGTGAGAATTAAGTTGAAATCGCAATGCGATTATTATATATCTGCTTAATCGCATTGCCGTTCAACTTAGCATTGCTAAATAATTCCATCCATATTCGTTAACTTACTGACTCAGTAAGTTAACGATATGGATGGAATTATTTAGCAATGCTAGGTTGAAATCGCAATGCGATTAAGCAAATATATAAGAATCGCATTGCGATTTCAACTTAATTCTCAGATCCGACAGTACATTCTACTGGAGGAGGTGTTCCCATGGTGATCGTTAGCTCAAAGTTGTAATCACAATGCGTTTATTGCGGTATATTATCCCTCTGGGTGTCTTTTACAACCTTTTTAGTGCCCAAAAGTTCGGGTCCCCATTGACTTCTATGGGGTTCGGGTTCGGGATGAAGTTCGGGTTGAGTTCGGATCACGAACCCGGACATTTTCCGGAAGTTCGGCCCAACCTCTCGAACCCGAACATCCAGGTGTTCGCTCATCTCTAGTCATGTGGTATTTTTATAGAGCAGGTCGTTATGGACGTCGCAATACCCACAATGTCTACTTTTTTTATTTATTTAGGTTTTACACAATAATATCATTTTTGAATAAAATAAAAAAAAATCATGTTTTAGTGTCTCCATAGTCTGAGAGCCATAGTCTTTAAATTCTTTGGGCGATTGTCTTAGTTAGGGTCTAATTTTTTGCAGAATGAGATGACACTTTTACTGGTATGATTTTGTGGTGTGTATGATTTTTTGATCGCTTGGTATTACACTTATTCTGATGTAAGGTGACAAAAAATGGCTTTTTTAACACCGTTTTTTTTATGGTGTTCACCTGAGGGATTAGGTCATGTGGTATTGTTATAGAGCAGGTCGTTACGGACGTGGCAATAACCAATATGTATACTTTTTTTATTTATTTATTTTATTTATTTATTATTTACACAATAATATCATTTTTTAAACAAAAAAAATCATGTTTTAGTGTCTCCATAGTCTGAGTCATATTTTTTTTCAGTTTTTAGGCGATTGTTTCAGGTTGGGTATCATTTTTGAAGGATGAGATGACAGTTAGATTGTCACTATTTTGGGGTGCATATGACTTTTTGATCGCTTGTAGAGATGAGCGAACATTTAAAAAAAGTCCGTTGTTCGGGGTTCGGGTGGTGGTTAATTGCGCATCCCGTTATGGATTCCAGAATACCGCATATGGAATCCATAAGGGGCGGCTGCCACCAACCCGAACTGTAGAACAGCTGAAGGACCTGGCGTGACGTCACTGTCATGTGATCAGTGCAGGGGGCGTGGCTCAGCACGGGATCAAATCCCGTGCTGAGCCACGCCCCCTGCACTGATCACATGACAGTGACGTCACGCCAGGTCCTTCAGCTGTTCTACAGTTCGGGTTGGTGGCAGCCGCCCCTTATGGATTCCATATGCGGTATTGTGGAATCCATAACGGGATGCGCAATTAACCACCACCCGAACCCCGAACAACGGACTTTTTTTAAATGTTCGCTCATCTCTAATCGCTTGCCATTACACTTTTTGTGATGTAAGGTGACAAAAAAATGGCTTTTTTTACTTTTTTTTTGTTTGTTTTTTACGCTGTTTACCTGAGGGGTTAGGTTATGTGATATTTTTATACAGCAGGTTATTACGAACGAGTCGATACATAATATGTATACTTTTTTTTTTTTTTTTACGTTTTACACAATAACAACGTTTTTGAAACAAAAAAAATCATATTTTAGTGTTTCCATATTCAGAGTGCCATAGTTTTTTATTTTTTTTGCAATTGTCTTAGTTAGGGTCTAGAGATGAGCGAACACCTGGAAGTTTGGGTTCGGGAGAGAGGCCACTTTCAGTTATTTCGGCCCAGCACCCAGACCGAGGATACAGGTCCCACAGCAAGGAATCATGCGTCATATCACCCACCACCGGAGAAGGCCACTTTCAGTTATTTTGGCCCCAGCACCCAGACAGAGGAGAGAGGTCCCACAGCAAGGAATCATGCGTCATATCACCCACCACTGGAGAAGGCCACTTTCAGTTATTTATGCCCCAGCACCCAGACAGAGGAGAGAGGTCCCACAGCAAGGAATCATGCGTCATTTCACCCACCACTGGAGAAGCCCACTTTCAGTTATTTCGGCCCCTGCACCGAGACCGAGGATCAGGTCCCACAGCAAGGAATCATGCGTCATATCACCCACCACTGGAGAAGGCCACTTTCATATTTTAGTGTTTCCATATTCAGAGTGCCATAGTTTTTTATTTTTTTTGCAATTGTCTTAGTTAGGGTCTAGAGATGAGCGAACACCTGGAAGTTCGGCCGAACTTCCCGAAAATAATCGGGTTCGGGATCCGAACTCGACCCGAACTTTATCCCGAACCCGAACCCAATTGAAGTCAATGGGGAACCAAACTTTTAGGCACTAAAAATGCTGTAAAATAGTCCAGGAATGGGCTAGAGGGCTGCCAAAGGCAGCAAAATGTAGGTAAATCCCCTGCAAACAAATGTGGATAGGGAAATTAATTAAAATAAAATAAAAAAAATAAAATTTAACCAATATCAATTGAAGAGAGGTCCCACTGCAAGGAATCATGCGTCATATCACCCAAGACTGGAGAAGGCCACTTTCAGTTATTTAGGCCAGGCACCCAGACAGAGGAGAGAGGTCCCACAGCAAGGAATCATGCGTCATATTACCCACCACTGGAGAAGACCACTTTCAGTTATTTCGGTCCAGCACCCAGACAGAGGAGAGAGGTCCCACAGCAAGGAATCATGCGTCATATCACCCACCACCGGAGAAGGCCGCTTTCAGTTATTTCAGCCCCACCACCCAGACAGAGGAGAGGTTAATTCAACTTTGGGTTGTACCGCAAGATCATGGTAAAGTTAAAAAAATGAGGATTCAATAAAGAAGTGCCCCAGAGTACAAGAATACATGGTTGAGGGGGAGGCAGTTATAAATGTCTATTCTGCACAAGGGAGGCACAGGTCCTTTGGGATCCATGCCTGGTTCATTTTTATGAACGTCAGCTTGTCCACGTTCGCTGTGGACAGGTGGCTGCGTTTGTCAGTAATGACGCCCCCTGCTGTGCTGAATACACGTTCAGACAAAACGCTGGCAGCCGGGCAGGCCAGCACCTCCAAGGCATAAAATGCTAACTCTGGCCACGTGGACAATTTGGAGACCCAGAAGTTGAATGGGGCCGAACCATCAGTCAGTATGTGGAGGGGTGTGCAGACGTACTGTTCAACCATGTTAGTGAAATGCTGACTCCTGCTAACACGTTCCGTATCAGGTGGTGGTGCAGTTAGCTGTGGCGTGGAGACAAAACTTTTCCACATTTCTGCCATGCTAACCCTGCCCTCAGAGGAGCTGGCTGTGACACAGCTGCGTTGGCGACCTCTTGCTCCTCCTTTGCCTTCGCCTTGGGCTTCCACCTGTTCCCCTGTGACATTTGGGAATGCTCTCAGGAGCGCGTCTAACAGCGTGCGCTTGTACTCGCGCATCTTCCTATCACGCTCCAGTGCAGGAAGTAAGGTGGGCACATTGTCTTTGTACCAGGGATCCAGCAGGGTGGCAACCCAGTAGTCCGCACACGTTAAAATGTGGGCAACTCTGCTGTCGTTGCGCAGGCACTGCAGCATGTAGTCGCTCATGTGGGCCAGGCTCCCCAGAGGTAAGGACAAGCTGTCCTCTGTGGGAGGCGTATCGTCATCGTCCTCCGTATCCCCCCAGCCACGCACCAGTGGTGGGCCTGAGCTGTGTCGGGTGCCACCCCGCTGTGAACCTGCTTCATCCTCATCCTCCTCCACCTCCTCCTCATCCTCCTCGTCCTCCAGTAGTGGGCCCTGGCTGGCCACATTTGTACCTGGCCTCTGCTGTTGCAAAAAACCTCCCTCTGAGCCACTTCTAAGAGACTGGCCTGAAAGTGCTAAAAATGACCCCTCATCCTCCTCCTCCTCTTCCTCCTGGGCAACCTCCTCTTCCATCATCGCCCTAAGCGTTTTCTCAAGGAGACATAGAAGTGGTATTGTAACCCTGATAACGGTGTCATCGCCACTGGCCATGTTGGTGGAGTACTCGAAACAGCGCAACAGGGCACACAGGTCTCGCATGGAGGCCCAATCATTGGTGGTGAAGTGGTGCTGTTCCGCAGTGCTACTGACGTGTGTGTGCTGCAGCTGAAACTCCACTATGGCCTGCTGCTGCTCGCACAGTCTCTCCAGCATGTGCAAGGTGGAGTTCCACCTGGTGGGCACGTCGCATATGAGGCGGTGAGCGGGAAGGCCGAAGTTCCGCTGTAGCGCAGACAGGCGAGCAGCGGCAGGATGTGAACACCGGAAGCGCGCACAGACGGCCCACACTTTATGCAGCAGCTCTGACATGTTGGGGTAGTTGTGAATGAACTTCTGCACCACCAAATTCAGCACCTGCACCATGCAAGGGATGTGCATCAAACCGGCTAGTCCCAGAGCTGCGACGAGATTTCACCCATTATCGCACACCACCAGGCCGGGTTTGAGGCCCACTGGCAGAAACCACTCGTTTTTCTGTTGTTCAATATCCCGCCACAACTCCTGCTCGGTGTGGGGCCTGTCCCCCAAACATATGAGTTTCAGAATGGCCTGCTGACGTTTATCCCGGGCTGTGCTGAAGTTGGTGGTGAAGGTGTGTGGCTGACTGGATGAGCTGGCGGAAGCAGATTAGGAGGAAGCCGAGTAGGAGGCTACAGGAGGCAAAGAATGATGCCCTGCGATCCTTGGCGGCGGAAGGACGTGCACCAAGGAACTCTCCACCTGGGGCCCAGCCGCCACTACATTTACCCTGTGTGCAGTTAGGGAGATATAGCGTCCCTGGCAGTGCTTACTGGTCCACGTATCTGTGGTTAGGTGGACCTTGCCACAGATGGCGTTGCGCAGTGCACACTTGATTTTATCGGATACTTGGTTGTGCAGGGAAGGCACGGCTGTCTTGGAGAAGTAGTGGCGGCTGGGAACAACATACTGTGGGACAGCCATGGACATCAGCTGTTTGAAGCTGTCTGTGTCCACCAGCCTGAATGACAGCATTTCAAAGGCCAGTAGTTTAGAAATGCTGGCATTCAGGCCCAGGGCTCGAGGGTGGCTAGGTGGGAATTTACGCTTTCTCTCCAAGGTTTGTGAGATGGAGAGCTGAACGTTGCCGTGTGACATGGTGGAGATGCTTGTGACGCAGGTGGTGTTGTCGGTGGCACATCCTCAGTTTGGTGGGCGGCAGGTGCCAACATTCCTCCTGAGGCAGAGGAAGAGGCCGAGGCAGCAGCAGAAGAGGGAGCAGGGGAAGCCAGAGTGAGTTCCTTGCTTTTAAAGTGTTTACTCCACTGCAGTTCATGCTTTGCATGTAGATGCCTGGTCATGCAGGTTGTGCTAAGGTTCAGAACGTTAATGCCTCGCTTCAGGCTCTGATGGCACAGCGTGCAAACCACTCGGGTCTTGTCGTCAGCACATTGTTTAAAGAAGTTCCATGCCAGGGAACTCCTTGAAGCTGCCTTTTGGGTGCTCGGTCCCTGGTGGCGGTGGCCAGTAGCAGGCGAACTCTCTTGGAGGCGGCTGTTCTGCTTTTGACCCCTGCTCTCTCTTTTGCTACGCTGTTGGCTCGGTCTCACCACTGCCTCTTCCTCTAAACTATGAAAGTCAGTGGCACGACCTTCATTCCATGTAGGGTCTAGGACCTCATCGTCCCCTGCATCGTCTTCCACACAGTCTTCCTCCCTGACCTCCTGTTTGGTCTGCACACTACAGAAAGACGCAGCAGTTGGCACCTGTGTTTCGTCATCATCAGAGACGTGCGGACTCCGATGAGATGGTATTCCCATGTCCTCATCATCAGGAAACATCAGTGGTTGTGCATCAGTGCATTCTAAGTCTTCCACCACTGGGGAAGGGCTAGGTGGATTCCCTTGGGAAACCCTGCCAGCAGAGTCTTTAAACAGCATAAGAGACTGCTGCATAACTTGAGGCTCAGACAGTTTCCCTGATATGCATGGGGGTGATGTGACAGACTGATGGGCTTGGTTTTCAGGTGCCACCTGTGCGCTTTCTGCAGAAGACTGGGTGGGAGATAATGTTGTGAAAATGCTGGATCCACTGTCGGCCACCCAATTGACTAGCGCCTGTACCTGCTCAGGCCTTACCATCCTTAGAACGGCATTGGGCCCCACCAAATATCGCTGTAAATTCTGGCGGGTACTGGAACCTGAGGTAGTTGGTTCACTAGGACGTGTGGCTGTGGCAGAATGGCCATGTCCTCTCCCAGCACAAGAGGGTACACTAACACCACCAGGACTGCGTCCGCGTCCCTTACTAGATGTTTTCCTCATTGTTACCGTTCACCAAGCACCACAATAAGAAAAAAAAATATTTGGCCCAATGTATTGATTTCAAATTCAGGCCTTTTTTTACAGGCACATAACACTATCTGCCTATTTATTTATGTAGCATATTACACTAATCCAGGCACAGCAGTAACCACTGGGATTTAGGTCTAGGATTTAGGCCCTGGATGAAAGGTATCCTTTTATGGACAGATTTACAATTGGCCTGCAACAGCTCGAACACCAGATTCAGGGTATTGCTATTTTGGCAATTGAATTTCACCCCAGAACAAAATACATGTTTTGGCGGACACTATTATACTTTGCCAGACACAGCTGAAACCACTGATTTATGGTATTGCTATTTTGGCTATTGAATTTCACCACAGAACAAAATATATAATTTGCAGGACACTATGAAACTTGGCCAGCCACAGCTAAAACCACAGATTTAAGGTATTGCTATTTTGGCAATTGAATTTCACCCCAGAACAAAATATATGTTTTTGCGGACACTATGAATCTTGGCCTGCAACAGCTGGGACACCAGATTCAGGGTATTGCTATATTGGCAATTTAATTTCACCCCAGAACAAAATATATGTTTTGGCGGACACTATTATACTTTGCCAGCCACAGCTAAACCACTGATTTATGGTATTGCGATTGTCACGGCCGCTGTTTCCAGCCGTGACCTTCCGTTCATTCGTGTGCTGCAGCTCCTCGCTGCAGCTTCGTTCCAATGTGTTTGTTTGTGGTATTGTATGGGTTAACTCCCCTGTGTGTGTATCAGGAGTTAATCCTCTCTGTCTGGTCCATGGGTGTGGCCTCTTTGCCGCACCCATGGAACCTGTATATAAGGCTGACTTTTCCTCAGTTCTGGGTCAGCTCTCCTGGTGTGTGTTTGTCCTGTCCTGCTCTTGGTGTGTACTGTCTCCCATGCTGCTGACCCATGGGATCCGTGTCCGTCTGTTCTCTGTAGGTACCCCTACTTGTTCAGTGTTGTTGTACTCTGCTTGTTGTTGCTCTGCCTGTCGTTCATGGCTATGTTGTCCGTACTCCTGTGTCTCTGCTTTGAGTTTGCCTGTTCTGTTATGTCTTGCCTTGCTATGTTTCCTGTTTCCTCCAAAAGGGGGTCTGTCCTTCCTCGGAGGGGGAGCATTCGTCTCTGTCCATGTTCTGTGTTCAGCAAGCTCTTGCAGCTTCCTTGCTGCAGTGTGCTTGGGCAAGGCCACGCAGTCCCACTGGTGGAGCAAGACCTTCTCTGTCCATTGCCACTCCTGTGTCCTTGCATGAACTCCTGCTCGTGTTCCCTGTGTTTGTCATGTTGCTCTGTACCGTCGGTACATTCTTGTACCAGTTGTCACTTGCTCCTGGGGTCACTGTCTAGTTCACGCTCCAGAGAGGACCCTGGCAACTTCCTGCGGCAAAGCCAATCCCTACCATCTGGGGCCATAGTGAACACCAGGAGTTGCTTAGTCTCGCCCCTCTGGAGTATTACTAGACAGTGGCACAGTGGGGGTTCCTCCCACTGCATTGACAGTACGTAGAGCTTATGTTTCTCCATTGTTTTCCATTTGTACATTAAACAATGTTTAGACCGTACCTTTGTATCTCGTTTATTGTGAAACGACGCGGAGGTCTTTCGCGGGACCTCCAACTCGTGACAGCTATTTTGGCAATTGAATTTCACCCCAGAACAAAATATTTGTTTTTGCGGACACTATGAATCTTGGCCTGCAACAGCTGGGACACCAGATTCAGGGTATTGCTATTTTGGCAATTGAATTCCACCCCAGAACAAAATATATGTTTTGGCGGACACTATTATACTTTGCCAGCCACAGCTGAAACCACTGATTTATGGTATTGCTATTTTGACAATTGAATTTCACCCCAGAACAAAATGTATAATTTGCAGGACACTATGAAACTTGTCCAGCCACAGCTGAAACCACTGATTTATGGCATTGTTATTTTGGCAATTGAATTTCACCCCAGAACAAAATATATGTTTTTGCGGACACTATGAATCTTGGCCTGCAACAGCTGGGACACCAGATTCAGGGTATTGCTATTTTGGCAATTGAATTTCACCCCAGAACAAAATATATGTTTTGGCGGACACTATTATACTTTGCCAGCCACAGCTGAAACCACTGATTTATGGTATTGCTATTTTGGCAATTGAATTTAACCCCAGAACAAAATATATAATTTGCAGAACACTATGAAACTTGGCCAGCCACAGCTGAAACCACTGATTTAAAGTATTGCTATTTTGGCAATTGAATTTCACCCCAGAACAAAATATATGTTTTTGCGGACACTATGAATCTTGGCCTGCAACAGCTGGGACACCAGATTCAGGGTATTGCTATTTTGACAATTGAATTTCACCCCAGAACAAAATATATGTTTTGGCGGACACTATTATACTTTGCCAGCCACAACTGAAACCACTGATTTATGGTATTGCTATTTTGGCTATTGAATTTCACCACATAAAATAATCCATCCTTTGCCAGACAGCAGACAATATTATACTTGGCTAGCCAAAGCTGGAACACCAGATTTAGGGGATTGGTATTTGGGCAATTGTATTTAACCCCTTAATAAAATATAGAAATTGCTATCCTGAGTTTCTAGGGGTGACAATTAGCACAGCCAAGCCCCTGATGTAGGATATAGCAAAAAAAACTAGAATTGATGGACTTGGTGGCAGCTTGTTCTGGTGCACCACAAGTCACATAATGGCCGTCGATCACCCCAGAAAATAAGTGACAGAAAAACGCTCTGTGCAGCTTAAAAACCAGTGAGCAAGTAACTAGCAGAAGTTCAGTCATTCACAGCTGTAGATCGATCCGTTCATTAGGTGCTGTTGCTGACTTTTCCCTGCCTAATCTCGCCCTCACAGAGGCTGCGTCCTCTCCCTACACTAATCAGAGCAGTGTGACATGTGGCGCTACGTGACTCTAGCTTAAATAGAGGCTGGGTCACATGCTGCACTTGGCCAATCACAGCCATGCCATTAGTAGGCATGGCTGTGATGGGCTCTTAGGGCAAGAAGTAAAACACTAGCTGATTGGCTGCTGTGCAGCCCTTCAGAAAGCGGGAAGTAATCGCCGAACAACGAACCCGAACTTTTTTGAAAATGTCCGGGTTCGGTTCCGTGTCCCGGACACCCCAAAATTCGGTACTAACCCGAACTATGCTCGAACTGTTTGCGCAACACTATTATGGTCTTATTTTTTGCGGAATTAGATGACATTTTAATTGGTATGATTTTGGGGTGCGTATAACTTTTTGATGGCTTGGTATTACACTTTTTGTGATGTAAGGTGATAAAAAAATGGCTTTTTTTACACTTTATTTTTTTGAATTTTTTTATGGTGTTCACCTAAGAGGTTAGTTTGTGATATTTTTATACAGCAGGGTCTTACGAACGCAGCGATACCTAATATATCTACTTTCTATTTATTTATTTATGTTTTATACAATAACATCACTTTTGAAACAAAAAAAAATCATATTTTAGTGTCTCCATAGTCTGAGAGCCATAGTTTTTTTATTTTTTGAGATTGTCTAGTCTAGGGGCTCATTTTTTGCAAGATGAGGTGACGGTTAGATTGGTTCTATTTTGGGGGACATACACATTTTTGATCGCTTGGTGTTGCACTTTCAGTGATGTAAAGTGATAGAAAAATAGCTTTTTTTACATCGTTATTATTTTTGTTTTTTACGGTGTTTACCTGAGGGGTTAGATCATGTGACATTTTTATAGAGCCGGTCGATACGGACGTGGAGATACCTAATATGTCTACGTTTCTTCTTTTTTTCCTATTATTTACAATTTTTTTTTTTTACTTTATTTTACTTTTACTTTACTTTTTTTTTACTTGAAACTTTAAAATTTTTTTTTTTCTACTTTTTTTTTTCTACTTTTTTTTTCTACTTTTTTTTTTCACTTTAGGTTTTGTCCCACTATGGGACTTTAAGATTTCAGGGTCTTTTCCTTGTTTCAATACAGCACAATACATCTGTAAGACGCTAACAGTTGCCTTGGAGACCCAGCCTTGGGGCTGGATCTCATGGGCTTCCGTAGCTGGCAGTCCCGATTCCTGTACAAGGCATCGGGGCTGCCATAGCAACCATCGGATCCCCGTCGCCGCAGCACGGGGACCCGATGGGGATGTAGAAACTGCCGCAAACTTCCTGTATTAGCATCAGCCGGGCCCCTGCTGTTGATCGCGGCAGGAGGTGGGGGGCAGCCGTATAAACCCTAGGACGAGAATGCTCGTCCTAGTGTATTAAGTAGCCACATGTTAGGACGAGCATTCTCATCCTAGGTCCTGGAGGGGTTAAACAAAAATACACCTACCGGTAAATTAGAAAGAAAAACAATAGGAAAAAAACAAAAAAAACAAAAATTATAAACATCATGTAAGTGGAAAAATTAAGTGAAAAAAGTCAAAATATGTCAATCAAACAGCATGTGTGAAAAACCATATAGCATGAAAAATATTTAAAAAAAGTTTCAAACAGGCTTTCAAGTTTAAAATTCAAAGTCCCAAGTTATTAACCGAAGTCTCGGAAGACTTTGGTGATAACAAAAATCCCTCGCTGGAGCCCATACATTGAATGTTGTATGGAGACGAATCTCTGTACAGCATTAAAACAAAGTTTCGACCAAAGTGAGTTCAGGTCTATGATCCAAAGCGCGCTTTGCTCAACACTAATAGTAAGACACATTAATATGCTATTTTCCCAAAATAATATAAAAAATAAAAAAATAAATGGAGATGCAAATGTCTGGAGATGCAACAATATGGACTGCAGCCTATTATTTTGCATTATTGCTTAAACTGAGAAAAATATGAACAGCTAGTTTGTTACGCTTTATATTGTAAGATAGACTAACATGTAGAGTTGAGCGAACCCGAACTGTATAGTACGGGTTCATACCGAATTTTGGGGTGTTCAGGACCCGGACCCGGACCCAAACATTTTCAAAAAAGTTCGGTTCGGATCCGTTGTTCGGCGATTTCGTCCCGCTTTCTGAAGGGCTGCACAGCAGTCAATCAGCTAGCGTTTTACTTCTTGCCCTAAGAAGCCATCACAGCCATGCCTACTAATGGCATGGCTGTGATTGGCTAAGTGCAGCATGTGACCCAGCCTCTATTTAAGCTGGAGTCACATAGTGCCGCATGTCTTTCTGCTCTGATTAGTGTAGGGATAGGATGCAGCTGTTGTGAGGGTGAGATTAGGCAGGGAAAACTCAACAAAAACACCTAATGAAGTGATCGATCTACAGCTGTGAATCATTCAACTTCTGCTAGTTAATTGCTCACTGGTTTTTAGGCTGCACAGAGCATTTTTCTGTCACTTTTTTCTGGGGTGATCGGCGGCTATTTTGTGTCTTGTTGTACACCAGCACAAGTTGCCACCAAGTCCATCAATCCATCAATACTATTTTTTTTTTTTTTTTTTTTACTATATCCTACATCAGGGGCTTGGCTGTGCTTATTGTCACCCCTAGAAACTCAGGATAGAAATTTGTATATTTTATTGAGGGGTGAAATTCAATTGCCAAAATAGCAATCCCCTAAATCTGGTGTTCCAGCTGTGGCTAGCCAAGTGTAATACTGTCTGCTGTCTGGCAAAGGATAGATTTTTTTCTGTGGTGAAATTCAATTGCCAAAATAGCAATCCCCTAAGGCCCCTTTCACACGGGCGAGTTTTCCGCGCGGGTGCAATGCGTGAGGAGGACGCATTGCACCCGCACTGAATCCTGACCCATTCAGTTCTATGGGGCTGTGCACATGAGCGGTGATTTTCACGCATCACTTTTGCGTTGCGTGAAAATCGCAGCATGTTCTATATTCTGCGATTTTCACGCAACGCAGGCCCCATAGAAGTGAATGGGGATGCGGGAAAATCGCAAGCATCCGCAATCATGTGCGGATGCGTTGCGATTTTCCCGCATGGTTGCTAGGATACGATCGGGATGGGGACTCGATCGTTATTATTTTCTTTATAACATAGTTATAAGGAAAATAATCGCATTCTAATTACAGAATGCAATGTTCTCGGGCTGTAAAGGGTTAAAAATAATAAAGAGTTAACTTACCTTCTCCCATTATGCCGCAGAGCCTCAGAACGTCGTCTCTCTGATAGTTTGGCTGCTTGAGGACCTGTGGTGACGTCACAGGGTCACATGGTCCAATCATAGAAGCATTTGAGTGGACCATGTGACCCATGTGATCCTGTGACATCACGGCAGGTCCTTCATCGAACAACAGATGTTCGATGAAGGACCTGCCGTGATGTCACAGGATCACATGGGTCACATGGTCCACTCAAATGCTTCTATGATTGGACCATGTGACCCTGTGACGTCACCACAGGTCCTCAAGCAGCCAAACTATCAAGAGAGACGCTCTGGGGCTCTGCGCGACAATGGGAGAAGGTAGTTAACTCTTTATTATTTTAACCCTTTAAAGCCCGGGGAACATTGCATTCTGTAATTAGAATGCGATTATTTTCCCTTATAACTATGTTATAAAGGAAAATAATTACACATACAGAATACTCATCCCGAAACCAGACTTCAGTGATGAAGTCTGACTTCGGGTCTGGGTACCAAGCATGCGGATTTTTTCACGCGCGTGCTCAACGCACTACAAACGTTAGCACACGCGCGGAAAAATCGCGGCGATTCCCGCAACGCACCCGCATCTTATCCGGGCGTCAAACATGACGCCCGTGTGCAAGAGGCCTAAATCTGCTGTCCCAGCAGTGGCTGGCCAAGTTTAATAGAGTTCGGCAAAGGATATATTTTTTTCTGGGATGACATTCAATTGCCAAAATAGCAATACCGTAAATCAGTAGTTTCAGCTGTGGCTGGCCAAGTTTAATAGTGTCCATCAAAGGATAGATTTTGTTCTGGGGTGAAATTCTATTGCCAAAATAGCGATCCCCTAAATCTGCTGTCCCAGCTGTGGCTGGCCAAGTTTGATAGTGTCCGGCAAAGGATAGATTTTTTTTGGGGTGAAATTCAATTGCCAAAATAGCAATACCATAAATCAGTGGTTTCAGCAGTGGCAGGGCAAGTTTAATAGTGTCCAGCAAAGGATGGATTTTGTTCTGGGGTGAAATTCAATTGCCAAAATAGCATTCCCCTAAATATGGTATCCCAGCAGTGGTTGGCTAAGTTTAATAGTGTCCGGCAAAGGATATATTTTTTTCTGGGGTGAAATTCAATTGCCAAAATAGCAATAGCATAAATCAGTGGTTTCAGCTGTGGCTGGCCAAGTTTAATAGTGTCTTGCAAAGGATAGATTTTGTTCTGGGGTCAAATTCAATTGCCAAAATAGCAATACCGTAAATCAGTGGTTTCAGCTGTGGCTGGCCAAGTTTAATTGTGTCCGGCAAAGGATAGATTATGTTCTGGGGTCAAATTCTATTGCAAAAAAAAGCAATCCCCTAATTCTGCTGTCCCAGCAGTGGCTGGCCAAGTTTAATAGTGTCTGGCAAAGGATATTTTTTTCTGGGCTGAAATTCAATTGCCAAAATAGCAATACCGTAAATCAGTGGTTTCAGCTGTGGCTGGCCAAGTTTTATAGTGTCCGGCAAAGGATAGATTTTGTTTCTGGGATGACATTCTATTGCCAAAATAGCAATACCGTAAATCTGATAGTCCCAGCAGTGGCTGGCCAAGTTTAATAGTGTCCATCAAAGGATAGATTTTGTTCTGGGGTGAAATTCTATTGCCAAAATAGCAATCCCCTAAATCTGGTGTCCCAGCTGTGGCTGGCCAAGTTTGATAGTGTCCGGCAAAGGATAGATTTTTTCTGGGGTGAAATTCAATTGCCAAAATAGCAATACCATAAATCAGTGGTTTCAGCAGTGGCAGGGCAAGTTTAATAGTGTCCAGCAAAGGATGGATTTTGTTCTGGGGTGAAATTCAATTGCCAAAATAGCATTCCCTAAATATGGTGTCCCAGCAGTGGCTGGCTAAGTTTAATAGTGTCCGACAAAGGATATATTTTTTCTGGGGTGAAATTCAATTGCCAAAATAGCAATAGCATAAATCAGTGGTTTCAGCTGTGGCTGGCCAAGTTTAATAGTGTCTTGCAAAGGATAGATTTTGTTCTGGGGTCAAATTCAATTGCCAAAATAGCAATACCGTAAATCAGTGGTTTCAGCTGTGGCTGGCCAAGTTTAATTGTGTCCGGCAAAGGATAGATTATGTTCTGGGGTCAAATTCTATTGCAAAAAAAAGCAATCCCCTAATTCTGCTGTCCCAGCAGTGGCTGGCCAAGTTTAATAGTGTCTGGCAAAGGATATTTTTTTTTCTGGGCTGAAATTCAATTGCCAAAATAGCAATACCGTAAATCAGTGGTTTCAGCTGTGGCTGGCCAAGTTTTATAGTGTCCGGCAAAGGATAGATTTTGTTTTGGGGTGAAATTCTATTGCCAAAAAAAGCAATCCCCTAAATCTGATGTCCCAGCAGTGGCTGGCCAATTTTAATAGTGTCTGTCAAAGGATAGATTTTGTTCTGGGGTGAAATTCTATTGCCAAAATAGCAATCCCCTAAATCTGGTATCCCAGCAGTGGCTGGCCAAGTTTAATAGTGTCCGGCAAAGGATATATTTTTTTCTGGGGTGAAATTCAATTGCCAAAATAGCAATACCGTAAATCAGTAGTTTCAGCTGTGGCTGGCCAAGTTTAATAGTGTCCGGCAAAGGATAGATTTTGTTCTGGGGTGAACTTCTATTGCCAAGATAGCATTCCCCTAAATCTGGTGTCCCAGCAGTGGCTGGCCAAGTTTAATAGTGTCCGACAAAGGACAGATATTTTTCAGGGGTGAAATTTAATTGCCAAAATAGCAATACCATAAATCTGTGGTTTCAGAAGTGGCAGACCAAGTTTAATAGTGTCCGGCAAAGGATATATTTTTTTTCTGGGGTGAAATTCAATTGCCAAAATAGCAATACCGTAAATCAGTGGTTTCAGCTGTGGCTGGCCAAGTTTAATAGTGTCCAGCAAAGGAAAGATTTTGTTCTGTGGTTAAAATCTGTTGCCAAAATAGCAATCCCCTAAAGCTGGTATTTCAGCAGTGGTTGGCCAAGTTTAATTGTGTCCGGCAAAGGATAGATTTTTTTCAGGGGTGAAATTCAATTGCCAAAATAGCAATACCGTAAAACAGTGGTTTCAGCTGTGGCTGGCCAAGATTAATAGTGTCAGGCAAAGGATATATTTTTTTCTGGAGTGAAATTCAGCTGCAAAAATAGCAATACCGTATATCTGGTGTTCCTGTTGTGACTGGACAAGTTTCATAGTGTCCGTCAAAGGATATATTATTTTCAGGGGTGAAATTCAGTTGCAAAAATAGAAATTCCATAAATCTGGTGTTCCAGCTGTGACTGGACAAGTTTTATAGTGTCCGTCAAAGGATATATAATTTTCTGGGGTGAAATTCAGTTGCAAAAATAGAAATACCGTAAATCTGGGGTTCCAGCTGTGACTGGGCAAGTTTCATAGTTTCCGTTAAAGGATATATTATTTTCTGGAGTGAAATTCTGTTGCAAAAATAGCAATACGGTAAATTTGGTGTTTCAGCTGTGACTGGACAAGTATCATAGTGTCCGTCAAAGGATATATTTTTTCTGGGGTGAAATTCAGTTGCAAAAATAGAAATACCGTAAATCTGGTGTTCCAGCTGTGACTGGACAAGTTTCAAAGTGTCCGTCAAAGGATATATTTATTTTTTGGGGTGAAATTCAATTGCCAAAATAGCAATACCCAAAATCTGGTGTTCCAGCTGTTGCAGGCCAAGTGTAAATCTGGCCGTAAAAGGGTATATTACACTCAGCGTGCATTTCCAAGTGTATTTCTTTCCGTTAAAGGGTATATTACAGTTAGTGTTAAAATACAGCATAACCCTCTACATTTGCACACACTGTCTTGCATCTCTAAGTGAATTTCTTTCCGTTAAGGGGTATATTACACAAAGTGTTAAAATACAAGTGCTGAAAGCATAATCCTATATATTTTTTCACACGCTACTGTGCTTCTCCAAGTGTAAATCTGTCCGTAAAAGGATACCTTTCATCCATGGCCAAAATACTAGGCCTACAATTAATATTCCCCTAAATCTGTTGTAACAATGGCTCCGGACCCCCTTTCCTGCGCTGTCGCAGGCTACGACAGCTTCTGTTATATCTTGTAGGAGCCGCAGGCGTCCTGGTACCTTAAGGGTTAATGCACGCCCCTGATTCC
Source organism: Bufotes viridis (assembly GCA_033119425.1). NCBI lineage: Eukaryota > Metazoa > Chordata > Amphibia > Anura > Bufonidae > Bufotes > Bufotes viridis. The sequence goes on from CM065590.1 coordinate 229,122,023, forward strand.
GCCCTCTCTCCAATCCTGGCCAGGCACCACCTTTATAAGGGTGCTTCCCCCTTCCTGCAATGCCTGAGCAATTTTGTACTTCCTACAGCTAAGGCTCCTGCTGTTCCTGCATTCGATATCCTGCTTATGACGTTTGCCTGTATCCTGACCTCGTCTCTGCTTGATCCTCTTCTACCTCGCTGCTCTCAAGTTGAAGACCCGGACTGTCGACCACGCCTCTGTCTGCTGTGCAGATCGTTACACCAGCTCCACCTGGACTAACTCAGCTCTGCTGTTCTCACAGCACTAGCTCTGCTATACCGCTTGTTCAGCTCAGCATCATTCCTGTGGCTGTCTGCTATATTGCCTGTTCCCCGGTGCTAGCATCGGGGCTTTCTGGCCTGCCCGGCCAGCTGCCACTTAACCAGGACCACTCTTGCGGTAGCGACCTGGTGTCTCCCCTGCAGCTGAGTCCAGCTTCCGCATCCTGGAGCGGGATAAAGGGTGAAAACCAGGGGGACACTTAGACTCCGCTCCCAAGTTTGGCCCAAAGTCAAACCGGTAAGTGGTACAGCGGGTCCACACCCATTGATCCATTACATCTGTGGTTACTGCTGTGCCTGGATTACTGTAATACAGTACATAAATAGATAGCCAGATAGTGTTAAGTGCCTGTAAAAAAAGGCTTAAATTTGAATTCAATACATTGGGTAACAATGAGGAAAAAATCTAGTATGGGACGCGGACATGGTCGTGGTGTTGTTAGTAGACCCTCTGGTGCTGGGAGAGGACGTGGCCGTCCTAGTGAACCAACTACCTCAGGTTCCAGTACCCACCAGAATTTAGAGTGATATTTGGTGGGGCCCAATGCTGTTCTAAGGATGGTAAGGCCTGAGAAAGTACAGGCGCTAGTCAATTGGGTGAACGACAGTGGATCCAGCACGTTCACATCATTATCTCCCACCCAGTCTTCTGCAGAAAGCGCAAAGGTGGCGCCTGAAAACCAAGCCCATCAGTCTGTCACATCACCCCCATGCATATCAGGGAAACAGTCTGAGCCTCAAGTTATGCAGCAGTCTCTTATGCTGTTTGAAGACTCTGCTGGCAGGGTTTCCCAAGGGAATCCACCTAGCCCTTCCCCAGTGGTGGAAGACATAGAATGCACTGACGCACAATCACTTATGTTTCCTGATGATGAGGACTTGGGAATACCACCTCATCAGAGTCCGCACATCTCTGATGATGACAAAACACAGGTGCCAACTGCTGCGTCTTTCTGTAGTGTGCAGACCAAACAGGAGGTCAGGGAGGAAGACTGTGTGGAAGACGATGCAGGGGACGATAAGGTCCTAGACCCCACATGGAATGAAGGTCGTGGCACTAACTTTCATAGTTCAGAGGAAGAGGCAGTGGTGAGACCGAGCCAACAGCGTAGCAAAAGAGAGAGCATGGGGCATAAAAAGAACAGCCACCGCCAAGACAGTTCGCCTGCTACTGGCCACCGCCACTAGGGACCGAGCACCCCAACGGCAGTTTCAAGGAGTTCCCTGGCATGGCACTTCTTCAAACAATGTGCTGACGACAAGACCCGAGTTGTTTGCACGCTGTGCCATCAGAGCCTGAAGCGAGGCATTAACGTTCTGAACCTTAGCACAACCTGCATGACCAGGCATCTACATGCAAAGCACGAACTGCAGTGGAGTAAACACCTTAAAACCAAGGAACTCACTCAGGCTCCCCCTGCTCCCTCTTCTGCTGCTGCCTCGGCCTCTTCCTCCACCTCGGGAGGAATGTTGGCACCTGCCGCCCACCAAACAAAGGATGTGCCACCAACACCACCACCTCCGTCACCAAGCATCTCCACCATGTCACACGGCAGCTTTCAGCTCTCCATCTCACAAACCTTGGAGAGAAAGCGCAAATTCCCACCTAGCCACCCTAGAGCCCTGGGCCTGAATGCCAGTATTTCAAAACTACTGGCCTTTGAAATGCTGTCATTCAGGCTGGTGGACACAGACAGCTTCAAACAACTGATGGCGATGGCTGTCCCACAGTATGTTGTTCCCAGCCGCCACTACTTCTCCAAGACAGCCGTGCCTTCCCTGCACAACCAAGTATCTGATAAAATCAAGTGTGCACTGCGCAACACCATCCGTGGCAAGGTCCACCTAACCACAGATACGGGGGTAAACGTCATGAGGCCATTCTGAAACTCATATGTTTGGGGGACAGGCTCCACACCGCGCAGGAGTTGTGGTGGGGTATTGAACAACAGACCAACGAGTGGTTGCTGTCGGTGGGCCTCAAGCCCGGCCTGGCGGTGTGCGATAATGGGCGAAATCTCATCGCAGCTCTGGAACTAGCCGGTTTGATGCACATCCCTTGCCTGGCGCATGTGTTGAACTTGGTGGTGCAGAAGTTTATTCACAATTACTACGACATGTCAGAGCTGCTGCATAAAGTGAGGGCCGTCTGTGCGCGCTTCCGGCGTTCACATCCTGCCGCTGCTCGCCTTTCTGCGCTACAGCGGAGCTTCGGCCTTCCCGCTCACCGACTCATATGTGACATGCCCACCAGGTGGAACTCCACCTTGCACATGCTGGAGAGACGGTGCGAGCAGCAGCAGGCCATAGTGGAGTTTCAGCTGCAGCACGCACGCGTCAGTCGCACTGCGGAACAGCACCACTTCACCACCAATGATTGGGCCTCCATGCGAGACCTGTGTGCCCTGTTGCGCTGTTTCGAGTACTCCACCAACATGGCCAGTGGTGATGACGGCGTTATCAGCGTTACAATACAACTTCTATGTCTCCTTGAGAAAACACTTAGGGCGATGATGGAAGACGAGGTGGCCCAGGAGGAGGGGAAGAAGGGTTATTTTTAGCACTTTCAGGCCAGTCTCTTAGAAGTGGCTCAGAGGGAGTTTTTTTCAAAAGCAGAGGCCAAGTACAAATGTGGCCAGCCAGGGACCACTACTGGAGGACGAGGAGGATGAGGAGGAGATGGAGGAGTATGAGGATGAAGCATGTTCATAGCGGGATGGCATCAAACGCAGTTCGGGCCCATCACTGGTGCGTGGCTGGGGGGAAACGGAGGACGATGACTATACGCCTCCCACAGAGGACAGCTTGTCCTTACCTCTGGGCAGCCTGGCACACATGAGCGACTACATGCTGCAGTGCCTGCGCAACGACAGCAGAGTTGCCCACATTTTAACGTGTGCGGACTACTGGGTTGCCACCCTGCTGGATCCTAGGAGCTTAATACTGGAAAAAAATGATCAGTTTAATTCTAATGCATTCTGAATAAAGAGCATTCCCTTCAGGATGCATCAGAATGCATGCTGCGGTATTTTCTCAGTCCAAAATTCCGGAACACTTGCCATTTAAATATATTAGTGCCGGCATTAAAATTACCGCATTGACAGATCCTGTCTTCCGGTCTGCGCATGTGCAAACCTTTAAAAATGTGAAAAATATAAATACTGGATCTGTTTTTGCGGAAGACAACTGGAGAGACGGATCCGGTATTGCAATGCATTTGTGAGACGGATCCGCATCCGGATCCTTTTACAAATGGTATCCGTTTGCATGCAGATTGACGGATCTGGCAAGCAGTTCCGGCGACGGAACTGCCTCCGGAATCCAGCAACGCAAGTGTGAAAGTACCCTAAGATTGTTTTTCTGTCAGACACTGTAAGTCCCATCCACCCTCATTCACAGCCCAACACAGAATGACATTATGCTCATTCTGCAAGGGCACCTCCCTCCCTGCAGCACTGATTGGCTCATCCAGGCTGTCAGCCTGTGAGCCAATCAGGGCAAGCCCAGTCACTTCCTCTTACAGTTATTTGAGCATCCTTCTTCTTCCTCCCTAGTGTTTTTCCTACCAACATGTTTAGTAAAATGTAGCACCATTGTAGTTGAATTGTCCTAAACAAACCTAAAAAGCTTCGGGTTTGGATCCTGGGCGAAATTTTGCAAAGTTCGTAATGAACCCGTAATGAATCTGAATGGTTGCTATGGGCAACTTAGCCAGTTTTTCATTACACTGGTTTTATAAATCTCAACATAGTGTTTTAAAAGGCAGAAAAAAGCCACAAAAAGGTGTGTGTGAAGAAAAAAATGTATATACTGTTACGGATAATTGTTATGGAACCATGGTGCCAACTAACTGGTTTGACTTTGGGCTATTCCTGAAGTTGTTGTCCTGGTGGTCCCCTGGCTTTCACCCTTTAACACCTATGCATGGATCTAGTCTTTGCTGCAGTAGAGCTACCAGGTTGATCCTTATTGGAATAGTCCCGATATGGCTGTCAGCTGACCCACGGCGGTCAGAAACACCAGTGCAAAGCACGGTGGATCAGGCAAAACACACAGTCCGAACCAAGCTAAGGTGAGGCAGACAGAGTACATGTAAATCCAAGGACAGTCAAGGGCCAGGGCAGATTGAAATAGGTCAGAATACAGGCTGACAAACAGATCATGGTCACAGGCACAGGTTAGGTCCGACGACAAACTGGTTACAGAGAGAGACAAATGGATTATAGCTCTAGTACTTGTTTCAGCCGGCAGAGTGACCAGGCAAATTCTTCACACACAGAAAGACAGAAGTATATTATATAGATTTGGTACTGCCATACTGCTACAGATCCATAGGTAGTTGCAGTGGGGCTGCTGTGTATCTTCCTCCTGTCACTGTGGTTTTAATTATGATTTAATAAAACTACAACCTGCCAATCTTATCCAAGTGCTAGATCATCTGTTTTTATATCCATTACAATTGCTTGGAAGTCTGTCAAGATCTGTACATAAGAGGGTATACAAAAAACAACTGCTGAACTGGATTTCTTTTCTACTTTTCTAAAAAAATCATAAACAATTAAATCAACATTATATGTATATAACCAAAATGTCATTTAAAACACCAACTTATTCCACAAAGAAACAATCCATCATCCAGCTTTCTTAGTGGAACTGTACAAATGGAATAGCTCTTAGAATGCCTAAGGGTACTTTCACACTAGCATTTTCTTTTCCGGCATAGAGTTTCGTCGCCGGGGCTCTATGCCGGACAAAACTGATCAGTATTATCCGCTCAGTATGCATCAGGATGTCTTCAGTTCAGTATGTAAATGTTTTTTAGACGGGGGAAATACCGCAGCATGCTGCGGTATTATCTCCGTCTAAAATTCCGGAACACATGACAGAATGCCGGATCCAGCATTAATTCCCATTGACTTGTATTAGTGCCGGATCCGGCATTACAAATTGCAATGCATTTGTGAGACGGATCTGCATCCAGATCCATCTCCAAATGCTTTCAGTTGTCATGCGGTATGACGGATCCGGCGGGTAGTTAAGTTGACGGAACTACCTGCCGAATCCTCACACCGCAAGTGTGAAAGGTGCCTAAGAAAAACAGTTACAAAAACATATAATTGTAATAAATATACCATTGTGTGTCACCAGTTATTCTCCCACTTTTGTTTTTCTACAAAACCTGCCGTCTAATGTCCTGTGCTATAACTGTTTACATTTAAGAAGGGAAAAACTGGGTTCTAAAATTAATAAATATGCCTATTGTCGAAAAATAAATCATAGTTCTTGTAAGTAACATTACGCTCCCATAAAAAACCTGCTGTTTTAGCAATTCATTTTAGAGTTGTAATCTACTCTAAACTAATCACTTCATCTGCTTTTTTCTGTTATCTATTTTAGTAGTTCAATTCCATAAAAAGCTAGTGAAATCCCTTTAGACAAAATACATTCCTCCTTAGCTATTTTTTATTAAAATGTCAACTTGTACCATTCTTTTTTTCTACACAGTCTTAAAACTTATTTTAGCTCTCACATTATACTTTAATAATATTGCAAATCCTATGAACACTGGCTCACATCAGATATTTAGCCTGGATGCATAATACTTGAGAATCCACATTGATTCTCTTCACGGTCTGCCTCTACATGCGAAGATTTATGAATATTAAGTTCTGCTTGCCCCAAAGCAAAAGTATACTCACTAAGATATTTGCTGAGATCAGGAGTCTTGATTCCCCTTCAAAAAGCATTAATAAGGTGGCAATGGAAGATGTGTGACATTCAAAAATATGAATGAATTAATAACTTCTTTAAAGTTGGGAAAAATGATGGCTTAAAACACTTGCTTATAGTAGACATACTGCACAATGGCCACAAATCGCCCAGTAGTATATATTGTTAGTTAAGGCTATCCTCTAACAACTAAAGTAAATGACGATAGGATAATTAATAAATAACTATTCATTGATCAAAATGTACAAAAATTATAAAAATTTATAGTATGACCCATGACAGTATAACACCAACAAGGACATATTTAGCAAGTTTATTATATTCTCTCAATATATTAACATAACACATAAAAGTATGATTTGAGCACCATCATATTTAATAATTCTAGTAATATTTTCTTCAAAAGTTTTAGTTCTAGAAAATGACATTTGTAAACGCAACGTTATAGTTATACTTTGTATTTTTGAGTTTAATCACCGTAAAGAACCCTTTCTTTGGTTGATTTTGAAATAATCGTTCACAGACACAAAAAATATATATTTTGCGTTGCATTTTCTGTATTGACCTTAAATATATCAATAAAAATGGAAGGTGTTGTCCAGGGTAGTAGTATATGTCCTTTGCTGCTCCATTTACCTTTATGGGATGTGTTTGTCATGGGACAATCCCTTTAATAAGATATACTCTAAGGTCTAATTCAGACACCTATTTCATGTTTACATATACATATCTGGATGTCAGTATGGTGTCAGGTGCATCCATCTTTTTCCAGCCCTATTAATTCGAATGAATGAGCCTTGGACAGAAGAGGTGTGAACGTTATTATATTTTTATTTATTTTACTCACTTATATAGCACTGCCAGATTCTGCAATGCTTTACAGATATTATCCTCACTTTCACAACCTAAGTTCCCTATCTGTATGTCTATGAAGTGTGTGAGGAAACCCAAGTACCCCGAAGAAAACCCACACAAACACGGAAAACATAAAAACTCCATGCAGATAATGCCCTTGGCCAGATTCAAATCCTTCCAGTTATAACCACTGACCCACCATGTCCTTAGTACTATTGTCTTCAAATATTCTAGTCCTACAAAACTACAAAACTGAATCCTGAGAGATGCAGACTGAAACAAAGAATGGTGAATCTGTTGGAAGGCCTAAATGAATTCCAAGCATTCGCCGAGGGCCCTGATCGGGCACCAACTGTTCCTGGTTGCATACTACTACACCTCTACTTAATCCCCAGGCCACACCTTTTATATATAAAGGGCAAAAAAGTTAGAACATGGCGTATGCCATCTTTCTCTATTAGTAGATTAAGCGGAATGTGTAAACTCACTTGTTATGGACTTGTAACATATGCTTATATGCTGGTATGAATTGCACTGTGAATTAATTGATTTTTAAATTTTATTGTCAACATATTTGTATGTAATAATCATCACCCCCCCCATTCACCGCTACCCTCACTTCATTTCACTCACTCCTTCCTCACCGTCATTCCGAACCTTGCACTGAATGAATGACCTTTCTTATTTTCTTCTTTTTTGTTTTCCGTTACAACATCGCATCTTCCGATCATGTGATCTGGATCACTGACGTCGGTATCACATGACCGATACGATGCGTTTGTTTGAAGTATTCATTTTGGATGTAAGGCACAAGCATTGGCTTGTAGTACCTGACCTGCACTGTAATGTTGATTGCATATGTGCATGATAATGGATCTACCGTCCCATGTTATATTTATGTCTGAATCTGGACATATTACTACTCCCGATCATGTGACTTGGGCCACTGATGTCATCATCACATGATCGCACTGACCACAATTTTGCGATATATGCAATGCGCATTATATTTACTATAACCGATATTCTAAAAGTGGGACAGGTATAATCTATTAGGAGACTATCTTTTAGATGTTTCTAGTAGTATTGTGTACGCATGTATGCGCTCTTTTATGAGGTCATGCCATGTGACCATAATCGCGTTTCCTATTGGCTAGACCTTTTTAACCTCCACAGCACAGAGTTGGCGTCACCCCCGGACGAAGGTTCGCCGAAACGCGCGTCGGGGTGGCGTCATCCTGGTCCTTTGGCTGCATTTTCACTACTTTGGGTAAGATCTGCATTTATGCAATGATTATTATTTTTCTGGCATTCTGGTACTTGTAATGTCATTATTACTGGATCCGTACTACGGAGGCAGTGATTCATGGTGTGATACTTCCTCTGTATAGGGTAATGCTCATAACTAGCAGTATTTAAGTGCAAAACACGATTGTGTCTGCATGCAGCATCCTCCCCCCCTTTGTTATTAGCTAATACTGGGTCTAGGATGGCGCTTCAATTTTTGCACCTCCTGTTGCACATATTTTTAAATTCTATGCATTAATAAAGTATATTTATATGGATATTTGCATTTGGCTCCTTTTTTGGTGTTAGTTTTTCATCTTTCTCTATTAGTAGATTAAGCGGAATGTGTAAACTCACCAGGCCTGGGGAACCATCAACACGAATACATGGCTAGTTCAATTAACGAGCTAATGTTGCCTGTAATGAGGACAGAGAACGTACACACCATACCTGCAGTTGTGACAGGAATTAAGCTTAAGGTCGTGATAACTATGTATGCAGCGCCTGTAGTCGTGATAGGACTTGTCGTGTCTGTAGACGTGAGACATTGTGAATTGCGCCTTATTACTGTACCTCCTACTGGAAGACGGACTGATACCCAGGACTTAGGCCCGACACCAACGCCCTCAGCCCGAGTGGCGGAAAAAGACATAGAACCTACTTGTGGTGGCGCCACGTGGACGACCTCAAATGGTGAAGTCATATATAAAAAACACTTAATCGGAGAAGCCATGCGTGAGAGACACTAATGGTGGTGCCATGCGTGAGAGACTCTGATGGCGAAGTCATATGTCAAACACTTAATCGGAGAAGCCATGCGTGAGAGACTCTAATGGCGGACACTTAATTGGAGAAGCCATGCGTGAGAGACTCTAATGGCGGAGTCATGTGTGTAAAACATAAACGGAGAAGCCATGCGTGAGAGACTCTAATGGCAGTGCCATGCGTGAGAGACACTAATGGCGAAGTCAAATGTCAAACACTTAATCGGAGAAGCCATACGTGAGAGACTCTAATGGCGGACACTTAATTGGAGAAGCCATGCGTGAGAGACTCTAATGGCGGAGTCATGTGTGTAAAACATAAACGGAGAAGCCATGCGTGAGAGACTCTGATGGTGGAGTCATATGTGTAACACTGAATCGGAGAAGCCATGCGTGGGAGACTAATGGCGGAGTCATATGTGAAGCACTTAATCGGAGAAGCCATGCGTGAGACTCTAATGGCAGTGCATTGCGTGAGAGGCTCTAATGGCGAAGTCATATGTGTAACACTTAATTGGAGAAGCCATGCGTGAGGGACTCTAATGGCGGAGTCATGTGTGTAAAACATAAACGGAGAGGCCATGCGTGAGAGACTCTAATGGTGGTGCCATGCGTGAGAGACTATAATGGCGAACTCATATGTCAAACACTTAATCGGAAAAGCCATGCGTGAGAGACTCTAATGGCGGACACTTAATCGGAGAAGCCTTGCGTGAGAGACTCTAATGGCGGAGTCATGTGTGTAAAACATAAACGGAGAAGTCATGCGTGAGAGACTCTAATGGTGAAGTCATATGTCAAACACTTAATCGGAGAAGCCATGCTTGAGATACTCTAATGGCGGACACATAATCGGAGAAGCCACACGTGAGAGACTCTAATGGTGGAGTCATATGTGTAACACTTAATTGGAGAAGCCATGCGTGAGAGACTCTAATGGCGGTACCCTGCGTGAGAGAGTCTAATGGCGAAGTCATATGTCAAAACTTAATCGGAGAAGCCATGCGTGAGGGACTCTAATGGTGGACACTTGATCGGAGAAGCCATGCGTGAGAGACTCTAATGGCGGAGTCATGTGTGTAAAACATAAACGGTGAAGCCATGCGCGAGAGACTAGAGCGAACACCTGGATGTTCGGGTTCGATAAGTTCGGCCAAACTTCCCGAAAATGTTCGGGTTCGGGATCCGAACTCGACCTGAACTTTATCCCGAACCTCATTGAAGTCAATGGGAACCCGAACTTTTGGGCACTAAAAAGGCTGTAAAATAGTCCAGGAAAGGGCTAAAGGGCTGCAAGAGGCAGCAAAATGTAAGTAAATGCTCTGCAAACAAATGTGGATAGGGAAATGAATTAAAATAAAATAAAATAAATAAAAATTAACCAATATCAATTGTAGAGAGGTCCCATAGCAGAGAATCATGCGTCATATCACCCACCACTGGAGAAGGCTAGTTTCAGTTAGTTCGGCCCCAGCACCCAGACAGAGGAGAGAGGTCCCACAGCAAGGAATCATGCGTCATATCACCCACCACTGGAGAAGGCCACTTTCAGTTATTTCGGCCCCAGCACCCAGACAGAGGAGAGAGGTCCCACAGCAAGGAATCATGCGTCATATCACCCACCACTGGAGAAGACCACTTTCAATTATTTCGGCCCCAGCACCCAGACAGAGGAGAGAGGTCCCACAGCAAGGAATCATGCGTCATATCACCCACCACCGGAGAAGGCCACTTTCAGTTATTTCTGGCCCCAGCACCCAAACAGAGGAGAGAGGTCCCACAGCAAGGAATCATGCGTCATATCACCCACCACTGGAGAAGGCCACTTTCAGTTATTTCGGCCCCAGCACCCAGACAGAAGAGAGAGGTCCCACAGCAAGGAATCATGCGTCATATCACCCACCACTGGAGAAGGCCACTTTCAGTTATTTCGGCCCAGCACCCAGACAGAGGAGAGAGGTCCCACAGCAAGGAATCATGAGTCATATCACCCACCACTGGAGAAGGCCACTTTCAGTTATTTCGGCCAAGCACCCAGACCGAGGAGAGAGGTCCCACAGCAAGGAATCATGCGTCATTTCACCCACCACTAGAGAAGGCCACTTTCAGTTATTTAGGCCCCAGCACCCAGACAGAGGAGAGAGGTCCCACAGCAAGGAATAAGGCGTCATATCACCCACCACTGGAGAAGGCCACTTTCAGTTATTTCGGCCCCAGCACCCAGACAGAGAAGAGGTTCCTTTAACTTTGGGTTGCACCGCAAGATCATGGTAAAGTTAAAAAAATGAGGATTCAATAAAGAAGTGCCCCGGAGTACAAGAATACATGGTTGAGGGGGAGGCAGTTATAAATGTATATTCTGCACAAGGGAGGGACAGGTCCTGTGGGATCCATGCCTGGTTCATTTTTATGAACGTCAGCTTGTCCACGTTGGCTGTGGACAGGCGGCTGCGTTTGTCAGTAATGACGCCCCCTGCCGTGCTGAATACACGTTCAGACAAAACGCTGGCAGCCGGGCAGGCCAGCACCTCCAAGGCATAAAATGCTAACTCTGGCCACGTGGACAATTTGGAGACCCAGAAGTTGAATGGGGCCGAACCATCAGTCAGTATGTGGAAGGGTGTGCAGACGTACTGTTCAACCATGTTAGTGAAATGCTGACTCCTGCTAACACGTTCCGTATCAGGTGGTGGTGCAGTTAGCTGTGGCGTGGAGACAAAACTTTTCAACATTTCTGACATGCTAACCCTGCCCTCAGAGGAGCTGGCCGTGACACTGCTGCGTTGGCGGCACATTGTCTTTGTACCGAGGATCCAGCAGGGTGGCAACACAGTAGTCCGCACACGTTAAAATGTGGGCAACTCTGCTGTCGTTGCGCAGGCATTGCAGCATGTAGTCGCTCATGTGGGCCAGGCTCCCCAGAGGTAAGGACAAGCTGTCCTCTGTGGGAGGCGTATCGTCATCGTCCTCCGTATCCCCCCAGCCATGCACCAGTGATGGGTCTGAGATGTGTCAGGTGCCACCCCGCTGTGAACCTGCTTCATCCTCATCCTCCTCCACCTCCTCCTCGTCCTCCAGTAGTGGGCCCTGGCTGGCCACATTTGTACCTGGCCTCTGCTGTTGCAAAAAACCTCCCCCTGAGCCACTTCTAACAGACTGGCCTGAAAGTGCTAAAAATGACCCCTCATCCTCCTCCTCCTCCTCCTGGGCCAGCTCCTCTTCCATCATCGCCCTAAGCGTTTTCTCAAGGAGACATAGAAGTGGTATTGTAACCCTGATAACGGTGTCATCGCCACTGGCCATGTTGGTGGAGTACTCGAAACAGCGCAACAGGGCACACAGGTCTCGCATGGAGGCCCAAACATTGGTGGTGAAGTGGTGCTGTTCCGCAGTGCGACTGACGCGTACGTGCTGCAGCTGAAACTCCACTATAGCCTGCTGCTGCTCGCACAGTCTCTCCAGCATGTGCAAGGTGGAGTTCCACCTGGTGGGCACGTCGCATATGAGGTGGTGAGCGGGAAGGCCGAAGTTCCACTGTAGCGCAGACAGGCGAGCAGCGGCAGGATGTGAAAGCCGGAAGCGCGCACAGACGGCTCGCACTTTATGCAGCAGCTCTGACATGTTGGGGTAGTTGTGAATGAACTTCTGCACCACCAAATTCAGAACATGCACCAGGCAAAGGATGTGCGTCAAATCGGCTAGTCCCAGAGCTGCGACGAGATTTCGCACATTATCGCACACCACCAGGCCGGGCTTGAGGACCACCGGCAGAAACCACTCGTCAGTCTTTTGTTTAATACCCCGCCACAACTCCTGCGCGGTGTAGGGCCTGTCCCCAAAACATATGAGTTTCAGAATGGCCTGCTGACGTTTACCCCGGGCTGTGCTGAAGTTGGTGGTGAAGGTGTGTGGCTGACTGGATGAGCTGGTGGAAGCAGAGGAGGAGGAAGCCGAGTAGGAGGAGGAGGCTACAGGAGGGAAAGAATGATGCCCTGCGATCCTTGGCGGACGTGCGCCAAGGAACTCTCCGCCTGGGGCCCAGCCGCCACTACATTTACCCAGTGTGCAGTTAGGGAGATATAGCGTCCCTGGCCGTGCTTACTGGTCCACGCATCTGTGGTTAGGTGGACCTTGCCACAGATGGCGTTGCGCAGTGCACACTTGAGTGCACACTTTATCAGTGCACACTTTATTTCATCATCAGAGACGTGCGGACTGCGATGAGATGGTATTCCCATGTCCTCATCATCAGGAAACATCAGTGGTTGTGCATCAGTGCATTCTATGTCTTCCACCACTGGGGAAGGGCTAGGTGGATTCCCTTGGGAAACCCTGCCAGCAGAGTCTTCAAACAGCATAAGAGACTGCTGCATAACTTGAGGCTCAGACAGTTTCCCTGATATGCATGGGGGTGATGTGACAGACTGATGGGCTTGGTTTTCAGGCGCCACCTGTGCGCTTTCTGCAGAAGACTGGGTGGGAGATAATGTTGTGAACGTGCTGGATCCACTGTCGGCCACCCAATTGACTAGTGCCTGTACCTGTTCAGGCCTTACCATCCTTAGAACGGCATTGGGCCCCACCAAATATCGCTGTAAATTCTGGCGGGTACTGGAACCTGAGGTAGTTGGTTCACTAGGACGTGTGGCTGTGGCAGAATGGCCATGTCCTCTCCCAGCACCAGAGGGTACACTAACACCACCACGACCGCGTCCGCATCCCTTACTAGATGTTTTTCTCATTGTTACCGTTCACCAAGCACCACAATAAGAAAAAAAATATTTGGCCCAATGTATTGATTTCAAATTCAGGCCTTTTTTTTACAGGCACCTAACACTATCTGCTTATTTATTTATGTAGCGTATTACACTAATCCAGGCACAGCAGTAACCACTGATTTAGGGGAATATCTCTTTTAGGGATAGTATTTAGGCTCTGGATGAAAGGTATCCTTTTATGGACAGATTTAAACTAGGCCTGCAACAGCTGGAACACCAGATTAATGGTAATGCTATTTTGGCAATTGAATTTCACCCCAGAACAAAATATATAATTTGCAGGACACTATGAAACTTGGCCAGCCACAGCTGAAACCACTGATTTATGGTATTGCTATTTTGGCAATTGAATTTCACACCAGAACAAAATATATGTTTTGGCAGACACTATTATAGTTTGCCAGCCACAGCTGAAACCACTGAATTATGGTATTGCTATTTTGGAAATTGAATTTTACCCCAGAACAAAATATACCCTGTTACGGACAGATTTAAACTAGGCCTGCAACAGCTGGAACACCAGATTCAGGGTATTGCTATTTTGGCAATTGAATTTCACCCCAGAACAAAATATATCCTTTGCAGGACACTATGAAACTTGGCCAGCCACACCTTAAACCACTGATTTATGGTATTGCTATTTTGGCAAATGAATTTCACCCCAGAACAAAATATACCCTGTTAAGGACAGATTTAAACTAGGCCTGCAACAGCTGGAACACCAGATTCAGGGTATTGCTATTTTGGCAATTGAATTTCACCCCAGAACAAAATATATCCTTTGCAGGACACTATGAAACTTGGCCAGCCACAGCTGAAACCACTGATTTATGGTATTGCTATTTTGGCAATTGAATTTCACCCCAGAACAAAATATATGTTTTGGCGGACACTATTATACTTTGCCAGCCACAGCTGAAACCACTGATTTATGGTATTGCTATTTTGGCAATTGAATTTCACGGCAGAACAAAATATATGTTTTGGCGGACACTATTATAGTTTGCCAGCCAGAGCTGAAACCACTGATTTATGGTATTGCTATTTTGGCAATTGAATTTCACCCCAGAACAAAATATATCCTTTGCAGGACACTATAAAACTTTGCCAGCCACAGATGAAACCACTGATTTATGGTATTGCTATTTTGGCAATTGAATTTCACCCCAGAACAAAATATATCCTTTGCAGGACACTATGAAACTTGGCCAGCCACAGCTGAAAACACTGATTTAAGTTATTGCTATTTTGGCAATTGAATTTCACCCCAGAACAAAATATATGTTTTGGCGGACACTATTATAGTTTGCCAGCCAGTGCTGGGACACCAGATTTAGGGGATTGTTATTTTGGCAGTTGAATTTCACCCCAGAACCAAATATATGTTTTGGCGGACACTATTATACTTTGCCAGCCACAGCTGTGACACCAGATTTATGGTATTGCTATTTTGGCAATTGAATTTCACCCCAGAACAAAATATATGTTTTGGCGGACACTATTATAGTTTGCTAGCCAGTGCTGGGACACCAGATTTAGGGGATTGCTATTCTGACAATTGAATTTCACCACAGAAAATAATCTATCCTTTGCCAAACAGCAGACAGTATTATACTTGGCTAGCCAAAGCTGGAACACCAGATTTTGGGGATTGGTATTTTGGCAATTGTATTTAACCCCTTAAGAAAATATAGAAATTGCTATCCTGAGTTTGTAGGGGTGACAATTAGCACAGCCAAGCCCCTGATGTAGGATATAGCAAAATAAAACTAGCATTGATGGATTGATGGACTTGGTGGCAGCTTGTTCTGGTGCACCACAAGTCACAAAATGGCTGACGATCACCCCAGAAAATAAGTGACAGAAAAACGCTCTGTGCAGCCTTAAAACCAGTGAGCAAGTAACTAGCAGAAGTTCAGTCATTCACAGCTGTAGATCGATCACTTCATTAGGTGCTTTTGAAGACTTTTCCCTGCCTAATCTCGCCCTCACAGAAGCTGCGTCCTCTCCCTACACTAATCAGAGCAGTGTGACATGCGGAGCTATGCGACTCCAGCTTAAATAGAGGCTGGGTCACATGCTGCACTTGGCCAATCACAGCCATGCCATTAGTAGGCATGGCTGTGATGGGCTCTTAGGGCAAGAAGTAAAACAATAGCTGATTGGCTGCTGTGCAGCCCTTCAGAAAGCGGGAAGAAATTGCCGAACATCGAACCCGAACTTTTTTGAAAATGTTTGGGTCCGGGTCCCGAACACCCCAAAATTTGGTACGAACCCGAACTATGCTCGAACTGTTTGCTCAACACTATGAGAGACTCGCCGGAGTCATATGTGTAACATTTAATTGGAGAAACCATGCCTGAGAGACTCTGATGGTGAAGTCATATGTGTAACACTTAATTGGAGAAGCCATGCGTGAGAGACTCTAATGGCGGAGTCATATGTGTAACACTAAATCTGAGAAGCCATGCGTGAGAGACTCTAATGGCGGAGTCATGTGAGTAAAACATAAACGGAGAAGCCATGCGTGGGAGACTAATGGCGGAGCCATACATTCGAGACTCTAATGGCAGATTTTATTTTATTTTTTTAATAACCCACTTATGCAGCACCAGTATGACTTGGGAACTCGCGTAACAATGAATCCCTCTGACAGGGAACCTAAGACACTAAACAGCCTACAACCATATGGTACCTCTAACGAACAGCATGTAAAATGGTCAAAGGGCCCCCTGGAGCCATGAGGCCGAAGCGATCATCGGGCCCCCCGAAGCCATGATACCGCTCAAAGCCATGAGACTGAACTGAATGACGATAACGACTTTACAGTGACGATAAGTAATTAAATGTGAGCCAGACCCGATGGGAGATGCAGAGAGATAAGTGATGCGAACCACGTGCATAAATAAATATTAACCAACCGCGAACCGTGAATTTGAACAGATGGGAGAAAACAAAGAGCCAGAGGCCTTGCAGTTCGCTAAGAGAAGACCCTTATCTTGACAAATGAAGGATTTGTGAAAATATAGTAGGAAACATACTCCTATTGGCCCACTGACCGCTGAGAAGCTATTTGGTTAACTGGGGCAAGAGACCAATCTGAGTAAATATGAACCAGAAGTAAAGCGGACCAGTCTAAGTAAATGCAAACCAGGACTGAAACACAAAACATTTTTTAATTTTTTTTATACATTTTTTTTTATTATTATTATTTTTTTTTATCGAAGTGAACAGAAAAAGCAGGCCTTTGGAATGTAACAAACTAACGAGGAAACACACGCAAGCCTGCAAAGAACACAGCTATGCTTATCGGGAGAGCAGTGTCAGAGCGGTGTGCTGACTGCCCTAGTGAAAATACTGAGTAACCATGATGTCGAAATAAAAAGGAAAATGTAGCTATAAGTGGAAGCAGAGTATAACACATGGTGTAAGAACAGGTGGGTGACTGCAGCTCTGGATGTGAGTAGTGGCCAACACATGGTATGGGTGCAGCTCTGAGTGTGAGCATGAAGAGCATGATATAAAGCAGCCATATAAATGCAATCAAAAGTAAGCTAGAGTATTAATGTGATACAACAACAGATGCATGAACGCAGCTCTAGTAGTGAATGGAGTATACGACAAAATGTAAATGCTGACACACAGACGTAGCTTTTGAAGGTAACAAACCTAGCCATGATCATTCTGCCATTAGCGCCCAACCCCCTTCTCCCCAGAGTACTACAAGTCACGGACCGTGTAACCAAGTACGATCCCACCGTGAGTGCCAGCACTCGCCTGGCACCTTCTGCCATTGCCCAGGTGCGAATGAACCTCCACATATGCTGCAGGAGTTTTTTTTTTTTTCTTTTTTTTTAAATGATGGTCACCACAACACCACCTCGTGTTCCTCTAAGAAAACATAAACGTGATTGAATATAAACCCTGATGCAACACCAATTAATGAACACAATAGTGCACCTATAAACGTAGCACAGAACCGCTGACACATGCGTGCCCAAAACATACAATTTATAGATTAAACACACTTACCAGAGCATCAGAACTCAAATACAGGCGCCTTGATCAATCTGCTAGTGCCCCCATATATGGACCACTGATACACATTTCACCAACACCTCGCATGTCTGGCGCTAACTGCGGACGTGCGCCCCACATGTAAAACAGGTTTTAATTAATTAATGACCATTGATACATGACCCTTTCAGAGAGATAAACTAAATAATACCATCACTTAAACACAGCGTGCTTAGCTCGGAGACACGCGTCCTGTATCAAACAGATATCAGAAAACATGCGACAATACCTACTCTAGGTGCATGCAACACCAATAACTATATGCAATAGCCCCCAACAAGCCCCTAAACAGCCGGACAAAAATACTAACAACAGTCACTTGACCATTAGCGCCCAACTTTGCTTCGTCCCAGAGTATTACGAATTGCATACCGCAGTGTGGGTCTCGTGCCAACAAGTGCCATTCTACAGTGAATGCCAGCACTCGCCTGGTACTTTCTGCCGCTGCCCAAGCGTGAATGAGCCTGCACATGATGCAGCTGCTTTTTTTTTTTTTCCTTATTGACCATTGATACACAACACTTAAACACAGCATGCGTAGCTTGAGCCAACTGCAGACACGCACCCCAAATGTAAACCAGGTATCAGAAACATACAACCATACCTACTCTAAGCGCATGCCACCCCGATAACTGTATGCAATGGCCCCTACAGGCCTCTGAATAGCCAGACAAACAATACTAACACCATCGCTCGACCATTAGCGCCCAAACTCTGCTTCATCCCAGAGCGCTACATGTCGCGGACCACAGCATGGGTTCCTGAGAGATTCTGCCGTCGCCCAGTTGTAAGGAACCTCTACACCATGCTGCTGTATCCTAGAGCTGACCCAGAGGTAGTGAAATCAGCTGAATCGGCGTCAGCCTGGGCCCACAGGTGCCTATAAATAGCCTAGCAATCAGCCAGCCTAGGCCCACAGGTGCATATAAATAGCCTTGTAGTAAGCCTCCCCTCCCACAAACGCAGCAATACTTGCTTAATACATATCAATAAATAAATATTTTAAAAAAGGTACATATAAAATTATACCAAATAAGAACAGTCTTGGTCCCTCAGTCTTGGGGCCCACACTATTGCAGTTTCAATTTGCTGATACCGCACAGTTTAAAACGTATAATGTCGGATTGATAGATGCAACTAGAGATGAGCGAAGTTTTGAAACATTCAATTCAGCCGAAAATTGCCAAGAAATCTTCTATTTTACGCCACCAAATATCATCTGCCTATTCTTATTCACACTGCTTGACAATAATACATATATATGACCCTTTTAATGAAACTGTAAATGATCTAAAGAGATGTAAATCCTATGTGTAACATAGCAGATCTGTGCTTCTAATCACTTGTCAGTAGCAACAGAGGGACAAAGAAAGAATTAACTAGATCAGGGATGGGCAAACTGTGGCTCTCTAGCTGTGGCAAAACTACAACTCCCAGCATGCAAAGACTGCTTACAGCTATCAGCCTACAGCAGGGCATGGTGGGGATTGTAGTTTTACAACAGCTGGAGAGCAGCAGTTTGCCCATCCCTGAACTAGATGAACTAAACAAACTAATCTTTGAACTAATCTTTCAGGTGAACTAGACCAGATGAACTAATCCCCAAAATGAAGCACTAGCTCACAGGACAATGCTGAAGACCACGTGGGATGAGGCTTTTAGAGAGCTGTGACATCACAGGGAATGGGTACCTACTGATTGGCTGGCTGTACAGCATGATAGGTGATCTCACATTCCCGGGCTACTTACTTTCACTTTGTAACACTTGCATCCACTATTTTAGGAAAAAATGGTTTGTTATCACAAAGCTGTTATGCCCATGTGTGGGAGGGAAACACCACACCGGACGAAGAAAGAGAGGGAACAAGGAACAAGGCCTGAAAGCTAGCGAAGAAAGAAGCACACCGCCTAGTCAAATTCCTAGTCACAGTCCTGGCTGGCTATCAGTATGAACAGACCCCAAAGGTAGGTGAGACCCTGGCAATAGTGACAGGACTGAGACTACCTGTTCCACCAGGAAGGAAGGATGACCAGGAGTCTCCCTCAGGCCTGCAACAAAGGGCAGGGTAAAAACAACACACAGATAAACCAACACAAAATGCAAAAGGGAAAGGAAACACGACTTTCCAGTAGCTTTGGCAGCAACAGGAACTCAGCCGAGAACCAAACACCAGTAGACCACAGATACCGCTGAAGCTATAAACCGCACAGCATTGTGGGAGAAGCAACTATAAATAAGGAACTCTAAATGACCACAATAGCAACACCTGGAGGTTAGAGGTGTGGCCAGTATCAGAAACAACAAAGACGTCTATTGATCCACAAGGGAACCTGTCAGATCAAAGAACGTGTTGCCAGTCTCCCAGATCTTTTGTCACCCACTGTCGTGGGGACGTTCATATGTCTCAATACGTCCGTGACAAAAGTGCAAAGAAATTTGACTTAGTTGCGAATCTAAGTTTTTTTTAAACTTCAGACTTTTCTACGATTTGTATGCTTCGATACGCTCAACACTAGATGCTACATTGTATCTCAAATAGGCATAAAAGTTTACTTTATTTTAATCTTTGTATTCATCTCAAGAACTCTATTTCATAATGGTCCCCTTCCTCTATAAATCAAGTCTCTCTTTAAACAGTAATTGAGCAATAATTGCGTTTTGCAGGTTGTGTATAGGCATTATAATGCGTATCTCACCCTCCACAAAGGTCTTCAGGAGATGCTGCACAGGGCACTGCTCTCAGGTTTGTCTTTTGCTGCCGGGATTGATCTGAACCAGATAATCAATATTTTTTATATACATATCAAAGAGAATCTTTATTGGTTCTATTGTGTGACTATTAGTTCAGCGCAGTTCTCTAAAATTTGATTCAGCTGCTTCGCCGAATTTTACAAACAAAATTTTCTTTGTGACAAATTACACATTTATTTGTAAAAAGTGGGTGCAGTGACAGGGAATGGCGATTGCGCTGCTTCTGTCATTGTACCCCTCAGATGCCGCATTCATCGCTAATCGGGGCATCTGACTTTAATATTTAAGTCTATAATAAAAATAAATAAATAAACTCCTACTTACCTCATCCATTTAATTGGGAAGAGCCGACTGGGCCATCTTGATTGATGATCCAGCACAAAATCTCGTGCGGCCAATGATGACGTCATCACGTTGGCTTGTGTGGTGATGTCATACATCAACGTGCATGGGATTTGGCTGGATCTTCAATTGAGATGGAAGCTTGCTCTTCGCGCTCAAATGGATGAGGTGAGTATAATTTTTTTTAAAGTTTGTACCCCATTTCAGGGAAAATTGATTACCACGAAGCACTAGGAAATTTGGCTTAGCAGCAGATCAAATTTTCCCTTAAATTCAGATTTAAGTCCACTTTGTGCAATTTGATTTGCTCAACAGCAGTGACTATATTTATTTAATATATCAATTCCACCTCTCACATTCTTGTAAATTGCTCTCAAACACCAGCATATTGAACTACCATAAAATTTAAACTAAAAAGCACATTTATTTTTGTCTGCATCTCTTTCTATAGTCTTTGAGTAAAGTGTCTAAGGTTTTTGAAACCTTTTGAAGGTTTTTCCTGTCCATTCTTGTTTTCAGTCCAAATTGAAGAAATACTGGCATCGTAATGTTATTCTTGACAGAGCTAAAGTAAATTCATCATGCTAAAGAGAAATGGTTCTGGCAGCTATCTAGCTTATAACAATCACAGTCTATTTACAGCTGGAACCTGAAGCTACTACACTAGAAAACAGATAACCACAAGTCACCTGCCACCCGACCCCTTGCTATTGGTCTATGATTTGTATCAATATCTTGACAACAATATATCCCTCTGGCCACTGTTTACATGAGTTCTAGTATATATAAAATAGAGCATATAATGGATGTGATTAAAATGGTTTTCAATACATCAGAAGAATACTGAGTAGCAGTTAAGATATACATACATATATTTTTAATATTAACATACAAAAAGAAAATGTGGGCATTATTTTGAATCCAGCAGAAATAGAGTGTATTTCTTTTTTTTTCCCTTTTTTTTGCAAAATCAGTACAAAAACACAGAAATAAATAATTATTGGAAAACTCAAGACAAAGACAGGTTTCAACAAGTTTGTCTGTTGAATACAATACATTTGAATGAATGCTATTGTAATGTAGTTTTAGCAGGAGTTCAGTAGTGCAAATCTGAATGGCACCAGCAAGGGAATATAAAGGAAATGTGTCACTAAAATGTTTTTCTGCCAGTTAAAACCAGACAGTAACTAATGTTCTTTTTTCTAATCTTTTTTTATTTTCTGATTACAGATTTTGCCATCTTGTCTGAGCTGTTCTTAACAGCATTTAAAAAGCATAAAAAAAATTGTTTTATGGCAGCCCCATGGTTCATAGACACAAGGGTCAGGAGGGGACCTCATTGACTTCTATGGGAGAGTTTTCTAGGCATGCTCTGTGACCTATACAGAGGTCATTGTACAAAGGAAGAATACATCATCTTTGACAATCACCTATTGTGAATGGTGGATACTGTCTTATCAATACACAGAGGTGATATAATTATAGGCAGGATTAAAATGACAGATAAGCAGGTAACTACAGTAAGGTGATCAGTACAGACTAAGAAGTGGCGTACATTATTAGACTTAGTGTACAGTGGGAAAACTGCAGGAATTTATGATTTTTTGTTTAAAAAAATAGATATTCACATATAAAACATAAACATATAAATGTTATTTAAACAATAGGTAATTTTATGATGACACATTCCATTTAAGTAAAATAGACATGACGTTGTGCTGTGTCTGTGACTGTGCTTTTATACTGTCACATGGGAGGCAGAGTGTCGTTGTCTGTCATGAATAACCCTGTAAATATATAGTCTGATAGAGTATGCCATAAATCTTTAAAGTTGTATTTATATGGAGTATTACAGAAAAAAAACACCATATGCCACTGTGTGAAATCAGGGACACTTAAAGGCACAGGATAGTCCCATATCAACTTTATCTTTTGTGCCTTTTTCTGGATCTAAAGAGCAGCATTATACTATAGGTTGTACTTGATAGATCTGTCTTTTTTAACCTTATCAACTACTTAATTATGTATCAGCAACTATGATCATCTATGCTAATATATGTCTGCCAAGAAAATAATATTTTTTATCTTTATACTTATTCAGCATATTCTCTAATTTTACATTAAAGGGTGGTGAAATATATATTCATCCATTATATTGAAATACCACATCCGTATTAGTGAGCATACTGTGTACCTTAAATTTATATATTTAAATATTTATACATTTTAGTATCTGAGAACAATTTAAATGTCAGTAGACGCAAGATTGAAATGATGGCAAAATTACAAATTCTCACAATAAAAAAAAAAAGAAAAACTCACAATAAATTTTTAGTGTGATATATCAGTGAATGGTTATAATAAAAACATATGTTAAATAAAGCAAAATAATTGCATTTCTTTCTTTTATATTGTTTAAATATATTGGGCTTATAGTCATATGGATTTTATTAATTTTCCATTAACGTTAAATTCATGGTTAGGCTAATGGTAAGTGAACTGTAAAAATTTTAATGAAATGGTATGATTTTAAGCAGTGAAAAGCTATAATTTTAAAATATTAAAGAAGAATATTTGTAAAATATCAGTTTAGTTGATAAATCCCAAAACTTCAGGACAGAATTTCTACTTTTAAGTATTTCATACATAGTGGTATGTAGAACCATTGCCAAACCACAGAGAGGCAGAAAAGCTTCAGAAAACAAGATAAACCGTTTTTTTCCTCAGAAACATGCATTTAACATATGTGTGTGCAAATATATATATATATATATATATATATATATTCATAAATAGAGAGAGAGAGAGAGAGAGAGAGAGAGAGACTAGAGATAGAGAGAGGGAAAGAGACCACATTTTCTTAATTGTTAAAAATGTTTCAATCAACAACAAAATACCTTTCTAAACATACAGTAAATCATATAAAGTTTAGTGTCACTTGGGAGACAATACTACAGTATATATCTAAACTTTAAAAAGTTAATACAGGCTGTACTGATGATGAGCTGATGTAAAATAAAATCTCATGATTAATGTACAATTCTTGTTTCTATGTGCAGCAGCTGTGCCAAGAAAACATAAAGCATCTCGTTACTATTTGCCAGTTAGTCTTGTTCAAAAATAAAACTTTGCTAAAATAGTAACAACATATTGCTCACTCAGTCATAACTTATGCTTATTACTATAATGTTATATCTTTTCAGATCATAATTTTTTAAACTGTACTAAGAGAAAACTGATAAATTCCTCCATGAAAATACAGCATTGAATAACCATCTTTGAAAGGCATTATCATAACAACAAAGACTCAGTGTAGAACAGACCTGGACAAAAGAGCTGTCAATTTGGGAATCGTTTTCTACTAGGGATCTCACAAGTTGCAGACTCAATGTAGTCTTAAAACCAATTGGAAACCTGGAGAATATGGCAGCTGTCCAATCAGCTTATAACAAAGCCCTGGATTGAATAGTCCTGGCATTTATTTTAGCAGAGACAGAATGTACACACACCAGAATGGTGTGATCTAGTACCATGGAAGTCATTGGCTGATCAACCTTCAAAAAGATCTGATAAACAAGGAAGAGAAATTTAAATTCCTTATTTTTGGGGGCATGGTGATCTCTAGAAAGCAACTGCTATCCATTAAATACTTAACATGAAGACCATTACACCACTTTTAACTGCAGGGTTTTTTCTGCTTACTTTTTTCATTCGATCCACTCAAAGTATCTTAATCCTATTTTATAAATAAAGGAAAAAATTGAATCATCGAAGCTTGAACTTATATGTGCCAATAACTATTATATGTAAAGTCATGCTTGCCATAGGTATTTTAAATAATTTTGGTTCTGATGAAAAAGACCAATTAATATTCTTCTATTAAAACAAAACAAAGTTCTATACATTTGACAATCAAATGTATACTAAATGCGTACTAGACATTTGTTTTGAAAGAAAATTTCATACTCCCAATGTCATTCCCAATTAAGTTCTCCAGGTAATGACCCCATTTGCATAGTGAGCTGAACCCACATGTGGGAATTTTAATGGGCACACTACCTGAGTACATTAATTGAGAGTGACACTACTTGAACTAGTTTTGTGCTTAGCCCACTGAAAATTCTACTCATATTATTTTTAATGTCAAGCCACAAGTCAAATTTCAAGATGATGGATTTGTTCTTTTTTTAAGCACAGAGTGTGAATAAAGGCATTCTGTTATGCACTGCACATCTTTACTTACCTAATGTGTAGTTCTCATTGTGGCCTGCACCATGTCTTTCCAGCTGCTGGGATTTCATTTCTACGTGACTGTGTTGTGTCTGGTTTCCATAAATTTACACTTAATTGACAGTAAATAATCCATTTCATTACTAAAATTGCTTAAAGACATTTATTTTTGGGGGTATGAAAGACAGCCAATTAGGGATGGCATTACAATGGCAGACAAGTATTTTTACCATATTTTAATGCTAGAAAATCACAATTCTAATGATATATGTTGCCAATTTTGAAGCAAACTTTAAAAAAATTGAAAAATAAGCATAATGTTATATATATATATAAAAAAAAGTCTAATGGGGCTTGGCTCGGTTCCACTGATTTCACTACATTCTAAAGAGCAACAATATCATGTTCTTTCCATCTAAAATGGCATTTTACATTATAATACCATTTCCTTTTGCCTTTTAATACCACACAAATGTGCACAGAGTGCAAAATGCATTGTTACTTAAAGGAAATGTATCACCTATATTTTTGTTACTAATTAAAACCAGATACTGATATATATTCTTATAGAGTGTTTTTATTTTCAGACTATAGCTTTTTTTAAATTCTATTTAGGTATGTAAGGAGGAGGAAGTAAAGTGTGTCCATCACCTATTGTAATTAGATTTACCTAATTGAATGGATTGATATTGTCCAGATGTCTGCTCACCTACGCCGTTAACAATGCCTAAATGTCTTATCATCTCTGTTGCTCTTCTTTTTCTTCCATTTTAAGAATCCCTTAGGATACCCATTGCAGCAGTTACCTCTACATGCTAATAGTTTTTAGATCTTTACTTTAAAAAATTATCATGACGGAGCAGTAAGTGGATCATACACTGATCACACATCACATTAAAACCACCTACCTAATATTGTATAGGTTGTAATGGGGCTTCCATGGATTGGACTTGTTTTCCAACAAAAATGTTTCGGTAGGTGGAATGTGTTAAAGTAATATTTAAATGAATGTCAGGGCACAGGGCATCACACTGCCTCTCCCGGTTTCCCATTCTTCCATAGTGTATGTGGTTGCCATCTCTTCTTCATGCACCTAGCTCCACACATGATGTGAAAGAAAACTTAATTCATCAGACCAGGTCACTTTTCCTTTTGCTTACTGATCTGGTTATAATGCCCATATGCCTATTACAGTACATGAGTCAGACTGGGCATTCTGATTGGTCTCTAGCTACACAGCCCTATACACTGATACACTGTGCATTCTGAAACCTTTATACAATAGCAGACATAAAACGTTTTAGCAATTTGTGCTACAATAGGTCTTCTGTTGGATCAGACCAGATGGGCTAGCCTTTGCTCTCTAGGTGCATCAATGAGCCTTGGGCCGACATGACCCTTTAGTTGTTGAGCTATTCTTCCAACACCTAAGCTTCAATAACTGACTGTTCATTTGCTGCCTAATGTCATACACTTCTCCTGTCAGTGACTTGGGAATCTTTAGGCTAGGCTTTGGTGTTGCACTGCGACATGTGACATGCTGCGACTGCGACACGACAGTTGCAACAAATCCATCCAAGATGGATTTTTCTGTGACTGTCGCATCGCAGTCACAGCATATCACATGTTGTACAACACATGTAGCAGTGTAGTTGTGCCCTATGTGTCATGTGATTTATTGTCGTCGTGTAGCCCTAGTCTAAAGCTGACCTACAGCAGTGAAGAAAAATGACTGGGTTGTTATGGAAACCTGGAGTAAAACTGTGTGTATGTGGAGACTAACGGCACGTGAGCTTCTATTGGTTGATAAGGGACATGTGACCATGTGTATGGAAGTTGGGATATGAATACAAAAACTTGCAGGCTTGTATTGGCTAATGCAGGTCATTTTTGGGGAATATCTCAGGAACGGTACGTCCTAGAGAGCTGTTACCACCACAACATTTCTTTCCAGGTAGCAAGGGATGTGTATACCAAGTTTCGTTGAAATCAATGGTTGCGTTTTTGGATGATCGCGGATCATACATACATACACTCACACATAAATACGTCCTTCTTTATATATATATAGATTACAATTACAGTATTCATTACAAGACAATAATATTTTTTTAGTATGATTTCACCTGATTAAAAATGAATGAGTTGCCTTCATGAAATGACTAAGAAAAAAAAAAAAGTAAATTGAGATCTCCTAAAATAGCTATTCAGAAATTATTTTCTATTAGGGTAATACATCATCTCCCTTTCAGTAATCTTTTTTCACAATAATATTCATTATCTGAGACCTATTTCTAAAGGACTACATTTCTTGACAGACAGTGAGCCTTTAGAAAATAATTTACACAAGTTACCTGTACTTGAGCCACGATGAGTAGCTTGAAGAAGTTTACTATACTTTGTTTAAACAATTTATTTTTGCATATTAAGACCTAACACAGATACTAAGAAAAATTAAGATTTTATTTAGAACAAATTTAGCTTGTATTTCTAGTCTAAATAGTTTTTGGATTATATCAACGTGAAATATGGAGATTTAGTCGAATCATATCCATTAATTAACTCTCACACACGCCACAGTGTAACTATATGTCACTGGTGTAGTATAAGTGTTTAAAGCAGCTTCACACCCTAAGCCCGTTCTATACTTAGTGAGTTCTAACTGTGTAATACAATTGGACTTGACTAGAATTGGATTTAGTAAAATTGTGGGGCTCCAATTGGTTGTTAATACAGCCTGTGGCCTTGTAAAGGCTCCCATTCCTGTCATTATGAGCCACCAGTGAATCTAAGTCTGAGCAAAATCAAATCAGAACCTTTCCAAACTTTACATATAAAAATCAATAGTAAAAAATTTAACATAATTGTTATTGCTGCATCCAAAAATGTCTGAATTATTAAAATATACAAATATTTTCCTGCTTGGTAAATGCTATAATGGAAGAAAAACAGACAATTTAAAGGTCTTTTTTGTAACACCCCCCCACCCCCAACAAAAAAAAAGAAAGAAATAAAAAGTGATATGCGCCAAAAAGTTACCAATAAAACTCCCTATTGTCACCTGAGATGCAACGAAGGCCATGCAGGGATCAGAAGCAGCGTGGGTGCCGGGAAACAGGGTAAGCATTTTTCATTTTTTGTATATTTTCATTGTTGTATTCCAAAGGCTATAGTTTTTTTTTTTTTAATTCCAATGTAGCTGTATAAGGGCTTGTTTTTTGCAGGAAAAGTTGTAGTTTTTAATGGCACTTTTTTGGGACACACATAACTTTTTAATAAACTTATATTAACTCTTTCTAGGGGGAATACAAAAAAAAAAAAGCAATAGTGTCACTGAGTTTTTGTTATAAATTTTGTGGCATTCATTTTTCAGCAGAAATAACACAATGGACCAGATTTATCATTAGCTAAAGTCACTTTAATGGAGTGAAAAAGTCACAAAAAAATGCCCAATTGGTAAAATTGCACATTTTTTTGCGTCTTTTTCAAACTCTGCACTAAGCTCTCCAGTTTTGTGAAAGTGGGCATGTTTACTTATGTAAATTAATCTCTAGACAGATTTACTATTGCGACCATTTAAAAAGTCGCAAAAAAATGCGCAATTTCACTCCAGGGGGGACCATGCTTATCTTATGCGACTTTTTAATAGAACATGCGACTTTTTTGTAAAGATGTGCAACTTTTCTAAAGCTGCTTACTGAAGGATAAACTGCTACCGTCAAACCACATTTATCACAGTATTAAATGTATTAATGTAAAAGAGGAGTAAGATGTAAGTGTAATGATAAATCCGGCCCAATATCTTTACTCTCTAGGTCACTATGATTACAATTATACCAAATATAACTACTTTTTCACAATAAACAGCTTTTTTAAAAGAAAATATTTTAGCATTGCAGCATCCCAAGACTCTTAACTTTTTTTATTTTTCTTTCTGTGGACCTGTCTAAGGCCCCTTTCACACAGCGATTTTTCCACGTGGGTGCAATGCATGACGTGCAAGCATTGCACCCGTACTGAATCCTGACCCATTTATTTCAATAGGGGAGTGTACATGAGAGATTTTTTTCATGCATCACTTGTGCGTTGTGTTAAAATCGCAGCATGTTCTATATTCTGCATTTTTCACGCAACACAGGCCCCATAGAAGTGAATGGGGCTGCGTGAAAATCGCATTGCATCTGCAAGCAAGTGCGGATGCAATGCGATTTTCACGGATGGTTGCTAAGGAGATTATGTTAATAAATAGGGATGAGTCCTGGGACCTATTAAAGTCCATTTACTTTATTATTTTCCATTATAATATTCTTATTATTGGAAATTATAGCATTCTTTAACCCCTTAAGGACCCTGCCATTGTTCAACTTAAAGAGGACCTTTCAACACTCCTGACATATTTGTTTTAATAGCTTCATGCTTTCCCCATGTAATAAGAATTCTGGAACATCGATTCTTATGTCTGTATGTTGTCCCATTTCTCTAATATTTCTACTAGAAGTTATGAATAATTGCAACTGTCTGCAGTAAGGGTACAGAGGGGAGGTTACAAGTTGGGTGTGTGTACCTGTACAGTCTGAAAAAGGCAGCACTGATTGGATAGAGTGAGTCTATGCAGGTACACACCACCAACTTGTTACGTCCCCTCTGTACTGAAAACGAATAGCAATTTATTCATAACTTCTAGTAGAAATAATAGAGAAATGGCACAACACAGCGCCAAAAGAATACATGCTCCAGAATTGTTAATACATGGTAAAAGCATGTAGCTGTTAAAACAGACATGTCAGGAGCCGTGAAAGGGCTTCTTTAAGGACCAGCCCATTTTTAGCAAATCTGACGTGTCAATTTATGTCGTAATAACTTTAAAACGCTTTTACTTATCCAGGCTATTCTGAGACTGTTTTCTCTTCACATATTGTACTTCCTAACAAATTTACCAAAGATTTAGAAAAATTCGCAAATTTCAAAATTTTAATTTCTTTACTTTTATAATAGATAGTAATACCTCCAAAAATAGTTATTACTTTACATTCCCCATATGTCTACTTCATGTTTGGATCATTTTGAAAATGACATTTTATTTTTTTGGGACGTTAGAAGGCTTAGAAGTTTAGAAGCAAATCTTAAAATTTCTTCAGGACCAGTTCAGTTGTGAAGTCATTTCTGGGGCTTAAATATTAGAAACCACCCATAAATCACACCATTTTATAAACTACACCCCTCAAGCTATTCAAAACGGATTTAACAAATTTTGTTAACCCTTTAGATTCCCTATGAGAATTAAATGAAAATGGGAATTAAATTTCAATTTTTTTTAGCTGATTTTAAATTTTTATCTATTTTTTCTGCAACACATCAAGGGTTAACAGCCAAACAAAACTCAAAATCTATTACCCTGAATCTGGAGTTTACAGAAAAACCCCATGTGTGCTCAAAAACTGATGTATGGGCGCACAGCATGCTTCAGAGTAAAAGGAGCACCATATGGCTTTTGGAGAGCAGATTTAGCTGGAATGGCAATTGGGAGCTATGTCGCATGTGGCGCTACAGTGGAAACTCCAAAAAAGTTACCCCATTCCGGAAACTACACCCCTCAAGGAATGTTTCAAGGTGTGTAGTGACCACTTTGACACATCAGGCATTTAACAGAATTAAGAAATGCTTGGCTGTGAAAATGGAAAATTACATTTTTTTTTTCAGAAAAAGTTTTGCACCCACATTTTTCACTTTCACAAGGGGTAACAGGACAAAATGCACCCCACATTTTTCCCCGCCCCCCCCCCCGAATATGCCAACACTATTTATGTGTTCAAAAAATGATGTATGGGCACACAGAAGGCTTCAGAGTGGAAGGTGCACCATATGTCATTATGAGAGAGGATTTAGCTGGAATGGTAATTGGGAGCTATGGCACATAGGAAGACACCCAGAGGTGGCCCTACAGTGGAAACCCCCAAAAATTGACCCTATTCTGGAAACTACATCCCTCAAGGAATATTTCAAGGTGTGTAGTGAGAACTTTGACCCATAAGGCGTTTCACAGAATTAGGAAACGTTTGGCTGTGAAAATGGAAAATTGAATTTTTTTCAAGAAAAAGTTGCTTTACACCCAGATTTTTCACTTTCACAAGGGGAAACAGGACAAAATGCACCCCACATTTTGTTTCCTATTTCCCTAACAATACGCCAACACTCCATATGTGCTCAAAGAATGATGTATGGATGCATGGCAGGGTTCAAAAGGGAAGTAGCGCTATAGGGCTTTGGGAGGACAGATTTTGCAGAATTGGCTATGTCGCATATGAAGACACCCTGAGGTACCCCTAGACTGGAAACCCCCAAAAAGTTACCCCATTCTGGAAACTACACCCAAGCACAGTGGAAGTCAATAGGAGAACCCGAGCACTAAACCAGGCACCCCCCTGCTCTGAAGAGGGAAGGGTGTCTGGTTCACAGGAAAAGGTCAGAAAATTATGGAAATACCACTGAAATGGTTAAGGAACAGCATGGGGAGGATGTTTGGATGCATCTTGGACTCCCAGGTCGCTGCTGGGAACGATGTTGTTCGAGTAGTACGAGTTACAGACTGATAATAATACGCACAAAACAGAAGATAAAATCACTCTTAGAGGAAAAATTGTTAGGAAACATTATTTTCTGTATATTTACTTCTATATGAAGTGCAAGTGCTGCCAAAAATTACAAGGAAGAGGCACTCCGATACAACCTGTATATCACATAAAGGAGGGAGTCATTCCCCTTGTGGTACAATTGTTCAGTAGTGGGACTCCTACACTCATAAAGCCTAAGTGAAAGGGCTGCCAAAAATTACAAGGAACCGCCACTACAATACACCCTTTATTACACATAAAAGAAGGCATCATACAAACCCTTGAAATTATGATTGCTGGCCTGCTGGTGACCCTCTAAAACATTAGGGGCGAGGGCCTGCTGCTGATCTGACCATCTAAAACATTAGGGGTGAGGGCCTGCTGCCGAGCTGACCATCTAAAACATAATGTCGCTGTCCGCAGCATCTATGAAAAAAGTACACTGAATGTCTCAGATAATTTTAGGATGCGCAAACATTATACAGGAGGTAAAACGCAAGCAATGTCACTGTCACCACCCCTTGACGCATCAGGCATTTCACAGAATTAGGAAACGCTTGCCTGTGAAATTGAAAAATTAAAAATTTTTCTCGAAAAAGTTACTTTACACCCACATTTTTCACTTTCACAAGGGGTAACAGGACAAAATGCACCCCACATTTTGTTCCCCATTTCCCCCCGAATATGCTAACACCCCATATGTGCCCAAAAAATGATGTATGGGCGCACAGTAGGGCTCTAGATTCAAACAGCTAAATATGGATGTTGCTGACCTGAATTAACAGACATTTAATTTAGTTGCCATGTCACATTCAATACATTTCCAGAGGTCAGAAATGAAAAACCCCAAGAAGTAACCCCATGGTGGAAAGGGTACTTTTCAGCAAACAGGTGTCTCACATAAGGCAGAAATACTAGAGAAAGGATTTGAAAGCAAACATTTGTAAAAATGAAAAATTACTAGCACACCCCAAATTTTTACTTTCACAAGAGGTTAAAAGAGAAAGTGCACCCCAGTATATGTTCCCCATTTTCTCCCCTTTTTGCAAACATCCCATATGTGCTTGTAGCCTGCTGTATTGGCGCACAGCAGGTCTCTAGAGGCAAAGTCCCATGTGCCTGTTGTAATCAAGGATGCAAACTGGTTTGAGGACAGTGGAAGTGGTACCTCGTACAGTGGCAGGGGAGCTGGCGTTAGTGTGAATGGTGGTCAGTACAAGGACATCCCTCTTGTCCCTGTACTTAACCGCCAGCATGTTCTCATAGATGAGAGCCCTACTTTCACCCATTCTCACTGGTTGCCCTACAGGGATCTAGGGAGGCCTCTCAGATTTTTGCGCACTGTGCAACAAGCCACAGTACCTCTAGCAGTTAGGGACCTGAATAGGGGTGGGGTGGAATAATAGTTATCCACATAGAGGTGGTAACCCTTATCCAGCAGTGGGTGCAGTAATTCCCACACAATCTTCCCACTAACGACTAGGATGAGAGGGCATTCTGGGGGTTCTATCCTGGAATCCTTCCCTTCATAAATGCGGAACTTGTGGGTGTACCCAGAGCTACTCACACAGAGTTTGTATATTTTTATGCCATACCTTGGCCGTTGCTAGGCAGGTACTGGCGGAATCTAATCCACCCTTTGAACAGTAATAGGGACTCATCTACATTGACATTTTTCTGTGCATTGTCATTGTAGTGTAGCAATTTCCTAATTGACTCAAATCGCTTCCGGGTCATGGTCTGACTGTAAATTGGAGTCTGGTAGAAAATGTCAGAACTCCAATATTGCCTAACTAATTGTTTATTTTTATTACACCCATATGTAGCTCGAGTCCCCAAAACTTCATCATCTCTGCTGCTTCAACTGTTGTCCAACCTAGGAGTCCAGCGTACGGCAGAGTAGGGTTCTGATCCATAAATTGTTGGGCGTATAAATTTGTTTGGGCCACCATCAAATTTACAAAATCTTCAGAGAAGAAAATTTAAAAAAAATCTAGCTCAGTGACGCCAGCACAATCTATCTGAATTCCTGAGTTGCCCACAAACTCAGGAATTTGGGGCTGATAATCGTCAGGGGGTGAGGGCCATGTGGGCTCACTCTGGCGGGCTGCCTCCTCAGCTACCTTGGGGCGCCTTCTAGAGGGTGCCTCATCAGCAGATGATGATGAGGGGGTAGAAGAGTAGAGGAAAGTGGCATCCTCTTCTCCCTCACTGGCAGACTCAGTATCAGAGGCAAGCATGTTGTATGCCTCTTCAGCTGAGTATACTCGTTGGGACGGAGGTGCCATTTTTATTTTATTGGGGTGTGACGTGTGAAATGTGTAAAACTTTATTTAGTGTGAGGGGTGTGTATGTAGTGTTTTCACACGCGAAGGGGCTTGTAACAAATTCTTAATTAAATTTATAAGGAAAGTTTAAAAAAAAAGTCTTCTGTAAAAAAATATTTTTCGCACAAAAAAAATTTGCAGTTGAGGGTGAGGGAGGGTGGTTTATGGATTTTGAACAGCTGCAAATGAAAAAATCTGTGAAGCTATTCCAGATGTTCTTCTTTCTTCTTCTTGTCTTCTTTTCCGCAGGAAAGGGGTTAAATTGCTGTGGTGTGCACCACAAGTCCCAGCAAGCCAACAAGCAGAACAGAGAAGCACAGAACCTCTCTGCATGCAGTCACCAGCCAGAATGGCTGCATGCAGGGAAGTTCTGACTCTTCCTGTGCAGCTATAGCGCTGCCATTGGCTGTAGCATTGTTCCAGGAAATATTAGCGCTGGCAGGGGACCCAAAACACTGGTGTCCCTTGCCTGACCTAGCAGGAGAAGAGTGCTGACTTGTTCAGCACCGGTCACCTCCACATGACACCACCCGCTTCCCCCTGCAGCTCTGTATCGCAGCCGGAGCTGCGATGCGCATGCCTAAAGAATACAGCCAATAGCAGCGATCGGGGCTGCAGGAGGGCGGTTCAGCACCATGCTGCCCTTACCTGGCATGGCTTCCTGCCGGTAAGAGCAGGCATGGTACTGCGATTCCCCCCTGATTTTTCCCCAGAGCCCCGCGGACCTCGTGACGTACATGTATGTCACTGGTTCTTAAGTCACGTCCAGTTATGATGTGCATGTATGTCACAGGTCATTAAGGGGTTAATACAGAATGCTAAGTAAAATGTTCATTGAGGGTTAAAAAATAATTAAAAAATTACTCATCTCATCCACTTTATCGCGCAGGTCCTGCTGAATGAAGATAGAAGGTTCTTCTATCTTCATTCAGCAGGACCTGTGCTGACGTCGTGTGGTGAGTGCGATGATGTCAGCGCAGGTCCTTTTGCAGGTCCAGCATGAAGAAAAAAAGAAGACAATAACGTCTGCGTGATCAAGTGGATAAGGTGAGTAATTTTTTAATTAATTTTTAACCCTCAATGTACATTTTTTCCCCCCAAAAGTGTGTGTGTGGAAAAATGGCAGTCGTCCTATAAAATAAATAATACTACTTCATAACTGGTAAATTTGAGGCGATTTATTTAACCTTTATTTATAAAATTATAAAAAAAAATCAAAAGATTACCCAAAATTTGGAAAAATTCTCAATTTTCTAAATTTTGATTT
Organism: Bufotes viridis; assembly: GCA_033119425.1. Classification (NCBI taxonomy): domain Eukaryota; kingdom Metazoa; phylum Chordata; class Amphibia; order Anura; family Bufonidae; genus Bufotes; species Bufotes viridis. Next base: position 229,157,345 of record CM065590.1, read on the forward strand.
CCTACTTTTAAGACAGAGTAATACCTCATAAAGCTATTGTCAATCAACATTTCCCATATGTCTATGGCATCATTTTGTAAATGTTATTTGATGTTATAAGGCTTAGAAGGCTTGCAATTTTAGAAGCAATTTTTCAAATAAATTTTTTTTTTCCAAAACCATTATTTTAAGCATCAATTTAGTCATAACACATTTTTTAAAGTCTTACATTAAGGAACCCACCTATAAATGACCACATTTTAGAAATTATTCAAAACTGATGTTACAAACTTTGTTAGCCCATGAGGTGTTGCACAAGAATAAAGAAAAATGTAGGTGAGATTTCAAAATTTAATTTTTTGCTGATTCTTTATGTTACTCAATTTTTTCTTGCAATACAGCAAGGGTTAACAGCAAAATAAACTCAATATGCTTTACTCTGATCCTGAAGTTTACAGAAGTACCCTATATGTGGTGGTCAACTGCTGTAGGGGCACATGGCGGTGGTCAGAAGGAAAGAAGCGCCATATGGTTTTTGGAGGGCAAGCTTTGCTAGAACGTTTTTTGGTCAACATTTCGTATTTGAAAAGACCCTGATGTATCACAAAAATTGACCCGATTTTGAAAACTACACCCCTTAAGGAATTTATTAAGGGGTGTACTGAGCACTTTGACCCCATAGACATTTTATGGAATTTAGAAACACTTGGCTGTGAAAATGAAAAGTTTAATTTCTTTCAATAAAATGTTGCTTTAGCCCCAAATGTTTGATTTTCACAAGGGGTAACAGGAGAAAAAGCAACCCATAATTTGTTAACCATTTTATCTTGAATATGACAACACCCCATATGTGGAGGTTAACTGCTGTAGGGGCACATGGCTGTAGGGAAGGAGTGCCATATGGCTTTTGCTGCGCCAATTTTGATGGATTGGTTTTCGGGCACTGGTTTTTATTTTTTGGCAGATTGTCTTATGTGGGGGTTCTTTTTTTGCGGGATGAAGTGACATTTTCATTGGTACTATTTTGGGGTACATATGACTTTGATCACTAGATATTATGCATTTTGTAAAAAAAAATTACTGTTCTGGCACTGTTTTTATTTATTTATTTTTATAGCGTTCACCTGAGTAGATCATGTGATATTGTTATAGAACCAGTTGTTGAGGACACGGCAATACCTAATATGTCTAATTTTAATTTGTATTAAGTTTTACACAGTAAAAGCATATTTGAAAAGAATAAAATCTTGATTTTGTGTTGCCATTTTCTGAGAGCCATTTTTTTCCCCAGGAGATTGTCATAGTTAGGAGCTCATTTTTTGAGGTTGAGATGATGGTTTCATTGGTATAATTTTGGGGTATACACACAGCTTTTTGATTACTTGATATTACACATTTTGTGAGGTAAGGTGACCAAAAATGGCTGTTTTGACACAGTTTAAATTTTTTTACAGCATTCACCTGAGGGGGTATAAACATGTGTATTGTAACGCATTGGCTGTCAGTGTATTACCAGTGTAATACACAGACAGCCTTCTTGCCGATTCCATAGAAGGCAGCCCCCTCCCTCCACTAACCACGTACATACCGCAGTCAGCTCTAACTGCGGCATACAGAGAGTTAAAGCGCAGGCATTAGTAAAAACACTGATACAGTATACAGCAGGGGCTCGGCTGTCAGTGACTGCTGGGCTTCTACTGCTGATTGGGCGGGCGCAGCTCCTGCACCCGTCTGATCAGCGAGCTGTACCTGTACGGTGCTGGGGCTTAAGTCACGTCCCTCAGTGACGTACATGTATGGTGCTGAACGGGTAGGGGTTAAACCTTTTCAAAAATCTGGAGTTTATGTACACTGCAATCAGTCATATCGACTAAACACACAGAATTCACTGGATGCTGAAACAAAGTGTAGCATATTGTAAAATCAGTATAATGGCCACAGCAGAGCCACCCAATCTAAGCACAAGAAAGCACTTACTCAGAATAATCCAATATGTAAAATAAAATTCTTTATTTTTAAAACATAAATCCAGTTAACAGAAACAGCTCAATGCATCATTTTAGTACATAGTATCAGTTGTGCTATTAAAGTATTTGAAACAAAATGAAATAATTAACATAAACAATAACTGCAGATTAAAGACCACCAGATCTGGATCTATATGGAAGAGATACATTTTCACATTGTTAAATTTTGCTCTGCTCGCTAGGATGTTAGTTCTGTGTGTATGACTTAATACACCTTATCCAGAAAGAAAAGCACAAAATTAAATACAGTAAGAACAAAGAACAAAGTTTTTAGTATATGTTTTCTCTGCTACAGAGATATTTATAACACACTTGATAATAATTCTAGTGCAGAATATTAGAATAATACAAGCTATTTAGAAATAAATCCCATGACAATTATCATTTCAGCTTACTGTAACCGCTTTATTTCAGAAGGAACATGTGACTCTAATATATATACAGTAATAAGTATCAGCTTTTAAATGTTTCTTCTGGGAAGAAAAACACCAGCAACATAAATACACATTGACATCTGCATCACAGAATATCCCAAAACCATTAAGACCTTAAAGCTGATATATACTATATCATATATCAATATTATATTGTTTAACTCTACTATAAAAAACACCCTGTGCAATCTTATAAGATTCTTTTGGCACAGACAATTTATTTTTTTCTACTGATATCAAAGGGAAACCTTTGTTATGATAGGGAAGGAGATGATACGAAACCCATAGCAAGAAGTAAAATATATAGCTCTTTGAAGTACCTCTACTTTCATAGAGAATTCTCATCTAACACTGCATGTAATTAATAGGCAATCATGTATGGAACAACTGTAGGCTCTTCAGAGGCAAAAATACAGAGATAATCTTATGTGTTTCTAGTTTTCATAAGAAGATAAAATAGCTTTTTTTGTATAGATCTAAATATGATATAAATATCACTTATTAAGACACTTCCAAAATGCACAGTACCTTAGGTTACTTTCAAGTTTATTGACACGTAATTTATGTCATAAATGAAAATATAGAAATATACCAAGAAAAAGTTCCAACATTTTTAATGGAATCTCTTGTACTTTAGGCAAAATCTGAAAATCCACCTTCTGCTCTAAAGTGCGGGAGCCACCCACCCAACTCTGGAATTGTCACCTATGTGGTTTCTGCCAATACTGCAGGCTGTCTATAAGCCCAGCTTCCAGCCAATGGTTGCCTTTACAGGTTCCCAAGTGTAATTTTATTAAGCCAAAGCCAAAATTGGATCCAGCAGGAAGGAGAAATATAAGTCCTTCCTTTATATCTCTTCTGGCTTGGGCTAAAAAAAAACTGGATAAAAAACTGCCACAAAAAGCTGCCACCATCCTAAAGCACCATAGAAGTACTGAGGTCTAGGACTAAACGTGCAGCTAGATAAACAAGCATTGCATCTCATCCTTTGACTGATAATTCATTTTGGCATTTTAAAGGGTGTATTTCAGCTGGCAATTTGTCATGTAGGGATCGCTCAGACATTTAAAACATTACTTTTCTTTTAAAATAATTCATTGCTGCTTTTAAGTGGACAGCCCCCTTTACCCCATCTTTCTGCTCCTTCTATTACCCGATTGACTGACAAGGCCTCCTAACTTCACTCTTGCGCTCTGTGCCGCAATTTTGTACCATGCATTGTACAAGTCTTCTCTCCTGTGCAGAAATGAGATGTATTGAACTTGCCGAGAAATTCTGCCACAAGGCACAGGAATGAGATTATTGGGTCAGGCAAGAGCAGGAAACTGATGTCTGGTTCTGTCAAATCAACAAGGGAAAGGAGGTGCTTACTGAAAGGAGGGATGCAACTTTGGGACTGCCCTCTGTGTTCTGAACATTTCATCTGCATACTTTAAAGAAGTGCAAAATGCAGACACAGATTTCAAAAGCGAAGGCAATGTTTTAATTGTCTATGCACGGCCTACATGCCACTCTGCTTAGTTTAATATGTTAAAAGAGGCTGAGACTCTCTTTAAACATGACATCTAACAAAAAAGATCGATCAATCACATATTAAGGGGGAAGGATTGGATATCAATTTCTAATTCCAGCCTTTTTATCTTAACTTACAGGTGAATCACTCAATGAAGTGAAAAAATATTGTGCAATCATGTACAAGATTTAGAATGCTAGATTTTATTTTGGCAGTATTTATTTTCTATTTTATCAGATATCCCCATGGAAAAATAAAGGGGGTCATTTATTAAGACCGGCCATATGCGATAGAAATACGCCTAATATAGGCATATTTCTAGACAATAAATGACCCCCAAAGTATCCAAGTTTTCCCATGTACTGACAACTAGGGGCCAGACTGACCATACTGCAAACTGTTTAAAGAGGGAAAAATACATCTCACTTGACAGTCTACATTGATACTGAACCTGATGATATTATCGCTAGAAGGGCTCATGTACACAACTGTGTGCAGTCCAGAAAACACGGCCCGTGTCTTGGCCTTATCTCCAGGACCGATGGAGGCTCCTCTCACCCAAACTCATTGCATCACAGTGACTTATGATGCCATAAGTTCCTATCTGATTGCAAGACTATTGTACTGTACTCACATAATTCTGTAAGTACAGTACATTAAAACCACAATCAGAAAGGAACTCACTGCATCATACAGTAAGTAACTATGATGCAATGTTTTTGGGTCAGAGGAGCTGCCGTTAGTCCAAAAGATGTGTCCAATAAGACGGCCATGTTTCCTGGGCTGCACATGATGATGTGCATGTGAGTACAGCGCATGAGGCAGTACAATGACGGGTCATGCACATGAACTAATGTGGCCCACACCCGTGCTGTGGACCACTAGGAATGGTCTGCAATCCACAGTACCTGCCGTATGCCGGCTGTTTGCGGATGTGAAAACGTAATCTGCAACATTTGGTCTGTAGTTCTTCTGTGGGCTTCTGCTCCATATCTTGCGGATTGCAGACCCATTCACGTGAAGCGCACACGGCCGATGCCCTGTATTGTGGACCCGCTGCAATATGGACACTGGCTGCGCACGTTCGTAAGAAGCAGGATGTAGAGCAGAGACAGAGCAGAGCAAGAGTCCAGTATTAATTTCCCCATACATTAGGGATTGCAGATGGCCTTTCAATGAATGATTTGTCGTTCGTGACTGTTCTATGAAGCTTGCCCGTATGTTAAAATGACAAAACTGACAATCAATTTCTGCTTTGATCTGTAGTGTAGTCTGGAATTCCACTGATGGGATGCAGATCTGCTATTTGGCATTGCAACTACAGCACCCAACAAAACATCCAATATGGCAGATCAACTTTTTAACAGATATCTTCTATTGGTCTGCATTTGTCATACCCGTTTGCACCACAAAGAGGTGCAGGTGGCTAGCGGAACAGTCTAAATCTGCTATTTCAGCCATCAAAAATTTCTAGCCTATTGTCAACTTTATTGGGAAAATGTCTGGTAATATCAATGCCCATATCAAGTCCAAGACACAGTTGATATGACTGCACAGCATACCTCTCATACTATGAAAAGGTTGTGGAAACCTGTTTTCTTAAAGGGGTTATCCGGAAGTTAAACACTGATGACCTATCATTAGTATAGGTCATCAGTATCAGATTGGTCCTACTTCTGGCAACCCCTCCCTTCAGTTGTTGAAAGGGGCCAATGTGCTCTTTGCCAGTGACATCATGTCTTATGGCCTTTCTGCGGCTCAGTTCCATTCCTTTAGTGAATAGGATTGACCTGCAATACCAATAGGAGCCATCATACAATGCATGGTGCTTTGATTGGTATCCTATGAAGAGGTTGCAGCACTCATAAGGATGCCATACCTCTTTCGAACAGCTGATCAGTGGGGCTCCCAGGAGTCAGACTCTCAATGATCAGACATTAATGGTGTATCCCGAGGATAGGTCATCAATATTTGACTCACAGAAAACCCCTTTAAGGACTGCAGGTAAAATACAGTATAAAACAAAATAAATTAATGTACAATTATTTAATTTCAGAAAGCAAAGAAATATGGTCCATGCACTAGTAATACTTGGTTGTCTTTAGTTTGGAGAGGACTTGCCACTTTTAAACCAACTGTAATAAATGTTTTTGCAATAAAAAAAATTACATATTTCAGGAAAAATAGAATATATTTAATCACTTTTGCATATCTTATGTCCTTTATACTATAACTATTTACTCAAAATTGTAACCCTAATCACCCTTTCTCAAAAATATTATAGTGCCCTTTCAGATCAAACTCGGAAAAGTCACAAAATTTGGTAGAGTCTTGGATTTTTCTTTTTAGGGAAGGAGTTGGGAAGGAAGATGAGCATGCACTGCATATAAAAAGTTCATTTAATCATTTTACATAATTTATTACTTGAGACATAAAAGTAACAAGTCCTCATAGATTTACATATTATATGCAACATTATTATTGCCACCATTCAAGAAAAAAAAATTTAAGTTCAATGATCTAACACTTTTGTGGGTATAATAATACTTGTCTGAACAAGGCAATCTACACTTGACTTACTTTCATTAAAGGGGCTTTCTAGATATAGCAAGTGATGCCATAACACTAAAACATACTATTACTTAATTTTAGAATGCACCCCTTCATACTTAGCCCCTGAAGTTCAGTACTATATCTGTTGGATGGAAAGTCATTAATTTAATTGTCTCCTTAGGTATCTTTTCACACTTAAAGCCTCATACACACGTCAGTGTTTTGGTCAGCCAAAACCAGGACTGGAGCTACACAGACATAAGGTATAAAGATCTGCACCTCTTCTGTGTTTAGAGCTGCACCTAGTTTTGGCTCAAAATCACTGACCAAAACATTGACGTGTGAATGAGGCATAAGCCTGTATTAGACAGACATATCAGCAAGTGATTGTCGTGATGGTAGCGTTCCCTCCCAGCGATTGGTTGCTAGCTAGCAGAGGAGACCACTGCTAATACATGCAGCGATTTCCTGTGCAGCATTGGGAGGAGCGAGCCCTCTTTAGCGATTATCTGCCAAAATATTTACACTGGGAATGGCTGGTATACATTGAGTTCTCATTCAAATCCACCTACCTCCCATCCCCAGCTGATAGGTAAATGTCTAATTTATAAAAGTCTCTAACAAATGTGAGAATAAAATTTGGCGTGATGCCATTTTCTTTTGTTCCGCTCAGCGCCACTGCTGTCCAGGGTCTATATAGGTGCTATAACTCTGTCCTACACAGAGTTCCCTTATCTGGGAACCCAGCAAATGATGGCAGATCCTAACAATCACTTGCAACAGCTGGAATACCTTTTTAATTGAAGTGGGCAGCATAAGAATACCTTCTTACCTGTTTTTTTCATTTTCTTGTCCAATTTTTAATTTCCAGTAATTCATATAAAATAAAAAATAGCAGTGCAAAAAGGAAGAGTTCTATAAATCTAAAAGTCATTTTAAATTGAAATAAAAACTCCAGTTTTTGAAGATCAAAGTCATAGTTTGCTTTATGAGGGAAAACAAATTCCACAGCATTCCATGCAAATCTCCAAGCAATCTGAAGATTCACAACAGGCATCCATTATTCCACAATCCATATCACAAGGGCAGTTGCAGTCATCTCCCATCTCTTCTCCACAACAGCAACAACAGGCTTCAGAAGTACAGATGCCACAAGAAGCTTGTCCCAATACTATGTTGCAGAGTGTGACAAACTCACAAAATAAGCAGGCTAGGATACAGTGAACACAGCAATCTTCATATGATGTAGGTCATCCAGGCAGGCAAAAATGATGCATTGAATATTTAAAAGAAAAAGAAAAAAAAAGGTCAGATGTTATTAAAGTAGCTAAAAAACTCAAATGAAGAAAAATTTCAAGTAAAAGTTACATATTGGTTACTGTTTAGAAAAAAAAACATTGACAACACATACAACACATTAAATATTCCAGAAAAATGATTAATAGGCACACACATTATCAGTTATAATTTGTTTTAGGCAGTTGTATCAAGCATTTTAGTAAAAGCAAAGTAAAACACACAATATAATAAATGCTGCTAAAATGATCATGTACAATTCTGTATCCAGATTGTGAGGATTATTTTTTTTTTTGATTTAGAGAAGGATGTGAATCAAGTATGAGAGGTAATATAGTAAGATGCTTCAACTCTAAGGGTACTTTCACACTTGCGTTGTTGGATCCTGGCAGGCAGTTCCATCACCGGAACCGCCTGCCGGATCCGGAAATTCGTATGCAAACAGATTATATTTGCATCCGAATCCGGTATTTATTTTTTTCACATTGTTAAAGGTCTGCGCATGCGCAGATTGGGACACCAGATCCGGTTTTCCGGAACACTTGGTACCGGATCCGGCATTCTGGAATTTTGGACGGAGAAAATACCGTAGCATGCTGCAGTATTTTCATCCGGCCGAACACCGTAAGAGTGAATGAACTGAAGACATCCTGATGCATACTGAATGGATTGCTCTCCATTCAGAATGCATTAGGATAAAACTGAAGCGGTTTTTCCAGTATTGAGCCCCTGTGACTGAACTCAATACTGGAAAACCTAAACGCAAGTGTGAAAGTACCCTTAGAAAACCTAAAATGACACTCCAGGAAAAAAAAGGGGTACTTGAAAGTTTGTGAAACCTTCAAAACTTTCTAGATGTCAACATAAATTTGACCTAAAAGAACAATAGATTTTTTACACAAGATCCTTAAAGTAGATAACGATAACTAAATCAAACAGATGAGTCAAAAATATTAGACTTAGAGGAAAGTGATCCAATATCATGTCTGTGAATGGCAATGTTTAGGACAGTGATCAGCAACCTTTGACACTCCAGCTGCTGTGAAACAACAACTTTCAGCATGCACACTTACTTGTCTGTTCTGTTCCCATAAAAGTGAAGGGAGGATTATGGGAGTTGTAGTTTGAGAATGGCTGGAATGCCGGAGGTTGCTGATCCTTGGTTTAGGATTATCAGATAATTTGAAGGTGAAATTAGAGTCAAGTGCTTCAAATACTGGTGACTCACGCTTCAGTCGGCATGAGCTGTTAATCATAATCACCATGGGGGTAAGAGGCTGATTGCAATTTGCATGACCAAAGCTATTAAGTATGATTAAAGAGGACCTTTCACCACTCTTGACATGCCTGTTTTAATAGCTTCATGCATCTCCTATGCAATGACGATATTGGAGCATCTATTCCTATCACTCTGTGTTGTGCCATTCCTTTATTATTTCTACTAGAAGTTATGAATAAATTGCTAGCAGTCTGCAGTAAGGGTACAGACAAGTGGTAACCAGTTGGGGGGGGGGGGGTATACCTGCACAGTCTAAAAATGGCAGCACTGATTGGATACATTGAGTCTGCGCAGGTACACCCCCCCAACTGGTTACCATCCCTCTGTACCCTTACTGCAGACTGCTAGCAATTTATTCATAACTTCTAGTAGAAATAATAAAGGAATGGCACAACATACAGGCATAAGAATAGATGCTCCAGAATTGTTATTACATGGGAATGCACTAAGCTATTAAAACATGCATGACAGGAGTGGTGACAGGTCCTCCTTAAACTTCCTCGGGGGAGGTGAACAGTATTGTAAGTGGCAGACAACAGAATTCACACCCCTTCACCTCTATTCAAGCTCGGTTTCTCCAATTTGACATAAATAGCTTCTTTCACACCTCTTTAGAACCAGTCCTCCTCCGTGTCTAAAACGCACACCTCCCTGTCATTGAACAGTCATTAAACAGGTGTCCTTGAGATGTAGATATAGAGCTAAGTTCTGGCAGCAGGTGTTGGCTCTTCTGTCCTGCACTGTACACTGGTGTAACTGCTGTTTTGTTTTCCCCCAATATACAATTCTTGGCTTCTCACTACATTGGACTGCATACAGAATATTGCTTTTCTTGTGTTTCGGCATTGGATCTTTTGGATCAACCATTTGCTGCCTCACTGTGTTGCCAGGTTTAATGCTGAGAGGGATGCAATGATTATTAAAACTCTTAAGAGTTTTTTAGACATCCCAATTATATATACAGAAGAACTAAGTTCTTCCACCTACAGTAGTTGATTTTAACATCTAGTTAATTTTAACAACGGCCCAGTCTGGACACCCACAGGGTATAAGGGCCCCCCTCAGGTGTCTGAATTCCTTTATGTTAGCCTCTGTGCTGGTTGACATTTTCAGTGCCCAGTGGTGTATGGTCGGATGATACCCAGATTGTGATTCAGAGGATAGTGGGAGTCAGCAGGAAATGATCCGTATGTGTAAGTTACCTCTAGAATCTTTCTTCTGACCGTCCTCCCTCTCTGTTAACAAGTGTATCTCTTGATTTTGAATTTTAACCAAGGAGTCATTCACATACCTGAACCAGTGACTGTGTGCAATTCCGAGTTTAGGGCTTTCTGTTCCACTTCCTCATATACAAGTTAGGCTACTTTCACACTCGCGTTTTGGATTTCCGTATGTGAGTTCCGTTCAGGGCTCTCACAAGCGGTCCAAAATGGATCAGTTTGCATTCTAATGCATTTTGAATGGAAAAGGATCCGCTCAGACTGCATCAGTTTGCATCAGTTCAGTCTCTATTCCGTTTTGGAGATGGACACCAAAACGCTATGACGGATCCGCACAAAACGCGAGTGTGAAAGTAGCCTAAGCCACAATGGGTGAAACTGGGAATCCAATTGCAGAGCCATGTTTCCATTGTAGAACTTATTCTTCTACTCAATCTGCATGACTAAAGCTATTGAATGCAATAAAACCGCCCTAGTAGAGGTGTTAAACAACAAGAGGCAGACAATAGAAGTAATCAACATCCATGAGGTCCTTGACCTAATGTTGATATATGATAAACACATTATGCTGACTGTAACACGAGTCACTAGTATTTTATGCCAGAAAATTGCACTTGAAGACAGCACCAGCACTCCTTATTCCAAGAGGCACATCTGGACAGGCTCATCACCACCAAATATGCAGAACTAAAGAATATGTAGCCAGTATCTTCACCCTGTATTAGATACCCAACAATATACAAACAGGCAAAATTCCGGCTTTTTGCAAGCCTTTCTCCAGCCATCTAACTAAGGACACAAGGTGGAGATGCTGGCTTGAGAAAGTCTTGCAATAAGCCGAAACGTTGCCTGTTCGTGTATTGCTGGGTATCTAATAAAGGACGAAAGGTGAAGATGCTGGCTATATATTCTTTATTCCTAGTATAGATTTTTTTGTCATTCTAATGGAGAAAGACAGTCAGAGGACTAGTGAAATGTCTTCAAGAGACAATACAACAAGTTCAGTTGCTCTGACTTATTACTACTGATATACCATGGCCTGGATGGATGAGAAGCTTCACAGACCTACAGTAAACCAATTAAAAAAGCCAGACTGGTCTACAGTTACTGAAGTTTCTGGGAAAATGTACAGAGAAAAAGCTAAAAAGAAACATTACAGAAAAAGGAGAAGGAAGAAAAATTCATTCACAGATCAAGAAATGTTCAAATGGGGTGAAAAATTGGTGGTCATGAAATACAATTACAAATATTATGGCAAGTTCAAAAGTGACTTTTACAATGTGTTTGTGCAGTGGTTTTGCATTATTTTTACATAGGACTGCCAAAATAAACTCCAACTGTCAACATACCCTTGCTATTACCATAATGTAATGGTGTCTTAGAACTGAAATAGCTGTGATTAGAGGAATCTAGTTTTTGCAGGTAATTTGCTGCAAAGAGGGACAGTGTCTCACAGTTTCAAAAAGTCAATGCAAATACTAAAAAAACTGAGTGCAAGACTATTAAGAGAAGTAAAGAACGAGACTCGGAGACCTCTCATTCTTGGGGTTGCAGTGGGTCCCATTTAATGAATCTGCATCATCTGAGATTTATCACTTGAGGCTCTTGCACACGAACGTGGTTTGGCTCCGCACCCGAGCCTCATTTTTTGAGGCTCGGATGTGGGCCCATTCACTTCAATGGGGCCGCAAAATATGCATTCAGCACTCTGTGTGCTGTCTGCATCCGCTGCTCTGTTCCGCGGCCCCGCAAAAATTATAGATCATTTCCTATTCTTGTCCATTTTGCAGACAAGAATAGGCATTTTTATAATGGGCTGCTCATTCTGTACCGCCAATTGCGGAAGGCAAACCGGTGGCATCCATGTTTAGGCAGATCCGCAATTTGCGGACCGCAAAACACGGCACGTTCGTGTGCATAAGCCCTGTGGATATGTTACCAGGAAACTCACTGTTAAACCATGCACAATACCTTGTAGGGTTAGCTCAGCTAAATGTAATGATACCTTACACTAAGTGATGCACTGCTTAATTATAGAGAAAACGTACTTTTCATAGAGGTTTTCCGACATTCTCATACTCAAAAGCTTTTCTCTTGATAGGTTATTAGCGTCTGATCGGTGGGGGTCCGACACCAGGACCCCGCCAATCAGCTGTTTCAGGGGGCCGTGGCGCTCCAGTGTGCGCTGCGGCCTCTTCACAGCTCACCAAGCATGGCGCTGCACATAGTATGGCAGCTCTGCTTAGTATCACAGCTCAGCCCCATGACCCCATTCACCATATTCAGAGGATAGGTCATCAGTATAAAACAGTCAGAAAACCCCTTTATTCTGTATGCAAATGAGCAGCAAGGTTCACCGGTTACTGCACTGCCATCTTGCCTGACCCCGTCTGGTTCCTGTCAGATCCGCTAAATCTTATGACTCATCTCATCTCGCATTCCAGAACACCAGCAAAGTGGTACCATGATCTAACTATGAAAAGGATGGACAACAGAACGCAGATCTACAGTAGTTTTCACATGTCTTTGGTGTCCTGTTGATGCTCCCCCTTTCAAATAAAGCAGCCTTTGCCCCATTAGCAATTACCCAATCACAAAAGTGGACAATCACAAAGAGCTCATGTGCCATCCATCTCCCATAAAATATTCTTTGTTCTTGTGACTATTTCAACACAAGTAAAAAAATAATAATCTTTTTTAAAATTCTGAAGCAATTTTGAACACTTCTTAATCATTTAATGTAATATATTTGTAAAATCAATTTAAGTAAATGAATGTGAATACCAAACAGTAAAAAATATATATATTACAGTACCCAGTTGAATTCTTACTTAGTAATATTCTTACTAACTATGTATACATGTTGCTTGTTCCAGCACACTTTGCGCAGATGTTAGCTTGGACAAGAGCACATTTTTCTGGTGTGGGTTGGTTAAAAGGAGTGTATTAATTACTGGTAAAGCGTTGATGTAAGTCTGATGTAAGTGAAATAGTAAATAAATGCACTTACTGAACACTGACCTTGGTCATCGTTTTAGCTAGCTATATTCACATAGTTCAGAACACTCAAAACAGATCTCCAGGCACTCAGCCGTCTCACAGCAAGAATCAAAAAGGGCAAAGTCACAATCAAAGTGGAAGTTGAGGTCCTCAGCGGGAATTTCCTCAAGGCCCACACAGACATTGGAACAGTAGCCACAGCAGGAATTACAGGCCTCATGCAGACAGGAGCAAACCTGATGTGGGCCAAGGATGAACTCAGTGCACTGACAGAAGAGACAGGCCAAAATCAAAGAAGCACAGCAGTCTAATACAAACAGAAAAGAAAGAAAACTAAAAAGATGATACAGAGATAGACAGAAAAGGATGAAGTATGAAGAAAAAAAAACACACCATAGAATACAATTTTTATAAGTTCCATAAAATATTAATTATTTTCTCTCACTAAGGAATACTGTTTTAAATGAAACAAATGCTTCACTATTTTACAATACTGCAAAACAAAAGCAAAGTTACATTCATCTTATCAAAATGCATTCCTATTGTCCTATTGCTCGACAATTGTTACTATAGCAATGCATTTAAATACTGAGTCAGGAACAATGGCCTATGTGCGTGATTACTAAGAGAAAATAAGCAATACATCAATATAAGCTGCAGTACACACTAGACAATACTGGAAGAACGACTAAAAGTCATTACCCTTCTACTGTCTACAATAGAATACTTGTTATTACAAGCACAATTACTAATAATGTTTTTATTTTATTTTGGCACTATTCACTAAGCTGTAGATATATATACCATGTAAATTCAGATCAGATCTGACATTAACCCCCTCGGGATGCAGCAACTTTTATTTTTTTAATCAACGCCTTTTGAGAGCCATCATTTTCTGTCAATGTAGCTGCTGTCTTTGCAAGGGAAGTTGTATTTTTAGGGCCACGTTCTGGGGTGCATACAATGTACTAAAAACTTTATTTTTATTTTTTTGGGGGGGAATACAAAAAACAGTAACATAGTTTATAAGGCAGAAAAAAAGACATTTGTCCATCCAGTTCAGCCTGTTATCCTGCTAGTTGATCCAGAGGAAGGCAAAAAAAAATCCCTGTGAGGTAGAAGCCAATTTTCCTCATTTTAGGGGGAAGAAATTCCAATCACATAGTCAGGATAACCATCTGGATGAACGGCCCTTCTCCAGAAATCTAGTAACTATAACCTGTAAGAGCAGCAGCCTCTATGAGATCACACGACTAGCGTGAAATTATCGCAAATAAGCATTCAAAGGAATGCTCGTTTGCGATAATTGGTTCATAGAATTGAGCAGCCGATAACCGAGCACTTGCTCATTTATCGGCTTCTGGACATCTTTCGTCAGGATGAAAGATGGCCAATTATGGTCAGCACATCTTCCTGTGTAATCAGGGATGTACTGCTGATAATGAATGGAACAGAATGAGGGAGGAAAAGAGTGTGGTTGCAGTCATTCTTCCAGCATTCTGTCTGCATCAGCCTGTGTAGTCAGGCCGGTGCAAACAAGCCCCAATGTGTTTTCATACACTGGCGATCGCACTACCAGTACATTGGGCAGTGTAATAGCATCTTAAATTTTAAAAAAAGCTGTGGGTTAATGCAATGGCTTTTCTAGTAAATCACTATAAGATAGTGAGGCTGATTGGATGATTGTTAGATTTGTAAAAGCAAGCAAAAAAGCAACATTCTTGATTAATTAATATCATTTAGCATTTATTAAAGGGAATGTGTCACTTGAGCAAGTGGCATTTATTATGTAGAAAAAAGTTAATACAAGGCACTTACTAATGTATTTTGATTGTCCATATTGCTTCCTTTGCTGGTTTGGTTCAGTTTTCCATCACATTATATACTGCTCGTTTCCATGGTTACGACCACCTTGCAATCCATCAGCCATGGCCGTGCTTGAGCACTATAGGAAAAAGTGACGGCCTCTCTGGTGAACAGGAACGTGGGAGCTCATATAGGCTGGTGCTTTGATCTATAGTGTGGAAGCACAGCCACCTCTGATGGACTGCAGGGTGGTTGTAACCATGGAAACAAGCAATGTATATTGTGATGGAAATATTAATCCAACAATGGAAGCAATATGGATAAGAACAGTACATTAGTAAGTGCCTTTTATTAACTTTCTCTACATAATAAATGTTATTTGCTGAAGCAGTTGTGCAGGCAGTATATGCTGATGACCTATTCTCAGGATGAGTCATGTATATCTGATCAGCAGGGGTCTGACACCCGACACCCCTGCAGATCAGCTAATTGAAGAGAAGGCAGCACTCCATGCGCATCGCCTCCCTTACAGGAGCTGTGTAGTGTAATTACAAGTGAATGGAGCAAGTACTTGTAATTACTCAGCATTTTTGAGGCAAGGTGCAGTGTAATGAAGAGTAAGTAGCACTTGCATGGGGTGCCGCCTCCTCTTCATACAGCTGATCGGCGTGGATGCTAGGTGTCAAACCCCCGCCAACCAGATATTGATGACCTATCCTGAGGATAGGTCATCAATATATATTGCCCGTGCAGCCCCTTTTTTGTTACTTTCTAGAAAAAATAAATACATTTTATGGCTCCTGTGAAATAGTAAATGTAATATTAAATGTCTAGTTAGCCATGGCTTCCCGTTGGTAAAGTAATCAACTTGCTGGAAATTACAAAAAGTCTAACTCAAAGACATCAGTTTGATACCATCTGAAAGAGGTTGTATTTGGCCTTACATCCTCCAATTTCAGTCCACTATAGACAGTCATGTTTGGTTAACTAGCTAATTGTTTCATATGGTAATCATTATGAAGAACTAGTTGTCACAAATTTTGATGAAAACCTTCAAGCATTTTCAAGTACATGTATGTGAGGAAATTCAGTCTCTTGCAGCATCCCCAAGTACATGTACGTGTTCTGATCAGGAGGGTACAGGAGCTGCGAACGCCCGATCCGAAGCATGGGCCTGGCTGTTACTGACATGCTGCGGCATGTGCAGGGTTTACAGAGGGAGGGGCTCCCTCTGACTCCATTGGCTTCTCGCGCTGCGGTGACAGGGAGCCTATGGTTACTATGGCAGCCCCGATGCCTTACACAGTCATCGGAGCCTGCCAGCTAAGGAAGCTCTAGGCAACTGTCAGCATCCTACACAAATAAAAACTGTGTCAAAAATGACATTTTGTCACCTTACATCACAAAAAGTGTAATACCAAACGATCAAAAAAAAAAAAAACATAGGCCCCTCAAAATAGTGACAATCGAACTGTCACCTCATCCTGCGAAAAATGAGCCCCTACATAAGACAATCACTCAAAAAATAAAAAATATGGCTTTCAGAAAATGGAGGCACTAAAACATGATTTTCATTACAAAAATGCTTTTATTGTGTAAAACTGAAATAAATTTTAAAAAAAGTAGACATATTAGGTTTTGCTATGTCCATCACGACCTGCTCTATAAAAATATAACATGATCTACCGCCTAAGATGAAAGCTGTTAAAAAAAAAAAAACTGTGGCAAAATAGCCATTTTTGGTCACCTTGCACCAAAAAAGTGTCATATTGAATGATCAGAATATCATATATACTGGATCAAAAAATGGTACCAATTAGCTCTTCCTGCAAAACCCGAGCCCCTACACAAGACGATCAGCGGAAAATCTAAAGACAAGTAGCTGTCAGAAAATGAAGACACAAAACATGATTTTTGATTTCTAGTGCTCATGTTGTTAAATGAGTTGGACCAAGGAGCTCTCACCTCCTCCCACCCACTTTTTGAAAAAGTGGTAAGTGTGTTGGAAAATCTTAAACAGTTGTAAAGACTTGCAGCTTTTCTAGGTCACACATAGAGCTACAGTAAATGACCTCCAATGCGAAAAGTGAAAGAAAAGTTGTCAGTTTTGCAGAATGCACTTAATACCACAGGACAACAAACATGGAGGGCATAGGAATAGAAAGCCACAGCATGAAAAGGGCTCAGAAGTGAATATTGTAGTTAATTTTGGAGATTACAGTATCAGTCATTTTTTTAACTCTACACTATTGTAAGACATCTGAGGAAAAAGAGAGTGGTGGTGAGGTGAACTGGGGACATGTGTTTAGTGAAAGAAGAAGTACCAACAAAACACTCTTGTCTAGGGTTTTTGATACTGGGCAGTGAAACTGATTCTTTGACCTGGGCCTAGGAAAGACCAGCTATGTCTGTAACACTATGAACAGTAGTACCACTGAAGAGCCCAGAGGGAAAAATTGTAGACTATTTGAAGTTGAGTAGAGAAAAACAGCTTTATAAGCAGACAAGTTTGCGAGCATGCTAATGTGTTTTGATCCCAAGTGTTTTGTTGTAAGAGTGTGACTTGAAATTAAGTGACTTTAGATTCAGGGACTTAAGGAGGAAACTGCATGTACCCGCTTTTGTATAGTTTTCATTGCATTCTATAGCTTACCTGTTGTTTTTGTAGTATCTAGACTTTATAGCCACGGCACTTCCGTCACTTTTAGGCTGGTGGGTGCACGTCAGAGGGCTGTATCCCGCTCCACTTCAGGGTACATGTACATATTTTAGCAATTCAGACGGCACTCCAAATGTATTTTCAAATGCAGTTGTAGTTTTATTGCCGGACTTAGTAATTGGTACAATATAGGTACAATATTACAACGTTTCGGGCGTTTTATGGACCGCCCTTCATCAGGCCACAGTAGTGGTAGAAAGTATCTGACCGCCGGCGCCCTGTTGTTTTTGTAGTGTTATCCCCATTAGCAAATATGTTCTCCATGATGTGCAATGTATGCAGTCCTTGAGCAACTGATTGAGGGGCATATTGCTGTGCAAAATGTTAGCAAAATGTGCACATTTGGAAGCCCAGATGCCTAAATAAGCAATTACAACATGGCTTTAACAATATGGAAAGGATTTTGCTGCTCACTGAGCAGACACTCGAAGGGGTAGATGTGGGACAGGGTAGCAGTATGGAGGTAAAGGAAAGTGAGGTAGCTACATGGATAACAGAAGGGGTAGAGGGAACAGTGTCAGGAAGGGTATCTCTGATCTGACAAATCCCAAAAGTTTGTCAAGTTGGCAGGTGAGGTGGATGTTAGTTCAGGGGTAGCACTATTGCAGTAAGATACTTCCTCTGCCAGCCAGGGGAATGTAGGCACCAGCAAGGAGGGAATAGGATGACAGGGCAGGGCAGACAGGTGCTGGTAGTGGGAGATTCTATTAGGTGTACAGACAGGGCAATCTGTCACAGAGACTGGGATTTTCAAATGGTGTAATGTTTTCCTGGCACTCAAGTTCGACATATCTTGATCGGATTCATAGATTACTGGGAGTGGCTGGTGAAGATCCAGCAATCATGGTCCACACTGGCACAAATGACAAAGTAAGAAATAGGTGTAAGGTCCTTAAAATTATTTCAGAGACTTAGGTCGCAAGCTCAAGGCAAGGACCTCAAAGGTAGTATTTTCTGAAATACTACCTATACCACAAGCCACACCAAAAAGGCAATGGGAGATTAGGGAGGAAAACAAGTGGCTCAGAAACTGGCGTAGGAAAGAGGGGTTTGGATTCCTGGAGAACTGGCCCACCTTCTCTGTCAGCAAGATGCTCTATCATACAGATGGGCTGCACCTTAAAGTATAACTGTCAAATTTTTTTTTTTTTACTATTGGATTCTGGTGATTAATATTACCTTGTAGGCCCTGTTTTAATTTCTGATTCTTAAATAAATAACCCCTAAAAGCCACCTAAAAGTCCCCAGTATTGGCTATTGTTACCTGAGATAAAATCAGGTTGCTATGCTCCTTCCGTCTACCAGATGAGAGGACGGAGCACGCTGCGTGCACTGGGAACTGATAGTGAGTCAGCATTGTAAGGGAATGTATAAAAAGCCAGGTTCTTCCTGACAGGAGATAACAGTGCTGGGCTGTGTGTGTGAACTTCTCCACATGCCTGTGCTTGGCAGACACTCCCTTAGCAGTGAAGGACGATGTAGAGCCCAGTGTATAAATGACAGCCTTATCTAATAAGAGGAGAGCTTGTAGGAGGACTACAGGCTTCAGCCAGACCTGGGAACTTTACTGCAAATCCCCATATACAGAGCTGGTCTTCACTAACTTCACTGCAGGCGTCCTATGGATTAGCCTCAGGGATGAGGGCAGCCATCTTAACAGAATAGTGAAATTGCAGTTTTATGCAGACTGGTTGCTAAGGGCTAAATCTTATTAAATAAGGGGTAAGTAAGTCTAATAGTTATTGATTCAGGTATATTATCATATTAGTAACTACATATATGAAAACTGAAATTAGGGTCTAAATGTGACAGTTATCCTTTAAGGGGGAAGGTGCTGCTGTTTGGAGGGAGAAAATGGCTAGAAGGTTGGAGGAGAGTTTAAACTTGTGAATGGGGGGTGGGGGGTCAGGGGTGGAAATTACTATATAAGAGAGGAGTGCAGATAGTGAGTGACTTGGGGCTAAGTTATCGATGTTGGGATGGAATGGAGGGAGGGATTAAAACAGTTCATAAGGAAAGGTATAGGGCAAAATTATCCAAAAACGTCTTAATGGTATGTATACTCATGCCAGGAGTAATATCTGAGGACTATGAGACTATGAAATAGTGAGAATAATTGCGACATAGCTACATAATAGGTATGACTTGGCAGTTAACTTACAGTCTGTTTAGAAAAGGACTGTTAAAACAGGGAAAGGGCAAAGGGTTTGCCATGTGGAGTCACTGTGGGTAGAAATATTACCTAATATTACAGAGTCCAATAAAAATCTGCTACTAAGAGAAATAATAATGAGGTCGTTATTAAGGGGATTTCAACTACCTAGGAAACAGGTTCTTAACAATAACTAAAGTCAATTATGTTTCCCAACTGGCACAGAATCCAACTAGAGGGATGGCCATACTGGACATAGCATTAACCAATAGACATGACAGAAGCACAGCTTGGGGGAGACCTGGGAAAGAGTTAGCATATTATTATAATTTTCCAATTGACATTGAATAAGGTTTTGTCAGTGAGGCACAAAAAACTCTTAACTCTAGGAAAGCAAAATTTGATCAGCTTAGAAGAACCATTAGCCTCACTAACTCAGACGCTGTCCTCAAAAATAAAAATACAGACACAAAATGGAACATTTTTAAAGCATCCAAAATTTTCACTGTGAGAGGCGTATACCTTATGGGAATAAAAGGGTTTGGAACAGGAAAAAGCCAATGTGGATAAACAGAAATGTAAAAGGGGCAATATATAACAAAAAGAAAGCAATAAGATTACTAAAACAGGAAGGTACCGAAGCACTAAAAACTATAAAGAAAAAATAGAATATGTAAAAGACAGATATAGGCAGCCAATCTGGAGACACAGAGGGTAATTGCCAAAGAAACTAAAACTAACCCTAAAATGTTCTTCAAATATATAACGGGTAAAACGGTTAAACTTAAAAGCGTTGGCCCTTTAAGGAGTGATAAGTGATATGCTGCAGAGGATGATGAGTAACTATATGGTAAATTTAAATCTGTCATACCGATTTAGGACAATTATCTATAGTAATATTTGAGTAGTACTGCGTAGTACTTGAGTCCAGATCACTATTTTTATATTTTCCTACTACCCTCTGTTCCCCGCTAACAGGTTTCAAAGCTGCACTGAAATACACAGTCCAGAGTGCTATTAAATGCTAACATGATAGAGATGACTCATGTGCGGCGGTCCTGACAATGTATTTCAGTGCAGATCTAAGCGCTGACAGCGATGGAACAGAGGGCAGTAGGAGAATAAAAAATATAGTGGTCTGGACTCCTTATCTACAGTACTATGCATGTAATACTGTAGATAATGGTCTAAAATCGGGGTGACACATTCTGCTTAACATTTGTTGTGGGTAAACTGTTTGAAGGTTTTCTAAAAGATGCTATCCTGGAGCATCTCAATGTAAATAAGTGTATAATGCCATATCAGCACAAGTTTATGAGGGATCAGTCCTGTCAAACTAATCTAATCAGGTATATTCTAGACTGGACCAGGGTGCATTGTTGGAAGATTTATATCTTGACTTCTCCAACGCATTTGATACTGTAAGGTTAGTACATAAAATGAGGATGCTTGGACTGGGGGAAAATGTCTGTAAGTGGGTAAGTAACTGGCTCAGCGATAGAAAATAGAGGGTGGGTATTAACAGCACATACTCAAATTGGGTTACCGTCACTAATGGGGTACCTCAGGGGTCAGTATTGGGCCCTATTTTCTTCAATATACATGTATGTATTAGAAATCTTGTAGAAAGCTTGCAAAGTAAGAAAAAGCACTGTCCGTTTTGGTGGCCGGGACAGCGGGAATGCATGACCACCACTTAAGGATTGCAGGGTGGTCAGTATCATGGAAACGAGCAGTGTATAATGTGATGGAAAAATGAATCCAGCCAGCAAAGGATAACATTACATTAGTAAGTGGCTTGTATTAACTTCCTCTACATAATAAATACAATTTGCTTAAGTGAGACAACCCATTTAAGACTAAAATTGCATCCTGTATAGAAGATAAATGTAGTAGTTCCCATCATGGAATACATGCAGATGTCTGTAATGGACTCTCCAGTTCTCTCTTAAAGGGGTTCTCTGAGAAGGGGTTAAAATGACTGCAAGCAACTTGTTCCAGAATGTGATTAGGACTCATTGCTTCCACTTGCAGAGAAGCCTACAAGAATGAGGGGTTTGGGAATATTGAATCAGCACAGCTTACATCTCAACATTGGGGAAAGCCCGCTGAGATTGAAACTGTGTATGTACTGATTCAACATTCACTGGCCATATGATCAATCCTAACAATCAGTACGTCTAGTTTAATAAGATTGATCATGCGGACAGATGCTGTTTAATATTGTCATAATACACTATCACGACACATACATTTGTCAGAAATATTTTATTTTTTATTGTGAAGGAGCAGATCAAAAGCCTGATCAAATCAATCATATTTGGTCAGAATTCAGCATAAATGAGCATTCACGAAAAGGGGAGAGACAAACCATCAGCAAGCCTATCTAATGTGATTGACTGCAAATAGCATCAAGTGGCTTGCTATATATTGTAATATAAGATGGAAGTAAGATGGACAATGATCCAGTGATTTGTTCCATGAATCAATATAGCAGGATTACAGGTTGGACTTGATGGACTTTTGTCTTTTTTCCAACCTTAACAACTAACTATGTAACTATAAACCAACAAACTCTAAAAGTGTTTTCTATCATATAACTGATGCAATGTGAAGACTCCCAGGCCTGTCAAAGTAAGCTGCCTATTAAGAGATGCCTGTGGCAGGGCTTGACAGGCATCCAGCAACATTCCTATAGACTGCAGTGTATGGTACAAGTGATCATAGGATTGTATGTGCTGCAGGACCACGTTATGGGCCAGTTTGTAGAAGCTCCCACTAGGGGCAATGCTTTGTTGGATCTGGTAATTTCTAATGATGCAGAGCTTGTTGGAAATGTTACTGTTCGAGAAACACTAGGTAATAGTGACCACAATATAATTATATTCCCCCTAAACTATAAGAAGCAAACTCTGTCAAGCAGAGCAAAGACACTGAATTTTAAAAAGGCTAATTTCCCTGGGTTGAGGGCAGCATTTTAGGGCATAGACTGGGAGCAGCTAGTGTCACATAATAATACTGAGAATAAATGGGAGAGCTTTAAATCCACATTGAGTGATTGCACTAAAAAATGTATTCCTTTAGGTAACAAGTATAAACGGAAACCCCCCATATAGATACTGTAAAAAGGGCAATAAAAAAGACAAAAAAAGGTATTTAAAAAATACAAATCTGAGGGGTCAGCTGTAAAAAGGAGATAAAATTTGCAAAAATACAAAACGAGCAGCAGGTGGCAAAAAGAGAACAAAACAAATCCCCAAAAATTATTTAAACATATAAATGCTAAAAAACCAAGGTCCAAGCAGGTAGGTCTCCTAAATAATGGTAAATAAGGGGAGGGGGGGGGGAGGGTTTAGTCACTGAAGATAAGGAAAAGGCAGGGTTACTAAATGTTTTTTTTAGCTCTGTATATACAAAAGAAGAGAAATGAGCTCATATCTGTGGTGCTGGGGCTGTTAGTACACCCAGTAATATATTCAATTGGCTAACTGTAGATATGGTCCAAGCTAAGTTAAATAAGGCAAATGTGAAAAAGGCTCCGGGTACAGATGGATTACATCCAAGAGTGCTTAACCCCTTTGGGACACATGACGTACCGGTACGGCATGTTTCCCGAGTCCTTAAGGACACATGACGTACCGGTACGTCATGTTTCTTAACGGCGATTGCGGCGGTGAAGGGGTTAATACAAACGGGATGCCCGCTGAAATCATTCAGCGGGCATCCCGACACAACGCCGAGGGGGGTCATTTGACCCCCCCGTATCGGCGATCGCAGAAAACCGCAGGTCAATTCAGACCTGCGGTTTTCTGCGCTTCCGTCCATTCGGGTCTCCGGTGACCCGATGAACCGGAAAAGAATGGTGATCGGTGGTGTAATATCACACCACCAATCACCATTCTTGAATTGTATGCGTTGGTGGCGGTAGTGGCTGCTGATTGGTCCGGGGAGAGGCGGGCGATTCAAACACCCAGCGCTCCTCTCTCCCTCCTCTTTCTCCCGCTGCTGCCGACGTGCCCGCACCTGCCCGCACCGCTCCAGCTCTGCTCCTGCGACCCCCTGCTCCATCCAGAACCCTCCTGCACCCTCCAGGTAGGTTAGGGTGAGTGAGGGAAAGCTCTTTTAGGCAGGGCTAGGAAGGGATAGAGTAAGTTTTAGGAAAGAAAAAAACTTTTTTTTTCCAGTGCCTCTGGTGGTTGGGGTCCACAGACCCCTAAAACCAACCCAGGGGTTCTGACCCCCCACCCGCCGCCCCTCCTCCGCCACCTACCTCCACCACCCTCCGCCACCTACCTCCACCACCCTCTGCTGCCACCCCCACCCGCCGCCCTTCTCCGCCACCTACCTCCTCCACCACCAGCCGCCCTCCTCCGCCACCTACCTCCACCACTGCCGTCCTCTTCCGCCACCTACCTCCACCACCAGCCGCCCTCCTCCGCCACCTACCTCCACCCCCGCCGTCCTCCTCCACCCCCTACCTCCACCACCAGCCGCCCTCCTCCGCCACCTCCCTCCACCACCAGCCGCCCTCCTCCGCCACCTCCCTCCACCACCAGCCGCCCTCCTCCGCCACCTACCTCCACCACCGCCGCCCTCCTCCGCCACCTACCTCCACCACCCGCCGCCCTCCTCCTCCACCACCCTCCGCTGCCACCTCCACCCGCCGCCCTCCTCCACCACCTACCTCCACCTCCGCCGTCCTCCTCCGCCACTTTTTGTAATTCTTAGTACGCGAACACCCGCCCCAACACACACGCACATTGAATAAAGTTTGACACACACGCACATACACGCACACACACCCATGGCCCACCGGATGTTCTCAGTGGAGGAGGCATACGCCCAGATGCTCTCCGACACCGAGAGCGCCAGTGAGGATGACGATGACCCCACCTTCCTCCTGTCATCTGCATCCTCCTCATCATCATCTGATGATGATGAGCCCCCAAGGCGGCGGAGACGCCGCCAGGTGGAGCCAGGGGCCCCACATGCTAGGGACCCTGTGGCCCACACCAGTACGAGCAGCCCTGGGGCTCGTACTGGTTTCCCGGCCCACCAAATAAGCGCACCGGAGCCCCCACCGGTGAACTTAGCTGGTGTCCCCCAGTGGACTATGAACCTGTGATTCCGGATTTCGTTGGCAATCCTGGAATCCAGATTCCCACAGTGGGGTTCACTGAAATAGACTATTTCAGTTTTTTTTCAGTGACCCGCTGGTGAATCTGATGGTGGAGCAGACGAATCTGTACGCCCAACAGTTCGTCGCTCAGCACCCAGGTTCCTTTTTGGCTAGGCCCGGTGGCTGGACGCCAGTCAGTGCAGCCGAGATGAGGACGTTTTGGGGCCTCGTGCTGCACATGGGCCTAGTGCAAAACCAAGCGTCAGGCAATACTGGAGTGGGGACGTCCTTTACCAGACCCCACTGTACAGTATGGCCATGACGCGCTCAAGGTTTGAGGCCATCCGGAAATGCCTGCATTATGCAGATAATGCAGCATGTCCCCCAAGGTGATCCCGCCTATGACCGGCTGTACAAGATACGGCCGATCATCGATCACTTTGGGGCCGCATTCGCGCAGGCCTACGTACCTGGAAGGGAGGTCGCGGTTGATGAGTCTCTCGTTGCGCTCAAGGGGAGACTCAGTTTCCGCCAATACATTCCCACTAAGCGGGCGAGGTATGGCGTCAAAATGTACAAAATTTGTGAGAGTGCCTCAGGGTACACTTACAAATTTCGTGTGTACGAGGGACGAGATTCCCGTATTGAACCCCCAGAATGTCCCCCCACTCTGGGTGTTAGCGGGAAACTCGTGTGGGACCTTATGTACCCACTACTGGATAAGGGTTACCACCTGTACGTGGATAACTTTTATACCAGTATACCCTTGTACCAGGCCCTCTACGCCAGATCCACGTTCGCTTGTGGGACCGTGCGGAAAAATCAGCGCGGCCTCCCTGCCCACCCCTCCAGGTACCTATCCCCAGGGGTGAGACCCGTGCCCTTACTTGTGGAAACCTGCTGTTGGTCAGGTATAAGGACAAGAGGGATGTCCTTATGCTGACCACAATCCACGGTAATGGCACCACCCCAGTCTCTGTGCGAGGTACCACGGCAACGGTCCTCAAACCCGATTGTATCGTCGACTACAATCGGTATATGGGTGGAGTTGATCTGTCTGATCAAGTTCTCCAACCATATAATGCCATGCGGAAAACCCGGGCATGGTACAAAAAGGTTGCGGTCAACATGGTGCAGGTTGCCATGTACAACGCTTTTGTACTATGCCGAAGCGCTGGCAGCACAGGGACTTTCCTCCAGTTCTATGAGGCAGTCCTCAAGGACCTGATCTTTTCAGACCGGGAAAGAGCAGGTCGGAGTACCTCGGGAATTGGAGGCGCCCGGGTCGTCCCTGGCCAACATTTTCCAGGTGTGGTCCCCCATACTGGAAAAAAGGGACGAACCCAAAAAGATGCAGAGTGTGTCACAAGAGGGGGATTCGGAAGGACACCACCACTCAATGTGACACTTGCCCCGATCATCCGGGCCTCTGCGTCATCAATTGCTTCAGGGAGTATCACACTTCCATGGAGTACTAAATTTTTATAAGTTCCGACAGTCCCCTAGAAAACATAAAAAGTATGGCTCTAAGACTTTGGAGGCACATAAACATTTTTTTCCCCAAAAATATTAGTTTTAGTGCAGGCATCCTCAAAATGCGGTCTTCCAGATGTTGTAAAACTACAACTCCCAGCATGCCCAGCTACAGGTATCAGCAGGGCATAGTGGGAATTGTAGTTTTACAACATCTGGAGGGCCGCTTTTGAGGATGCCTGTTTTAGTGTCACCTAAGTCTGAGAGCCATACATATTGGGCATCGCCGCGTCCATAAAAATCTGCTCTATAAAAATAAAATTTGACCTAACCTCTTTGAAAAACTTCTTAAAAAAAAAAAAAAAACTATGTCCAAAAGACATTTGTGTTATTACCTAACACTACAAAAATTGTAATAGCGAGCGATCAAAAAGTTGTATGCACCCCCAAATAGTGCCAATAAAACCGCCATCTCATCCTGCAAAAAATGAGCCCCTACATTATATATTCCCCCAAAAAAAAATGCAGCTACCAGGCTATTTAGATAGTAAAATTATCTTTTTGTTTCCTAAAATGATAATCTAGTGTCAAATCTGAATAAATCAAAAATGTAGACATATTAGGTATCGGCGCGTCCGTAAAAATCTGCCCTATAAAAATAACATTAGAACCAACCCCTCGGATGAACGGCGTTAAAAATAAAAAATAAAAACAGTGTTAAAAAAATCCATTTATGTCTCCTAACACTACAAAAAGTGTAATAGCGAGCGATCAAAAGTTGTATGCACCCCCAAATAGTGCCAATAAAACCGCCATCTCATCCTGCAAAAAATGAGCCCCTACATTATATATTCCCCCAAAAAAAAATGCAGCTACCAGGCTATTTAGATAGTAAAATTATCTTTTTTTGTTCCTAAAATGATAATCTAGTGTCAAATCTGAATAAATCAAAAAATGTAGACATATTAGGTATCGGCGCGTCCGTAATAATCTGCCCTATAAAAATAACATTAGAACCAACCCCTCGGATGAACGGCGTTAAAAATAAAAAATAAAAACAGTGTTAAAAAAGCCATTTATGTCTCCTAACACTACAAAAAGTGTAATAGCGAGCGATCAAAAATCGTATGCACCCCAAATAGTGCCAATAAAACCGCCAACTCATCCTGCAAAAAATGAGCCCCTACATTATATAGTAACCACCCCCAAAAAAATGCAGCAGCCAGGCTATGGAGATAGTAAAATTATCTATTTTTTGTTCCTAAAATGATAATCTAGTGTCAAATCTGAATAATTCAAAGAAAGTAGACATATTAGGTATTGGCGCGTCCGTAATAATCTCCCCTATAAAAATAACATTAGACCCAACCCCTTACAGGAGCGGTGTTAAAAAAAAAAAAAAAAACTGTGCAAAAAAATAATTTTTGGCCAAAATTTCCGTTTAATCCATATTTTCCAGTAATAAAGCAAGGGTTAACATTAAAAATATATATTATTTATTGCCCCAATTCTGTACTTTGCAGAAACACCCCATATGTGGTCGTAAATGGCTATATAGCCACAAGGCAGGGCACAGAATGAAGGGAACGCCATATGATTTCTGGAAGGCAGATTTTGATGGACTGGTTTATTTACACCATGGCCCATTAGAAGTCCCCTGATGTAGCCTAGACTAGAAACTCCAAAAAAGTGACCCCATCTAAAAACTACACCCCTCAAGGTATTCAAAAATTACTTTACAAACTTTGTTAACCCTTTAGGCGTTCCACAAAAATTAATGGCAAATGTATTAACAATTTTAGAATTTCAATTTTTGTTATATTGCCTCAAAAAAGTATAATATAGAGCAACCAAAAAAAAATTTACCCTAAAATAGTCCCAAAACAACAACCACCATATCCTGTAGTTTCCTGGATGGGGTCACTTTTATGGAGTTTCTACTCTAGGGGTGCAGCAGGGGGCTTGAAAGGGTACATGGTGTAAATAAACCAGTCCCGCAAAATCTGCCTTCCAAAAACCATATGGCGTTCCCCTCCTTCAATGTCCTCCCGTTTGGCCAAACAGTAGTTTAGGACCACACATGGGGTGTTTCTGTAAACTAGAGAATCTGGGCAACCCATATTGAGTTTTGTTTGGCAGGTAACCCTCACTTTATGACTGGAAAAAATGGATTATAATGGAAATTTTTCCAAAAATTCCAAATTTCAAAACAGTTTCTCCATCTTCCACAAACTGTTGTGGAACACCTAAAGGGTTAACAACGTTTGTAAACCCAGCTTTGAATACCTTGAGGGGTGTACTTTCTTAGATGGAGTCACTTTTTGGAATTTGTATGCTAGGGTGCATCAGGGGGCTTGCAATAGGACATGGTGTAAAAAACCAGTCCCGCAAAATCTGCCATTCAAAACCCATATGGCGTTCCCCTCCTTCAATGTCCTCCCGTTTGGCCAAACAGTAGTTTAGGACCACACATGGGGTGTTTCTGTAAACTAGAGAATCTGGGCAACCCATATTGAGTTTTCTTTGGCAGGTAACCCTCACTTTATGACTGGAAAAATGGATTATAATGGAAATTTTTCCAAAAATTCCAAATTTCAAAACAGTTTCTCCATCTTCCACAAACTGTTGTGGAACACCTAAAGGGTTAACAACGTTTGTAAACCCAGCTTTGAATACCTTGAGGGGTGTACTTTCTTAGATGGAGTCACTTTTTGGAATTTGTATGCTAGGGTGCATCAGGGGGCTTGCAATAGGACATGGTGTAAAAAAACAGTCCCGCAAAATCTGCCATTCAAAACCCATATGGCGTTCCCTCCTTCAATGTCCTCCCGTTTGGCCAAACAGTAGTTTAGGACCACACATGGGGTGTTTCTGTAAACTAGAGAATCAGGGCAACCCATATTGAGTTTTGTTTGGAAGGTAACCCTCACTTTATGACTGGAAAAAATGGATTATAATGGAAATTTTTCCAAAAATTCCAAATTTCAAAATTGTTTCTCCATCTTCCACAAACTGTTGTGGAACACCTAAAGGGTTAACAACGTTTGTAAACCCAGCTTTGAATACCTTGAGGGGTGTAGTTTCTAAAATGGGGTCATTTTTGGGTGGTTTCTATTATGTGACCCTCACAAAGTGACTCCAGACCTGGACTGGTCCATAAAAAGTGGAATTTGGGAAATTTCGAAAAATTTCAAAATTTGCTTCTAAACTTCTAAGCTATGTAACATCTCAAAAATAAAATGACATTCCCCAAATGCTCCAAAAATAAAGGAGACATATGGGAAATGTAAAATCATCCCTTTTTGGGGGGGTATTACTGTGTATTCTAGAAGTAGAGAAACTGAAACTTTAAAATTTGCTAAATTTTCCAAATTTTTTGTAAAAATTGTATTTTTTTATGCAAAAAAATTGACTTTTTTGACCCAATTTTAGTAGTGTCGTGAAATACAATATGTGACGAAAAAACAATCTCAGAACGGCCAGGGTAAGTAAAAGCGTTTTAAAGTTATCCACACTTAAAGTGACAGTGGTCAGATTTTGAAAAAATGGCCTGGTCCTTAAGGTGAAATAGGGCCGTGTCCTTAAGGGGTTAAAGAGCTCAGTTCAGTCATTGCTGTGCCCCTGTTTAGAATTTTTAAAGATTCTCTAGGTACTGGTACAGTGCCAAGTGATTGGCGCAAGGCAAATGTGGTGCCCATATTCAAAAAAGGATCTACCGTATTTTTCGCCCTATAAGACGCACCTGCCCATAAGACGCACCCAGGTTTTTGAGGAGAAAAATAAGAAAAAAAATATTTTGAACCAAAATGTGTGCTTTTGGTGGATTTTGAACTAATGGTGTGGATGACACTGTTATGGGGGTCCTGTGGATGGCACTGCTATGGGGGATCTGTGGATGACACACTGTTATGGGGATCTGTGGGCGACACTGTTATAGGGGATCTCTGGATGACACTGTTATGGGGGATCTCTGGGTGACACTGTTATAGGGGATCTCTGGATGACACTGTTATGGGGGATCTCTGGGTGACACTGTTATGGGGGATCTCTGGGTGACACTGTTATGGGGGATCTCTGGGTGACACTTATGGGGGGGTCTGTGGATGACGCACTGTTATGGGGGTCTGTGGAGGACACTGTTTTGGGGGGATCTGTAGATGGTGCACTGTTATGGGGGTCTGTGGATAACACTGCTATGGGGGGGATCTGTGGATGACACATAGCATCCTATGCTATGTGTTATCCACAGATCCCCCATTACACTGTCCCTGTGATGACCCCCATTATAGGGGGTAGAGGTCTCATCTGCTTTTATAATGACAAAGGGGCCCGGGAGGAGGCAGGCCGGGCGCAGGCAACGTGAGTCACTACGTCACGTGCCTGCGCTGCCTTCTTCATTCATAAACTAGGCGGTGCAGGAGTGTGACGTAGTGAGTCACGCTGCCTGCGTCTGTCCTCCCGGCCTGCCTCCTCCCTCCTCTCTGCCACCGATTGTAGGTAGAATAATACAACTAAGGTTTACTAAGGCTTTTTAATTTATAATAACAATGTCTTCAAATATTGCAAGCTTATATACAGTGAGCGGGGCCTGTGTAGTAGGATACAGTCACTGCACGGGCCCCGCTGTCATGCCGGCCCGCCACAGGCCCTCCTCCCTCTTAGCTGATACACCCGCCGCGTGGCATCGCGGCGGGTGTATCATTATAACTACAGCAAAAATGCAACTTTCGCCCCATAAGACACACTGCTATTTTCCCCCCACCTTTAGGGGGAAAAAAGTGCGTATTATAGGGCGAAAAATATGGTAGGTCCTTCACAGGTAATTTAAACCAGTTAGTTTAACTTCTGCTGTGGGAAAAATGTTTGAATGACTCTTAAGGGACTATATACAGGAATATGTGACTGTAAATAATAAATATAGTAAATATAAATTATAACCAACATGGGTTTACCAAGGACAGAAGTTGTCAGACTAACCTGATTTGTTTTTATGAGGAGGTAAGTAGTAGCGTGGACAGAGGGGCGGCTGTGGATGTAGTGTTTCTGGATTTTGCAAAGGTTTTGATACTGTCCCTCATAGACATTTAATAGGTAAGGTAAGGTCTATAGGCTTGGAAAGTATAGTTTGTAATTGGATTGAAAACTGGCTGAAGGACCGTGTCCAGAGAGTTGTGGTCAATAATTCCTATTCAGAATGGTCCCGGGGTATAAGTGTTGTACCCCAAGGTTCAGTGCTGGGCCCTCTATTATTTAATCTATTTATTAATTATATTGAGGATGGCATTAATAGCACCATTTCTATTTTTGCAGATGACACTAAGCTATGTAGTACCTTATAGTCTATGGAAGATGTCCATAAAATACAAGCTGACTTGAAAACTCTGAGTGATTGGGCATCAACTTGGCAAATGAGGTTCAATGTGGATAAATGTAAAGTTCCGCATCTTGGTAGTAATAATCTCTGTGCTTCATGTGTCCTAGGGGACATAACACTGGGGGAGTCACTTGTAGAGAAGGATTTAGGCGTCCTTGTAGATGGTAAATTAAATAACAGCATACAATGTCAATCAGCTGCTTCTAAGGCCACCAGGCTATTGTCATGCATTAAATGAGGCATGGACTCGCGGGGCAAAGATGTAATAATACCACTTTACAAGGCATTGGTGGGGCCTCATCTGGAATATGCAGTTCAGTTCTGGGCACCAGTCCATAGAAAGGACGCACTGCAGCTGGAAAAAGTCAGCGACTAAACTGATAAGGGGCATGGAGGGTCTTAGTTATGAAGAAAGATTAAAATAATTTAATTTATTTAGTCTTGAGAAGAGACGTCTAAGGAGGGACATGATTAACCTAAACAAATAAATGGGCCATACAAAAAATACAGTGAAAAACTGTTCCATGTAAAATGCCCTCAAAAGACAAGGGGACACTGCCTCCAACTGGAGAGGAAAAAGTTCAGTCTCCAGAAGTGTCAAAGCTTCTTTACTGTAAGAACTGTGAATCTGTGGAATAGACTTCCTCAGGTTATGGTGACAGCAGGAACAGTGGACAGTTTTAAAAAGGGTTTAGATGAATTCTTAACAGTAAACAATATTAATGCTTATGAAAATGTGTAGAAATCTGAGTCTCATTTCCTTCTGGGATTTGCGTCCCCACTAGAGATGAGCGAACTTCAAAAATTAGTTCGGCGTTTGGGTTGGGGTAATCGCCGCATCCCGCTGAGCCACGCCCCCTGCACTGATCACATGACATCACCCCAGGTCCTTCGGCTTTTCCAAAGTTCGGGTTCGTGGAAGCCGCCCCTTATGGATTCCGTATGCCGGGATAGTCCGCGGTAGTGGAATCCATAACGTGATGCAGCGATTACCCCAACCCGAACGCCAAACTAATTTTTGAAGTTCGCTCATCTCTAGTCCCACCCTATCCCTTGGTTGAACTTGATGGACACTAAGTCGCCTAAAAGCACTTAAATTACAGTAAACATATTAAATTTTTTATAAAATAAAACAAAATTCAAATCAGTCTCCCCATTCTTAGGTATACATATAACATAAATAAACAATAAAAAAAAAGTACCTATGAGTCAGAAATGTCTCATCTTTTCCCCAAAAATGTTTTAATAAAAAGTAAAAGTCGTATGCACACCAATGAGGTACTAATAAAAATCTACAGCTCGCCTTGCAAAAACAAGCCCTCACACAGCTCTGTAGACAGAAATGTAAAAAGGTTATGGGTGATAGAATATGGTGATACAAAGATTTTTCTTGTATTTTTTCTTTAAAAAGTAGTAAACATAATAACAAAATGAATCTGATATTGCCGTAATTGTACTGACCCACAATAAATGGGTATCATATTTATTTTTAGAGCATAGTGCACACTGTAAAAACAAGAACTATGACGGAATTGGGGCTTTTTTCAATTTCACCACACAAACAAATTTTTCCCTGGTTTCCAATGGAAGGTATGGCAAATTAAAAAACACAATTTGTCCCATAAAAATAAGCCCTTATATAGCTATGTGAAAAGAAAAATTAAAAAGCTACGGCTCTTGGAAGGCAGGAAGGAGAAAAAGAAAACGCAAAAAATGTTTTCCTAGTCCTTAAGGGGTTAAAACAACTGTATACAGCACGCTTATTGAAATGAAGAAAAACGTGCACAGTGAATTAAGTCCTAGGATGAAAATATTATAACAGCATAAGTTCATTGTAGACAGATTTAGATCAGTAAGGAATCAGTTTACCTTCTGGTGAGGCGCCAGGTTTTTGAGAAAATGTTGAACTCATTTTGCTTTTTTTGCTGCCATCACTGCTCACAGACAAACTGGACTGGATCTTCCTGTGCATTTTTTGAGAAACAGGAGCTGATAACTTTCTATGATCTGCAGCAATATGTTTGACCCCATTGTGGATTCCATTGATATTACTCAGACCTACATGACCATTTTGTATCTTGCCAGTTTCTTCCTCGCTCTGTTCCAGTGCTGAAATATTTGGCAGAGGCAGACTCTGAGGTTGGGCTTAAACGTAGAGAAAAAATACAGAAAAGATGAAAAAGATTAGACAGAATTCTCAAAAACTACAGCCAGAAAAATATGTAAAAATACATTTTAGAGAAAATGAGACACCTCTAAGATCCTTTTGCTTTCTTATACACAGATTTCCACATTTTGAATCTATGTACATTATTTTGTAGATTATAAAGCGATGGTGACTGTTTCTTAGAAAAGGAAACTCTTCTCTTAATAACTAAAAAATCCATAGATTGACTGCATAATAATGGCAGTGGACCACTGAATACAATCAGAAACAGGAATGTAAGCAGAATGATCCCACATCTAAACGTACATGGATATTTTGCAAATACAAAGAGCCATTTAACCAAAAATCAACACGTTGAATGAAATCTTAGTGACTAGAATTAACCGAATGAATACTAAAAAGTTTCTGTACTAACCACCTCATCCAAACCTTCCATAATTTCTTAGTCTATTTTATGTAAATCTTACCAGGGAGGGCCCAAATGAGACAAGTTGCCAAAATTTCTACTTCTAACATGTAAATGGTTTAAGTAATTATATAGTACTTTGGGTATAAATACTAAAGTTTAAAGAGGACCTTTCATGGGTTTATGTGTTAGAAACTGGTATGTTTACAGGATAGGGCAGCCCCTACAGATGCAAGCACTTTTTTTTCTTCTAAAACACCCCTCCATTCCAGCGCTGTGTCCCCCACTGTTTTTGGTGCCTCGTATGTTAATTTAGAGTATCGGTAAAGGTAGGAGGAGATGGCGGGCTTTCTCAATGGGCATCTCCTTCTCACAGCTCACCTTCTCCCTGGCTGTGACGCTCTCCGCTGCGATTGGACCGCTCTACAGCCAGGGAGAAGGAGACGCCCATTGAGAAAGCTGGTCGTCTCCTCCTCCCTGTACAAAAGGTCTAGATTAACATATCAGGCACCAAAAACAGCGGAGGACACAGCGCTGAAACAGAGGGGTATTTTAGAAAAAAAAGTGCTTGCCCTATCTGGTAAGCACACCAGTTTCTAACACATAAACCCATGAAAGGTCCTCTTTAAGAAAAAAAAAAAAAAGAGTTAGTCATGATACAACAGTTTGAGCAATGTCCAGAAACGGCCCCATAACCGGAGTTCAGAGGTGTCATACATAGTTAAACCTCAATTTCAGTTCTCGTCCGATCCAAATTTTTGCGGATCACACACAAACTCATTCATTTCTATGGGGCTGCAAAAAATGGGGACAAGGCACAAATGTCATTCACGTGTTGTCTTCATCCATGCTGCTGTGGTGCAAATTATAGAACATTCTTCTTCTTTTTGTGGACAAGAACAAGCATTTTTACAAAGGGCCCTGTTAAAAAGTGTGGGATGCATACGGCCAGTATCCACATTTAATGGATCCACGGTGTGCGGACTGCAAAATAACCTCTTCGAAAAACAACTCTCTTTCAGAAAAATCTTCTTATACAGTACTAGGGCATATGGACATCATCACCATTACTGCCCAATGGGATCTATTGGACCCGTACAGTCCATATATTGCATTGTCAGCTATTCATTTGAATTACTGGCATGTAATACTATTTTTACATAAAGGGTTGATCATTGATGCATTATGAAGCCAGATATTTTGCAACCAGATAATGGTGGAGCTGGCTTCAACTTATAATCCAGCACTGGTGTAAGACAGTAAACCACTTTACAAGCCAGCAGGCAACATCATCTCTGACTCTCTCTCCCCTCCCTCCTTTACATCCAGTCTCCTTAACCTCTATGGGTAACAGCAGTAACCTGATCCCCCAATGAACCAAAAAAACTGATCTCTGCCTCTCTCAAGATGGATTTTAGCACAGAGCTGATAGTGAATGGTAGTGTGCAGGCGGCAGGGGACGAGAAGTATCTCATAAGTGAAGAAAGAAGCATTTTTCTTTAATAAGATATATTACAAGGTTTCTTACCTTCCTTTCTATTTAGGAAATCATTATAAGAGTAAGAAAAAAAATATATATATTTTGTATTGCTCTGCATAAGGAGGTACTATCCCGGCTGACTCTTCTATTACCGATATGTAACCTACTTTTTTGTAATAGTGACCAAAATTAAAAAAGACACGATATGTTAATATTAGGTTACTATATAATAGAAATAACATCAAGTTATGGCTTTATCCTAGAATAATTGCTAATGTAAAATATATTAAATGATTATCTTGGATTTTTTCTGTAAGTAATAATAACTAGTGAATATAAAAAAAAAGACAAGATCCATTTTGAACCCCCAGGTATAGCCTATAATCAAGCCTAAAATTAATTAGCAAGGGTTTATTTTACGGATGGCAGAAAGAAGCCTAGTCCTTTTTAAAGAAACATAAAAGATACTACTTAAAATACACACTAAAAATGAAGGGGGTTATGGGGCCGCCATAACAGATAAGTGGAATGGAACATTATTGATCTATTATTCTCAATAAGTAGTCTTTCTTTTATACACGTGATGGCTCTGAAAACTAGACTAAAGACCATTTGGCATTTTCAGAGGTGTAACTTGTGCAAATTCAGCTCTATTGGGAGAACAGTGTTATCTTCAGTCAAAGATATAAAAGACACAATACTGAGTTGGATTTATGAGTTGTTTTGAATTATTCATATTTTGCCTGTATATTCAAGAAATTTTTACAAACTCTGCATTTTATGCCACATAATCGCACACATTAAACGCACAAAGAAACTTTTTGACAAACCCTTTCTTTCAAAAAGTGGCATTTTTATGTTAACTTTCAACATTTGCTATATCATTCTTGGGAGACTATTCCCTTTTACAAAAGATCCCATTTACACTCTTTCGTACAAGAAAAAAATGGTATTCTTACTATTCAGCAACAAATGCAGTGCATGTCAGAATGTAAAATAACAGTTGTGTGAACACAGAGCATCTGCAGCAAAGACAGGCTATACACTCTATTACTGAAAATTCACATTTACCTACATATTACAAGAGAAAAGATTCCTATTTGACATTCACAATGAACTGTTTCAAATGTTTTATTAAAAAAAGAGCTTTAAAGAAAAACACAGTATACCGAGCTGATTTCAATATTTTATACTTCACTGACAACACAATTGGGATTGAGTATATAGAATTAATTTAAAAGACTCACTGCACTCCTTTAAATGCAGTATACTAGGCACAAATCTGTCTCACTAAAGAGGAACAGGACAATCCGCATAGCAGTGTGAATTATTTCATAGACAAAAATAAACATTATTGCTTAGTCAGTTTAGAGTTTTTAATGTTCTCCATATTTATAAGTGAATTTCAAAGTCAGCACATTGTCTTTCATTGGCAAAGTGACTATAGAAATGTAAAATTTTACATTTTACAGGTAATCTGCGTTGTGAACTCCAGCACCCTGATCCAGTTACTGTATCTGGCATATATGCTGGCTTTCGGACGGGAAAAAAATTCTACACGCAGCACTGGACAAAACTCAGCATATATGCTGGAAAGCTGCTGGATCCCACTATAGTAAATGGGGATCCAGCAGAGAGCGGTGGTATCCAGCTAAATGCCGCCGGAACTGACTGCCAGAGTTCACAGCTCATCTGCAGCAAAACCCACAATACTAGGACTTGATTGCAGATTTTTACTTTCCCACTGAAGTCAATGGGTAAAATCCACAAGACATCCTCACTATTTTTGCAACAGAAATTCATATACTTCAGATTTAAAAATCCCACCACAAGTCAAATTCCATGCGGAAAAATTCTGAAGAACTTGCCTGCTACTATAATTCACTTTGAATTTTCCATGCATCGGTTTGCTGAGAAAATGTGCCACATCCCTGTCCCGTGCGAATTTATCATTAAACTGAAAAAAACTTTGTACTGTACATTAATTGCAAATGTGTTCCCTGACCTAAGGTCTCGGAAACTGCCGTTGCTCTCATCCATACAGCTTATCTAGAAAACAATATTTGTGGTCCATCTGTAAAATGTCAGATGAGGTTTTAACAAATCTTACATTTGCAAATAATATCTCTTTTAAAGTATAAGCAGGTGAAGTGTTCAATTCAGTAAGCACTACATACCGAACGAAAGCACTCATTTTATCCATTCACTTTAACTGAGACTCGCTTAATGAATTTGTTACTAATTCATCAGATTAGACATATTTCAGTCCATCTCTTGGGGAAATTTACACATTAATAACTGGATTAATTAAAGAGGGGTGGCAATTTCTTGCGAGTAATTTTACTCTACAGACTACCGTGGTGAAATTCATATTGGTTACAGCTGCATTTGAGAAATGATAAAATTATTTATCTGTATTTCGTTTTGACGATAACAACAATGTAAAGAATGTGAACAAAGAAATAAATTAAATAGTGAGATGCAGCAGTAAGCGTAAACAGACATATTACTAAGGTAAGGTGTATTAAAGGGATTACCCCATTAAGACAACTTATTCCCTATCCTTAAATATAGGGGATAAGGGTCTGATCAGAGTGGGTCTGAACGCTGGGTTTCCCACCGATCAAGACTATGAGGGCCAGTGCACCCCATTTAAATGAAAAAGCAGATATGGAGGCATAGCCACTGCTCCATTCAACTCTATGGGATTGCCTGAGAAAGCCGAATCCGCCGTTCTATGCAAATGAGGAAGAACTGGTCCCCATTTTCACAGTGGGTGGGGTTTACAGTGGTTTGAACCCCTCCATTCAGACATCCCCTAACCTGTGAAAAGGGGATAAGTCATGGGACAACCGATTTAACATGTACATACCGTATATACATATATGTATATCACTGAAAAGAATGTTAGATCTAGATTCATGTAAACTGGAAGTTAATTGCCCCCAAATTACCAATTTTGCTGCCAGATGGATGAGATGGTAGGGTATGTCTAAGAGGTGGGACTTGTAGCTGTTCTCCTATTGTAGACAGATTAGTTGGGGAAATCTCATACTCTCGTCAGTTGTCTTACAGCCAGACAATGGTTTGTGACAAGGGAAGGAAGCCTGATCTCCTGTGACACACATTGTAGAATTATACCTAATGGCCCAGATTCCTGATCCTGTAGATGGCTGTCTAGACCTGCAGCAGATTTATCACAGGGGCTCATGTGGAATAGACACCTTTGTATCAAGTATAGACCAACTATTGGTTGGCTTAAAATCCAAACTACAAAAAGAAGGGCCCTCACTGTATGGGTCAACCAGGAACAGCAGATACTCAGCTCAAATAAAACAAACCCATATATGGTCGACCCATATAGTGAGTGCCCTTCTTTTTGTAGTTTGGATTTTATTTTTTATTCAAGCCAAGGGTAGGCTTTTGAGGTGTGCACCAGTTCCACAGTAATGGGTAAGGTGAGCCACTGAATACATATTGGTTGGCTTAGTTTGAAACAGAACTTCACATTAGAATTGCGGTCACTTCCTCCTTGGCAATCTAAGAGCAAAGGATTTCTCTAAAAACTAGATGTGCCAAATATGTGGGTCTATGACAGTATTCAGGTACATAAATGTTAGTAAAATTCTGTCAATGTCACCCCACTTGAAATTCCTGCTTTAGTAAATAATTGAATCATTTGATTCCTCATAATATAACATAACAATTCTGGGCCATCTTTTCTGTTTCTCTGGTATTCTTATACATTTATGCATAATTTGACAACTGGGTGTCATCAGTTGGGTGTGTTACCCCAACATATTCTGACACTGTCGAGTCAGAGCTGCACAAGGGGAATGCTAACACTCACTTGTTAAGTTATACATATTTTTCTAGTAGGTATAACAGAGGAATAGCACAGCACTGAATTATGAGAAAATATACTTCAGAATTGTCATCACATGGAGAACACACATATATCTTCTAAAACAAACATGTCTTTAACCACTTGAAGACCACAGGTTTATACCCCCCTAGTGACCAGGCCCTTTTTTACAATTCTGCACTACACTACTTTCACCGTTTATTGCTCCGTCATACAACTTACCACCCAAATGAATTTTACCTCCTTTTCTTCTCACTAATAAAGCTTTCATTTGGTGGTATTTCATTGTTGCTGACATTTTTACTTTTTTTGCTATTAATAAAAATGTAACGACATTTTTGCAAAAAAATGACATTTTTCACTTTCTGTTGTAAAATAAAAAGAAAAACTAAATTTCTATATAAATTTTTCACAAAATTTATTGTTCTACATGTCTTTGATAAAAAAAGTCCAATAAGTGTATATTTATTGGTTTGGGTAAAAGTTATAGCGTTTACAAACTATGGTGCAAAAAAGTGAATTTCGGCATTTTGAAGCAGCTCTGACTTTCTGATCACCTGTCATGTTTCTTCAGGTGCTAGAATGTCAGGATAGTATAAATACCCCCCAAATGACACCATTTTAGAAAGAAGACACCCCAAAGTATTCGCGGAGGGGCATGATGAGTTCATGTATCATTTCATTTTTTTCACAAGTTAGCGGAAAATGACACTTTCTGAGGAAAAAAATAATAATAAAGTTTCCATTTCTGCTAAAAAAAAAAAAAATCTCAGACGGACTCACTATGCCCCTCAGTGAATACCTTGGGGTGTCTACTTTCCGAAATGGGGTCGTTTGTGGGGTGTGTTTACTGCTCTGGCATTTTGGGCGGGGCTAAATTGTGAGCAGCCATGTAAAACCTAAAGGTACTCGTTGGAATTTGGGCCCCTTTGCGCACCCAGGCTGCAAAAAAGTGTCACACATGTGGTATCGCCGTACTCAGTAGAAGTAGGGCAATGTGTTTTGGGGTGTATTTTTACATATACCCATGTTGGGTGAGAGAAATATCTCTGTAAATTGACAACTTTGTATAAAATTTTTTAAAAAGTTGTCGTTTACAGCGATATTTCTCACACAAAGTATGGGCATTGTGGTAAGGTGCAAGGTACCGTTGTCGACGGGAGGTATGTGTCACCGAGGTTCCTGGCCTCGGTGAGGTAAGAGCCGGGTTTTTTGTGTCAGCAGCAGCTAGTGCTGCTTGACAATTTGATATTTAGTTTGGCTGCAAAGCCAATCCGGACCGGCTCTTACTGGGAGTAGGTAAAGAGTTGGGTGGGTGCCTATTCCCCACGGTCCAGGCCGGACTTTATCCGGGCCTTTAAAAGGCAGCCTCCTTAGCAGCTGAGTGTGATTGTCCTGGAGCTGCGGTTAGGCTGTGGAATCACTTGAGTTTGGGAGTGCTGATCCACGCTGTGCTGTGTGGAGTTCTCTGGGCTGGAAGCAAGACCCCAAGCAAGGAGGAGTGCAGACGGCCTGGAAGCCGGAGGTCGATCGCCTTGCGGCTGGACTGACAGCCAGGTGCGAACCTGCACCTAAAGCCTCCCAGGTGACTGGAACCTGTTTTGGACTATTTTGTTTTGCTGCACGTTTTCTGATGGGTGTGAATTAACACCAAGTGACTGTTTGCTGTGTATTTGCTACAAGTGTGAATTAAACACTGTTTGCTACACTTTCTGGACTCCGTTTTGCCTCTATACTGCACCCGCACTGCTATCTACCAGAGCGACTCCCCACAGCATATATAAAAATACACCCCAAAACACATTGCCCTACTTCTCCTGAGTACGGCGATACCACATGTGTGACACTTTTTTGCAGCCAAGATGCACAAAGGGGCCCAAATTCTAATGAGTACCTTTAGGATTTCACAGGGCATTTTTACGTATTTGGATTCTCACGCTTTAGGACCCCTAAACTGCCAGGGCAGTATAAATACCCCACATGTGACCCCATTTTGGAAAGAAGACACCCAAAGGTATTCCGTGAGGGGCATGGCGAGTTCACAGAGAAAAAAAAATTTGGCCCAAGTTAGCGGAAATTGATATATATTTTTTTTTTTTACAAAGTCTCATATTCCACTAACTTGTGACAAAAAATAAAATTTTACATGAACTCACCATACCCCTCACGGAATACCTTGGGGTGTCTTCTTTCCAAAATGGGGTCACATGTGGGGTTTTTGTACTGCCTTGGCATTTGAGTGTCTCCGCAATCATTACACGTATGGCCAGCATTAGGAGTTTCTGCGATTCTCCTTTTATTGAGCATACGGGTAATGAGATTTTTTTTTTTCCGTTCAGCCTCTGGGCTGAAAAAATAAATAAATGAACGGCACAGATTTTTTCATTCGCATCGATCAATGTGGATGAAAAAATCTCTGCCAAAATCAGTGACTGCGGTGCGATGGGCTGGGCGCTAACTACCTAACAATTAGCTAACTAACTGGCGGTGATAAGGGACCCTTATGCCCCATTCACGCGTCCGCAATTCTGTTTGCGGAACGGAATTGCGGACCCATTCATTTTTATGGGGACAGACTTTGTCCTGCTCGGATCCGGAATTACGGATCCGCGCTTCCGGGTCTGCACTTCCGTTCCGCAAAAATATAGAACATGTCCTATTCTTGTCCGCAATTGCGGACAAGAAAAGGCATTTTCTATATGGTTCTGGCAATGTGCGGATCTGCAAAATGCGGAAAGCACA
Organism: Bufotes viridis; assembly: GCA_033119425.1. Taxonomy (NCBI): domain Eukaryota; kingdom Metazoa; phylum Chordata; class Amphibia; order Anura; family Bufonidae; genus Bufotes; species Bufotes viridis. The sequence continues at coordinate 229,199,949 of CM065590.1, forward strand.
TTGCCGGTGTCCGTATTTTGCGGATCTGTAGATCCATGGATCCGCAGATCTATGGATCCGCAAAACACATACGGACGTCTGAATGAGCCTTACAGGGGGGTGATTAGTGACAGGGGGGGGTGACAGGGGGTAATCAGGGGGGGTGACATGGGTGATCAGGGGGGGTGACATGGGTGATCAGGGGTTAATCAGTGATGGGGGGATGGGGGGTGTGTGTAGTGATTGGTGCACTTTACCTATGTTTCCTCTGGTGGTCCCAGACAAAGGGACCACCAGACGAGCAGACAGCAGGCATATCAGACGCTGTTTACAAAACAGCGTCTGATATGCGATTTAAATGCGTTTTTTTCCGCATCTACAGCCTGCCAGCGCATGATCATCGCTGGCAGGCTGTAGTTTCAGTTGTCCCGGCTCCGATCACATGAACGCGCGCGCGTTCATGCGAAATCTCGGGTCTCACGAGATGACGCCGATAGGCGGCAGTGAGACCTGAGAGAGCCGCCATCGGCATTAGCGTGGCGGCAAGTGGTTAAAGGAACACTCCCACAAAAATTCTTATTCTCTGACCTGTTAGAAAGGTACATGATATAATGTGTAGTGAATGTAATCTTCTCATAAGTGACTCTATTTTAGAGTTATCCCTTCTAATTTTTTTTGCTGTGTCATGTGTTCAACTCTCTGATCTCCAACTGACACAGGACAGGAAGTCAGTTACTTCTCTATTCATTCCTATGAGACCGAGTGAAGCTCCCATAGGAATACATAGAGAAACCGACTTCCTGTCCACACATAAGATGATGTGTCATTTGAAAAGTCTGAGTGTTGGTCACATGAGGATCAGAAGGGAGGAGATAGATCCCAAATACAGTCACTGGTAAGAAAAGTGCACACACAATTTACATTATAGCTTTCTAACAGGTCAAAGAATAAACATTTTTCTGGGAGTGCCACTTTAAGTCATGTTAGGTAGAATGACACATTTTGCTGTTCTACAAAACAAACCATATTAGAAGAGGCCTTATAGATCTTGGGATTCTACATCAAAATCAATTAAGGGGTCATGCTCTTCAAAACTTCCCAATGACGTTCCTCTTTTACTGAATGCACAATTAGATTCTTTAGCTTCCAGGATTTCAAGTGATTTAATATTAAAAACAGCAGTTTCACATACTGTATCTGAAGATCCCGTATACTAACAAACCCAACCAGAAAGAGAACTCCAAAATGTATGTCAGCCATAGCCGATTGTCGTCTAACCTGAACTCTAGCAAATACAATAAACTGTTTTATCCAGAATTTCACAGAATTCTAATTTTATGCTAAAGATAAAAGTTTGTAAAGAATAAAAGAAAATGCATGTCACTATCAGCCCGTATGAAAAATATTTCTATTTCTTTTTCTGGTCTGCATAGGAAGCCAGGATCATGCATTCTGTGTTCAATGGCCTTACCCCTCATAGATATTGTCACTGAATGCACTATAAATATCAATCAGCTTGAGTCCCTCAACCCTATTCTGCTACAGGAGGTGACTGGCAGTCAGAAATGTGCATTACTCTCTCCACACATCTATATGGGAGCTACAGAGATAGCCAGGCTTGACTGGATGGAAACCCACACTTCAAGCCATATCCCTATTAAATATCTTACAGCCGGGCTCCTGCTCCCTTGTGGACCAATATATCATATAAAGCAACTTGAAACAATCCCTATAGTTAGTTCTTAGCTATGCTGGGTTCTGCTGCATCTTTTTGTGTATTTGCTTCTCCATTCACTCTCAGGATTCAGCAGCAACTGGCTGAACAGGGGGTCGCCTGTTCTCCAAATAGCCCTATTGCCATAGATTTCTATAGTGAAAAATTGTTTTTCTGGAGTTCATGTTGGAATCAAAGTCACCATCTCAGAAGCCTAAAATGTAATACATATCTGAATGTCCCTAGGAACAGAACTTGTCACATGGAAGGTTACACTATATGCTATGAGCAAATTGAGCATTTGTATTAGGTTACTTCATTTAACCCCATAGGGACAAGCGCCATCCATGTACGGTGCTGGTGGGCGTGACTTAAGGACCAGCGCCGTACAAGCCAGACCCCTGCTGTATGCGCCGGCATCGGTGAAAACACAGACGCCGGTGCATTACCCTGTGGGATCGTGCCGGGTGCGGGGTGGCCATCGGGTCCCCACGCTGCTGCTTCCTTAGGCATTGTGGTTGCCTTCCGTGACAGCCTGTGAGATCCAGCCCTCTGGATCTGACAGGCAGGAAGGCTGTAAGTTTATTACAGTGTGTAATACACTTACAGCCAAAGCATTACAATACAGAAGTCTTGTGATGCATTGTAAAGGGGATCTGACCCCCAAAAGCTGAAGTCCCAGAGTGGGACATAAAATAAAGTGAAAAAAGAAGTTAAAAAAAGAAAAGTTTTACAAAAAAAATTAAAAGTAAAAAAAGAAACTTTTCCCAAAATAAAAAATAAAAAAATAATAAAATAAATAGGGAAAAAAAGAAAAGTAGACCGGCTCTATAAAAATATCACATGACCTAATCCCTCAGATGAACACTGTCAAAAAAATAAAAACTGCAAAAAAAAATCATTACATCACTAAAAGTGCAACACCAAGCGATCAAAAAAGCGGATGCCCCCCAAAATAGTATCAATCTAACCGTCACCTCATCCTGCAAAAAATTGCCCAAAATAAAAAAAAAACATGGCTCAGACTATGGAGACAGTAAAACATGATTTTTTTTTGTTTCAAAAATGCTTTTATTGTGTTAAATTTACAAAATATTTTGTATCGCCGCGTCCGTAAGAATCTGTTCTAAAAAAGATACCACATGACCTAACCCCTCAGGTGAACACCGTAAAAAAAAAAGTTAAAAAATCCATTTTTTGGCACCTTACATCACAAAAAGTGAAATAGCAAGCAATCAAAAAGTCATATGCACCCCAAAATAGTACCAATCAAACTGGCATGTCATCTCGCAAAAATGATACCCTACCTAAGACAATCACCCAAAAAAAACAAAAAACTATGGCCTTCAGACTATGGAGACACTAAAACATGATTTTTATTTTTTTTTGTTTCAAAAATAGTATTATTGTGTAAAACTTAAATACATAAAAAAAGTATACATATTAGGTATCGTCACGTCCATAACGACCTGCTCTATAAAAGGATCACATGACCTAACCCCTCAGATGAACACAGTAAAAAAAACTAAATAAAAACGGTGCAAAAAAAGCCATTTTTGTCACCTTACATCACAAAAAGTGTAATACCAAGCGATCAAAAAGTCATATGTACACCAAAATCATACCAATCAAACCATCATATCATCCCGCAAAAATTGAGACCCTACCTAAGACAATTGCCCAAAAAATAAAAACCTATGGTTCTCAGACTATAGAGACACTTTCACATGGCCGAGTATTCCGCACGGGTGCAATGCGTGATGCTGACACATTGCACCCGCACTGAATCTGGACCAATTAACTTCAATGGGGCTGTGTGCAGATGAGCGGTGATTTTCCCGCATCACTTGTGCGTTGCGTGAAAATCGCAGCATGCTCTATATTCTGCGTTTTTTCACGCAATGCAGGCCTCATAGAAATGAATGGGGCTTCGTGAAAATCGCAAGCATCCGCGAGCAAGTGCAGATGCGGTGCGATTTTCATGCATGGTTGCTAAGAGACGATCGGGATGGGGACCCGATCTTTATTATTTTCCCTTATAACAAAGTTATGAGGGAAAATAATAGCATCCTCAATACAGAATGCTTAGTAAAATGTGGATTGAGGGGTTAAAAATAAAAAAAAATTAACTCACCTCATCCACTTGATCACGTAACTGCAGATCTCTTCTTTCTTCTTTAATCATGAGCTGCCAGCTAAAGGACCTGTGGTGACGTCACATCACATGGTCCATTCCTATGGGGATGGACCATGTGATGAGTTCAGTGACATTACCACAGGTCCTTTGACAGGTCCTGAAAAAAGAACAGGAGATCGGCAGCTACGCGATCAATTGGAAGAGGTGAGTTCATTTTTATTTTTTTTAACTCTCAATTGACCTTCTACTAAGAATTCTGTATTAAACAATGCTATTATTTTCCCTTATAACATTGTTAAAAGGGAAAATAATAAAATCTACACAACTAACCCAAACCTGAACTTCATTGAAGAAGTTCGGGTCTGGGTACCACATTCAGTATTTTCTCACGCACGTGCAAAACGCATTGCACTCGCATGGAAAAAACTGAACCACTCAACGCAATCGCAGTCAAAACTGACTGAAATCGCGTGCACACTCGCACGATTTCCCCGCCACGCACCCGCATCCTATCCGGCCCCAATCCGCAACGCCCGTGTGAAAGGGGCCTAAAACATGATTTTTTTTTTGTTTCAAAAATGATATTGTCGTATATTAGGTAATGCCAGTCCGTAACTACCTGCTCTATAAAAATATCACATGGCAAATCAGTTTTGAATACCTTGAGGGGTGTAGTTTCTAAAATGGGGCCATTTATGGGTGGTTTCTATTATGTAAGCCTCTCAAAGTGACTTTAGATGTGAACTGGTTCTTAACCGCCTGCCGACCGCCTTACGCAGGGCTGCGGCGGCAGGCTTGTTCCTCCTTGACGCGGCGGCGCGTCATCTCGCAAGAGGCGAGATTTGCTGTGAACGCGCGCGCGTTCACAGCAGATCGCGACTCGGCAGTTATACTACAGCCTGCCAGCGATGATCAACCGCTGGCAGGCTGTAGATGTAAAATTAAAAGCATCAAAGAGGTATATCAGACGCTGTTTTGTTAACAGCGTTTGATATACCTGCTACCTGGTCCTCTGGTGGTCCCATTTGCTAGGATCGACCACCAGAGGACCAGGTAGCTATGTAAAGTAGCACCAAGCACCACACTACCCCCCCCCTCTGTCACTTATTAACCCCTTGTTAACCCCTGATCACCCCATCTAGACTCCCTGATCACCCCCCTGTCACTGATCAACCCCTGTAAGACTCCATTCACATGTCCATATGTGTTTTACGGATCCGCGGATCCGCAAAACACAGACAACGGCAATGTGCTTTCCGCATTTTGCAGATCCGCACATTGCCAGAACTATATAGAAAATGCCTTTTCTTGTCCGCAATTGCGGACAAGAATAGGACATGTTCTATATTTTTGCGTTAGTGCAGACCCGTAAGTGCGGATCCGCAATTCCGGATTCGAGCGGGACAAAGTCTGTCCCCATAGAAATGAATGGGTCCGCAATTCCATTCCGCAAACAGAATTGCGGACGTGTGAATGGGGCCTAAGGGTCCCTTATCACCGCCAGTTAGTTAGCTACTTGTTAGGTAGTTAGCGCCCAGCCCACCGCACTCACTGATTTTTTCATCCACATTGATCGATGCGAATGAAAAAATCTGTGCCGTTCATTTTATTTTTTCAGCCCAGAGGCTGAACGGAAAAAAAATAATCTCATTACCCGTATGCTCAATATAAGGAGAATCGCAGAAACTCCTAATGCTGGCCATACGTGTAATGATTGCGAGACCTTCAAATGCCAGGCAGTACAAACACCTCACGTGTGACCCCATTTTAGAAAGAAGACACCCCAAGGTACTCCGTGAGGGGTATGGTAAGTCCATGTAAAATTTTATTATTTGTCACAAGTTAGTGGAATATGACACTTTGTAAAAAAAAAATATATATATATCAATTTCCGCTAACTTGTGCCAAATTTTTTTTTTTTTGTGAACTCGCCATGCCCCTCACGGAATACCTTTGGGTGTCTTCTTTCCAAAATGGGGTCACATGTGGGGTATTTATACTGCCCTAGTATTTTAGGGGTCCTAAACCGTGAGAATCCAAATGCGTAAAAATGCCCTGTGAAATCCTAAAGGTACTCATTGGAATTTGGGCCCCTTTGCGCATCCAGGCTGCAAAAAAGTGTCACACATGTGGTATCGCCGTACTCAGGAGAAGTAAGGCAATGTGTTTTGGGGTGTATTTTTACATATACCCATGCTGGGTGTAAGAAATATCTCTGTATAAAAAAAGTTGTTGTTTACAAAGTTGTCAATTTACAGAGATATTTCTCTCACCCAACATGGGTATATGTAAAAATACACCCCAAAACACATTGCCCTACTTCTCCTGAGTACGGCGATACCACATGAGTGACACATTTTTGCAGTCTAGGTGCGCAAAGGGGCCCAAATTCCAACGAGTACCTTTAGGTTTTACAGGGCTGCTTACAATTTAGCCCCACTCAAAATGCCAGAACAGTACAAACACCCCACAAATGACCCCATTTTGGAAAGAAGACACCCCAAGGTATTCGCTGAGGGGCATAGTGAGTCATAGAGGCATAAAAAATGAAATGATACATGAACTCACCATGCCCATCCGCGAATACTTTGGGGTGTCTTCTTTCTAAAATGGTGTCATTTGGGGGGTATTTATACTATCCTGACATTCTAGCACCTGAAGAAACATGACAGGTGCGCAGAAAGTCAGAGCTGCTTCAAAATGCCGAAATTCACTATTTTGCACCATAGTTTGTAAACGCTATAACTTTTACCCAAACCAATAAATATACACTTATTGGATTTTTTTTTTTAATCAAAGACATGTAGAACAATAAATTTATAGAAAAATTTATATAGAAATGTAGTTTAAAAAACAGAAAGTGAAAAATGTCATTTTTTTGCAAAAATTTCGGTCATTTTTGATTAACCAGTCCCCGACCGCCGTACGCAGGATTGCGTCCTGCGGGCGGCCGGGATCTTCTGTTTGGACGTGCCGGGGCGTCATCTCGCGAGACGCGAGAGTTCCTGTGAACGCGCGCGCGTGCGTGCGCGCGTTCACAGTGAAGCGCGTCTCGAGAGTTGGACTACAGCCTGCCAGCGATGATCAATCGCTGGCAGGCTGTAGATGCGATATAAATCGCATCAAACAGCTATATCAGACGCTGTTTTATGAACAGCGTCTGATATAGCTGCTACCTGGTCCTCTGGTGGTCCCATTTTCTGGGATCGACCACCAGAGGACCAGGTAACTACAGTAAAAGTTGCACCAAACACTACACTAACCCCCCACCCCCTCACCTATTAACCCTTGATCACCCCATCTAGACCCCTGATCACCCCCTGTCATTGATCACACCCTTGTAAGGCTCCATTCAGACGTCCATATGTGTTTTGCGGATCCGTGGATTCACGGATCCGTGGATTCACGGATCCGCGGATCCGATCCGCGGATCCTCAAAACACGGACACCGGCAATGTGCTTTCCGCATTTTGCAGATCCGCACATTGCCAGAACTATATAGAAAATGCTTTTCTTGTCCGCAATTGCGGACAAGAATAGGACATGTTCTATATTTTTGCGGAACGGAAGTGCAGACCTGGAGCGCGGATCCGTAATTCCGGATCCGAGCGGGACAAAGTCTGTCCCCATAGAAATGAATGGGTCCGCAATTCCGTTCCGCAAACAGAATTGCGGACGTGTGAATGGGGCATAAGGGTCCCTTATCACCGCCAGTTAGTTAGCTACTTGTTAGGTAGCTAGCGCCCAGCCCACCGCACCGCAGTCACTGATTTTGGCAGAGATTTTTTCATCCACATTGATCGATGCGAATGAAAAAATCTGTGCCGTTCATTTATTTATTTATTTTCAGCCCAGCGGCTGAACGGAAAAAAAAAATCTCATTACCCGTATGCTCAATATAAGGAGAATCGCAGAAACTCCTAATGCTGGCCATACGTGTAATGACTGCGGAGACCCTCAAATGCCAGGGCAGTACAAAAACCCCACATGTGACCCCATTTTAGAAAGAAGACACCCCAAGGTATTCCGTGAGGGGTATGGCGAGTTCATGGAAAATTTTATTTTTTGTCACAAGTTAGTGGAATATGAGACTGTAAAAAAAAAAATAAAAATGTTTTTTTCTGTGAACTCGCCATACCCCTCACAGAATACCTTGGGGTGTCTTCTTTCCACAATGGGGTCACATGTGAGGTATTTATACTGCCCTGGCATTTTAGGGGTCCTAAAGCGTGAGAATCCAAATGCGTAAAAATGGCCTGTGAAATCCTAAAGGTACTCATTGGTTTTAGGGCCCCTTTGCGCATCTTGGCTGCAAAAAAGTGTCACTCATGTGGTATCGCCGTACTCAGGAGAAGTAGGGCAATGTGTTTTGGGGTGTATTTTTACATATACCCATACTGGGTGTGAGAAATATCGCTGTAAACGACAACTTTTACATTTTTTATTCAAAGTTGTCAATATACAGAGATATTTCTCTCACCCAGCATGGGTATATGCTCCTGAATACGGCGATGCCACATGTGTGACACTTTTTGCAGCCAAGATGCGCAAAGGGCCCAAATTCCAACGAGTACCTTTTAGGAGGGTATTTTTACGCATTTTCTTCTCACGCTTTAGGGCCCCTAAAATGCCAGGGCAGTATAAATACCCACATGTGACCCCATTTTGGAAAGAAGACACCCCAAGGTATTCGCTGAGGGGCATAATGAGTTAATGAAAAATTAAACTTTTTGTCAAAAGTTAGCGGAAAGGGAGACTTTGTGAGAAAAACAATAAAAATCAATTTCCACTAACTTGTGCCAAAAAAAAATATTCTATGAACTCGCCATGCCCCTCATGGAATACCTTGGGGTGTCTTCTTTCAAAAATGGGGTCACACGTGGGCATTTTACTGCCCTGGCATTTTAGGGGCCCTAAAGCGTGAGAAGAAAATGCGTAAAAATGCCCTCCTAAAGGTACTCATTGGAATTTGGGCCCTTGCGCATCTTGCCTGCAAAAAGTGTCACACATGTGGTATCGCCGTACTCAGGAGAAGTAGGGCGATGTGTTTGGGGTGTATTTTTACATATACCCATGCTGGGTGAGAGAAATATCTCTGTATATTAACAACTTTGAATAAAAAATGTAAAAGTTGTCGTTTACAGCGATATTTCTACACGCAGCATGGGTATATGTAAAAATACACCCCAAACACATTGCCCTACTTCTCCTGAGTTCGGCGATACCACATGAGTGACACTTTTTGCAGCCAAGATGCGCAAAGGGGCCCTAAAACCAATGAGTACCTTTAGGATTTCACAGGCCATTTTTATGCATTTGGATTCTCACACTTTAGGGGCCCCTAAAATGCCAGGTGAGCATAAATACCCCACATGTGACCCCATTTTGGAAAGAAGACACCCCAAGGTATTCCGTGAGGGGCATGGTGAGTCCACAGAATTTTTATTTTTGGCACAAGTCAGCGGAAATTGTTGTTTTTTTTTTTATTTTGTTTTTACAAAGTCTCATATTCCACTAACTTGTGACAAAAATAAAATTTTACATGAACTCACCATACCCCTCACAGAATACCTTGGGGTGTCTTCTTCCAAAATGGGGTCACATGTGGGGTATTTATACTGTCCTGGCATTTTAGGGGCCCCTAAAGGGTGAGAAGAAGTCTGGAATCCAAATGCGTAAAAATGCCCTGTGAAATCCTAAAGGTACTCTTTGGTTTTAGGGCCTTTGCACCCAGGCTGCAAAAGTGGCACACATGTGGTATCGCCGTACTCAGGAGAAGTAGGGCAATGTGTTTTGGGGTGTATTTTTATATATACCCATACTTTGTGTGAAAAATATCTCTGTAAACGACAACTTTTAAAAATTTTTATACAAAGTTGACAATTTACAGAGATATTTCTCTCACCCAACATGGGTATATGTAAAATACACCCCAAACACATTGCCCTACTTCTCCTGAGTACTGGCGATACCACATAAGTGCCGCTTTTGCAGCCTGGGTGCGCAAAGGGCCCAAATTCCAACGAGTACCTTTAGGTTTTACATGGCGGCTCACAATTTAGCCCGCCCAAAATGCCAGAACAGTAAACACACCCACAAATGACTCCATTTCGGAAAGTAGACACCCCAAGGTATTCACTGAGGGGCATAGTGAGTCCGTCTGAGATTTTTTTTTTTCCAGAAGTTATCAGAAATTGAAACTTTTTTTTTTTTTCTCAGAAAGTGTCATTTTCCGCTAACTTGTGAAAAAAATGAAATGATACATGAACTCACCAAGCCCCTCCGCGAATACTTTGGGGTGTCTTCTTTCTAAAATGGTGTAATTTGGGGATATTTATACTATCCTGGCATTCTAGCACCTGAAGAAACATGAAAGGTGCTCAGAAAGTCAGAGCTGCTTCAAAATGCCGAAATTCACTTTTTGCACCATAGTTTGTAAACGCTATAACTTTTACCCAAACCAATAAATATACACTTATTGGATTTTTTTATCAAAGACATGTAGAACAATAAATTTAGAGAAAATTTATATAGAAATGTAGTTTTTTTGAAAAATTTTACAACAGAAAGTGAAAAATGTCATTTTTTTGCAAAAATTTCGGTAATTTTTGATTAATATCAAAAAAAGTAAAAATGTCAGCAGCAATGAAATACCACCAAATGAAAGCTCTATTAGTGAGAAGAAAAGGAGGTAAAATTCATTTGGGTGGTAAGTTGTATGACGGAGCAATAAACGGTGAAAGTAGTGTAGTGCGGAATTGTAAAAAGTGGCCTGGTCATTAAGGGTGTTTAAGCTAGGGGGGCTGAAGTGGTTAATAGCAAAAAAAGTTAAAATGTCAGCAGCAATGAAATACCACCAAATGAAAGCTCTATTAGTTAGAAGAAAAGGAGGTAAAATTCATTTGGGTGGTAAGTTGCATGACGGAGCAATAAACGGTGAAAGTAGCGTAGTGCAGAATTGTAAAAAGTGGCCTGGTCATTAAGGTTGTTTAAGCTAGGGGGGCTGAAGTGGGTAAAAAGTGGCTTTTAAAAATTTTCTGAAAAATTTCAAGATTTGCTTCTAAACTTCTAAGTCTTTTAATGTCCCAAAAAAAAAAAAATGTAATTTACAAAATGATCCAAACATGAAGTAGACATATGGGAAATGTAAAGTAATAACTATTTTAGGAGGTATCACTATCTGTTTTTACTGCTTAGAGACCAGCCTGTTTTGGGCTCTACTGACCAAGCGTTTTTCTTTCTTTTTTCATCAATACGTTCCAAGAGCAATAACTTTTTTATTTTTCCGTCTTTATAGCTTTATAAGGGCTTGTTTTTTGCAGGAAAAGTTGTAGTTTTTACTGGCATCATTTTGAGGTAAACATAACTTTCTGATTAACTTTTATTAACTCTTTCTGGGAGGGAGATGGGAAAAAAAGCAATAGTGCCACTGCGTTTTTACGTTATAAATTTTACGGCGTTCATTTTTAGGTATAAATAACCTAATATCTTTATTGGGTCACTGGGTACTGGGTCAGTACGATTACAGTGATACCAAATACATATAGTTTTCTTGACGTTTTACTACTTTTTTGCAATAAAAAAAATGTTTTTGCATTGCTGCTTCCCAAGACCCATAACTTTTTTATTTTTCTTTCTATGGAGTTGTTTGAGGGCTTGATTTTTGCGAGACGACTTGCATTTTTCATTGATATCATTTTGGAGTAAATGACTTTTTTGATCGCTTGTTATTAAGTTTTTTTTCGTACAACTAAGAAAAAATTAGCAATTTGTATTTTTTATGGCGTTCACCGTAGGGTATAATTTATATGATATTTATGTAGTCTGGGTCATTACGGATGTGGCAATACAAACATATGCAGGAGATTTTTTTGGGCAATTTTTTTTCATTGAAGAGCGTATTTTAAATGGAAAAAAAAGCTATTTTTAATGGAATGCACTATCTCTATTGTGCATTGCATTATAATGGGAATGCTATTCCAACATTAACCAGCAGAGGCGCAGCCTGCAGAAAATTACTGAAGGCTGGTCTGGGGCCAACATCAGACCCCTGCCAGCCTACACACACATCGGCACCCCGCGATCGCATTTGCGGGGTGCTGATGGGAGACAGAGGGAGTCCGCTCCCTCTGCAGCACTTTACATGTGGCGGGCGACATTGCCCGCGGCATGTTAAGTGTTAAACAGCCCGGATCGGCATTCCTGCCAGTCCGGGCTGTTAGAGCAGGGTCGCGGCTCTCATGTGAGAGCTGGGTCCCCGCTCCCTGCTGCAGGGGGGACCCGTGCAGCACTTAGACTGGGCCAGCCTAAGGCCCCTTAGTGAGCACCGTAGAAACATGTATGGGTGGTCACTAAGGGGTTAAAAACAGAGAAATTGACATTTTAAAAATTGCGAATTTTTCAAAATTTTTGGTAAATTGGGAATTTTTTTTATAAATAAAAATGAAATATTTTCACTCAAATTTACTACTGTCATGGAGTGCAATATGTGACGAGAAAACAATCTCAGAATGGCTTGGATAAGTAAAAGTGGAATCACAAAAATAAACGTGGCCTAAATGGGTGGGACTGCTCCAGACCCCAAACACTGTGGCGTGTTTCTAACTGGGGGGGCAGTTCCTCCGCATGTGGTTCGCAGACGGCTATCCCAGCAAAAATTGCATACAATGGAGGATGCCGGCGCGAACCACAAGCACCACACAAACATCCTACACAAAATAAAACATGTCGGATGAAAATATATAAACACATAACTCACAGAAAAAGATGCACCACATGGATAAGCAACTGACAACACTGGCTAATCCCTCACTCTGGTGCTAAAGCTGAGAGATTCGCCAATATTTCCAATCAGGAACATATCGGAGCCCCTTTAGGCACCACTACGGTAGCTCAGCATGACATGGGGTCCTACCACTAGACTACCTATGGTGTGTGAACAAGGTCTGAACAGGTATTAGTAGCTACAGCCCCATCCCACTACCTGCACTGCAGGACCAACAATGCAATGGGGAACATGAGGCCGCAAGCTACACCTACAACAGACCATGTGACACCGGCTTCCAGTGCAACAGAATGTTTCAAGCCATAATGGCACATTCAATACATATAAACAAGAATCACAAAACAAGCGTGGCCTAATGGGTGGGACTGCTCCCAAACACTGTGGCGCGTTTCAACTGGAGGCAGTTCCTCCGCATGGTTCGCAGCGCAGCTATCCCAGCAAAATTGCATACAATGGAGATGCGGCGCGAACCTAAGCACCACACAAACATCCTACACAAAATAAAACATGTGCGATGAAAATATATAAACACATAACTCACAGAAAGATACACATGGAAGCAGCTGACAACACTGGCTAATCCTCACTCTGGTGCCAAAGCCGAGAGATTCGCCACATTTCAATCAGGAACATATCGGAGCCTTTAGGCACCACTCACGGTATCTCAGCATGACATGGGGTCCTACCACTAGACTACCTATGGTGTGTGAACAAGGTCTGAACAGGTATGTAGCCTACAGCCTCATCTCACTCACCTGCACTGCAGGACCAACAATGCAGGGAACACATGAGCGCAAGCTACACCTACAACAGACCATGTGACACCGGCTTCAGGTGCAACAGAATGTTTAGCCATATGCAATGGCACATTCAATACATATAAACAAGAATCACAAATAGCGTAGCTCAATGGTGGGACTGCTCCAGACCCCAAACACTGTGGCGTGTTTCTAACTGGGGAGTTCCTCCGCATGTGGTTCGCGTGACGGCTATCCTCAGCAAAAATTGCATACAATGGAGGATGCCGGCGCCACAAGCACCACACAAACATCCTACACAAAATAAAACATGTGCGGATGAAAATATATAAACACATAACTCACAGAAAAAAGATGCACCACATGGATAAGCAACTGACAACACTGGCTAATCCCTCACTCTGGTGCATCTTTTTTCTGTGAGTTATGTGTTTATATATTTTCATCCGCACATGTTTTATTTTGTGTAGGATGTTTGTGTGGTGCTTGTGGTTCGCGCCGGCATCCTCCATTGTATGCAATTTTTGCTGGGGATAGCCGCTCGCTGCAACCACATGCGGAGGAACTGCCCCCAGTTAGAAACACGCCACAGTGTTTGGGGTCTGGAGCAGTCCCACCCATTTAGGCCACGTTTATTTTTGTGATTCTTGTTTTATATGTATTGAATGTGCCATTGCATATGGCTTGTAAACATTCTGTTGCACCTGGAAGCCGGTGTCACATGGTCTGTTGTAGGTGTAGCTTGCGGCCTCATGTGTTCCCCATTGCATTGTTGGTCCTGCAGTGCAGGTGAGTGGGATGGGGCTGTAGGCTACTTAATACCTGTTCAGACCTTGTTCACACACCATAGGTAGTCTAGTGGTAGGACCCCATGTCATGCTGAGATACCGTGTAGTGGTGCCTAAAGGGCCCGATATGTTCCTGATTGGAAATATTGGCGAATCTCTCAGCTTTTAACACCAGAGTGAGGGATTAGCCAGTGTTGTCAGTTGCTTATCCATGTGGTGCATCTTTTTTCTGTGAGTTATGTGTTTATATATTTTCATCCGCACATGTTTTATTTTGTGTAGGATGTTTGTGTGGTGCTTGTGGTTCGCGCCGGCATCCTCCATTGTATGCAATTTTGCTGGGGATAGCCGTTCGCTGCGAACCACATGCGGAGGAACTGCCCCCAGTTAGAAACACGCCACAGTGTTTGGGGTCTGGAGCAGTCCCACCCATTTAGGCCACGTTATTTTTGTGATTCTTGTTTTATATGTATTGAATGTGCCATTGCATATGGCTTGTAAACATTCTGTTGCACCTGGAAGCCGGTGTCACATGGTCTGTTGTAGGTGTAGCTTGCGGCCTCATGTGTTCCCCATTGCATTGTTGGTCCTGCAGTGCAGGTGAGTGGGATGGGGCTGTAGGCTACTTAATACCTGTTCAGACCTTGTTCACACACCATAGGTAGTCTAGTGGTAGGACCCCATGTCATGCTGAGATACCGTGTAGTGGTGCCTAAAGGGGCTCCGATATGTTCCTGATTGGAAATATTGGCGAATCTCTCAGCTTTTAACACCAGAGTGAGGGATTAGCCAGTGTTGTCAGTTGCTTATCCATGTGGTGCATCTTTTTCTGTGAGTTATGTGTTTATATATTTTCATCCGCACATGTTTTATTTTGTGTAGGATGTTTGTGTGGTGCTTGTGGTTCGCGCCGGCATCCTCCATTGTATGCAATTTTTGCTGGGGATAGCTGTCAGCTGCGAACCACATGCGAGGAACTGCCCCCAGTTAGAAACACGCCACAGTGTTTGGGGTCTGGAGCAGTCCCACCCATTTAGGCCACGCTTATTTTTGTGATTCTTGTTTTATATGTATTGAATGTGCCATTGCATATGGCTTGTAAACATTCTGTTGCACCTGGAAGCCGGTGTCACATGGTCTGTTGTAGGTGTAGCTTGCGGCCTCATGTGTTCCCCATTGCATTGTTGGTCCTGCAGTGCAGGTGAGTGGGATGGGGCTGTAGGCTACTTAATACCTGTTCAGACCTTGTTCACACACCATAGGTAGTCTAGTGGTAGGACCCCATGTCATGCTGAGATACCGTGTAGTGGTGCCTAAAGGGCTCCGATATGTTCCTGATTGGAAATATTGGCGAATCTCTCAGCTTTTAACACCAGAGTGAGGGATTAGCCAGTGTTGTCAGTTGCTTATCCATGTGGTGCATCTTTTTTCTGTGAGTTATGTGTTTATATATTTTCATCCGCACATGTTTTATTTTGTGTAGGATGTTTGTGTGGTGCTTGTGGTTCGCGCGGCATCCTCCATTGTATGCAATTTTTGCTGGGGATAGCCGTTCGCTGCGAACCACATGCGGAGGAACTGCCCCCAGTTAGAAACACGCCACAGTGTTTGGGGTCTGGAGCAGTCCCACCCATTTAGGCCACGTTTATTTTTGTGATTCTTGTTTTATATGTATTGAATGTGCCATTGCATATGGCTTGTAAACATTCTGTTGCACCTGGAAGCCGGTGTCACATGGTCTGTTGTAGGTGTAGCTTGCGGCCTCATGTGTTCCCCATTGCATTGTTGGTCCTGCAGTGCAGGTGAGTGGGATGGGGCTGTAGGCTACTTAATACCTGTTCAGACCTTGTTCACACACCATAGGTAGTCTAGTGGTAGGACCCCATGTCATGCTGAGATACCGTGTAGTGGTGCCTAAAGGGGCTCCGATATGTTCCTGATTGGAAATATTGGCGAATCTCTCAGCTTTTAACACCAGAGTGAGGGATTAGCCAGTGTTGTCAGTTGCTTATCCATGTGGTGCATCTTTTTTCTGTGAGTTATGTGGATAAGTAAAAGTGTTTTAAAGTTATCACCACATAAAGTGACACGTCAGATTTGCAAAAAATTGCTTGGTCCTTAAGGTGAAAAATGGAAGGGTCCTGTAGGGGTTAATATACCTTCTAGTTACACGTTTTCTTTTATTATTAAACGGGGCTAATCAGCCTTTAACATTATTGTTAAAATAGCTTAGAAATGTTATTAAATAATAAAAAAAAAGTCATACTCATCTTACCAATCCTCCGCCACTCCAGACACGTTCTGCTGCCACTGAATACAGACATGTGACTGCTGCAGCCAATCATTGGCTTTAGCAGGTCACCACTGTAGCCAGTGAGCAATCATAAGTTCATGTTGAGAGGAAGCAGGAGGTAACCAACAGGAACCAGGGAAGCGCTGGAACCAAAGTGGCAGGAGAATGGTAAGGTATGACTTCATGTGTCATATTATAACATTTTAGGCGGTTTCAAAGTAATTTTTCCTGGGCTAACAACTTCTTGAAATTGGTTTTCCAGGATGTTTAATTGATGGCCTTTTTTTTAGGATAGGCCAGTGATGGGCAACGTGCGGCTCTCCAGCTGTCTATAGCTATCAGCCTACTGCAGGGCATGGTGGGAGTTGTAGTTTAGCAACAGCTGGAGAGCCGCACGTTGCCCATCACTGGGATAGGCCATCAATGTAGGATCAGAGGGCTTCTCATCAGCAGATTAACAAGGCCATTCACTGGAAATTTTAGCTTTAAATCAATTAAACACTGAACTTTATAACGTGTTTATATTTCCTGGAAGCACTTGCGAATGGTAAGAGCAATGTGGTTTACTTCCCACTGATGCTACTATTATTTATTATTGTATTGTTGTAGTTATTATTACTATTACAGTTATTCTGCTTTACTTGCACACAGAACAATAGAATTACGAGGAAGAATCCCCTGTTCTGCTAGCACTTTGGAAATAATAAATACTGGCACTTTGCATGTTCCTTTAAACTACATCAATAGGTGAGCGTGAAAAGCCAGGACATTAACATTCAAATTATAAGGTAAGCATCTAGGTTGCTTTAAGTTGCTTTGTGAAGTATCTTTTGTCAGCAATTATTTTTGAACATATTCAGTGCGGTAAATAGCACATACTGCATCTTCTATAACACTGAAAGCATACATTAGCATGACAACTAGGCACAATCCTTTAAGTCATTTTCCTAGTCACTGAATTTTTTATGCCTTTCTGATCTTAATAAGAAAACAAAGCAACCAGTAACATTATCACACTGAAATGCTCTAGAAAAGTGTTCAGGTACAACAAAACAGAAACTTGAAAGGACTCCCCAATTTGTTCCAGGAAAAAAAATATTCACTGCTTTGTAATGAAAATAGATGACTCTGATTTCCAGCTCAGATGCAGTTGTACTGCTTCAGCAGAAGGAACACGAACGACTCCAAAGTGCTCATAAAAACAGTTATGGCAGCAAATTCACAGCTTTTACATACATAGATGACGGTGTTAATTTGGCCTACATAAAAATGAATGGATTTGTTTTAGCTTTAGTACAGAAAACACTTATAAATCATTTCAAATAAAATACTGTGGGGGTAGATTTACTAATGAAAATGAGGCAGAATTCACACTTTTTGTGCTGTGCGTCGAGCACACCACAAAAAGTGTGAATTCTGCCTCAGTCGTGGCTTACGGTGTGTTCTCACCATGTTTTATGCCTCCGTTTGACGTAAACGTTAGGAAAAAATGGATACAAAAACGCAGCATACCACATTCTTGTATCCTGCACAGTCCAGTAAAAAAAAAAAAAAAAAACTTTTTTACAATGGAGCTCTACGGTGAACGGATGCCACTGTATGGCATCAGTCTGAGGCATCCGTTTAACATACACATTTTTTATATACATTAAATGAATGGGGAAAATGTGATGTGAATCCAGCCATAATTATCACTCAAATTAAGCTAATCGGTGGTTTAAATGTAAATTAGACAAAATGTGTGCCAGCTCTATCGTCCAGCATCAGCCACTGGCACACCTATGCTGTCTAGTCTAGACCACCTATTAGTAGGCATAGTTTGCACCAGAAATGTGTGCCAAATTACTATCTAGTTTGTAAGTTTACACTGTCTAAATACACCCCTCAACATTAAAAGTGCAAAGTGGATTATGGAAATCACAGGATTGATTGACATATTAATGATATTCAAATGATAAAAAAATGGAGACAAAATATTCAAACATTTCAAACATCATTCAAGATCAAGTATGAGTGCCATGTGCAGAAATGCACGCACTTACACGTCTTGGCATGCTATCAGTAAGGTATTAGTGGTTGTCGGAGGAATGCACTTATCAAGATTTGCTCCTGGCAGCTCCCTTTGCAATCGTGGGCCATGTGCTTGATGGGAGACAAGTCTGAAGATGCTGCAGGCCATGGTGGCATGTTCAGATCATGCAGGCTGCTCACAATAACACAAGCCACATGTGGCCTGGTGTTGCCCTTTGCCCTGTTGAAAATGGCTCTTGGGATGCTTTGGTGAAGTGTCTGCACCACTGGTTCCACAACTAAATCAATGTAACCCCAAGCTGTTAGTGTACCTGAAAAGAAGATTTAAAGGAGTTTGGCTACCATACCATGTTTTTTTGTAGACAGTTTGCCGTCATAGGTTTGGGATGGAATATCCAAGATCACTTTTAGTACAATAGATCACCACACACCATTCTTCTGATCAGATGATCTGTCCATGCAGAGGTTCGTCTCTGTCCACCTCTTGCTATCATTCCAGTTTGTCATTGTTCACCCAACCACCAAGATATGCAACGTTCAACAATGAAGTGGAGTGAAAAACCAAGGGCTCTCCGTTCAAAGATTCTGTCCCCCTTCGCTTGTGATTAGTGGTGATTACTGGCTCACTGATGAACAGGAGGCATTGTACAATCATCCCACATGACTTGATTCAATTTTTTAGGTTTTATGTGGCTTAAAGAAACTTTGCTTTTAATCTGGCTTTTACGCTCCTCCTACATGCACACACTGGAGCTAGGTGCTAGAAAATGTGATCATTTACCTGTTACTTCCGTGATTTGTAGAACCTTACAGTTTGTCTTTCTTGGTGCTGCATATTCAATGCTGACGATTGTATTGAACAATATTAGTAAATCAGCCCCAATGTACAACATTTCTTATTTTAAAGGATAAGCTACTGGCATGAAATGGAAGAGCCATGAGGAAAATCATTTACCACTCCTCAAATACCATGCTCCTTCACACCAAAAGTCATTACACCTGACACCTGCAATAGGTTTTATGCCGTACTTTCATACATAAATGCAAAAATAAAATTCAGCTTTTTTTCCCGAAACAATACAATGTCTGTCCACAGGCTTTGTCTAGCATTGCAGCTCATCCACATTAAAATAGACAGGGCTAAACTGCAATTTCATTGTGGCTTGTGTACATTGTGCTGGGACCACTTGTTTTAACTTTGTATCAGTAAGTATGGCTGTTTTCTGAGATCTGAACTGAAATACAGATGTAGTAAAGTTAAAACTCAAACTCTTAACTCAAATTTCTTAACTCATTGTGATATCCCTTAACAAAAACCATTGAAAAGCAAGGTGTCGGCTTAACACAACTAGTTTAGTTAACGCATCTAGTTAAGCATGTGTGTTAACTCTACTACATCTGTATCAGACACAGCCCATAGAAAAAAGTGGAACTGTTTTTGAAATAAAAGGTAGACTTTTTTTTTTTTTTTGTAATCCAGAACCAACCCTTTAAAGAGAACCTGTCATATGGGTTTTGGGCACGAAACCATTGCACGGCAGCTGAAGTTTAGGATCCCAAAGTTAGTTATATCAAACCTGCTTGTCCCTGCAAAGTATAGTAAATGAAGCTCTAATTTACCAGGAGATGAGTTTGGGGCGTTGCGCATGCACATTGCATTAGTGAAGAAGCGGACAGTACATCTCATTCACTGCGCACATCATACACACACTAAACTGCAGAAAAGGAATAAAAACAGGTGGTGCAGATGGAACACATTTGAATCTTTTTACAAGCAGGGTCCATACAATATCAGCCTAAAAATAACCTAGAGCTGTTCAATAAAAGACAATTAGGCTAAAGGGCTAGCCACGTATCAATGCGTCTGTAACGTTACCTGCTGTGATCATGCATTAATATACATTTACATAAACAAGTGACGTCGGAGCAGATGTACAGAAACATACTTTCTACAGCTGGAAACATTTTGAGCGCTAAATCAAAGGACCAATATCATGTTGCACACAAACTGAAATGTACTGGCTGCTGAAAAATACAAACAAGATATTTTATTCAGGCATGAGAAAAGTAGAGAGAATGTGATTTAAGCCAAAATACCATCCGTGTATTCTGGGACTGTGACAAGCAAGGAATTCCTCAGAAACTTGCAGCTACAAGTTTTACAACGTGGTAAATCAGTTTTTTTTTTTTATACTTAACAGTTAAGGGACTGTTTCATTAAAGGGAATGTATCACCTAGATTTTTCTTACCAATTAAAACATTTTTTTCTTATGTGCTTTTATTTTCTGATTTCTGTGCATGATCGAGGGGCCCATCTTGACTGAGCTGCTGCTGTGTTAACAGTATTTAGAGATTTATTTTATGGCAGCCACATGAAAACATGACTTCTGTGGGACAGTATTGTAGGTATGCTCTTTGACCTGTGCAGTGGTCATTGTGCAGGGAGGGTTACGTGGTAAGCTGCGCCCATCACCTATTGTAAATGGTGAATCCTGTGTTATCCAAATATAGAAGTTTTCTTTTTACTATATTCCTGCCTGTGGCAATAATGACCTAGTCGCTGAAAAATGATCTCGACAGAACAATAAGTATCTGTACGTTATAAGGGTTGAGCAGATAACGGATGGGAAAGAAACATTCACTGTATAAGGATGCGTGATTGCTACTGCCATTGCTCATCCTTATACAAATTCATTGTTTCTGGGCAGCAGATCGCTGTTCACAC
This sequence comes from Bufotes viridis, assembly GCA_033119425.1. Taxonomy (NCBI): domain Eukaryota; kingdom Metazoa; phylum Chordata; class Amphibia; order Anura; family Bufonidae; genus Bufotes; species Bufotes viridis. The sequence goes on from CM065590.1 coordinate 229,221,160, forward strand.
AGCACAATCTGCTGCCCAGACACAATTATTGAGGTGTCCAAACCAAAAATCATTTCACCCAGTGAACAATTTGTGGTACCTTTACATGGGTTGATTATCTTTCGTATCAGATATCTGGCCCAAACATTGCACCAAAAACGTGATTTAAAAAAGCAGTGATGACATTCCATTGAAGTCAATAAGTGATCTAAATGTCCTTAAAGGTGTTGTCTCACGTCAGCAAATGGCATTTATTATGTAGAGAAAGTCAATACAAGGCACTTAATAATGTATTGTTATTATCCATATCGCCTCCTTTGCTGGCTGGGATCATTTTTTCATCACATTATACACTTCTCATGTCCAGGGGTTATGACAACCCTGCAATCCAGCAGCAGGGAAAATGAACCAGCCCACGCACGCTTCCACTGTCCTGGACACCAGACATGCTGGCACTTTTTCCTACAGTATGCAAGCATGACCACCGCTGCAGGACTGCAAGGTGGTCATAACCCCTGGATACGATGAGTGTATAATGTGGGGGGAAAATGAATCAAGCCAGAATCTAGATGCAATATGGACAATCACAGTACATTAGTAAGTGCTTTGTATCCAACATTTTCTATATGATAAATGCCATTCGCTAAAGTGAGACAATTCCTTTAATCGCAGCTTTGCAGAATGAAAATATGGATGCAGAAACCACACAGATGATCCATGTCCTTTCAGCATCCATATGTCTGTTCCATAAAAAGATAGAACATGTCCTACATGTGCCTGCAAAATGGCGACCACAGACCCATTGATGTCAATGGGTCCAACAGAAATACGGATGCAACATTAAGGGTCCAAGTCTTTTGAAATTTACATACCGCCAAACAGGTACGGTCGAGTGCATGAGGCCTTAAGATCAGGCCCTCTGGTTCCTGTTTGAAAAGTCAAAATAAAAAACGAATGTCTGCAACTGAATGTAAAATGTGGACCTGCTTTAACACTGCCCACACTTTTGTGCTAGAGGCTGTCCGCTCTGTAGGCTGCCAATGAGTCAAGTGCAGGTGGGAGCTAACCCATAACTTTAGTGGATATGATGGTTCTGAGCAAAAATTTTGTTTTATTGAAATATTGCTTCTTGTGATCAAGAAAGGATAAAGAGAGAATATGTAGAATATAAGAACATGATGTTATCTATAAAAAAAAGCCCCAAAAAAGTGTCAAGCTTTATAGAACATACATAATATACAAAGGCATAGAGCAGCTACAAGGGTGTATATGGGCTTGTTGGCAATATAACACCATATTCACAGTGTTATTGGCATGGGTACGATATCTGCTCTTAAAGGAACACCAAACCTAGAAAAAGATGGTATAATAAACATACTTACTTTTTATAATGGCATCTGACTTATTCGCCAAAATAGAGCAATCTTCTAAATCTGTTTGTACACCCTTATTCTTGAAGTACCGACTTTCATTTGTGTTTTCTACATCCATATTGTTCTTTTCACATTTTTCTACAATAAAAAGGTAACAGGATAAAATAAGAGATTTGATAATAGCTTGACAGAAATCAGTTTAGTAGTTAATGTTATTTCTGTACTTGGCTTAAGCTCAGCTTTTTCAGTGACTCTGACCACGGCTGGCTATGGCATACAAGGATTATCCCAATCTCAGCCTTTGGAGATAGGAATAATCCTTTAATGAAACTGCCCCTTACCCTCTATGCATAGCATATGTCTATAGCACCTGTCACTGGATCCATGCTGCCGCTAGTGCACACGTGCCGCAGAGCTGCACCTCCGGCGGCACGTGTGCACTAGCGGCAGCACAGAGCCGGCAGGCTGTTCACCCGCTGGAACAGCCTGCCGGACAAAGCTGCCGCTAGTGTGAAACTAGCCTAAGAAAGAGCAGGTCACATTGTATCCATAATATTACCCATCATAGTGCAGAGAAAGAAAACGCCACAAAACGTGCTTTGGCCATGCTACTAGTCTCTCTGCTGTGGCCAAAAGCAGAACAAATTATCTCAACTCAAGAGGAAGATCTGACAGTGTATTCTAGAGCAGATATCATCTGTCCATACAGAAGCATGACTTTAGGGTACTACTTGTTTGTGGCTGAGAATCTATGCACTATTCTACTAGCATGAGTGTAATCATACCACACGAGTTGTATTCTAGTCTGCCATCTAGGCAGTGAAGCTGAGGGATTGTACGAGGAAGGCACCACTTTGCATGGTCATGTAGCTTTTCAGGACAGACTTCTCTAACCAGTTGCTGCTGTATACCATAATCTGTCCCTTTTTTGGCCTTTACTGGCCTTACTGAATTCCAAAGGATTTTTAATCCCTGCCAAAGAGTTCTCTGAATTGTATTGGTGCCTTCACTGTGTAATATTTCTCAGGAGACTGACTCAACGGCGGTTAGACCTTCCAGACCTTTATAATATAATCACATGAAACATTTGACCCATTGTGTGTCTTCCAAACACCAATCTCATGATTTAGCCACAGAGATATTTGATTATTTTTTGTAATGTAATGAGGGTATGCAAATTAGCTCTCTTCCCAAAAAGAAAAGAAAGCTGCGCCTCTACCAGCAGATGTGGGGTAGCTATCCTTTTAAACAGGTCTTGAGAGGTAATTTAAGATTACAGCAAAGTCAGTAACTCATCTGCCGACAGCTGTTCCAGGGTGATTGCCCCTCATCAGTGCAGAGAACAGAAAACAGGCTTAACATGGTAAGAGGCCTGTGAACTAGGGCTCATTCATACGAACATATGGGTTCCGTTTCCGTATTGCGGACCACATATGCTGATCCGCAATAAACGGACACTGTTCCCTGTGCATTCCGCATCACAGATGCAGACCTATTCACTTCAATGGGTCTACAAATCAGGAGATGCGGAGCACTGCGGAACGGAAGCACAGAACGGAACCCTATGTAAGCACTACTGGGGGCTTCTTTGGGGTTCTGTTCCGTACCGCAAAAAGATAGAACATGTCCTATCTTTTTGCGGAAAGGAGGGATGCGGACCCATTTAAGTTGAATGGGTCTGGATCCGTCCCGGAGACCTCACGAATGTTCTCCGTGCATTGGAGACTGCAAATTGAGGCCCCAATGCACGGAACGAAACACATACATTCGTGTGTATGAGCTCTTAGGGTTATTCACTTTAGAAAAAAGATGACTGAGGGGAGATCTAATAACTATGTATAAATATATCATCATCTATTTATCCCCAGGACTGTGACTGTGACCAGGGGACATCCTCTGCGTCTGAAGGAAAGAAGGTTTGTACACAAACATAGAAAAGGATTCTTCACAGTAAGAGCAGTGAGACTATGGAACTCTCTGCCTGAGGAGGTGGTGATGGTGAGTACAATAAAGGAATTCAAGAGGGGCCTGGATGTATTTCTGGAGTGTAATAATATTACAGGCTAAAGCTACTAGAGATGGGTCGTTGATCCAGGGAGTTATTCTGATTGCCTGATTGGAGTCGGGAAGGAATTTATTTCCCCTTAAGTGGGGAAAATTGGCTTCTGCCTCACAGGGTTTTTTTGCCTTCCTCTGGATCAACTTGTAAGAAACAGGCCGAACTGGATGGACAAATGTCTTTTTTCAGCCTTATATACTATGTTACTATTCATTTATTATCTAAATTAAAATAATTGTTCACATTTATGTGATGATTAATTTTATAATATATGCTGGGTCTGAGCTTCACGAGTTGAATGACATTTAGGTTTATTGGCTGACAAGGTAGATGATGGTAATAAACACTTGCCTTACTCCCATTCACTAAATAGCCAAAACCCTCATCACAAAGCAACATGTGGGTGGGTACTGCTGACACTTAAAGGACCCTGGATATATTACGGATGCATGAAGCAAAACTATCCTTGAGCAAAACTAAAGGCTTTTTTACATAGGCCAAGGATCACGGCAATTGTCAAAGATGTGTTAATATGAACGCTTATTCCTGATAACTTCCCAGTGTAAATGAGGCACCGATCATCAGACAAACAAGCAACCATTCATCAGCTGATTGCATCTTTTATGCCACGCCAAAAATCCTCATTTGTGGGCAGAACACCTCCCTTTGTACACAAGGATATGCTGCAGGAAAACAATAAATCTATATGTGGATGAGCGATTGCAGTAGCGATCACTCATTCCTATACAGAGGAGATGATTGCTACATGTAAATACAGCTATAGCCTCTGCTCAGTGATCAGGCATTTATCATCCCTGATAATTGTCTGTGCATCAGACCATGTAAAAAGGCCTTAAATTCATCGCCCTCCAATAACATTCAGGTAATGAGCATTTCACCTGTAATTATCCTCTAGTCTTCCTTGTCTGTCAGGTTATTAAAAATGATATCCATTCTTCCCTAGTTATGTGTGCCTTTAAGAAAACTGGTTGTTCACCATTATATACCACCATTTATAAAAGGGGTCGCCCCTCGGGTTCACAAACAACTTTGTTTCATGTTATCGCCCCCTTGTCTCTACACATAAAGCCAGCAGCAGACAGCCATTATGTTGTTTATACAGTAGATATGCTTATTATTTTGTATGTTATGGTGTCTGAGATCCACTTTAGACAAGCAGAAAACAATTTTGAAGGAGATCTCCGGGCTACACATACTGATGACCTATCCTCCAGATAGGTCATCAATATCATATCAGTGAGGGTCTGCCACATGGCACCCCCACTGATCAGCTTTTTTTGGCTCCTGTAGTGCTGGAAACTATACAGTGTATAGAACTGGAAGCAGACAGCGCCATACACTGTGTAGTGGCCATGCCCGGGTACTGCAACTCAGCTCAGTCACTGACAACACCTCCCCCATGTTCCCCAGCTGTTCACGAGGACCCCCTTGTATTAAGGAAAGTTGTTAAGATTTGATTTTGATTTGATTAATGAGAAGTTTACCAATTGAGGTACATTTGAAAAAAAAAATCTTTAAAGGGATATTCCCATCTGAGACAAAATATAATTGAAAAAAAAAATAAAGCAAACTAACCAGCCAACCTAAACTTCCCTATGCTGGTTATTTCGGCTGTACTGTAAGGAGTTCCTGTCCTGCTGTATGGATTCCTATGGGGAGGCTCTGACAATAAATGGAAATATCCTGTTGGGGCATTGCCCTTCAGCATTTTGACAGTGCTTGATGACCCCCCGTATATATAACTTTTATTCTGTTTTGTCTTTCAGATTGTCTCTGCTGGGTCTCTATCCCTAGACCTGATGTATGGGAGGCAGAAACTGTACCAGTAAGCCACAGGTTCACCTGTTGTCAGTGGAAGGATATTATCTGACTAAACCCCAAAAGCATTCAGCACATGCACAATCTATTTACACGCACAATGCACTGGTGTCTACGAATATATCTTTAGATATATGATTTTTTTTAGTAATTACAAAAAAGTTTAATTGGGCAAACTATATTACAATAAAGAAACTACACTTGAAACTACACTATGAAATGAGTGTCATAAAACCACTGGTACTACCACTAAGAGCAGCTCGGGATGATGGTGGTAGTGAAGTTACATTCAGCAGTAATCATTCCACCTCCTATAAAGTACACTATACCTAACTGTGTACACTGCCCTCCATAGAAGGGTGGTACTACCAGTGCCCTTACAGGGTGGTACTTCCATTTAAAAGACGCTTGTGCTGGTGGAGGTACTCCTATCACATCCAGCTGGTGTTTTCTAGAGTGCAACTCATTTATCTATATTGACCTGTGACTGACGGGTGGTACCCCAGCGCAATTTGATTGAATAGTGTTCTATTGGGAGAGATGGTACTCCCATTAAAAGGAGCAGTGCCAGCAATACCTTTGTGGGTCCGGAACATTGGCGAGTCTGTGCGCTATCCAGGACACCACTGTGCATGCCAGAGAAACTGCTGCCCTCTGGGAAGGAATCGGAAAAGAGGGCCTGCTGCAGCCTGTTTGCATATCACCGACAACCTGGTTGTTCATCTATCGTAGTGAAGGTAATTGCCATTTAGGTCATAATCACCTTGCCCTACATACAGGAGTTCTTTGTCAATGCAGGCTATGGTTTCATTATCATTAGTCATCATGTTTCCACGTGTCTGTCCTCGACAACAGTAAAGAGTTTCTTGTGAGAGCAAAGATGGAGACCTGAACTTTCAGGAGAACATGCACATAATGTATAACCTGGTCTTCACTTGAAAACCAGGTTTATTCATAAGATATTATGCATTTAGAGAGGTATTAAATAGAGGTTTTTATTTTATTATGTATTGTCCTATAAGCTCTAGCATACTTCTACTCTCCGAAAGAAATGCAAGTAGTCAGAAGGGTGTGATAGTGAAACCTCACTTAGCACATAAGTAGTCACTGTAAGTTCCAGGAAGGCTTTTGCTTCTGTAATGAAATGTCATGAAGATTTATGCATGTGAGTCAGAATTCTGGAACGTGGTACATCTGAAAGAAAAGAGATTGTCATCCAGCAGTTCAGCTGTTATTAAAGAGACCCTTGTCAATCCCTGAAATCTCTTATCTACGTCTCCTCAAAAAATTTAAAATGACAATAATGGCTGAAATAGGGCCAAAGCATTATGTCATTCCATAAGTGTGACCCTTAAGGGTAGTGTCACACACAGCTTTTTGTGGCACTTTTTGTGACAGATGTTTGATTCGAAGCCAGAAGTGGATCCAACAGGGAGGAGACGTATAAGGAGTCCTTCCTTTATATTCCCCATTCCATTCCAACTCACTTCTGGCTTCGGCTCAAAAAAGCTGTCGCAAAAACTCCACCCTTATACAGTATTTCCAATCATGGCTTCAAATTGATTGATTTCCCAAAGTTTCTATTTAAAGATTGTTTAGTGCAAGAGAGGCAGTTGTCTTTCTTCTGAAGAAGACCTTGGGTATTTTGCATACTGTTTCCCAGGGACCATTGCCCTAAAGAGTCCATCTCCCACAAAAAGAACCAGTAATTTCCTGTGTTCCCCAAGTGACAACAGGAAAAGCAGCCATTTCAGTGTCTGTAGGTCACGGGCTACTTTCAAAAATAGATGGCCTCAGGCCACACTGAGTATTAACCTTTCAGGACCAGGCAACTTTCCATTTTTTTGATTTTAGTTTTTTATTCCCAGCCTTCCCTAAGCCGTAACTTTGTTATTTTTTCCATTCACATACCTTATAAGGGCTTGTTTTTTGAAGGAGAAGTTGTACTTTTTTAATGGCATGATTTACGGTTGCATACAATGTAGTGGGAATAGAGGAAGAAAAATTCCAAATGGGGTGGATTTATAAAAAACTAAAACTCAATTCCACCACAGTTTTATTTGTTTTTGTAAAGATGTCCTATGACTTTCATTCTCTGGGTCAGTACATTTACAACAATACTAAATACTTATATATTTTTTTTTTGTTTTAAAACTGAAAAAAATATATAAACTTGGGACCAAACAAATTATTTCATTGTCATATTATGAGCCCATAACTTTATTTTTATATATACAGAGCTGTTTGAGGGCTCATTTTTTGCAGGGCGATCTGTAATTTCCATTGATATCATTTTGAGATGTTTAGGAATTTTTATTCAATTTTTTGGGGTGACCAAAAAATGGCAAATCGGCCATTTTTACTTTTTTCAGGTTTACCGTTTTGTGTATGGGATATTTTAATATTTTAATAGTACAGGCGTTTTCACAAGGTGATGCCCATGATGTTTATTTTTTAATGTTTATATATTTTTATTTTTGGGAAAGGGTGTTCCCTTAGGAACCTTTAACAAGCAATCATTACATTGCTTGCATTAGCATTAGTGTCTATGAGGATTACACTGTGTTCCTATAGAGCCCTGCCACAGACAGGGTCTAATGCACGGCATCACTCAGGATAACAGCCCCAGTGACTAACCTTAGTGATTGGCTCAGCAGCCATTACCTGTGTATTAGGAGGGACCTGAAAATTGTCAACAGCAGGAGATCGGGGAGGTGAGGATGACTTTCATATTTTTTTTAACCGTATTTAAACTGTTAAAAATGATACTGATCTTAACAACCCTTTTTTGTTTACTTTCAGGTACCATTCAGAAGAGGCAATATATGGCAATTACTTCCTATTACAGCAAGCCAATATCTTCTGTCTTTGGAAGTGAAATATTCCTCATTTTATGGCGCCAACTCTTCTATAGTTCAGCTCTGATTTTCAAAACTTGCAAATGCTGTAGACAGGATGCCAGCAAATGTTATAGTCACAGTAGATCCAGTAACTCTACATCTGTTGAATATTTTACCCTTTGCAGTGAGGAAAAGACTTTCTCAACCATTTTTGACACTGCCAGGCATTGTTGTGAAATCCTCGTCTATAACAACAAAAGCTTTATGTAGAAATGCTTGTGTTTTAATTTTCATCTGTCTACAGAGTTCAGCAATAAACAAGTTTATGAATAACCCCTTGTAGAGTTTACTGCAATGCTCACTATGCAAAAAAAAAATCTGTGCGGTTTGACGATGACTCACATAAGAAATTCAAAAAGCTTAAACTGGGCAAAAATATCACAGATTATACCCTGTGAATAAACAACATAATAAACTAAATAGCAACTAAGACAGACACATTTAGCTACAGTCACAAAAAGACTCTACTTTGATTGCCTTTACAAAGCATTAAAGGGGTTGTGCAGGCGGCATATATTGATGACCTATTCTCAGGAAAGGTCATCAATATCTGATCGTCAGGGGTCCGACAGATCAGCTGTTTGAAGAGGAGGCGGCACTCCATGCGAGCGCCGCTTCCTGTTCATTACACCTTACAAGCACTGCCTTCTCTTTAAACAGCTGATCAGAGGGGGTGCCGGGTGTCGGACCTCCGCAAATCAGATACTGATGACCTATCCTGATGATAGGTCATCAATATAAAACCCCTGCGCAACCCTTTCAGAGACAAGATGTTAAAGAAAGTCTGGGAAATTTATTAGGTGAGGTCTGAGGCCTGTCTTTCTTCAGAGGGGGCTGGTGTCTGTATTTATTAAAGAGGAACTTTCACTAAGGTTTAGGTAGTAAAATACTTACACTACCTTCCTGGGCGGCCCCCGCTGACAGGGCAACATTTCTTTTTTCAAAATAACTGCCCGTTACTTTTCACATGCAGGGATTTCTTGTGTGAGGTGGGGACTTGTCTTTTGCCTGGGGAGTGGTTTTCCTCTCCCTGGCTGCAAGCCGAGCGCTATGATTGGCTGCACTCACAGCCAGGGAGAGGAAAACCACTCCCCAGGCAAAAGACAAGTCCCCGCCTAGTACAAAGAGTCCCCGCATGTGAAAACTAACAGGGACCAGAGTGCACGAACGGGGGGTTATTTTGAAAAATAAAAATGTTGCCTGGACGTCAGCGAGGCCGTCCAGGAAGGTAGAGTAAGTATTTTACTACCTAAATCTTAGTGAAAGGTCCTCTTTAAGAGGGGTCTGGTCTGCAGTTTATATTTTATAAGGGAGTCTGTTAGGGGGTCTGCTTTGGGCTCTGGCTTTCTTTAGGGGTAAGGGGTCTGATCTGGAGTCTATTTCTTTAAAGTGGTCTGATCTGAAGGTCGTATTTCTTTAGGGACCTGATCTGGAGCATATATTACTTAGAAGGGTCTGGTCTGGGGTTTTAATTTCTTTAAAGTATCTGATCTGGAGTCTGATTTTATTCAGTGTGGTCTGGTCTGTAGTTCATATTTCTTTAGAGGATCAGATTTGAAGTTTATTACATTAGGAAGAGGAATCTGGTCTTTGCATTTCTTTAAAGGATATGGTCTGTGGTCTGCATTTTTTAGGGGTTTGGGGTCTATTCTGCTCTGTAGTCATTTTAGGATAGATGGTCATATGCATTAGTAGTGATTTACATCACACAGGCTGGGGCATGTTCTATATACCTACATGGGTGATGCATCTACTATAATTAATAAGCCAATATGACAGAATGGGACATATCAGTGCCAGTATATTTATGTAGGTTTTTCTTTTTTTTTTTTTTTTGTTGAGGGGGTGGTCTGTAAATCAGTAAGGCTGCATCACAGCTTGCTCTGGACTTTCATATACCTTTTTGAGCATCAAGAACTGTAAACTGTCTAATAGTCAAATTAAAAATATGCCCCATGGGACTAAGACTTCATGCATACGACTGTATTTTTCATCCATGCCCAATCCAAATCTGAGTCAGAACCCATGTTTAAAGACCCATTTTCTGCCATATATGTACAGCAGAGGTCTGGAAGGGGTTAAACCTGCTCAGTACACAACTACTTTATTAGTGCTGAATGCGCTCAGTTACTCCGCAGAAGAGGGTGCAACAGAGATCCCATGGGTAAATCCATAACCATCACCACCTTGCACTCTAAGGACGTGGCCACTGTGGCTCTGCAGTGCTTACATAGACCATACATCAGGCCTTCTTCTAAGCAACTAGACTATGGTCTGATGAGATTTAAATATGTATGTGCACAATGCAGTTTCCAGCATATGCCACAGATGCTCAATCAAATCGAGACCTGGGGAATTATGAGGCAAAGTCATCACCTTGAATTCTTGAACTCTGTCATGTTCCTAAAACCAGTGTATCAGGGTGCAGTACCTGACAAATGAGGCCATTGCCATTAGGGTATACCACTTCCATAAAGGATGCACTTGGTCTGCAATGATTCTAGGCAGGTAGTATGTGTCAAAGTAGTATAAATGGCAGGGCCCAAGGCTTCCCTTTAGAACATTGCCCAAAGTATCAATCTGCCTCCATTGGCTTGAGCTCTGATCAGTCTGCAAACTGCAATACACTGTGTAATGGTGCTTTTCTATAATAGCCAGCATTAACTTTTACAGCAATTTGTACTACACTAGCTTTAGGTGGGATTGGAGCAGACAGCCTAACCATTGGGCACCCATGACTCATTCGCTAGTTCACCCAGTCCTTCTCCGGCTACTTTTGGTGAGTACTTAGCACAGTGGGTGTTGAAGCAAGAGGCATCGGTACGTGACAACAAGAGTACAGACAAGAATGTGGTCAGTGGACAAATCGAGGTGAGGGCAGGCAGAGTTTATTCAATCTGGTAAACAAGCAATAAATAAAGGCAGGAAGCACAGGCTCAATATACTGAACAGGCAGCGGCCTGGACAGGCGGTACAAGATAACCAATAGGACGGCTCCTTCCTATTTACTTGAAGTGAATGGGATGTCGTAGTTGTAATTACACTTGTGACGGTGGGCAGGTAAACAGAAAAGAGAAGGCAGGGCTTTGTAAGAGCTCTTCTTTCTCTTCAAACAGCTGATCGGAGGGGGTGCTAGAAGTCTGATCCCCATCCATCTGATATTGATGACCTATCCTGAGGATTGGTCATCAATATTAAAAAAGTGGACAACCCCTTTAATGAGCTTTGCATAGCATGTGCAACCCAAAGGAGCAATTTAGCACGAAGATGGCCAAAAGGCATCACACACGCCAGCGGTTGGGCCCACTGGGAAGGGAGACTCGATTTGTTAAAATTGCTCACATCCTTTCACTTGTCCATTTTCCCTGATATATAATATATATATATATATATATATATATATATATATATAAAACTCACATATACACACAATGTATGAACTAATTATCATATTTTCAACTTCACAGAATCGAGGAAATGATCCAGGAAATGATAACTATATTAGTAACTGTTACTTTTAGTTATTGTATGCTATAGAGTGCTGGTGAAGAAAACCGAGGTTTAACAAAATCATATGCTGTAGGTGTGGCTCCTACTGCAGAAATGTTTTGCTCCCTTGCTAAATAATAAGCGTGTCAAAGGAGATTTGGCATATTGTTGCAGACTGTTTATTACGTTGGTTTCTGCTGCTTTGCTTCTAATAAAGAAAACGCTTGTTGACTCTGCTGTGAGGCATTCGGGGGCTGCAAACTCTCAGTTTAACACTTCAATGGAGAGTTAGTTCCTGCCCCCAGGTATTTCGAATTACTAGGCAAATACATTTTCTTAGGATCAGATTAATCAACTAAATTGTTCCAAAAGACACTTCACTGTGTTTAAATCCAAGCTCCATTTGTTTAGATGGAATGAGTCACATAGAAGGTATGATAATTAATATGTGTCCAGACATAAGGAGAATCATATGGACTTTGCTTTGAGTAAAAGCCTTTCGGATGTAAATTAAGTTGCACTAAAAAGTCTTAAAAATATGTTTGCGGATGTACACTCCATGGTAAAATATTAGCCAGAGACAGACAGCACATACAATTACTGTACCCTAGAGGAAACTTGTCTTTACAGGATTATAAAGCCCATGACGCAAGCCTAGTGGTCAGCTCTGTTGTATCATAAAGAGATGAGCGAATCGAAGCTGACAAAGTGGAATTCGATTTGAATTTCAGGAATAATTCGATTCATACCGAATCCAAATTTCCTTGTGTTTCCTGAAATGGCTGCTGCACGTGTGAGGACATGGAGCAAGGAACTCTGGGAAGGCGGGATCACCCATAATACCATGCATGCAGCCAATCAGCAGCCAGCCCTGTGATGTCACAACCCTATAAACAGCCTCAGCCATCTTGGATTCTGCCATTTACCAGTGTACTTAGTGCAGGGAGAGACGTCAGCAGGCGCTAGGGACAGTGTAAGAAAAAACTTCATTGTGCTAAAAAAAACAATTTACAAGTGCAGGGAAAGATTATTCAAGGTATAGGGAAAGGATAGGGAGGAATCATTCCACAACATTTATGTAGAACAGGGTTCAGTCGGGGAGGTGACAGCCTGAGTAATAGGGACAATCCTATTACACCTTGCTGCATTAACTGGGCATCCAAATTGCCATTATACAGCTCTGTAATTCCAGCAAACCGTTCTTACCAGGGCTGTGGAGTCGGTAGATAAATTGTCCGACTCCGACTCCTCAGATTTTGAAACTTCCGACTCCGACTCCTCGACTCCGACTCCTCTGTATTTAATATGCAAATACGAAGCTGTTCCACCAAGTTCTTCTAATCTTCTCTAGCACAGAGAGGTAGTTGAGCAGAAGCTGCTGCCTTCTCCTTTGTGTGCTGATCTTCTGCTGAAGATAGAGCAGTGGGAGGATCCAGGAAGGGGCAGGGGAAGCGGCATTTATTTTAAAACATGATTTTCCTAGTAGAATCCCATAGTCATGTTTAAAATTTAAGCTAACAATCTGAGTTTACATGTTTTATAGCCTTAGCTGAATGATAGCAGTTTTTCAAATGGTTTACAGCTTCAGTCTTGAACTATTGACTATCCATTCCCTTCACTTATACAAGTGTCTCCAGTCCTTAATCAGTTATCAGTGAGAGGCGAGGATAACCATGGGTTCCCTGTAACAGCAGACCACAAGAGAATGGAAAGTGTAAGTATTGCCGCTCCTTAAAGGGACACTGACAGGCTGATTTTCCAGCTAAAGATATATATATACACTGGTATTCATCAGAGAATTAGGAATAAAACTATACTAATGTTACCCCCAGTTAAGCTGTACTTGTGTTTAAAAAACATTTTAATCTGTATGCAAATTCACTATCTTTGTGCCCAATGGGGCAGCGTCTCCTGCGGCTTTGTGCCCAGCCGCGCCCAGTACAGCTTCCCAGCGCTGTTCCCCTCGTTATTATTCACTGCACTGGCCTTTTTTTCAGGCTAGCCGAACGCTGAATTCCTGCGCAGGCGCACGTGTAGAGTGCTGGCAGCAGCCTTGTCTGGCTATGCTGAGGCTGTGCCAGCTTTCTCTCTTCCTCCTCGCTACCTAGTCCTGTCTAGTGCTGCCAGTACTCTACATGTGCGCCTGCCCCCTTGGGCACAAAGGTAGAGAATTTGCATATTGATTAAAACGTTTTTAAACACAAGTAAACCTCAACTGGGGGTAACAGTCGTCTAGTTGTATTCCTAATCCTCTGATGAATACCAGCAGATATATCTTTAGCCGGTAAATCAGCCTGTCAGTGTCCCTTTAACTGCATAGTAAAGCATATGAAAAGCATGCTTCTTCACGGTCACTTAACGTCTTTGTTTAGCGGTAACGTGACGCACTGCATGCATTGGCCTTTATTATAATTATAATTATAACTTTATCTGAATTGGGACATTTAAACTTGCTTTTTTTTTTTATTCCAATTTTTTTTTATTCCAATTTAAATCTAGTAGGAGTCGGAGTCGGTCCATTTTTTGCCGACTCCGACTCCAGGTACCCAAAATTGCCTCCGACTCCGACTCCTCGACTCCGACTCCACAGCCCTGGTTCTTACAGCCCTTTTTGCCGTGTATTAGTGGCAAAAGTAAAATATATTTGCTGTTCAGCGGTGCAGTTATATATTCTAAAGCCTTTTGTGTCGTGTATAAGTGGAAAAAAGAAAAATACATTTGCCGACCTGCAGAGCAGTGATATATTCTAAAGCCTTTTGTGTCGTGTATAAGTGGAAAAAAGAAAAATATATTTGCCGACCTGCAGAGCAGTTATATATTCTAAAGCCTTTTGTGTCGTATATAGGTGGACAAAAATAAGGGCCTCTTTGCCATTCAGCGGTGGTTATATGTTCTAAAACGCTTCTTGTTGTGAATTAGTGGCACAAGAAAAATATATTTGCCGATCAGCAGTGCAGTTATACACAACACAAAAGGCTTTAAAAGATATAAGTGGACAAAAATAAGGGCCTAATTGCTGTTCAGCGGTGCAGTTATACGTTCTAAAGCCCTTTTTGGGGTGCATTAGTGGCAAATATATATATATATTTGCCGTTCAGCAGATATGTTCTAAAGCCCTTTTTGGTGTGTATTAGTGGGGAAAAAGAAAAAGGGCTTATTAGCCGTTGTGTGTTAAAGTGAGAAAATTACAATCCTTTTTGGTGTGTATTAGTGTATTAGCATTTAGCAGAGTTTGCCCTGGAAAAGCTGTCCTACCCGGCCAGTAGTGTGGCATCAGAGCGGGCGTTTAGTGCGGCGGGGCCATAGTTACCCCAAGAAGAACTCGCCTGTCCCACCAAAATGTGGAGAGACTTACTTTTGTCAAGATGAATCAGGCATGGATCAACCAGGATTTTAACACACCGATGCCTTACACATCAGATTAGATCATCCATGGTCCCACACCAACACTGACAAAAGAGACCGGTTTCTTCTGGCTACCTGCCTAAGCTACTATTCTTATGCTGCCACCCACCTGATACCAAGTCCTCCTTCTTTCACCCACCATCTTCAGCTGGTACTGGTATTGCCACCCACCTCCCCACTCTGTCACCGGGTCACTCTGTAGTCTCCTGATGCTGCTGCCACCTCCACACTATTTCACCTTGCCTTTATGCCGTCTCCTGATGCTACTGCTGCCACCTCCACACTGTCATTGTGCCACTCTGTGGCCTCCTGCTGCTGCCTCCTCCAAACTCTGTCATGGTGCCACTCTGTGGCCTCCTGATGCTGCCGCCACCTCCACACTGTCATTGTGCCGCTCTGTGGCCTCCTGATGCTGCCACCACTTCCACACTGTCTTTAGGCCACTCTGTGGTCTCCTCATTCACTTCTCATCTCTGTAATGGATCCACTCCTGTTTTTTTTTTTTTTTTTTTGCATTAGCAACACTGATGGATTACTGACCAAATGAAGGCGGATGCTCAACAGACAAGATCCGTTTTTTGTGATTTATTGTTCCGACAGATCAGAGGAAGGGCAAAATAATCTGTGACATCAATACAAACTTACTGCTGAAACCCTCTCCACTCTGTCGGGGGGCTCAACTTGTATAAGCGCTTAATAGAACAGGTTCTGTAGACATCTATGTGGAATCAGCTGACGACGGTGTAAAAGGAGTGTGCTTCTTCTTGGTGCTAACATCGACATGTAAGGCTGAGTTCATACTTGAGTTTAGGGGTGGGCGATATGGCCGAAAATCTATATTGCGATATAATTTGAAGCATGTACGATATGCAATATATATTGCGATATATTATTTTATATATTTGGGGGGGGGGGGTTGCACTCCATTTTGTAGTGACAGATCCTCTAAGTCCACGCAGTTGTGTTTTTTTTAGGTCTCTTTACCCAGAAATAAGAAAGGACAGCCTAGATGACAATGAGTATATTGTGAAATGGCCATACTGTCTTAAACTTTCATAAAAAGTCAGACTTCAGGGAGTAATTTTCAGTGAAATTGGTGTGGCTGGCTGTTACCCTCTATTTTGAGAATGTTGGTGCACAAACACATTTGTCTTTGTCTAAATGCACCAGGGTGCACCAACAATTATCTAATGTGTATGTGCAACAGTGAGGTAGTTGAGCAGAAGCTGCTGCCTTCTCCTTTGTGTGCTGATCTTCTGCTGAAGACAGAGCAGTGGGAGGATCCAGGAAGGGGCAGGGGAAGGGGCATTTATTTTAAAACATGATTTTCCTAGTAGAATCCTATAGTCATGTTTAAAATTTAAGCTAACAATCTGAGTTTACATGTTTTATAGCCTTAGCTGAATGATAGCAGTTTTTCAAATGGTTTACAGCTTCAGTCTTGAACTATTGACTATCCATTCCCTTCACTTATACAAGTGTCTCCAGTCCTTAATCAGTTATCAGTGAGAGGCTAGGATAACAATGGGTAATGAGTATTGCCGCTCCTTAAAGGGACACTGACAGGCTGATTTTCCAGCTAAAGATATATATATATACTGGTATTCATCAGAGAATTAGGAATAAAACTATACTAATGTTACCCCAGTTAAGCTGTACTTGTGTTTAAAAAACATTTTAATCTGTATGCAAATTCACTATCTTTGTGCCCAATGGGGCAGCGTCTCCTGCGGCTTTGTGCCCAGCCGCGGCCGAAGTACAGCTTCCCAGCGCTGTTCCCCTCGTTATTATTCACTGCACTGGCCTTTTTTTTCAGGCTAGCCGAACGCTGAATTCCTGCGCAGGCGCACGTGTAGAGTGCGGGCAGCAGCCTCGTCTGGCTATGCTGAGGCTGTGCCAGCTTTCTCTCTTCCTCCTCGCTACCTAGTCCTGTCTAGTGCTGCCAGTACTCTACATGTGCGCCTGCCCCCTTGGGCACAAAGGTAGAGAGTTTGCATATTGATTAAAACGTTTTTAAACACAAGTAAACCTCAACTGGGGGTAACAGTCGTCTAGTTCTAGTATTCCTGATCCTCTGATGAATACCAGCAGATATATCTTTAGCCGGTAAATCAGCCTGTCAGTGTCCCTTTAACTGCATAGTAAAGCATATGAAAAGCTTCTTCACGGTCACTTAACGTCTTTGTTTAGCGGTAACGTGACGCACTGCATGCATTGGCCTTTATTCTAACAGTAGAGAAGTAATTAATTATAACTTTATCTGAATTGGGACATTTAAACTTGCTTTTTTTTTATTCCAATTTTTTTTTATTTCAATTTAAATCTAGTAGGAGTCGGAGTCGGTCCATTTTTTGCCGACTCCGACTCCAGGTACCCAAAATTGCCTCCGACTCCGACTCCTCGACTCCGACTCCACAGCCCTGGTGTGCACTCCAGGCCCTGGCCAGTGCAGCGCGGTGTGGACTGCGGAGTTGGGAGGGCATGGAGAGGTAGATAACCTCTGTGGTCATATCGCAGTCATGCGATATGGGCGATATAGGCAAAATCTATATAGTTGCACAAATTCATATTGTGCATATTGCATATCGCCTACCCCTACTTGAGTTATTTGGTCAGTTTTGGCCCCATGACTGCCCAAATAAGTGAAATGTGCGTGATTCTAAGAGTCGACACGTGTCATCTGCATGTCATACTGACTCACAGTATTATTTCACTACCACAGCAGACTCCCTATGCGTGTTCTACACCCCTATAAAGGCTCCCTGAAGCCAGGAAATAGTGTTTTTTTTTTTTTTTTTATTCGCTCATCTCTAATAAGGATTGTGAGCTTCGGGGTACAACAGTAATGGCTGAGCCCTGTCTACCAGTCAAAGAGCAACTTTATTCAGTCATACAAATACCTAAGGTTTACTGTTAGAACACTGCTGGTCTCTAGTCCTATTGCTGCAGTACATAAGACATTTTCACTGCTTTGAAGGAGATGGATACCCTGAAAATGTCTTTTAAGCGATCACCAAAAATTGTATTGCAAAAAGGTGGCCTTTTCAAGTAGTTCTCATCCACGGCAGTCTGGGTGTGGAGCACTCCACTAATCGCTGAAATGATCTTCTATGGGCCAGTACGCTGCTCTACTCTACCCCTGAAGGGAGCCAAGCGAAGCCAGTCACACGCCAACCAGGGCACACTACCTCTCTCAGCACCTGGGCACCCACTGATTGAGACTTCAGACATGTTACTATGTTAGTTACTTTTTTAAATGACATTTAAACCTTAACCTCTTGCCGCCACGCTAACGCCGATGGGCGTCAGCGCGGCGGCTCTCTCAGGTCTCAGTCACGCCTATCGGCGTCATCTCGTGAGACCTGAGATTTCACATGAACGCGTGCGCGTCGTGCGCGCGCGTTCATGTGATCGGAGCCGGGACAACTGAAACTACAGCCTGCCAGCGCTGATCATGCGCTGGCAGGCTGTAGATGCGGAAAAACGCATTTAATCGCATATCAGACGCTGTTTTTTAAACAGCGCCTGATATGCCTAATGTCTCAGCTCGCCTGGTGGTCCCTTTGTTTGGGACCACCAGAGGAAAATAGGAAAAGTGCACCAATCACTACACACACCCCCCACCCCCATCTGATTAACCCCTGATCACCCATGTCACCCCCTGATCACCCCCTGTCACCCCCTGTCACTAATCACCCCCTACAGGCTCATTCAGACGTCCGTATGTGTTTTATGGATCCATGGATCTGCGGATCCATGGATCGGTGGATCCGCAAAATACGGACACCGGCAATGCGCTTCCGCATTTTGCAGATCCGCACAGAACTATATAGAAAATGCTTTTCTTGTCCGCACTGCGGACAAGAATAGGACATGTTCTATATTTTTGCGGAACGGAAGTGCAGACTCGGAAGCGCGGATCCGTAATTCCGGATCCGAGCGGGACAAAGTCTGTCCCCATAGAAATGAATGGGTCCGCAATTCCGCTCCGCAAACAGAATTTCGGACGTGTGAATGGGGCATAAGGGTCCCCTATCACCGCCAGTTAGCTAGCTACTTGTTAGGTAGCTAGCGCCCAGCCCACCGCACCGCAGTCACTGATTTTGGCAGAAATTTTTTCATCCACATTGACCGATGCGAATGAAGAAATCTGTGCCGTTCATTTTTTTTTTTTCAGCGCAGCGGCTGAACGGAAAAAAATCTCATTACCCGTATGCTCAATATACGGAGAATCGCAGAAACTCCTAATGCTGGCCATACGTGTAATGATTACGGAGACCCTCAAATGCCAGAGCAGTACAAACACCTCACATGTGACCCCATTTTAGAAAGAAGACACCCCAAGGTATTCCGTGAGGGGTATGGCGAGTTCATGTAAAATTTTATTTTTGTCACAAGTTAGTGGAATATGAGACTTTGTAAAAAAAAAAAATATATATATATATATCAATTTCCGCTAACTTGTGTCAAAATTTATTTTTTTATGTGAACTCGCCATGCCCCTCACGGATTACCTTGGGGTGTCTTCTTTCCACAATGGGGTCACATGTGGGTATTTATACTGCCCTGGCATTTTAGGGCCCCTAAAGCGTGAGAATCCAAATACGTAAAAATGGCCTGTGAAATCCTAAAGGTACTCATTGGATTTAGGGCCCTTTGCGCATCTTGGCTGCAAAAGTGTCACACATGTGGTATCGCCGAACTCAGGAGAAGTAAGGTGTCTTGGGGTGTATTTTACATATACTCATGCTGGTGAGAGAAATATCTCTGTAAACGACAACTTTTTAAATTTTTTATTCAAAGTTGGCATTTTACAGAGATATTTCTCTCACCCAGTATGGGTATATGTAAAAATACACCCCAAAACACATCGCCCTACTTCTCCTGAGTACGGCGATACCACATGAGTGACACTTTTTGCAGCCAAGATGCGCAAGGGGCCCAAATTCCAATGAGTACCTTTTAGGAGGGCATTTTTACGCATTTTTCTTCTCACGCTTTAGGGCCCCTAAATGCCAGGGCAGTATAAATACCCCACATGTGACCCCATTTTGGAAAGAAGACACCCCAAGGTATTCGCTGAGGGGCATAGTGAGTCCATGAAAAATTAAACTTTTGTCAAAAGTTAGCGGAAAGGGAGACTTTGTGAGAAAAACAATAAAAATCAATTTCCACTAACTTGTGCCCAAAATTTTTTCTATGAACTCGCCATGCCCCTCATGAAATACCTTGGGGTGTCTTCTTCCAAAATGGGGTCACATGTGGGGTATTTATACTGCCCTGGCATTTTAGGGGCCCTAAAGCATGAGAAGAAAAATGCGTAAAAATGCCCTCCTAAAAGGTACTCATGGAATTTGGGCCCTTTGCGATCTTGGCTGCAAAGTGTCACTCATGTGGTATCGCCGTACTCAGGAGAAGTAGGGCAATGTGTTTTGGGGTGTATTTTTACATATACCCATGTTGGGTGAGAGAAATATCTCTGTAAACTGACAACTTTGTATAAAAAAATTTAAAAAGTTGTCGCTTACAGCGATATTTCTCACACGCAGCATGGGTATATGTAAAAATACACCCCAAAACACATTGCCCTACTTCTCCTGAGTACGGCGATACCACATGAGTGACACTTTTTGCAGCCAAGATGCGCAAAGGGGCCCTAAAACCAATGAGTACCTTTAGGATTTCACAGGCCATTTTTACGCATTTGGATTCTCACGCTTTAGGTTCCCTAAAATGCCAGGTGAGTATAAATACCCCACATGTGACCCCATTTTGGAAAGAAGACACCCCAAGGTATTCGCTGAGGGGCATGGCGAGTTCACAGAATTTTTATTTTTGGCACAAGTTAGCGGAAATTGATATATATTTTTTTTAATTTTGTTTTTTACAAAGTCTCATATTCCACTAACTTGTGACAAAAATAAAATTTTACATGAACTCACCATACCCATCACGGAATACCTTGGGGTGTCTTCTTTCTAAAATGGGGTCACTTGTGGGGTATTTATACTGCCCTGGCATTTTAGGGGCCCCTAAAGCGTGAGAAGAAGTCTGGAATCCAAATGCGTAAAAATGCCCTGTGAAATCCTAAAGGTACTCATTGGTTAGGCCTTTGCATCCAGGCTGCAAAAGTGTCACTCATGGTATCGCCGCACTCAGGAGAAGTGGGCATGTGTTTGGGGTGTATTTTATATATACTCTGCTGGTGTGAGAAATATCTCTGTAAACGACAATTTTTAAAAATTTTATACAAAGTTGTCAGTTTACAGAGATATTTCTCTCACCCAACATGGGTATATGTAAAAATACACCCCAAAACACATTGCCCTACTTCTCCTGAGTACGGCGATACCACATGAGTGCCACTTTTTGCAGCCTGGGTCCGCAAAGGGCCCTAAAACCAATGAGTATCTTTAGCTTTTACATGGCTGCTCACAATTTAGCCCCGCCCAAAATGCCAGAACAGTACAAACACCCCACAAATGACCCCATTTCGGAAAGTAGACACCCCAAGGTATTCACTGAGGGGCATAATGAGCCCGTATGAGATTTTTATTTTTTTTGCCAGAAGTTAGCAGAAATGGAAACTTTATTATTATTTTTTTTTCCTCAGAAAGTGTCATTTTCCGCTAACTTGTGAAAAAAAATGAAATGATACATGAACTCACCATGCCCCCCTGCGAATACTTTGGGGTGTCTTCTTTCTAAAATGGTGTCATTTGGGGGGTATTTATACTTTCCTGACATTCTAGCACCTGAAGAAACATGACAGGTGATCAGAAAGTCAGAGCTGCTTCAAAATGCCGAAATTCACTTTTTTGCACCATAGTTTGTAAACGCTATAACTTTTACCCAAACCAATAAATATACACTTATTGGACTTTTTTTTTATCAAAGACATGTAGAACAATACATTTAGAGAAAAATTTATATAGAAATGTAGTTTTTTAAAAAAAAAATTACAACAGAAAGTGAAAAATGTCATTTTTTTGCAAAAATGTCGTTAAATTTTTATTAATAGCAAAAAAAGTAAAAATGTCAGCAACAATGAAATACCACCAAATGAAAGCTCTATTAGTGAGAAGAAAAGGAGGTAAAATTCATTTGGGTGGTAAGTTGCATGACGGAGCAATAAACGGTGAAAGTAGTGTAGTGCGGATTTGTAAAAAAGGGCCTGGTCACTAGGGGGGTATAAACCTGTGGTCTTCAAGTGGTTAAAGGGGTCATTCCACTAATACAAGTGTATCCCTCCCAACAGATATGGCTGTTATATTACTTTCCTCAAATACCACCTTTTATCACAACTGCCTTGTTTTTTTAAAGGGGTTTTCTGAGATGTTAATACTGATGACATATGCCTGGATAGGTCATCAGTATCTGATCGGTTGGGATCCAACACCTGGGACCCACACCGATCAACTGTTTGAGATGGCAATGGAACTCGCAGTAGCGCAGCGGCCTTCTCACTGCTTTCAGTCACATGGCATAGGAGCAGCTCAGCCACATTGGTGTGAATGAGGCTAAGGTGCGAGACCAAGAACAGCCGCTATACAATGTATGGTACTGTGGTTGGTAAGCTGTGAGAAGCCATCTAAAACAGCTGATAGGCAGGGGGTCCCAGGTGTTGATATTCAGTTGCTGTGAGTTATGTCCTGCATTGGAGCCTTGTAATGTAGGAAGCATAACTGCGAAGAACAAGGGGCATAGTTAGTGTCACGTGTCCTGCTGATGTCAGGACAAATCTCACTGCCCTAAAGCATGATGGGACACATGACAAACCAGGAAGTAGGACTCAAGCATGGGGGACAAGAGAAAATGCAAATTAGGTAATTCTAGACAACAAAAAAAAATTATTTATGGGACAACCCCATTAATGGAATTCACACTAAAAAAATCCAATGTGTATTTTTCCAGTGGAACATACACCTGACCCTAGGTTTTCTGCTGTGTAATCTGCTCAAGGATTAGCTCCATTCAATAAGGTTAATCCATATGGAAACAGTTAGTGTATTATAAGCATGTTTTAACTCGGATTTCGGCATCATATGACCTGTCAGAAAATTTTGCAATAAATGATAAAAGTCTGATACTGGAGAATTCTAAAACAGACAAACTCTACACCAGCTCTGGCCTGCTATATTCACACCTGGCAGATTTGTTACAGAAATTTCTGCTAATGAAAATCAGTCCCATTCATCTAAATGGGAATGTTCTGGTGGCAAGCACATGGATTTCAGCAACCCCAATTTGCCCTTATAAGACAATATTCTGTCTCTCTTTAGACACGTGTTATTAATGAACTAATCCTTCACCACTTGAGCGCTACATTCCTTCTTAAAGGGTTTCTGTCACCAGAATTAACCCTATTAAACTGGCTGACATTAGTGATGTCCTAATGTCAGAGACATGCTTATTGATGGCCCCCTTACTGCACAATTTTTACTTTTATGATATGCAAATTACCCTCTACGAGCAGTGTGTGTGTGTGTGGGGCGTTGTTCCTGCTCCTAGAGGCTCCATTCCCCCACCTCATGTCACGCCCTGCCATACTTGATCGACAGGGCCAGGCAGCGTTCGTCTCCTGCCGGCTCTGTGTGCTGGGTAAATGGCCCTGCGCAAGCGTGAGATTTATCCAGCACACAGGGCCGGCAGGAGAAGACGGACGCTGACCTGTCTATCAAGAAAGGCAGAGCGTGACATAAGGTGGGAGAACGGAGCCTCTAGGACCAGGAGCAACCCCCTGTCTGCGGACATTAGCACATCGATAATGTCAGCCAGTTTAATAGGGTTAATTCTGGTGACAGAAACCCTTTAAAGATGACATACAGAAGTGCCGTAGATGTCATACCTACATAAAAAATGTCTAAGTTGTTTGATAAATATGGAGTATGAAACCTGATACTGAAACAACGAGCAGATTTAACGGTGACATAAGATAGTCCTGGAAACAAGGGGTAGTTCACTAGTTCACACAGAAATTTCTAAAACTGTCCCAATAGTATGCTGAAATCCATGTCCGTGCTACAAACGCAATCCCATTTAGATGAACGGAACTGATTTTCAGGCACAGATAAAATATTCTACATTTGAATTTACCCATATGCTCACTTTTCATTATTTACAACAAAGTTGATGTTTACTCTTGACAGGCCTGTACAAATCTTACCAGTGACAAGGAGCTAAAGACTACAGGAGCGCCTGTAATACTGAACTCAATGTGTAAAAACATCACAAAAGCAAATTTAAAGGGGTTGTGTCACTTCAGGTTACATGTCTGTGAAGGTTCTCATTTATCCAGGTCATGGTATATCTGTAAAGAATAAATCAAGGCAACTGGACTTACTGTAGATTTCTTGAAAACGTTTCACTCGCTCTTCCAACGAGCTTTCTCAATTCTGAGTGAATTGTACAAGAATTCTCTGGGAATAAATATGTCACTGAATCAACACCTGGTAATTAGGTCATTATACCCAGTATGGTGTCAAAGGTGTTGATTCCATAGTCCTAATTGGAGTCAGTAGGTGATAATGACCTCCCAGAAAAAGGTGTCAAGACAGCATTGTAAGTGCGACAATAGATGTCTACCCCCCCCCCCCCTTCCCCGGCTCTATGCAAGCTTGGCTTCTCCATTTTTACGTAGATGGGCTACTTCACACTCCGTTTGTACCAATCGGCCTCCTTATCGAAAACACGAACTTGACTGTCTTGAAAGGTGTGACCTGTTTCTTTTAGATGTAAGTACACGGCTGAATCTTGACCAGAGGTTTTGGCTCTTCTATGCTGTGCCATACGCTGATGTAGCTGTTGTTTTGTTTCGCCGATATACACTTCTGCGCCTTTCTCATTGCACTGGACTGTGTACACAATGTTGTCCATCATTATCACCTACTGACTCCAATTAGGACTATGGACTATCAACACCTTTGACCCCATGCTGGGAATAATGACCTAATTACCAGGTGTTGATTCAGTGACATATTTATTCCCAGAGAATTCTTGTACGATTCACTCAGAATTGAGAAAGCTCGTTGGAAGAATGACTGAAACGTTTTCAAGAAATCTACAGCAAGTCCAGTTGCCTTGATTTATTCTTTACAGATACTTCAGGTTACAGCATTTATTATATAGAGGATGTTACTACAAGGCACTTATTAATGTATTGTTATTGTCCATATTGTCTCCTTTGCTGGCTTGATTCCTTATTCCGTCACATAACACACTGCTTGTTTCCATGGTTACGACCTCCCAGAAATCCAGCAGCGGTGGCCGTAATAACTTCGGTTCATCTGAGCCAATACATTCTAATACTGTACGGAGCGTTTGGTCCGGATACTATTCTACACTACACTATTCTAACTAAGTGTTATGAGTTTAGATGTTTCATCCGAAGTTGATTCGCTCATCCCTACTGATGATCTATCCTCAGAATAAGCCATAAATATCTGATCAGCTGTTTGAATGTGCTGCAGTGCTCGGATAAGCGCTGCGGCCTCTCCATATTATACCAAGCATAGCTCAATATCATTCACTTGAAATGGGACTGTGCTGCATAAAGGCCAAGCGACTTCAGAGGCCAAGGAAGAGGCTGCAGCACGCACCTGAGAACCATGGCCCCCTCCAACAGCTTAATGTGGGGGTGCCAGGAGTCAGACACCCACCAATTAGATACTGATGACCTATCCTGGGGACATCTCTTCAATACGCAAGTTCCGGAAAGCTCTTTTAAAGGAATCTGTCACCACAATCTTGGGCTATTATCTGCAGTAATACACGAGTAGTGTGCAGAAAAGGAGGCCAGATCATTATTGTTTATTTTCTTACTGTTCCTTGTTCCCCTATCACAGCGTTCAAAGCTGTGCTGTAATACAATGTCAGGACTGCTGTGCATGAGCGAAGGAGTCTTCTCTATGATTATAGCATGGTACAACAGCCTGGACTGTGTATTTCACTGCAGTTTTGAGTGCTGACATCGTCGGGGGGCAGGGGGGGGCAGTAGGAAAATTAAAATTGGTGATCTGGATTCCTTATGTGTAGTACTACTCATGTATTACTACAGACATTAGTCCAGAATCATGGTGACAGATTCTCTTTAATCTTGGGACCAGTTAATATTGAAAGACATGAAATTCTAAACAACGTTTGGCATACATTCACACTAAAATTCTGCCCATGTCCATTCTGGTGAATTTCTCTTACTATACTTCCACCAATATCATCTCAGTTTGAAAACCTTACCATGGCCAGACGCACACTGCACAATGAATTCACAAGCACTGAAACCACAATACGTAGACGCAGATGTCCTGTATATAAAGGGGGATATAACTTTGCTTCATGCACGATTAAACACAGTGAAGGAAGCTATAGTTTACAAAGCTTACAATATAGACCTTTTTAAAAGCTTGCGGCTAAAAACTTGCTGTGGTTTGACATACTTTTTTATTTCATCCTAATCTACTGGCTTAAGCGTGGTGAAAGCAAATATTGTAATGGATTAGAAGTACAAACTATTATGTTTGGGGAATGGGAAAGAACTGATGGCAGTACCATCAGCCGACTGTGTACTATTTCGACCAGCGCTGGCAGGAAATGCTTTAGGCTGCCCGTACCCATTCAGGTTTTGTTCAGGTTTTCTGATTAAGTTTGGTGGCTAAATCCAGGTATGGATCAAAAAGCACATATTCTCCTTCTCCTTTATTGAATTTACTACTGATTTAAGCTGCATTAGAAAACCTGAACTCTCACAGGTTATTGACCTACCGTACATGGGGGGTAAAGGTCTGCTGCACAGCCCATACCCAATAAGTCAGACATTCAGGATGCCTTATCTTACGAAGAGCCAATATGCAGCCTTTTGCACAGTGTCTATAGAGTACAGAGGGTCCCTATGGTTTTGCATTATAAATATGTAGTTGGTGTGGTGCCATATGGTGCATCTGCACAGCAGTCTATTCTGCTCTAGCAGCAACATTCTTAAAGGGGTTCTCCGGGAATTAAGAAGATAAAAATACTTAAATATTACTTTATTATAAATATATTCTCAAATACCTTTCATTATTTATAATGGCTCGTTTTGTCTGGGGAGCAATCATTAAATGGCCGCTGTCCCATTAGTTCACACAAAACCTGTCCTGATTGCACATGGAGGACAAGTTACTTTTAACACTGAGGTAAAGAGCTGCCTCATCCTCCTCTCTGCTCTATACCAGAAGAGAAAGATACCAGAAGAGAGAAAGGGGTTAAATATTGTAGTAAGGTAAGTGATGATAGCTGGGTAGAGGGACTGAAAAAGGTGTGAGAGAATAGGATCTCTGCTGTGGGCCGTGGGTCGAGAAGAAGAGAGAAGCCTGGAGGCTTCTTCATCTGCCATGTCATCATCGCAGAGGTCAGTGACGGGTTCTTGAACTTTAGGGCTTCATCTAGGGTCGTTTTGAAAGTATGGTTGTAATGATTGGCAGCCAGGTATGGACAGGAGAGGGAAGAGATTGCGGTAAGAGCTAACTGTAGGGTTTCAATGAGTTGCTAGCAGGTAATGCTGTGTAGGTTTCTAAGTGTGAAAAGTAGGATTGTATAGATGCTGGGATGAACAGCACTCCTTGATCTGTGAGTGGTGGGTGCTCGTCTCCAGGGGGTGGTAAATATCCCCCTATATGTAGATAGTCCAATAATGTTGTGAAAAATAAAAAAATGAAGACAGCACGTCCAATCAGTGGGATTTATTCCAGATGCATTATTCCAGATCCAGAAGCATCTGGAATAAATCTCACTGATTGGACGTGCTGTCTTCATTTTTTTATTTTTTACAACATTATTGAAAAGTAGGATTGTCGGGAGAAGAATGAGAGGTCTTAATAAATTGTGGTCAGAAAGCTGGAAGGATGAGTTAATTAAGTTTGAGACTGAGCAGTGATGGAAGAAGACTACATCAAGTATTGCCATGTTCGTGCGTGGCAGAGGAAGTAAGTTGTGATAGGCCAAGGGAGGAGGCTATGGAAAGGAAATGATATTAACCTCTTTCCGACCGCCTCACGCAGGATTGCGTCCTGCGGGCGGTCGGTCTGTTCCTCCTTGACGCGCCCGCGCGTCATCTCGCGAGAGGCGAGATTTCCTGTGAACGCGATCACGTCGGGGACAAGGTAAACTACAGCCTGCCAGCGCTGATCGTGCGCTGGCAGGCTGTAGAAGTTAAAAAAATGGCATATCAGACGCTGTTTTGTTAACAGCGTCTGATATGCTTGCTGATCGTTCCTTTGGTGGTCCCTTTTGCTTGGGACCACCAAAGAAACTTTTATAAGTGCACCAAATCACCACACAGACCCCCCCCCCACCCCCGTCACTGATTAACCCCTGATTAACCCCCGATCACCCCATGTCACCCCCCTGTCACCCCCCTGACACTAATTACCCCCCTGTAAGGCTCATTTAGACGTCCGTATGTGTTTTGAGGATCCATGGATCCACGGATTCGCAAAACACGGACACCAGCAATGTGCTTTCCGCATTTTGCGGATCCGCACATTGCCAGAACTATATAGAAAATGCCTTTTCTTGTCCGCAATTGCGGACAAGAATAGGACATGCTCTATCTTTTGCGGAGCTGCGGCCGGATGTTTGGGGGCCGAAACCCGGAAGTTTGCGGCTGCAGCTCCGCAAATGCTGATGCGGCGAGCGCATAGTGTGCTCTCCGCATCACCGCCAGCCCCATTCACACTGAATGGGTCCGCATCAATTCCGCAGAATTGCGGAATAGATGCAGACATTTTTACGGACGTGTGAATGGGGCCTTACTACTTTTTTTGCACATTTTGAGCAGAGATTTTTCATCCACATTGATTGATGCGAATGAAAAATCTGTGCCGTTCATTTTTTCTTTTCAGCCCAGAGACTGAACGGAAAAAATCTCATTACCCGTATGCTCAATATACGGAGAATCGCAGAAACTCCTAATGCTGGCCATACGTGTAATGATTATGGAGACCCTCAAATGCCAGGGCAGTACAAAAACCTCACATGTGACCCCATTTTAGAAAGAAGACACCCCAAGGTATTCCGTGAGGGGTATGGTGAGTTCATGTAAAATATTATTTTTTGTCACAAGTTAGTGGAATATGAGACTGTAAAAAAAAAAAAAATAAATAAATCAATTTCCGCTAACTTGTGCCAAATTTTTTTTTTTCTGTGAACTCGCCATACCCCTCACGGGGTGTCTTCTTTCCATAATGGGGTCACTTGTGGGGTATTTATACTGCCCTGGCATTTTAGGGGTCCTAAAGTGTGAGAATCCACACGCAGCATGGGTATATGTAAAAATACACCCCAAAACACATTGCCCTACTTCTCCTGAGTACGGTGATACCACATGAGTGGCACTTTTTTGCAGCCAAGGTGCGCAAAGGGGCCCTAAAACCAATGAGTACCTTTAGGATTTCACAGGCCATTTTTACGCATTACGTCATTTTTGATTAATAGCAAAAAAAGTAAAAATGTCAGCAGCAATGAAATACCACCAAATGAAAGCTCTATTAGTGAGAAGAAAAGGAGGTAAAATTCATTTGGGTGGTAAGTTGTATGATGGAGCAATAAACGGTGAAAGTAGTGTAGTGCGGAATTGTAAAAAGTGGCCTGGTCATTAAGGGTGTTTAAGCTAGGGGGGCTTAAGTGGTTAAAATCACCCATAATAAGAGTTTTTCATTCAGAAGATAGGAAGTGAGGTAGCCAAGTGGCAAAATGATCCAGGAATTGGTGAGGGGAGCCTGGGGGATAGACAACTGCAACTCTTTGCTGATTAGTCTTCCGTAATGGACATTTATCGCCCATACAGATAATGGAACCCCTGCACGACCAGTCAGGAGGAGTCTGCATGCTGAGCTTGCTCCATGCCACTCCATTCAAAGTCTTACCCTGGGTTCAGACCTGAGCGTTCTAAAAACACGCGTTTTACGCGCGTTTTTGTCGCGCGTATTTCAGCGCGTTTTTGCAAATAGGAAACGCGCGTTCGTACGCGCGTTCTTGTGAGTGACTACTGTGGTGTCAATCACAAAACGCGCGACAAACGCCCCCAAAAAAGCTCAAGTACTTGTTTATGCGTCGGGCGTTTTACAGCGCGTTCAAACGCGCTGTAAAACGCTCAAGTGAGAATCAGGGCCATAGGGAAGCATTGGTTTTCATGTGTTGAGCGTTTTACAGCGCGCTTGAACGCGCTGTAAAACGCTCAGGTGTGAACCCAGGGTTAGACTCTTGTAGATAGCTTAATCTCTCAGTTCTAGTGACCAGCAAGACCATGTTCACATCTTTGGTGAACATTTCCAGCAGCCTGTTCTGCCAGAAAGCTACCTGCCGGAGTTCACTGGATCTGGCATTGCTGGATTCTATAAATCTACAGATCACCACCGGATCCCTATCGACTACAATGGGATCCAGCAGTCCTGCCACTTTTCAGCTTGCATGCAGTGTTTTTTTGACATCCAGCATTTATACTGGTACAACCCCCTGGATGAGGCACAGCGCCAAAGGGTCCCACCATGTTAAACAAAAACAAAGCAAGTCAGAATATCATACAAAGTGCATGCTGGATGTGTGCCATTCTGTGGTCGATCTGCCCACAATATATCATATCAGACTATATCTACCTTCTCTATTTGTGCTGCAATAAGCAGTTTAACAAAAGGATACTGTATATGTATGAAATTCCATACCTGACTTTGAACCAAGGGTTTTCACCCAAGCTCACGTTTTCCACCATTGGCTGTTCTATGAAGTAGACGGCTGACCAACACAGCAATACAGACAATGACACAACTTGTGCCATGTAACAAATAGGCCACTGCCACTCGCTAGTCACTAATCAGCACAGAGATAAAGGTGACAAATGGAAGTTGTGTTTGATGAGTGATGCTATGGAATGCATAATCTGCATAATCTGACATACACTGGTCTTCTCATATACAAACATGCCGAATACCCACCCTATCAACACTTTTCTAGAGAAAATGCCATTGTAAGAAAACACTGACAGATCAGGCTCTGATTGTTTTGCTAGATATCTAATAAATATTTCAGAGCAACTCATTTATGGGGCAGGATACAAGAGAATCTGTCAGCATGATCAACCCTCTTAAACCAGGTATAAATACTGCTTGTTAGGCCCCTTTCACACGAGCGAGAATTCCGTGCGGGTGCAATGCATGATGCGAACGCATAGCGCCCGCTCTGAATCCGGACCCATTCATTTAAATGGGTCTGTGTACATGAGCGGTTGTTTTCACGTCTCACTTTTGCGTTGTGTGAAAATCGCAGCATGTGCTATATTCTGCGATTTTCACGCAACGCTGGCCCTATAGAACGAATGGTTGCTAAGAGATGTTGTTTGTATAGATTCAGTTTTTTATCACGCGCGTGCAAAACGCAGTAAATTGCATTGCACCCGCGCAATAAAAACTGAACTGAACGTGATGGCAAACAAAACTGAATGACTTTGTTGGCGAAATCGCGCAGTTTTCACTGAACGCATCCACGCATAATCCGGACACGCTTGTCTGCAAGGGGCCTTAGGGTTCATCATACTGAGTAAAGAGCCCCCAATCTGTTGCGCAGTTTTTTTGTTTTGTTTTTAACTTGTACTTTTATCCTTATGCAAATTAAATGTTTGGAGCCCTGGGGGCAGCCCTAGCCCCTCAGGGCACCACTTCACCACAGACTTTCACCCTTAAACACTCCCTTCCTCCCAATGAATGACATCCTCGCTGTCCTCCTGCCTGGCCAAGACATCTCATGCATGTGCCTTCAAGAGTTCAGTCGGTGCATGAGCTGTACAGCTCATTCGGCTGTCCCGACTAATGAGATCCGAACTGTGCACGCGCCAATTGAAGTCTCAACTACGCAAGATATTGTCAATTAATATGATGAGGATATCAGTGCGGAATCAAAGCTGAAATCTGTGACAACCATTACATGGGTGAATGAACCCTAAAGATGTCTTAAAATATGCATATCTTAAAAGAGTACCCATTCCCAAAAAATGGAGAAGCACAAAGTCATTTATTCTATATCAAAATTCAGAACTAGAGCCAAACATCACAAAACTCTTGTGAGCCGCCATCTAAGCAGCGTAATAACAAACATCTTGCCGAAATCTGAAACTGGGGCCTTGTGCAAGTTCCCAAATCTGAGCAGTTAACAAAACAGAACTCTGAAGACCAGCCTGACAAGAAGCCCAGTAAATAAATAATGAAATGAACTTTTGTTCAGAAAATGCCTAATGTTTCAGGGAAAGATACACTTGAAATTCACGACCATTTGCTGTACACATCTGGCATTTCAGCTTTATAATCAGTGACTGGGAAGCCAAAGACATTAACTCATGAGTTCATACTGTACCGGAGACCTGCCAGAGGGGCCTTCCAAACCGAAGGGGCTAAGCTGCAACCGTAAGCCTGACTGCTCTGACAGGAAAGCCACAAAGCTGCAGGCAGGACGTTCACAGGACATGTGTAAAGCTACGGTCTATTCACTATCCTCTGTCCAGGGATACCAGCCAAACAGATAGCAGATCACCGACCTGTTCCGATATCTTCTTCCTAGAAGACCATGCACTGTTTTATGTGGACCTCTTATGCCGAGGAGCAAGTTAATGACTGCTAAGGTTAAGACATCCGTTGTGTCCAGCCCTTTTTTTTGTTTTTGGATAGCCAGACACGACTGCTTTATATCTACTGCACTATAGTGCACGGGTCTGGCATCTATAGACCTAGTTGGCAGCGTTCTCCTGTCAAGCGCTATTTTATATCCAGCATCCCAACTGAAGCCCAATACAGACAATCCAGTATGGGATCACTTCTAGCTTCAGTTTCCCCTCAGCCTTCTCTGTACCAAACGGGAGGTACTGAGCAATACATGAAGAGGGTCTCACAATGGCGCAGTAGCGAATGGCCCTGAATTTTGACATAGTCAAGGCCGCATTCATGTGAGACAGCTGGGCCACATGGTCTCCTTAGGCTCCATTCACACGTCTGTAAGTGTTTTGCGGATCCGCAAAACACGGACACCGGCCATGTGCACATGGTCTGCACTATAATAGAACATGCCTATTCTAGTCAGCTATTGCAGACAAGAATAGGACATTTTTTGCGGATGCGGAAGCGTGGATCCGGAAATGCGGATGCGGACAGCACATAGTGTGCTGTCCGCATCCATTCTGGCCCCATTGAAAATTAATGGGTCCGCACCGGTTCGCAAAATTGCGGAAAGGATGCGGACCCATTTTGCAGACGTGTGAATGGAGCCTTACTGTTTAAGGCTTTAAACCATCATATCTCAAAATTTTTAAACAATGCTGCCCAAATGACTGCAGACATTAAAGGGGTTAAATATGAACAATAGTCAGTTTCTCCAGTCCAACCAGCAGAGGCACTATGGGTCAATTAAAAGGTCAAGTCGTAAGGAGTCACTTCTGGATGCTAAAACAATGACCCATTCACTGCCACCCAGGGGCTGGTCCAGTAGCTGGAAGAAGACCCCTCCTTGCATCTCCTATGTGAATCCGAAAGTGGATATTTTCTCTCAGGCCAGTCTGACGTGACCATATCAGCAAAACCACAGAATACGGATCCGCATATAGAGTTTTCTTAGGCTTAGATGCACACGTCCGTTAAACCCGGACGTGACCAGTCCGTGGTAACCAGGACTGGATTTCTTCTTTACAGCTGGAGCGCACGGCGTCATTGGTTGCTATGACGCTGTGCGCTCCCTGCCGCCGCTGCAGGACAATAATACAATGGTATGATCTACGGACGTGTGCATCTAGCCTTACAGATCACATTCCATCTGTATGCCATCAGGATATGCCCACACAGGCCTGGAAGCTGCAGATTTGCATGCGGGAAATGGGTGCGATTTTAAGAATTCTCAATACCAGCAAAATCTGCAACAAATTTACATGTAAATCAGCTGGATTTTGCGACAGATCTGTTGTGGATTTTTCCCAGCAATTACATCCTGTGTAGACGTAACCTCAAGCTCCCTTCTAGGGAGTGAACGGAAACAATCCCTTTGAACTATCAATGCAATACTGATGATACATTGACGCATTGGGGGAGATTTATCAAAACTGGTGTAAAGGAAAACTGGTTTAGTTGTTTAGTTTTCAAGGAGCTCTGAAAAATGAAAGGTGGAATCTGATTGGTTGCTATGGGCAACTAACCAGTTTTCTTTACGCCAATATGTCTAATGTTCGGATGCGTTGTGAACATTCATCATAGACTAAATATATGTAGAAGTCTAGCTTAAAGGGGTATTCCCATCAAAGACAATGGGGGCCACCTCTGGGACCCGCACCTACAATGAAAACAGAGCGGGGAGAGTTGTGGCTGGAGGACCCCGGGTTTCCCAGGGTCCAGCCACCACCAAGCGCTGTTCCCCACTGCTCCCATACAAGTGAATGGGAGCGCACCGCGCATTAGTGGCCCCTGCTCCCATTCATTTCTATGGGGCTGACGGAAATAGCCGAGCCAGCGCTCGGCTATTTTCAGGGGCCCCATAAAAATGAATGGAGGGCGGCTGCGCATGCGCAATGTGCCCTCCACTACTTTCTCCGGTCCATTCTCCTTGTAAGTGTGGGTCCCAGAGGTGGGACCCACACCCATCAGGCAATAGGGGCATAGCCTAGCGATATGCCCTCATTGTCTGTAATGGCAAAACCCCTTTAACAATGACTAGGTATTAAGCACTGAAAAATACGGACATGGGGGGAATTCATCATTTGCAACATTTTTGTTGTCAGTTTTTAGTTTGTGTTTGGTTTGTGTTCTTATGCCATAGTTATAAAATTGGCGCACAGTAAAAAGAAATTTGGCCCTATTGCGATGTGGTTGATATATAAGGAAATGCAACTTTTTTTGCGACATTTGTAAAACTCACAAACGAAAATTAGGCAGAAAAATGACTTATGGTACCAAGCGAAATTCATCTAAAACAACTCCTCTTTTGAAGTGTGGCTCAAGAGGATAAGAGTCACGGTATTTGGAGTGATAACTTTTGTGAGACAAAAGCTAGGGCACATTTACGCCACAAAAGAGGTGCGCAGCAATTGATAATTTACATCTGAACTTATTCTCCAAGCAAATCACCTCCGCATGGCTAGCTATATGGTGCTGTGGAAACTATGGATGAATGTAGGGAAAAGCATGCAATGCCTATGGGACATGGACATACTGCAGTAAACCACAACCTCTACATGGTGCCATGCAAACGTCATGCTGGGACAGCCTGCTGAAACAGAGTCATTGAAAGGACAAGCTAACTGTACAGACGTAAATCAGCAGTACGGGAATATTTTAGGAGAAAGAACCATTTTTAGCATTAGGTGCGATATCATCAGCACAGCCGCCGCTTATCACAACAGCTTCCACACAAAGGTACTGCACATACACATCAAACATGAAAGTCAGGACCAACTGCATTCCACAGGAAAATAAAGAAATACTGTAGTTACTGAAGTTGTAAGCACCTGTCAGTCAAAGCTGAACATCGAAAGTGTACACAGTGAAGCTGGGAGCTTAGAGGGGTGTCTACAGCTAAGCCATTTATAGCATACCCACACGATCGATGCATGCCCCACCACTAGGAACCACTCTCATGTGAAGAACAAGGGTCCTCTGACCCGTCTGGTCAGGTAGTCAGCTCAAACTTCTCTCTCTAAGAAATTTATGGAGAGAAGGGCAAATATGCACTGCCACTTTTCCATTCTTTCTCCACCTGGATGTAGCATCTGACATAAAGTCGGAAGCCCTAAGGACAGAGACACACGAGCGACTTCAATGCGATAAACTTGCAGCGTGTGTCAGTGTGAGGTCCCGTTCTGCCTTCTGCTCCTCTGACAGGATTGCACAGCATTAGGGCTCATGCACACGAGTATAAGACATCTCCCGTCCTGAACTCCAAGCACTGCCGGGGTCGCATAGCATTATATCGATTTATGATGCTATGTAACCCTTAGAGGTCAGGAATGTACTGGATAACACTGACATAATGCTGTCAGTGTCATACAATACATTCCAGAACTGTGAGGGTTACATAGCATCATAAATCAATATAATGCTATGTGACCCTGGCAGTGCTTGGAGTTCAGGACGGGAGATGTCTTATACTCACGCTCCGAGTCCGGAGTGTACAGCTCGCTCGTCTGAAAGCGGCCTAAGTGTTACCATACCCATGACAGAGGGATGTGTCACTGCAAACTCTGACAATCTGCAATCAGTCAGGTACTGTGGTGATAAGCCCTCATGAAAGGCCAAAAGGTCACACCCAGTTGTCATTTTAGGGCTTATGCACACGACCGTTGCTTTTGTCCGCATCCGATGTGGGTCAGATGAGGACCCCTTCACTTCAGTGAGGCAGCAAAAGATACGGACAGCACACCTTGTGCTGTCCGCATCCATGTGTCCATTCTGTGGCACCCGGTTTATGGACAAGGATAGGACAGTTCTAATATGGGCTGGATGTTCTGTTCCGCAAGATGCAGAATGCACACGACCGGTATCCATGTTTTATGGATCCACAATTTGTGGACTGCAAAAACGGCTACGGCCGTGTGCATCGGCCCTTATCCATACATTTCCAGGAGGAGTAACAGAGTAATGACTTAACGCGGAGTTCATAGTAAAGGTGTAGAGGGGGGATTTACAAAGTGATCTAGCCACACTTCTCTATACTTGGTTGCTATTGGAAATTCTGTTTCATTCCATATTACATGGTGGTGACGAGGAGCTAACAATTACACCCCAGCAATACAGCTACTTTGTGTCTGCAGAGAAGAACACTTATTCCCTTACATATTTTACTTATATATTTTAGGGTTAATTGAATCTGAAATTCAAAGTAAGTGCACAAAGTAAGGGGAAGTTCACTTCCGTTCTTCTTAGCCGTCAGAAAAATAAAGAAAAAAAATGGATTCTGTAAAAAAAAAAAAAAGGATCCTGTGCATCAGTTATGAACATTTGGCATCCGTTTGAGCCATTTCCATCAGAGATCCCTTATTTCCGTTTTTCCTTTATTTTTCTGTTCTTTTGACAGATCAGAATAACATACAAATAAAGGTGATGTGAACTCCCCCTAAGGAAGAACAGGTCATCATATAAATGTTTGAGAGAATTACCCAAGGGAAGGGAGGTCAACAGGCTCTCTTTAGCTGAAGTATCTTGTTCAGGCCCTGTAGGCCCTGGAGAAAAAGGTTCTTTCGCTTGGGACATCTGCCAGGTCTCTCCGCAGGAAACACAAATGTAACCAAAGACAAGTCTGTAGGAAGCACTGCATGAGAAAACAAAAAAAATAAAACACATGACTGAATGCTGGCTGACTCAATACACTGACAAATCAAATAAACCTTCTACAGCCAAATGTAGTGTGCCAAGCTGGACTGTCATGTTTCAGGCCATCTATTACTATCTGTAAGGGTCCATTCACACGTCCGTGGTGTATTGCAGATCCGCAATACACCGGGCCGCGCATGGCCGGCACTAAATAGAGAAGTCATAATCTTGTCCGCAGCTGCGAACAAGAATAGGACATACTCTATTTTCTTGCGTAGCTGCGGACCGGAAGTTTGGGGCCGCGCTCCGGAAAAGCGGATGCTGAGAGCACATAGTGTGCTCTCCGCATCCATTCCGTCCCCATGGAGAATGAATGGGTCCACACCCGTTCCACAGAATTGCAGAACGGGTGCGGACCACATTCACGGACATGTGAATGGACCCTAAGGCCAGGTTCCCACAAGACGCTTTTACTAGGGATTTTCAGTTTGGTTAAAACAATAAAAGTTTGGTTTAATCGTCTGTTTTAGAGGAAATGTATTTTTATTACTAATTAAAACCAGATAATGAAACAC
Organism: Bufotes viridis; assembly: GCA_033119425.1. Lineage (NCBI taxonomy): Eukaryota > Metazoa > Chordata > Amphibia > Anura > Bufonidae > Bufotes > Bufotes viridis. The sequence goes on from CM065590.1 coordinate 229,259,083, forward strand.
ATTCTTCATTTCTGCATTTCGTGATAGCTGATTCTTTTCATTCATGTTATGTAAAAAGGTTTTCCCATGAAAAGTATTACTATGCAATAAATAGGGCATTTTGAATGAAGTATGATTACAATTCACATGCAATGCAATTCAAATATTTGTCATTTTTTTTATGTACATTACATTTTCCTCTCTGGTGGAGCCCCCTGCTGTTTATCCTTCTGGTCCCCCTTCTCCTGCATTCAGGGGTGGACTGACATGCTCAGTAGCTTCCCCTCCCGCCCCTCAGTGCTGGCGTAGAGATCTCATAGTGAGGCAGCCCAGACTACTTTCATTTATTCACCCTGCTTCTAAATACATAGAAACAGAGCTATATCACTCCAGCCAATGAAGAAGAAAACTGTGGGAGCTTTACACACCATATGGATCCTGGGAGCTATACGTCAGGGACTATTTTCTATGTAGGGGGGAAGGGGTTAACAAGAGTCGGCTGCAATTCATCCAGCCAGATGCAGGTACTTGATGAGCTGCTGTTCACCCACAGAAAGGGAAGAAAGTCCTCCAGATGAGCAAAAATAAATGTACATTTGTGGCATTTACAGATACAAATTAGAAGCCACATGGGCCATACTAAGGGTACTTTCACACTAACGTTTTGGATTCCGTTTGTGAGATCCGTTTCAGGGATCTCACAAACGGTCTAAAACGGATCAGTTAAGCCCCAATGCATTCTGAATGGATAGGGATCCGTTCAGAATGCATCAGAATGCATCTATTCCGTTTTGGAGGCGGACACCAAAATGCAGCTTGCAACATTTTGGTGTCCATCTGAAGAGGCGGAGCCTAACGGATCCGTTTTTTTTTTACAATGTAAGTCAATGGGGACGGATCCGTTTTCAATGACACAATATGGTGCATTTGAAAACGGATCCGTTCCCCATTGACTTTCAATGCAATTCAAAACGGATCCGTTTTGGACTTTGTCATTTTTCTTTAAACCTAATGCAAACGGATCCGTTCTGAACGGATACAAACGTCTGCATTATAGGTGCGGATCCGTCTGTGCAAATAAACAGACGGATCCGCACCAACGCAAGTGTGAAAGTACCCTAACATGTATACTGGAGGCGCTCATTGAGCATGCTGTGACCTGGTAGGGGGAGAATATAATCAGTGTATAAAATAACATACAGATCACTATTTTACATAACAATGATTTAACCAATGTTATTTTCTGAAAACACATTCCCATTGATTGTGAGGATTTACAGTACGTGTTCCTTTAGATACCTGATGAAGAGACCTAGGAGGAGATTTTTATATCCCTATGTCAGTTTTATGGTAAAAAAAAAAAACACTAGGGGAGATTTATCAAACTGATGTAAAGTATAACTGGCTTAGTTGCCCCTTACAACCAATCAGATTCCACCTTTCATTTTTCACAGCTCCTTTGGAAAATGAAAGGTGGAATCTGATTGGTTACTATGGGCAACTAAGCCAGTTCTACTTTACACCAGTTTGATAAATCTCCCCCACTTTGTATCTGACTTTTTAAACACTATTGTAACAACATTTTGTCGCATGTAGCATCTCTGCACTGCCCTTGCCACTTTTCCTGAAAGGTGGAAGGGGGGAGGGGTGGAAGGGGGGGGGGGCGTCACACGGTCAGGTTTCTGTATGCAGTATTGGAATCCGAAATCAGGAGTGGAACATAAAATGAGAGAAAGTATAAAGGACAGATACAGCTTTCCCTCTACTTTGAATTCACTCCTGGTTTTGGATTGTGCTGCCTCATGTTCAGGCTTTTTGATGCAATATTTAAAGCCCAATTCAGTTGTGGATCATAACTGGACAGTAAGTATTAAGCTAAGGCTACACGGCGACACTGTCGCGGCCAGGATCACTGAGGAGCCGTGATCCGAGAGAAATGAATGGGTTCGTCGCAACTGCAACTGTCGCAGGTTTTGGCTTTAAAGATGGCATCTAAAAACTTGAAGGTGTGTCAGCGTCCTAAGGCTACCTGCACACGAGTGCGGAAAAACACACATAGGATCCGATTATGTACGTTTCTGCAGCATATCCACACCAAAATCCACAAGGAGCGACAGCAGTTTTTGGTGCAGATTTGATGCAGTTTTGCCGCAGATCTCACCCTTCCATTGAAAAGGGTGAAATCCGCAGCTAAAACCACAAATAATTGACATGCTATTAAATTTGAAAACGGCAACGAAGGTCAATTTCTGCAGGGAAAAAATCTGCAAAGTGTACATGAGGTTAATGTAATCTCATACACTTTGCTGGTACTGTACTGCTCTGCAGTTTTTCTGCACAGGAATCCGCGTGGAAAAAACAGACATATTTTACGTGTGCAGGTGGCCTAAGGGGACAGCAATGGGCGGCAGATTTCCTCTGTCACATGCCAAGTTGGAGGAGATTTCACCTTAAGCTTTGGGAACTCACTGCATAAACTGACAGGCTGTGGATTTAAAATCCACCTCGCAGGTCTAATTCCCCCGCTGAACTGTTTTTCTGGCGCACGTGGATGAGAATTTGTAAAATCTAGTCCACTTTAATGGTTCTGTAGTATGACAGTAATTCTGTAGTGGAAAATCCATAGAACATATATGACATGTATGAATATACCCTAAGACAATTCATTTAAATGAACAACGCTTTTAGTTACATTAATCACAGAAATGACCATAGGGGAGACCTTTTTTTCAACACCAGTCTTGATATGCCCTGCACCTCTGAAGGATGCGCTAAAAGGCTATGTATACCTTTGGGGGCAGTTTTTTTTTAAATTATTATCATTATTATTGCATTGTACTCATTTTCAGCTAATTTTTTTTTTTTTTAATTGGTCTTATTAAAAATGTTGAGCCTCTATCTCTGTACAGCCTTGAGATTCTCTAGCAACATGTTCTGTATTTTTACTATGTTCCATTAGGTAGCTCAGCTGATGGCTCCTTATCTCTGACATTATAAACTCTCATTATAGCTCAATTCTTATTCTACTGATAAGGCCTCTTTCACATCTGCGTTGTGAAGATCCAGTGTGCACTTCCGTCGCCGGAAATGCTCGCCGGATCCGTTACAACACAAGACAACTGAAAGCATTTGAAGACTGATCAGTCTTCAATATACTTTCAGGTTACCATGGCAGCCAGAATGCTCCTAAAGTCCCGGCTGCCATGGAAAAGAAGCAGGGAGCCGGGGAAAAAGCTACTACCTTCCGTGTGGCGGCCGGTGCGCTCCTCATTGAGGTCCATGTGTCGCATGATCACATAGCTATGCAATGTGAGCAATGCGCCGTACGATCCATACAGCGCATTGCTCACATAGCATAGCTATGTGAACCATGCAACGCAGGGACCCAGTGACGTCATCGAGGAGCGCACCGGCCGCCGCACGGAAGGTAAGTAGCTTCTCCTCCAGCTCCCCGCTGCTTTTCCATGGCAGCCAGGACTTTAGTAGCGTCCTGGCTGCCATGGTTACCATTCTTAAAAGTTAAATGTCGGATACGGCTATGCGCCGAAACGACGTTCAGCCTAAAGTCAGATCCGGATTAATGCTTTTCAATGGGCATTAATTCCGGATCCGTCCTTGCAGCATGTCTTAAGGATTTTTGGCTGCGGATTTTGCTACGGCCAAAAAACGTGTCAGTACTGAACTGAAGACATCCTGATGCATCCTGAACGGATTTCTCTCCATTCAGAATGCATTGGGATAATCCTGATCAGTAGCTTTCCGTCCTAGAGCCCCCGGGATGGAACTCTAGGATGGAAAGCAAAAAACGCTGATGTGAAAGGGGCCTAAGAATATGGCTTAGGCTACTTTCACACTAGTGTTTTTACTGGATCCGGCAAGGTTCAGCAAAAACACTTCCGCTACTGATAATACAACCATCTGCATCTGTTATGAACTGATCCGGTTGTATTATGTCTTCTATAGCCAAGACGGATCCGTCATGAATTCATTTGCGGCTTGCTCTCCGGTATGTGAACGCAACTAAACGGAACGGAATGCATTTTGGAGCATTCCGTTCTGTGCAGTAACGTTTTGTCCCCATTAACAATGAATGGGGATAAAACAGAAGCGTTTTTTTCTGGTATTGAGACCCTATGACAGATCTCAATACTGGAAAATATTAACTCTAGTGTGAAAGTAGCCTTAAGTGTTTATGATCGTTTGGTAATTTACAGATAAGTGTTATTAGATGACTGGCACAAAGTGAAAGTGAAAGTAGTATTCACACAGTTAACCCTTTATGACGAAACGGCTGAATATTTTTAATAAAGACCAATGGAAAAAATGATTTTTAGCCCAAAATGAGTAAAATGCAATCATTAAAAAAAAATAACAAAAATGAATTGCCCCTGAAATTGTACATAGAATTCAATTTATGACAAGGTGCACCCGTTGCCATAAATTAAGTGCATCCTCCGGCAGTCCCTGCACCTAGAACGAGGTCTATGCCAGCTTTTAGCTGGTGTAGTTTTCAGTCATATTTTACATCAAGGAACTGGTGTAAATGAGGATAAATCTACCAGGGCCAATGGCCTCCCCACATGTACTATGCCCCCACCATGCCAGAGCAATGAAAAAAAGCCATTTGCGCCAAAAGATTAGCGCAAATGACATTTTAAAAAGTCGCAAACCTGGGGTTTACAACTTTTTAACGCCGGTTTTCTCGTATATGAGGATGACAAATCTCCCCCCATGTATCTTAACTGTTCTAATAAACAAGCCTCTTTAACCTCATGGAAAAGGTGAAAGTATGAGCATGGGCTCAGACGCCAGTCAATGCCTGTACTGTGTGCAGCAAGTCTACGCTCCGACCCTGTACTGCATTAACATTTATGCTAATGAATGCCACAAATGTGAATTTACTCGGGGGGCTAAACGGGAAAGGAGAACCAATTTTGAGGAACTTTGCTAACAAAAGCATATAGATAACTGCAACATCAGCCGTTCTGGAAGCTGGTGTGACTCCTCCGCCCAAGTGCATAGGCAAAATGTACAGGAAGGAGGCAACTTGACAACTGTATATTTCTATTTGATCCATGGATTATAGTTGTTAACAAGTTGGTGGATCAGTAAAGAGCTGTTATTTGCTTTTTTCTTCAAATTGCTGTATTATTCCATAAGTACAGTTCAGCTCCGCTTTTATGCCTCCAATTTCTTTATGATGGATTCAGGATTGAGGTATACACCACTGCATTCTCCCCTGAAGGCACTGTTATATCTGCACCAATATATGCCTGAAACTCATGATACTGTATGTCATCGCAGCTCGACAGCCTAACATTCAGTCCACATGTGAACCTCGCAGTCATTGGATCTGTAATAAGGAAGTGTAAATGACGCTCATGTGAAACCGACCAATGTTACGCCTATACAGTGGTCTATGGATGCGCAGCAAACATATATCTCAGTCATAAAGTATACTCAAAGGGTTATTCCCATCTCGGACATTGGGGGGTATATCGCTAGGATATGCCCACAATGTCTGATAGGAGCGGGTCCTACCTCTGGTACTCGCACCTATACTTAGAACAGAGCCCGCATATCGCACCGCGCATGCACAGCCGCCCTATATTCCTTTCTACGATACTTCCGAAAACAGCCGAGCCAGCGAATAGAGCAGTGGCCATGCTTGCTCGGTGCACTTCTGAAAATTGGCGCGCGTGCCCCTTGGCTATTTTCAGCAGTCCCACATAGAAATGAATAAAGGGCGATCACGCTTGCACAGCGTGCCCTACGGTACTTTGCAGGCTCCATTCTAAGTATAAGTACAGGTCCCAGAAGTGGGACCTGCACCTATTAGACATTGGGAGTAGAGTTGAGCGAACTTGTGTTTTAAGTTCGGCATCCAAAGTTCGGGTTATCCAAGCATCCCATTATGGATTCCGCTACTACGGACCATAACGGCATTTGGAATCCATAAGGGGATTCTTCAATGAACCCGAACCTTGGACAACACGGAGGACCTGGGGTGACTTCACCGTCATGTGATCAGTGCAGGGGGCGTGGCTCAGTACTGGATTAGATAAGAGGTGGTACCCTACGACATCTTATCCAATCCAGTACTGAGCCACGCCCCCTGCACTGATCACATGACGGTGACGTCCCCCTAGGTCCTTCAACCCGTGTTCCAAATGCCGTTATGGTCCGTGGTAGCGGAATCCATAACGGGATGCTTGGATAACCCAAACCCGAACTTTGGATGCCGAACTTAAAACACAAGTTCGCTCAACTCTAATTGGGAGCATATCCTAGCAGTATGCCCCCAATGTCCAGAATGGAAATACTCCCTTAAGGTCTCCTTCACATGTTAGTAAATCAAGAACGTGTGCTGTCCGTGGTCTCCACACACGTACCTACTGGCGGTCATTTACAAAGACCAGCTTTTTAGGCTAGCCTTCACTGCAAGAGCAATAGCCTGATTTATGACAAGGCATGTGCCTAGTCATAAATTAGGCGCACCTCCGGCAGTCCGTGCGCCTAGAGTACAAACTACTCCAGCCCCTGACTGGAGAAGTTGTTACTCCATTTAAAGGCTGAATTCACACAAGACTGATTAGCTGCAGATTTTCTGCAGCAGAAAAAAAGCACCAAAGAATGCAGACGCTGCAGATAGTGCTGCAGAAAAGCTGCAGATTAGACGCATTGAAATCTGCAATGAAATCTGCAGTATAAACTGACCTGCTGCAGATAGCAAATCCACAATACTGCAGCTTTCCTGCACCGTTTTTTTTTACGCATGTGGATGAAAATTCTAAAATTCTCATCCACTTTGCTGGTACTATACAACGCTACGATTTTAAGCACAAGAATCCGTAACAGCAAATCGGCAGCTATTCAGTCACATGTGACCCCAGCCTTACTCCTGTTTTTCGGCAGTAAATGTGCCAGGGCTGAAGGTCTGGCTCCACCACTACCTTGCCACTGCTAGTAGCGAGGCAAGGCGTAAAAATGCCCAAAAGGGGTCTTGCAGCTATTTTTACGCTAAAAACCATGTAAAATGTTCAGAAATGACCACCATTAATCCATGTATTCAACACATCAGTGGTTTTCCACCGACTGGAGGTCTGTGATGACACCATGGAAGCATGTCCTGTTTGTCTGTGATTACAGATCCCTCACGCATATTACAGTCTAAGGGTCCATGAAAACCAGGGACACAGCACAGATGGCACCCATGTTTAGTCCATTGGTAGCAGATGCTCTGGAAATTACTTTTCAGCCTAAGACCTCTTTCATACGAACGCGTGCGCCCCGTTCCCGTATTGCGGACCGCGTTTGCGGATCCGCAATACACAGCCACCGTTCCGTGGCCATTCCGCATCTTGGATGTGGACCCATTCATTGGGTCCGCAAATCCGGAGATGCGGAATGGTGCAGTACGGAATGACAGAACGGAACACTACGGAGTGCTTCCGTGGGGTTCCGTTCCGTACTTCCGTCCCGCAAAAAGTTAGAACATGTCCTATCTTTTTGCGGAACAGGCAGATCGCGGGCCTATTCAAGAGAATGGGTCCACGATCCGCTGCAGCTGCCCCACGGTCGGTGCCCGTGAATTGCGGGCCGCAGCACAGGCACGGGACACCTACGGCCGTGTGAAAGAGGCCTAAGAATGTACTTGAAATAATGGACGCATGGACCAAACACGAATCTTTCATAGACATCTTCATGGACGAACTACTGACCATCTGGTCACGGATGTCATCACGGCCATGGATGTGTTAAAGAGGCCTAAGGCAGTGGTCAGACAGCACTAAAAGTGGCTTATCTCCCAGGGGAACATAGGATGGGGCATGTTGGTATTCTACACGGCAATTTGTCTTCTCCCATGCTGGGCTTTGTAGGACAAACTCTCTCCACACAGAATACGATCAGCAACCTCCGACACTCCAAATGTTCTGAAACTACAACACCCAGAATGCTCCATTCACTTCTATAGGAGTTGCAAGAACAGCTGAGCATGTTTGCATGCTGGGAGTTGTAGTTTCACAGCAGCTGGAGTGCTGAAGGTTGCTGATCCTACGTACAGAAAGTTGCAACCTTGTACTGCACAAGTATACGGCAATAATGGGTTCCCTTTGTAAAAAAAATAAAAAAGTATACCGCATATCGTATGGTCCTGTACGGTATACTTCTGTATATAATAGCATACTATGTTCCATACTGTGAAAAAGGGAACCAATCTATACTGGCAAATGGGCTCCAAAAGTAAACTTTTGGGGGTTCTGTTGGGGGGAATGGAGTAATATGGATACCTTTGTCTAATATGCCAGGAGCTTTTCCATGAACACAGGCGCTGAGCGTGGTGTGAACAGAGCCTGATTAGTATGGTGTACTATAACCATAGTCCTATGAATTGTAACATACACAACACTCAGCTCTGCTACAACAGTCAGATACCGGGAAGCTGGTCGCTGACACACACAGCCACAGTGTAGCAGAGAAGTATTAGTCAGGAGAAGGTGACAGAGAGGAAGCAGAGGAGCAGAGCAGCCAGCAGCACAGGCGTTATCAGTGTGAAGGAATGGCAGACACGACAGGCTTCCAGCTAGATAAGAGCTGCTGAGAGGCCACTCGCTGCATGTTTTTACCTCACTGAAGAAACTTTCTCTCCTTCCCTCACTCTTCTCTCTCGTTTTCAATCCTTATTTTCATCATTTCCGGAGACTTGAAATCATCCCCCTGTGGCAGGCAGGAGTCAGCCGACCGCCCCAGCACTGAGAAAGGAGGAGGTTTTGGGCAGTTGCCGCCTTCTGCTGCCTCCCTCACTGTACAGAGGTGCTCTCACTTCTGCTGCTGTGAGGTACGAGGAGAGCTGTCCTGAGTGACTGCACAGCTCCACACCCATCCTGTCAGTCCGGTGCTGAGGCCAGAGGCAGACATTAGTCACTCATCTCCTCACAGGCTGCAGGTTATCTTCCACAGTCTCCTCAGAGCTTCAGAAGCGCGGGCACATGGCTGCACAGACACTAGCCAGTTCTATGGGGTGGGTTCTGCTTAGGGCATACACTTCTCTAGTTTTGGAATGGCTTCATTTCTCCCACAATTCCTGTCAGAAATCCTCTGAGGGGAGTTCTCACATCTCTGCTTGCCTCAATGACTGGCAGCTGGTGATAGCTCAGTGCTTCAGAATTGTCAGTTTTGCATAGGAATGTACTGTGTAAAAACATTGGTGTTAACTTACAAAAAGTTTTTAAATGACAGCAATAAAGGGCTACCGTGCGTTTTCATGTCTGTGCCTATGTATTAGGGCTCATTCACACGGCCATAGCCCATCTGTGCCCGTATTGCAATATACGGGACTGTGTACACAAGATGTGGCGGAGAGCAGAGGCACGGATTGGAAGCGCTTCCGCAGGCTTTTTGCTCCACATTGCAAAAGATCGGACATGTCCTATGTTTTGCCATGTATTGCGGTTCACGACCCATTCAAGTCTTGTGACCATAAGCCATTTGTGCCTGTGCTGCGGATCGCAAATTGCGGTCTGCAATTCACCGGCCGTGTGAATCCGGTATTGCTGTGCGGACCCGCTGTTTGTGGGCTGCAGTATGGGAACGGCTGTAAGCCTGAGCCCTAATGGTCAGTGAAAAACGGACTAAACTTTAATGCCATCCATGTTGTGTCAGTGGTTTTTCACTGACCTGTAGACTTCAATGGGCGTGTTTGGTCTGCATCACAGACCAAAGTGGTGCATGTCTCGATTAGTGAAATACTACTGATGTGTGAACAGACCCAATAAAAGCAATGAGTACGTGTGCTGTCCGCAGAAAATACGGACAGCACGTCTGTGAAAAATGGAAATGTGAAGGTCTGAGAGAAAAGGTATAATTGCAGGCTACATGCACACGACCGTATGTGTTTTGCGGTCCGCAAATTGTAGATCCGCAAAACACGGACACCAGCAATATGCGTTCCGCAGTTTGCGGACTGCACATCGCCGGCACTATAATAGAAAATGCCTTTTCTTGTTTGCAAAACGGACAAGAATAAGACATGTTCTATCTTTTTTGCTGGGCTACAGAACAAAGCAGCGGATGCGGGCAGCACACGGAGTGCTGTCCGCATCTTTTGCGGCCCCATTGAAGTGAGTGGGTCCGCACCCAAGCCGCAAAATACACGGCTCTGATGCGGAACCAAACCACATTCGTGTGCATGAGGCCTTAAACTGTCTTTCAGCATATTCACCCCACCCCAGCCTCTAACGCCTTATGGCTGTCATTTAACATATCTTTGTAAGTTAACCCTTGGAACACTAGTGTTTCTGACGTAGTGACAGTACATAAGTTCGCAAAACTGTCACTGGTGCTGAGGTGGTTAACATTACATAAGATGTTATTTTTGCTGTGCAGAAAATAGCAGCAATAAAACATTTGTGGCTAGGGGATAAATAGAAAGAAGTTTATTCCTATTATGCAGACATACAATTAAAATAAATTCTTAGTGGTCATGGGCTAAAATAACCGCACACAAATACACGCAGCAGCAAAACAGTTCACGGGTTAATACCTGAAGAACTCAGCACTGTGCTGTGGAAAAAGTCCTCTAAGGTCACATTCACATAGTATAGTCAAACTGCATTTTTTTTTTGCATTGGTTTTTGAAAACTATGCAGTAAAAATAAGACCGAAATTGATTTGAGCTGGTGCAGTCCAGAAATCACGCTCCGGTTCTGTGGAGCTCACAGCATTAGGCCTCATGCACACGAACGTATTTTCTTTCCGTGTCCATTCTGTTTTTTTTGCGGACCGTATGCGGAACAATTCACTTTAATGGGTCTGCAAAAAAAACTAAGTTACTCTGTGTGCATTCCGTTTCTGTATTTCCGTTCCGCAAAAAAATAGAACCTTTCCTATTATTGTCCGCATCACGGACAAGGATAGGACTGTTCTATTAGGCTGGGAACACACCTAGGCGTTTTTGGATCAGGCGTTTTTTTGAGCGTTTTTCCCGCGGAAAACGCGCTTTTTTTAGGCGTTTTTGTATTTTTGCAACGCGCGTATTTGGGGCATTTTTTGATTGACAGCTTACAGTTTGCAGAAAAAAAGAATCCCCACCCAGCAAAGGTGGGTGGAGATTCTGCCTTTCTGCTGGGTTTTACTACAAAAACGCGCATTCATATGCGCGTTTTTGAAGCGGAAAACGCGCATATTTTCATATATGCGCGTTCCCATGCTTTTCAATGGGTGCAAACGCTTGGGCAAACGCCCCAAAGAAGCTCATGCACAAGCGTTAGCGTTTGGCGTTTTTCAGCGCGTTCAAACGCGCTGTAAAACGCTCAAGTGTGAACCATGTCCATTGGAATACATGGGTTTTCACTTGCTGTGCGTTTTTCAGCACGTTTGAACGCGCTGAAAAACGCTCAGGTGTGTTCCCAAGGTTAGGGGCCAGCTGTTCCGTTCCGTAAAATACGGAATGCACATGGACATCATCGGTATTTTTTGTGAACCGCAAAATAAATACGGTCGTGGGCATGAGGCCTAATGCACGTGATTTCCGGACTGCATGCGCACATATGAAACAGCCCTTTGACACACTCTTTTTTTTGCACGTTATTATTTTGGTGGTAAATGCCATGCATTTTTTTGTGGAAGTTTTTAGTGTTTCTTATAAGGCCTCATGTACATGACCGTAGCCTGTTTTGCTGGTCTGAAAACTGCAAATACCGTCCGTGTGCATTCCACATTAAGCAGAATGTCCAGCCCATAACAGAACAGTCCTATCCTTGTACATAATGCGGACAACAATAGGACATGTTCTATATTTTTGCTGATGCCACGAAACGTACATACGCATGCGGACAGCACACGATTTGCTGTCCGCATCTTTTGCGGCCCCATTGAAGTGAATGGAACGGCATCTGACCCGCAATAAATGCGGATCGGATGAAGACAAAAAATAAGTTCATGTATATGAGCCCTAAATACTTGGAACGGATGTTTTTTTCAAGTGTTTTTCTACTGGTTGCAGTCCAGTGTGCAACTAGTGTATTAGTTAGTGTTGAGCGATTACAACAAATCCGAATTTCCTCCATTTGAAAAAACACTCCAGCACTTATTTTTCACTTGTATCTGGTAAGTTCTTATTTGGGGTATCATGTCAATGTTCATGTTTCTAGTGGAGCCTAGTGATAGTTTTTGATGTACACTTACCCTGGGTTCACACCTGAGTGTTTCTGAGACGCGCGTTTTTGTCGCGCGTATTACAGCGCGTTTTTGCAAAAAGGCATATTGAAAAAGGCATATCTACACTTTAACTCGTGTTAAACGCGCGTTTTACGCGTGTTTTACGCGCGTTCCCATTGAAGTCTATGGGTGCAAACGCACGACAAAACGCCCCAAAGAAGCTCAAGAACTTCTTTGAGCGTAGGGCGTTTTACAGCGCGTTCAAACGCGCTGTAAAACGCTCAGGTGAGAACTATGCCCATAGGAAAACATGAGTTTTCTCCTGTTGAGCGTTTTACAGCGCGTAGGAACGCGCTGTAAAACGCGCAAGTGTGTACTGAGGGTTAAGCTAAGAGCGTCACAGCCAGGGAGAAGGTGAGATTTTTTTTCACCCTCTTGAGAAATGCGGCTGTCTCCTCCTCCCTGTACCTATGGTATGAATTTACATACCTGGCGGGAATCCAGTCCAGGGGCGCAGCGAGCGAACGGAGCGACGCATAGAGGAAATAGTAAGCACTGTAACATACCATCAGTATGCCCTACACAACCTGTAAAAGGTCCTCTTTAAAAATACAACTGCTGCTGAATCTCATTTTTGCTGTTCTGAGCTACAAAACCAGCTACCTGAACAAATTTTTCATTTGAACAGAGACAGCTATCGTTTTTTTCAAAACCTCAAGTTTCAACATATTATTATGGCCAGCACCTCACATATCAATACGCTGCTGTGTATACTACATATACTCACTAAATCTATTATACCTCTTACCACATGACCATCAGCAACATCATGTGACCTGTGATGTCACATCTTCTGTTACCCACTCCATTCTAGCTTCTACTGAGTACTATAATACAGTTTGTGTGCACTGTATACACGGGGCAGAGCAAAGAGGCACTATACATAAAGGGGCACATGTAAGAGGCACTGTACATAAAGGGGCACATGTAAGAGGCACTATACATAAAGGGGCACATGTAAGAGGCACTATACATAAAGGGGCACATGTAAGAGGCACTATACATACATAAAGGGTGCACATATAAGAAGCATTATACATAAAGAGGCACATATGAGGTACTGTACATAAAGGGGGAACATATAAGAAGCGCTATACATAAAGGGGGCACATATAAGAAGCACTATACATAAAGGAGCACATAGAGGAGGCACTATACATAAAGGGGCACATATAAGAAGCACTATACATAAAGGTGCACTTGTAAGAGGCACTATACGAACATAAAGTGGGCACATATAAGAGGCATTATACATAAACAGAGCATATATAAGAGGCGTTATACATAAAGAGGCACATATAAGAGGTGCTATACATAAAGGGGGAACATATAAGAGGCGCTATACATAAAGGGGGCACATATAAAAGACGCTATACATAAAGGGGCACATACAGTGCCTTGTAAAAGTATTTGGCCCCCTTGAACTTTTCAACCTTTTGCCATATTTCAGGCTTCAAACATAAAGATATAAAACTGTAATTTTTTGTGAAGAATCAACAAGTGGGACACAGTTATGAAGTGGAACGAAATTTATTGTATATTTCAAACTTTTTTAACAAATAAAAAACGGAAAAATTGGGCATGCAAAATGATTCAACCCCCTTAAAGGGTTTCTGTCATCAGGTTTACACATTATAAGCTGTCTGACATTAGCTATGGTCTAATGTCAGAGCATCTTGATAATGTGTTTTTTATGTAAATCCTAGTTATATTTATGCTAAAAAAATGTATTTTTATAATATGTAAATTAGCCTCTAGGAGCAGGGGGGGCGTTGCCCTGCGCCTAGAGGGTCCGTGCGCCAACCTGCTGCCACGCCCCTTGTTTCCTTGATTGACAGTGCCGGGCGCCTGCGCCGCCGCTCTGTATTCGGCGCAGGCGCGGTGAGCTGAGGACAGCAGGTACCAGCATCCTCTGCTCACCGCGCCTGCGCCGAATACAGAGCGGCGGCGCAGGCGCGGGATTTCGCAAGGAGACAGTGCCGGAGGCAGCAGAGGATCGCTGCCCGGCACTGTCAATCAAGGAAAGAAGGGGCGTGACAGCAGGTTGGCGCACAGAGCCTCTAGGAGCAGGGCAACGCCCCCCCCTGCTCCTAGAGGCTAGTTTACATATTTTAAAAATACGTTTTTTTAGCATAAATATAACTCGAATTTAAATAAAAAACACATTATCAAGCTGCTCTGACATTAGCACATAGCTAATGTCAGACAGCTTATAATGTGTAAACCTGATGACAGAAACCCTTTAAGTTAATACTTTGTAGCGCCACCTTTTGCTGCGATTACAGCTGTAAGTCGCTTGGGGTATGTCTCTATCAGTTTTGCACATCGAGAGACTGTTATTTTTGCCCATTCCTCCTATCAAAACAGCTCGAGCTCAGTGAGGTTGGATGGAGAGAGTTTGTGAACAGCAGTTTTCAGTTCTTTCCACAGATTCTCGATAGGATTCAGGTCTGGACTTTGACTTGGCCATTCTAACACCTGGATATGTTTATTTGTGAACCATTCCATTGTAGATTTTGCTTTATGTTTTGGATCATTGTCTTGTTGGAAGACAAATCTCCGTCCCAGTCTCAGGTCTTTTGCAGACTCCATCAGGTTTTCTGCCAGAATGGTCCTGTATTTGGCTCCATCCATCTTCCCATCAATTTTAACCATCTTACCTGTCCCTGCTGAAGAAAAGCAGGCCCAAACCATGATGCTGCCACCACCATGTTTGACAGTGCGGATGGTGTGTTCAGGGTGATGAGCTGTGTTGCTTTTACGCCAAACATAGCGTTTTGCATTGTTGCCAAAAAGTTCGATTTTGGTTTCATCTGACCAGAGCACCTTCTTCCACATGTTTGGTGTGTCTCCCAGGTGGCTTGTGGCAAACTTTAAACGACACTTTTTATGGATATCTTTAAGAAATGGCTTTCTTCTTGCCACTCTTCCATAGAGGCCAGATTTGTGCAGTATACGACTGATTGTTGTCCTATGGACAGAGTGTCCCACCTCAGCTGTAGATCTCTGCAGTTCATCCAGAGTGATCATGGGCCTCTTGCCTGCATCTCTGATCAGTCTTCTCCTTGTATGAGCTGAAAGTGTAGAGGGACGGCCATGTCTTGGTAGATTTGCAGTGGTCTGATACTCCTTCCATTTCAATATTATCGCTTGCACAGTGCTCCTTGGGATGTTTAAAGCTTGGGAAATCTTTTTGTATCCAAATCCGGCTTTAAATTTCTCCACAACAGTATCTCGGACCTGCCTGGTATGTTCCTTGGTCTTCATGATGCTCTTTGCACTTTAAACTGACCTCTGAGACTATCACAGTGCAGGTGCATTTATACGGAGACAGGCGGATTCTATTTATCATCATTAGTCATTTAGGTCAACATTGGATCATTCAGAGATCCTCACTGAACTTCTAGAGAGAGTTTGCTGCACTGAAAGTAAAGGGGCTGAATAATTTTGCGTGCCCAATTTTTCAGTTTTTTATTTGTTAACAAAGTTTGAAATATCCAATAAATTTCATTCCACTTCATAATTGTGTCCCACTTGTTGTTGATTCTTCACAAAAAATTACAGTTTTATATCTTTATGTTTGAAGCCTGAAATGTGGCAAAAGTTCGAAAAGTTCAAGGGGGCCAAATACTTTCACAAGACACTGTATAAGAGGTGCTATACATAATGGGCAGGGCTCCAGATGGCGACAAAAACGGTCACCAATGCGCCTTCAAATTTGCAGATGGCGACAAGACTTTTTAGTCTTGTCGCCATTTGCGACTGGATGGCCGCGCTGTAGCTGAATTAGGGTTGCATCGGGTATCGCAGTGCAGCCTAGTATACTATTTTGTCTTCACTAGCACAGTGTGCAAGTCCTTCCCTCCCCACTGTGACGTGGCTGCCACTGCCACCAATAGGGAGATAGCAGGAAGGAGGCGGGGAGGAGCTGTGGCCACTGTGCCACCAATGAATGTAATTAACTAATTAATTCATGTGTAGGAAGCGGGTGCCAGCAGCGGTACAACAGACCCGGCACCCGGCCTCAATAACAGGGCATGCGATCTGCGGAAATTAACCCCTCAGGTGCAGGGCCGGTGCAAGGATTTTTGCCGCCCTAGGCAAAAGAAAAGTTTGCCGCCCCCCCCCCATGTGACATCACAATGCCCCACCCATATGATCTGCCATATTAAAGGGGTTCTGCAGTTTATTTAAACTGATCGGCAGGGGTCCCCCGCCAATCAGCTGTTTCAGAAGGCAGCGGCGCTGGCAGTAGCGCCTCAGCCTTCTCGCAATGACGTCACGACTAGTTTCATTGGCCTGGGCGGGGCTAAGCTTCATTCAAGTGAACAGAGCTTAACTCCGCCAAGGCCAGTGATACTAGTCGTGACGTCACTGCGCCTGCGTTAAACAGCAAGAAGGCCTCGGCGTTACTGCATACATAGGATAGATCATCAGTTTAAATAAACTGCAGAACCCCTTTAACTAATGCCAGTTCTCTCCCCCCCTTGTCATTCTCTCCCCCCCTTGTCATTCTCTCCCCCCTCTTGTCATTCTCTCCCCCCTCTTGTCATTCTCTCCCCCCCTTGTCATTCTCTCCCCCCCTTGTCATTCTTCACCCCCCCCTTTGTCATTCTTCCTCCCCCTCCTTTGTCATTCTTCCTCCCCCCCCTTGTCATTCTTCCTCCCCCTTGTCATTCTTCACCCCCTCCTTTGTCATTCTTCCTCCCCCCTTGTCATTCTCCCCCCTCTTGTCATTCTTCCCCCCTTTGTCATTCTTCTCCCCCCTTGTCATTCTCCCCCTCTTGTCATTCTTCCTTCCCCCTCTTGTCATTCTCCCCCCTTTGTCATTCTTCTTCCCCCACTCTTGTCATTCTCCCCCTCCCCATTGTAGCGTGGCCGAGCTCTTTATGGTCCAGGGGTACAGGAGCTTTAGTTTCCTGTACCCTGACGGACTGACAGGAAGTGCACACTGTGTGCGCACTTCATGTGAGTCCAGCCGGGTACAGGAGACACATGCTCCTGTACCCGCGGCCATAAAGAGCTCGGCCGCGCTACAATGGACTGACAGGAGGGAGCGCTGAGCGCTTCCCTCCTGTCATCTCCTCTCCTCTTGCTGAGCCCGGGCGGTGCACCCTCATGGACGCGCCAGCCCGGGCAGTGCTGCAGCCGTCTGAGGCTCTCTATAGAGCGCTCGGGCGGCTGCAGCATAAGGCAGGGCCGGCGCTCCTAGCAGCGCCCCTTGCCAAGGGGCGCTCTACGTGGCGGCCTAGTCCGCTTATAGGACGCGCCGGCCCTGCTCAGGTGCCCCCCCCCCTTTAGTATTATAAATTATATAAACCATTGGTGCTGGTGACCCCCCCACAGTGTTAGTATGATTGGTGGCGCAGTGCGCCCTCCCAAGTCCGCCCCCTATTATTAGTATAATTGGTGGCACTTTACATAAAGGGGGCACATATAAGAGGCACTATACATAAAGGGTGCACATATAAGAGGCACTATACATAAAGGGGGCACATATAAGAGACACTAAACATAAAGGGGCACATATAAGAGGCGCTATATATAAAGGGGGCACATATTAGAGGCACTATGCATAAATGGGAACATATAAGAGGCACTATACATAAAGGGGGCACATATAAAAGGTACTATACATAAAGAGGGCACATATAACAGCCACTTTATATGAAAGGGGCACATATAAGAGGCACTATACATAAAGAGGCCGCATATAAGAGGCACTATACCTAAAGGTACACATATAAGAGGCACTTTACATAAAGGGGCGCATATACAAGGCACTATACACAAAGGGAATGCATATAAGAGGCACTATACATAAAGGGGGCTTATATAAGAGGCACTATACATAAACGGGGCACATATAAGAGGTACTATACATAAAGGGGGCACATATAAGAGGCACTATACATAAAGGGGGCATATATAAGAGGCACTATACATAAAGGGCCACATTTAAGAGGCACTTTTCATAAAATTGGCACATATAATAGGTATTATACATAAAGGGGGCACATCTAAGAGGCACTATACATCATGGGTGCACATATAGGAGGTATTATACATAAAGGGGGCGCATATAAGAGCTGTTATACATAAAGGGGCACATATAAGAGGCACTATACATAAAGCGGGCATATATAAGGAACACTATACATAAAGAGGGCACATATAAGAGGCACTATACATAAAGGGGCCACATATAAAGGCACTATACATGAAGGGGGCACATATAAGAGGCTCTATACATAAAGGAGGCACACATGAGGTTCTGTACATAACGAGGCCACTATATACAGAGGGTGCAGAGTGTGTGGCACTACGATTAGGGGCACTGTGTGTGGCACTTAATTTTCAAGATGCATAGTATGTGATATGAGGGCACAGTGTATGCTGCTATTATAGTCGGACACAGAGCATGTGGCACTATATGCAGAGGGCACAGAGTGTGCGGCACCTAGGGCTCATTCAGATGTCCGTATGAATGGGTCTGCATCCATTCCGCACTTTTGCGGATCGGGTGCAGACCCGTTCATTTTAACGGGGCCTCAAAAGATGCGGACAGCACACCGTGTCCACATCCGTGGTTCCTTGTCCTATTCTTGTCTGCAATCGCGGACAAGAATAGGCATTTTCTATTATGGTTGTGGCCATGTGCGGTCCATAAATTGCAGATCCGCAAGGCAGTACGCCCATCTAAATAGGCCATTAATGCTGCTATTATATTCTTGACTATGTGTGTGGCACTAAGAGGAGTTTGTCTTAGCATACAAGGCGCCAATGTGTTGGTAAGGTGAGAAGCTGAAGACATCTTCTCAGCAAAATCTGCAGAAATGAGTTGGGGCCTGGAGATGACATCATGGTGGCCTAAAAAACTCTGGAGGAGATGTCACCTGTAAGTCACTAAATGCAAATGTTTATTCTGCCATTGACTGCATCTGATCAGTGCTGTAGCCATCTGTATGATCTACAGCTGATCATAGGTGGTAACATGCTGTTTTGTGAAACAACTCCCAACATCCCTTTACTACTGTTCAGGCCATACTGGGAGCTGTAGTTTCAGACTGTACAAGATTATATGGCAAGGGCTAACCTACTACCAGGGCAGTGTGGTGGGATTCTTGGCTACACAGTCAACAGTGCCACTACTATATTGGAAATATGACTTGTTGGTCCACAAATGCGGTGTATTTCCATGCCTTCGCCCCAAATTACATTTTTCTGTGCTCTTACCAGGGCAGTATGGTAGGATACTTGCCATGTGCATGTCATATGAGCAGGCATTTTCGGTAAGGCATTATTTTTGGTCTCCCAACAAGCCATAGTTTTTACCCCATAACACTGTATGTGATTAAACACCATCTGCCCCTGACAAGGGACAGTTTTTGGAAGCTGTGAAATATGAAAAAGCATAACACATGCAACGGCACATTGTCTTTTTAAACACGCTGTTTGTTAACGCCATCAAACATGCATTTACCCATAGCTATGTATGTCACTTTGACATTATTTGCTATTGCGTTCAATAGCTTAGAGTGGGGGGAGAAGTAAAAAAGCAAAAATTCATAAAAAAATTAACAAAAAGGGATAACTTATTTTCCTAAAAAAACTATGAGTCCTAGGAGAATAGAGGGTGTTGTATACCACTTTTCAGGGCAATCGGAGCAACTTTGGTTCAGGTAGCATTGATTCAGATCTGGACCAAACTTCAGCAAATCTAAAACTAACCGAATCTCAAAAGGTTCGCTCTTCTGTAATGTAAACATCATTTAGCTATATGATTGTGTGATGACATTCCTGTATATGCCATCTGCTATGATCAGTTCATCAGTTATATAATGTAGTGTTTGACATCATTCACACAATCATATTTTCAATCTGCATCCGATCCACATTTTTTTAACAGATCACACCGGAACTCATTCAAAAGTCCATACAGCCTGGTCACAAATTATAGAACGTGTTCCATTCTTGTCGGTTTTGCGGACAAGAATAGGCATTTTGCGGATCCAAGGTTTGCTTACCATAAAACGGATATGGCCGTGTCACTCTATCCTTAAGCATGTATAAGAAGCTCGTCTGAGTAGAACACAGAGAAAACAAAGCAGGGCATTGCGGGTGAGGGGTGCCCATCGACTGCATTTCATTACACCCTGAATTGCTTTGTAATATTCATCGGCTGTTTAGTCATGCGCTGCACATCATACTATGGGTCAGGGCTGGCCAACCTGCGGCTCTCCAGCTGTTGTAAAACTACAATTCCCATTATGCCCACCTGTGGGCTGATAGCTGTACGCTGTCTGGGCATGCTGGGAGTTGTAGTTTTGCAACCGCTGGAGAGCCGCAGGTTGGCCAGCCCCGCTATAGGTGATGAAGTATATAGCATATACAAGTGAAAACACTCTCTATATCCGTTTTCCAGTTCTTTTGTACATCTTTGATTAATAGTTACTTGGATCGTATCTTGCATTCACTTGCCAATTCAGTTCACCTAATTATGTCTATATATTGCATGCATCATTTAGTAACTGGACAATATTTGTATGCACTAAGCTTTCCAGGTACAATAACTCAGATGTGGTTTGGTAATGTAATATAGTGGGATAACTAAGGCTCTGTATGTCCCCAGCATTGACTGAGAAAATGTGTTGTTACAGGCCAACAGATCATAAATTATGTCACAAAGCCTGAAGACCTATGTCATATGATACGGTAAGTACAGTTGGACAAATAGTTTTACGTTAGAAGAAATGAACTATTACTGATAAATCCCACAGGGCACAAGGGCCAACATCATTAAATCAGTACCCGGTCCAGCGCTCTGTCCAGACTATACTGGAGCACAAATGACTTATCAGAGATCACGAAACAGCAGTTTTCAGTTTCTATTGCATTCCATGTGTCACTTCTGTCCTGGCACAGATCTTGCACATTATGATTAGTGATGAGCGGCAGGGGCAATATTCAAATTTGCGATATTTTGCGAATATGTGGTAGAATATCCATCATATATTCGCCAATATTTGTATTCGCGATTATTCTCTTGATTGCGAAAAATCGGCAATGTAAAAATCGCATAATGCAAATTCGCATTATGCAAATTCTACAGGAACTACAGGCGTGGGTCACTTTGACTACATTTTTCAAGCTGCTAGAAGTTTCCTGAGTTTATCCTGAGGCTGGAGATAATGGTTGGCACTGCAGAACATTACAATAGCTTTATATGCAGATAGAGTGCACCAATATATTCACGTTTGCGCAAATTAGAATTTTTTTTTTCGCACTATGTGCAACTTTACATTTTAGCAGGTCTGACTGATTGGTGCGCTAAGTATTGTTGTGAACTTGACATTACTGCCTTCTCATTAGTCCACAAGCAAGAAGCAGGGAGGAATCATGTGTTCAGATGGGGAATAAAAAAAAAGAAGAATATTCCAAATTCCGAATATATAGCACTATATTCGAAATATTCGTAAATTCTTGAAGTTGCGATATTCGCGATTAAAATTCGAATATTTGCGCTCAACACTAATTAGGATGTATGAAAGAATGAATGTTTATGTATACACGCATGTCCAAATAGAAGAGTCATAGCAAAAAGTTTCAGATACAAAGAAACAGTTCATTTACTGCAGAACTCACCTCCAGATTTTTAAAGGAGACACGGACTATACTGGTCCAGACGTGGCCAGGTGAACAATCCAGAGATAGCGAAAAAATGTCCAACTCCTTTTCCTTAAGAACTAATTGGTTCTTAAGGAAAAGGAGCTGGACGTTTTTTTGCTATCTCAGAAAAAAGTTTCAGCACCATACATATCATACTAGACATCCAGTCTCATCGTGATATCACAGCACAAGCGTCATTGAAAGCCAGTGAAAAAGTCAATTAACATTTTCTTGCCACTGTTACTTAACCCAGTAGGAGTCAAGATGAGGAACGCTACATTTGTGTGTATGTGGTCCTGGAGAACCCCTTTAATAAACTGCAGATCATGAATATCTGTACGTATACTGCAGCATATTGAACTAAATGTACATTTCCTTCATTTCTCTCCTTTTACGCGCGATAAAGTGTTGTATTTAGCAACTGGTGTTTTCACTTTAAGTGAAGACATGCTGACACCAGTATTTGAAGAGATAACCAGCCTGTGAAGGTATGCAGTTCATATTGATAGTAAGTACTATACTTACTGCACAGTTCTGAAGTCCAGCAAGGTCCAGTGGTACAACTTCCCTGTATCTCCGGATGGATAGTATACAGACACCAGACTAGTGTTCTTTCCTCTGCTGCAGGTCAGAACTTTTTTCAGGTCTTCTGCTGTGTTATATCTTGCCCTGCATGTTTAGACGGCTGTTTCCACAGGGTGAACCACAGACGCACATTACAGGAGGACATGGGTGTTTTGCCGTTGAGTACGCAGCTCTCTTCAGCAGAGACCAATCTTACAGGCACAAATACATAGTGTAACTCTCCAAGTCAGCAGCCATTACACAGCTCTGCTCCAGAAGTCTTCATACTGTAAAGCTCACCAACACCCCCACACACACATACCATCACACGCCATCTAGTGCTTCACAGCATATACATAACTTTTTAGAAGATAAAACTCAGTTTGAAACACCCATTTGACAGCAGATGAAGTGGCTTTTATAGGATATTAGAGAAACTAATGCCAGCGGCAACACCCAATAATTCATCACAATAAAATTTGCACAAGAAACTTTCTGTTACAGTTTGGGTAAGGATTCTGCCCAGTATAATATGCAAGAAAAAGACTTTCCTGGAAATGATTAGGATTCTGTGTTGTGAAGTAATGTACCGTACGTCACATAAGCACAAAAATAGGTCATCTTTTTCCAGCTACATAGTAGCTAAAGCCATGCGGTCTGTCATTCTCATAAACTAAGTTACAGTAATGTAGGTTGCAGTAATACGATCATTCCCTGTATCCAGCCGATTACTATTTGTGAATAATTTGCTATTATCAATTTCATCACAAGAAGGCCTGGGAGCAGTTATGCATGAACTAGTGACAGGGCTGCCGGTGGAGATCATACAGAGACTGACAGATGACTACCTCTGACCTCTAAGCTAAGCATCTGGATCACATTAGCTTACTGCCATAGGGAAATCATCATGTCTTTTCTTTAGAGATTCAATAAGTATTATCCCAAAGCCATAACAGTCTAACTCAACAAATGATTCAATTTACCTATTGTTACTTTTTTGGGAAATTATCTGTATATTCTATTTCAGATGACATCAGTTTGTCTGTCTATCTGCAGTATTGGCTGGGTCTTTCGGCACAGTTTCTTTCAGCGTGTGTCATTTAGTGCCTTATGTACATTGGAATAAAACGATAGTCGGAGGTACACCAAGTCTTTCTGCTGCCCGAGGCAAAAAGTCAAATAGCGCCCCCCCCCCTCTAATTTTTCTTATTTCTGTGCTACAGGTTAAGTCTTCAGGGTTGGTTTAGTATCGCGTTCTAGCAGACTATATTCCAGTACATCAAGGGGGATCTTTGACCAAACGCGTTTTGGGGTTTAAAAATCACTGCACGGCCATAAACCAAACTACTGGCCAACACGTGAAAACAAGTATCAGCGTGGTAGAAGGAAGGCTCGCAAGACACCGGCTCTTTTTTCACAGCGGAGCGGTATCCAGAGCCACGGAGGGGCAAAGAAAAAGGACATATCAGATCCTTTCTAGCAGCACTTGGAACATCGACAAGTATACCGATGGACACAACCCGGCGGGCCGCCGCCGATTTGTGAGTATAGCGGGACGCCGCTAAACATTATTCGACCACTCAATCCATCACTGTGAGATGGAACATTGAATTGACCTGAAGAGCATGTTTTAGTATAGAAGTGAGAGGATTGGAGGCCATTACTCTATATATATCGCTCACCCCAGCAGTGGCGCGGTCACTGTGCAGATACACCCAGCACCAATTTTTATGTAATTTTTATTACTATAAGTATTTATGTGCATTAGCAGTCTGTTTTAACCTTGTGTCATTTTGGTTATTAATAAATTTGTATGGTCCTAATTGATTCGGTTGGTCCAAATAAATTGAGAGTGTCCAGTTACTTCTATTAGATATACCAGCCCCAATTAGAGGAAGGGTGATTCCTCTTTTCTGTGAGCACCTCTTCTGAGGTTCATGGGTCATTCCTGTGCGCCACAAATTCTATACAGTTATACCAATCTGACTTTGATGGCAAATCCTAGCGATATGCCATCAAAGTCTGAGATATGCCAACCCCTTTAAGATCTGGCTTTTGATTTGATATACCTTGTAAAGCAAATCGTCAAATATGTGGTCACATCTATTGAAAACATACCAAAACCCAATGCAGTACATTCAGATTTTGCTGCAAATTTTGGGGCCTTGTCGTCATCAACAAATCCTCCACTGTGTACTGTATAATACTATCTTTTGTGGTTGTTAGTGAAAGGGTTAAGGGAATGAGTCAAGTACCCAGTGTCCGGTGGTTACTCACCTCCTCTGGCTCTAGCGCTCTTTTATGTGTCAATTCTTGGTCCGTAACTATGGTGGCAGGAGCTGAATCCAGGGAACCTGCCATACAGACAACCAGGAATAGGTGTGGGGTCACTAATATTCAGAGTCACGGCAATGGACAGGTTTATATGTGTAACGACATGTACACATATACACAGCATATACATCACACAAGCACAGCACGTATACAAGGTCTGACAGTAAAGTTTACAAACCCATCAGAGTAAAATTACTACATATCTCATTGTTGAATTTCACTGTGGTTGCCTTTAAAGTAGTCCCATTTAGAAACTATGCACTGGTGCCACCACCTACTCCACGCTTCAAAGCAATTGGAACTGGTTTTGTGGAAACCTCATCGCACCTTGTCCTGTCAATCCAAGTGCAGAGGGTGTGGCAGATTATGTGGGCACATATGAACATGGGACCAACACAGATGTCTTCAGCTGCCAAGTGCACATGTAACAGGTCAGCCAGTTTCATAGGTGCAAATATGCTGACAGATGCCCTTTAATGCTTTAAGTACCATGTCCATTTTTGTTTTTCAATTTTTTTCCTGCCCACTTTTTTAAATTTTCTGAGGCTTATTTTTCAAGGGGTGAGTTGTATTTTTTTTTACCATGTCTTGTATTGAAAAACAGGAAACAATTCTTTGTGGGGTTAAATGAAAAACACACAATTCCGAAAAGGTTTTTGGGGTTTTGATATTATGGCGTTCACTGTGAATTTAAAATGACATGACTTAATTATTCTGCAGCTCAATACAATTACGGCGCTACCAAATTTGTATAGTTTTTTTGTTTTACAACTTTTTTTGGGAACCACTTTTGATCCCTTTTAATCAATTTTTGTGGGGGTTATATCCTGACCAAAAATGGCAAATCACTTGATTTGATTACTTTCTTTCCAATACGGCATACACCGAAAGTACCAAATTATTATTTTTTTTTTTTACTTTTAGCCCCCTTAGGGGACTAGAACCTTTCGATCCCTTGTCCTATTCACCATAATAGAAATCTATTAGGGTGAATGGGATTCTGCCACTCTACCTTCTGAGCTATCCCTGACACACAGCTTAGCAGGCAGATTACCATGGCAGGCCTGGGCAGCTTCCAGGCTGTAACTTATCAGAAGGCAGAGGAAGCTGCATCCGCCTGACTTACCTCACAGATGACCTGATCCCTATTGAACGCGGCATCTGAGGGGTTAACTGAGTGGTTTTGGCATCACTGTGTTATACAGCCGACAAATGCCGCATTCCCTCAGGCACCGTGACATACAGGCATGTCACGGTGGCTGAAGGGGTTAAAGACTGATAAACGATTTATTATTCATTATAATGAGGTCACAATATACTGTTTTAACATTTTGATAAATGCTTGTGAAGCATGTTCCCTCATGTTACCATTTTCATTTCAATATAATTTTTTTTATTTCAACTAAAATTGGCATTTTTTTTTTTTATATTTACCGACATGGTATCTAAGTACTATTAGAAGCTGAGGCAAGGTTGTTCTCAAAGCATGCTTTCACAGCACGGACGTTTGGCAGCTGTAATTGTTGGCTTTGATACAGAGGAGCATTTAATACAGCTCTGTATACTGTTCTGTAATGAGTGGTTCTTTAAGGGCTAAAAGCCAGCTGTTAATTTAAAGGGCAAGTTTCTGGTTCGACCACTTACCGTACATGTCAAGACTTGAAGAAGCTGCTAGGTTTTGCAAGCTGCTACTGAGCTATATGTTAAGTAAAGCATGTAGTTTGTTCTTAAGTTCATAGAATAATTCTTCTTCTTTGGTAAAGAGCAGAGAATGATCACTGTACTAGGCACTTAAACCACTATGCACACATGTGTTTTATGATTTGGAAGAATCAGATTGATAGTTTTGAGATTTCAAAATTTGAATAGTATACTCTGTTAAACAAAGTCGAATATCTGCTTGCAAATATTACGGTATTTACCAGATAGTCAATAAGGGCTCATGCACAATACCATATTACATCTCTATGCTCAGAGTTGTATAGGGCTGTAATATAGTTCCCTTAGACATTTTTGGAGCTATACTGTACCTTGGATTTCATAAAGGATTTTCCTGTCAGATTTGTTTGAATCCCTATAGAATTATTTTTTTTTTTGCAATGTTCCATTAGATGCTGTAATATGGATTAATTCTCCCATAATCCATTGCTGTATGGAGACACCATATGATGGCAGACAGAGTGCCTGTAGGTCTGGATAACCTCCATGCACATGGCTCTTCCATCTGCATGAGGTTATGAAGTGTCACTCTGATATCGTTGGCTTATTACTAGGATTGGTAGTGTAATTGGTAGTAAATCCTGGAACGACTTGACCACTGGAACCAGTAATTATTCACAAAAAAACAGGGGCAGCAACTCTACGTAGAGGAAAGTGGTCTATTTAGCTGATTTGCAACACAGTACCACTCACAACTTCAGCACACTGTTCATCAGTCGGTATGGGACCACTGTCAACCAACAGATTTCAATTAGGGTACATGCTGTGGCCCTTAAAGAATGCAAGAACAGGAGGTGGGCCTGTGCTTACCTGAGAGAGTGTAATGGTGGTGGGCCGGACCACCCATGTAACAGTACCCCTTCCTTACACCCTCTCCTCTTTGGTCTGGACAGTTGCAGGAATCTTTTCAGCAGAGAAGGGAATCAATGTTTCCAACTGGCTTCCAAGACCTCTCCTCAGTACAAAAAGCTTTCCATTCCACCGGAAAGAAGATTTTTCTTGTAAACTTCTTCATGTCCAGAATACTCTTGACTTCATATATATTTTCTGTGCCAACAGGAAAAGAAGCAGGAGCAGAACCTCTGGAGTAACAATTGAAGACAAATGACACATGAAAAGAATTTGGAATACATAAGGAGGCAGGAAAGCAAAACGTATAATTGACCAGATTTACAGTAATTGTGTCAACACTAATGTTGGGCGCGAATATTTGAATTGCGAATATTAACCACCTCAGCCCCCCTAGCTTAAACACCCTTAATAACCAGACCACTTTTTACAATTCTGCACTACACTACTTTCACCGTTTATTGCTCCGTCATGCAACTTACCACCCAAATGAATTTTACCTCCTTTTCTTCTCACTAATAGAGCTTTCATTTGGTGGTATTTCATTGTTGCTGACATTTTTCCTTTTTTTGATATTAATAAAAAATGACCGAAATTTTTGCAAAAAAATGACATTTTTCGCTTTTTGTTTTAAAAAAAAAAAAAAAAAAAAAAACTACATTTCTATATAAATTTTTCTCTAAATTTATTGGTCTACATGTCTTTGATAAAAAAAAATGCAATAAGTATATATTTATTGGTTTGGGTAAAAGTTATAGCGTTTACAAACTATGGTGCAAAAAAGTGAATTTCCGCATTTTGAAGCAGCACTGACTTTCTGAGCACCTGTCATGTTTCTTCAGGTGCTAGAATGCCAGGATAGTATAAATACCCCCCAAATGACACCATTTTAGAAAGAAGACACCCCAAAGTAGTCGCGGAGAGGCATGGTGAGTTCATGTATGATTTCATTTTTTTTCACAAGTTAGCGGAAAATGACACTTTCTGAGGAAAAAAATAATAATAAAGTTTCCATTTCTGCTAACTTCTGGCAAAAAAAAATAAAAATCTCCCACGGACTCACTATGCCCCTCAGTGAATACCTTGGGGTGTCTAGTTTTCCGAAATGGGGTCATTTGTGGGGTGTGTTTACTGTTCTGGAATTTTGGGCGGGGCTAAATTGTGAGCAACCCTGTAAAGCCTAAAGGTACTCGCTGGACTTTACGCCCCTTTACGCACCTAGGCTGCAAAAAAGTGGCACACATGTGGTATCGCCGTACTCAGAAGAAGTAGGGCAATGTGTTTTGGGGTGTTTTTTTCACATATACCCATGCTGGGTGAGAGAAATATCTCTGTAAATTGTCAACTTTGTATAAAAAGCATTAGTATATGTAAAAATACACCCCGAAACACATATTATATAAAGGGACAATGGCTCAACTGTAATCTCAATATGAACGGTGCTCACTCAAAAAAGGCCCACCTATAGCCAATGGAAGTAGTAAATAGTGCTAAATAAGAGTGCTCTCAAATACATATTTAGCACTATTTACTACACTCCAAAACACATTGCCCTACTTCTTTTTTGCAGCCTAGGTGCGCAAAGAGGCCCAAATTCCAATGAGTACCTTTTAGGAGGGCATTTTTACGCATTTGGATTCCAGACTTCTTCTCATGCTTTAGGACCCCTAAAATGCCAGGGCAGTATAAATACCCCACATGTGACCCCATTTTGGAAAGAAGACACCCCAAGGTATTCCGTGAGGGGCAGGGCGAGTTCATAGAAGATTTTTTTTTTGCCACAAGTTAGCGGAAATGTACATTTTTTTTTTCTTACAAAGTCTCATATTCCACTAACTTGTGACAAAACATAAAATTTTACATGAACTCACCATACCCCTCACGGAATACCTTGGGGTGTCTTCTTTCTAAAATGGGGTCACATGTGCGGTATTTATACTGCCCTGGCATTTGAGGGTCTCCGCAATCATTACATGCATGGCCAGCATTAGGAGTTTCTGCTATTCTCCTTATATTGAGCATACGGGTAATGAGTTTGTTTTTTTTTCCGTTCAGCCTCTGGGCTGAAAAAAAAAATGAACGGCACAGATTTTTTCATTCGCATCAATCGATGTGGATGAAAAAATCTCTGCCAAAAAATGTGCAAAAAAAAAAGAGGGGAAAGGACATAGGAGTGCTTGCGAAGTAAGGCCCCATTCACACGTCTGCAAAAATGTCCGCATCTATTCGGCAATTCTGCGGAGTAGAAGCGGACCCATTCAGTGTGAATAGGGCCGGCACTATGTGCTCTCCGCATCAGCATTTGCGGAGCTGCGGCCGCGTACTTTCGGGTTTCGGCCCCGAAACATCAGGCCGCAACTCCGCAAAAGACAGATTGGGGACAAGAAAAGGCATTTTCTATATAGTTCTGGCAATGTGCGGATCCCCAAAATGCGGAAAGCACATTGCCGGTGTCCGTGTTTTGCGGATCCGCGGATCAGCAAAACACATACGGACATCTGAATGAGCCTTACAGAGGGGTGATTAGTGACAGGGGTGGTGACAGGGTGTGATCAGGGGGGTGACATGGGGTGATCAGGGGTTAATCAGTAATGAGGGGTGATGGGGGGGTTTGGTGCACTTACATAGCTACCTGTGTCCTCTGGTGGTCCCAAGCAAAAGGGACCACCAGAGGAGCAGGCAGCAGGCATATCAGATGCTGTTTACAAAACAGCAGCTGATATGCGATTTAGATGGCGTATTTTTAACATGTACAGCCTGCCAGCGCATGATCAGCGCTGGCAGGCTGTATTAAAACTTCCTCCCGACGCAATCCTGTGAACGCGCGCAGGCATCAAGGAGGAACATCCCGGCCGACCGCAGGACGCATTCCTGCGTTAGGCGGTCGGGATGTGGTTAATCGCAAATATCGGCACTTCGAGAATTCGCAAATATTCAGAATATAGTGATATATATTCGTAATATCGAATATTCTAGATTTTTTTTAATCAGTGAATTCGCAAATATATGACAAATATTCTACCAAATATTCTCAAAATATCGCGAATTCGAATATTGCCCCTGCTGCTCATTACTAGTCAACACCTCAAATGGACCAATGACACAGGTTGACAACTTGTATGAAAATAACAGACCTTGGCCACAGAAGAAAATTAAAGGGGTTCTGTTAGCACAATTTTTCATACCAAGATGTCATCAGGTTCACTGAGGTCTCCTTGAGTATGTTAGAAATATACCTGAACCAGAAGTGAAGAGCGACTTGGCATGAAAACCCAGGAGTGGCATGCAAGAGAAGAGAGCATTGGTGGACAGCCTGTGCATGATACTGAGTAAGTACAGTTTTAGTACAGTCACGTGCAGTTCAGGAGGTTAAATGAAGCTGAAGCCGGCAGAGAGATTGCAGACCGTGCGGACTCTCAAGTAACATTTTGTTGCGCAAGATTACTGTGCAGGGTCTGCTTGACGTCAGAGGAGCTGGGATGGGACTTCAGGATGAGGGGAGGTTTGGGGCTCAGTCAGAATGGGCACGTCTGGGCTGCACTAACAGTTATGACAGCTCCTTGGGCTCTTTTTAAAGACATATGTCAAACACAAGCATATTTCTGACATACTCTAGGAGACCTCAGTGATCCTGTTGGCAGCTTAGTATGAAAAATTGTGCTGAGAGAATCCCTGTGTTTGCAATCAGTGAACCTCTTCATGTGAGCAAAGGTTCGTAGAAGAGAGGCTTTCATTTCATGCCAGATATGGGCAAAGTATTTGACAGAGTAGTCAGCTGCCAGAACTCCACCGGAGACAGTTACTGGAAGAGGAATCCATAATTGGTGACTACATACAATGAGGGAAGGGGTCTTACTGGTAGAATTACTGGGATGGTCATTGTAAAAAAAAAAAATCCTCTGCCCAGGGAAGCACAGCCACCCAATTGCCATTATATGCAGAAATGAAGTGTCATAAATAATTGACCAAAACTTTATAGATGTGTTACACCTGCCCATTGGGTTGCAGAGGGCAAGCAGACAAAAAGTCTAATTTGATGTATAGCAGTCTACAGATATAATACGTCTGCATAGGTGGCAAAAGATGAAGGTAATCCGTGGAGGATCTGTGGAATGTGTGAGCCACAAACTCCACATACAGAAGCCAGACAGCGGGAATGCAGGGCAAGTACAATTGCAGCAGAAATAAAATACCACAATGCAGCACAATAAACTGTCCCAGCAGCATAGAATATCTCCCCAGAACCTGCCCAGCTGTGGTGGCCATTGCCAGCTGCCATGTTCTTTCTGTTTCCTCCTCCTCCAGTTGTCTCTAAGATATGGAGATGGGGGCTGAGAAACTGAGACATGGGTACCAGCAGCGAGCCAGATCTACTGAACATACAGGATTATACAACACTGCATACCTCTTACATGCAGTGGCGTCTCCATGTCTCCACAACAAATTCCATCAACCACATCTTCTCTCTGCAGAGTTTGCTATACAGCCATATTAGATTCCTCACGTTTCCCCCTATAGTGCCCCAATATTAAAATGCTCCCAGTGCACCCAGTAGGTATGTCCCCCACAGTGCCTCCCAGTAGTAATGTTCCCCACAGTTTTCTTCCGGTAGTAATATCTCCCACAGTGACTTCCCAGTAGTAATGTCCTCCACACAGTGCCCCTCCAGTAGTAATGTCCCCCACAGTTCCTGCCCAGTAGTAATATCCCCCACAGTGTCTCTCCTATAGTTATGTCCCCCACAGTGCCTTGCCAATAGTAAGGTCTCCCTCAGTGCGCCTAAGTAGTAATTTCCCCCACACTGCCCCTCCAGTAGTTATGTCCCCAGTGCCCCTCTAGTAGGAATTTCACCCACAGTACCCCCAGTAGTATTTTTTCATACAGTGCACCCCAGTAGTAATGTTCCTTACAGTTCCTCTTCAGTTATGTCCCCCCAGTAGTAATGTTCCCCAATGCCCTCCAGTAGTAATGTCCCCCACAGTGCTCCTGGAGTAGCAAAGCCACAGGTTGAACTGTCCTCCACAGTTGCTCTCCCCCCCCAGTAATGTCCTCAAGTATCTGGTGAAGGAGAAAAAAAAAAAATTGTAGAATACTCTTCTACAATCCTGTTCTCCACTGTCTGTAATGCAGACAGCAGGCAAGCCTGGGATGCTGGGATGAAGGCGGGTTCCAGGATTTACTACCTCAGACTTCATTGCTACTAGGCCTCATGCCTGAAGGTGAGTGGCCAGGCAGGGAACCTTCGGCTTCCATGCCCCGCTGCAGTTCATAAATGCGGTTGATTTCAGGAGGGGTACTTGCGGCAGCATGCAGTATAATTTTACCCCCTGACATTCTGGAGCCCTAGGCGCAAGCCAAGGGTTGGCATATAGTAAATACAGTCCTGACAATGGGTATGCGATTCCGGATCACCAAGGCCTAGTGCAGGAAGTTACCTGATGAACCATAGTCCAGAAAGGCCTGTTCAGTGATCCGGATGTTACCACATGACAGAATCACAGGAAAAGTTTGTTTTAAAAATTGTATCCTTCTCAGAGTCGTCTCCAACAAACTCTAGGTGGTAGAGATTCCTGCCTTGTGGGGACAGATCCTCACATATCATCTCTTGCTTCCGCAGTATATACACTGGTTGCTTCTGCATCTTTGCTGGCACTCCTCTTCTGACAGTCTATCTCTGTCCAACTAAATGGGTTCTTGGGCAGGAGTAAAATGAGTAGGAGCTAGGGGCCTTTGAAAGGATGGTGCCAATCAATTTTTTTTTTCATGCACAGCTCTTTGAGACATTCCCTGAGGTCTATATGAGTGGCCAGGGTGAACAGGTCCTCCAATGTAGACGGTATGTTTTTTTCTGCCAACTCATCCTTAATGCACCTAAACAACTCCTCCCAGAATGCAGCTACCAGGGCCTCATTATTCCATGAAAGTTCTGAGGAGAGAGTACAGAATTTTATTGACCCACTGTGGCAAAGACCATAGACAGCAGCAGCGGACAGGAAGAGATGGCACGTGCGCACTATGCGCAGTGTTTCAGGGTGCCAGGTGTTGGACCCCCACCGATCTGATATTGATGACCTGTCCTGAGAACCTGTCCTAGGTCATCAATGGTAAAATCCCAGACAACTCTTTTAACAGTATATTATCAAACAATTGCAGATACCCCCTTCTACTGGACTACTGCAGAGCCATTGAACAAGGGAAAAACATCCCTGTTCAAACTTCTTTCTCATTCATATCACCAACCTGTGTAAAAATTAAATTCTTTTATTTCTGCTTTATAAGTCAGAGGTTTATTTAATCCTAAATGTTAATTATGACACGAGGCTTAATAGACCAGTGGATCCTCCAGGTTGCTATGGATATGACTGTTGGCAAAACCAGGAAGTGGAGTCCAAGGGATTATGCATTCTTAACCTTTAAAACCCACAAGGTGATATGGAGTTTCCCACATTAAATCTCCAGGTCACTTCACCAGAGTAGTGTCAGAAATGGCTAACGTGGATATTGTTGGAATACCAGTTTGTGGTACCAAATCAGGAGTACAGTCAGGAAGGAGCCAAGTCAATACCAAGACCAACATAGCAAGAGAATCATCTTAGCACTATGTTAGCACATTAAGGAACCTATTGGTCCAACACTACAGTGATGTTTGAGAGGTACCTAAAGAGTAGGTGGCATCATCATAAGCAGCAGTGCAGGTTGTAGCATAATGTTGCATAGCCACAGAATGTATAACAGAAAAGGTTAATCATGACTATATTGCTGAAGTGAATGTGGTTGAGAATACAGACAGGACTTCTCAGACCATAGCACTGAAGAATGCAGCCAGATCCATAGAGTTAGATTTGCAAAGCAGAACAGGACATGGTAGCTAGTGAGTGTGACAGTTTATTATGTCTGAAAGAATCACAGAGGGCCTAAATATAGGGAACAGGAATATTACCAGCCCACTGTTAGTCATGTACAGTGATGTGTTGTCACAGAAGAGAGGTGTAGTGCAACTCACAGATCAAAAAGACAGAGACGACAGGGCAATAGAAGCTGAACTTTTGGGCATAGGCTCCACTTTAGGAACAAAGAAATATATTAGTCAGTTATTATCTTTTGTTTCATAAGTTTATTTAGGATTAATTTTCTGTTCACAAAGGGTGCCTTTAAGTACTTTATTCTATGTCATGTGTTTACTTTATTATCATTTACCTCACTCTCTTTCACTGTATCCTAGACATTTACTATTTATCCTTTTAATTTGTCTGTCATTTGTATCTTTATAAATTCATTCATTACATTTCCTTAGTCTTATTTTCTTCTTCGTTATCATTATCTTATTCAACCCCCTTCTCGTGCTCAACTACACCATTAGTTTCCTCCTCACTAGATGGTGTAATATACCCTAAGCTGCCCTCAGAAATTTCTATGCCCATATGGTCAAATTGCCAGGGTACCCAAACTATTTATCATGCCCAATCTTCAATTCTATTGCACACATTTTATTAACATCTAGACACAGTGACTGTTTTTGAAGTCAAGGGGAATAATATGATCTTTATGCATATTTGTAATCTATATACTTATTGGGTCCAATATGAAGGGGAAAGAAGGGGTTTATGCAGCCCACAATTTCCTAGGTCTCTAAGTATAGCCCTAATGCCAGCCTGTGTGTACCTATCCTTTCCAGTATGCCACACTGAATATACTGGAGCTCACAACACACTAACAGAACTCCATTTTCCAACCACTTCAGAGGTCCTGTCATTTACGAGACAGTAGAGGAAATTTAATGAAATGAATGGACCGGCACTCCGCAATCTTTATATAGAAAGTTTCTTTATTCGTCACCCATATGTGATGCGCATTTCGGCACAAGCATGTGCCTTTGTCAAACAATGAGTGATAGTTGCTCCATTGCTCACCCATTGTTTGACAAAGGCACATGCTTGTGCCGAAACGCGCCTCACATATGGGTGACAAATAAAGAAACTTTCTATATAAAGATTGCGGAGTGCCGGTCCATTCATTGCATTTGATGGGGCCCTGACCTGCTAACCGTGCACCCGGACCTCGATTAATGTACAGTGCCGTCCATTTCTTTTGAGTAGAGGAAATTTATGATGAGGGTAAAATTTGAAGTCAGTTTTGCTTGAGTCTGCATTGGCAAACTTTACACCAAATTTATCAAATCCCGCATGCTTGTTACATTTGGTGCATCTTTAAGCCTTAACACTTTTGTCTAGAAATGCTACTCAAGTGTTTCTAGACTACCTTTCTATTAGAGCAAGTTTCAACTTTCTAAAAAAGTTGCCCTGATAAATCGGGAGTGAAAGTGATTAACAAGGCTAACCACACCAACTTTCCCAATCAATATTCAAAAGTGAGTGGTATAACAATGCAAAAAGTCACAAACTTTTTGTGCATATATGCCCCCCAAAATTGCAAATCTTAATTTTTGATACTTTTTGAAGTCAGAATTCTGGAGTGCAGGACTTAATAAATTCCTAAAGATGGCTCTAGGATTTTATGGTGTTTACATGCCCCTATATTGCAGTGATGGGTTTGCATTGCATCACTTTCGAGCATCATATAATTTAATACATTTTCTTTATATTACAACAGTATAGAAACTCCAGATGCTTAGAAGATTTGGTAATTTTTGTACATTAGAAGTGACATTTTTTATTAAGATATCGATGGCACAACTGTTACGCTGCCTTGAAAAAAAAGTAAAAATCAATGTACGGTATATAGAACACATAAAAATAGGAATCAATTTACAAATTATTATGTTGAGATAATTAGATCTACTAATTCTATGAGGAATATATAAGGGCACTAAATAGCTTTTGTTACATTCTTTTGAGATGTCATTGAAACTTAATCTACATATATATTTATAACATTCCCAGGACAATGTTTAGTTTTTGACTACTTTTTCAAGGGAAATCAGTTCATATACTCTTGAGGCACTAATACTATTTTCTGTACAATGTAGCCCAGTTAAACAAATATCTGCTGAAAATAAAAACCAGTTAATGCTTGTTTTACTAACTTATTTTTAGTGACCTATTAAAGATATGAAAACTTTTTCTATGATAACTTAAGTTGTAAGATACTGTCAATAAAGTATGTGAATATAAAATGCCTAATTTAATAATGATTTAAGATGGTCCCTAAAATGTAGATATGATGAAAATTAAATTGAAAACCCAATTTTAAATACACTATTAGCAAATATTAATTTAATAATGGGGAAACCCATATAGGACCCTCATTTATCAGCGATAGTAGAAAACTGCAAAGAGTGTTTCTTTCTTTCTCTCTCTCTCAAGCACTCAACATGGCCTTGCATTCTACAGGGGGCTATTCACCTCAATGGCCACTGTCTAATGCGTTATTTTTCCTGTCACTGCAGGGAAACTAAGCACGTGATGCAGGGGCGTTGCTAGAGTCTGAAAACATCCTGGGCACAAGCCCACTGTGTTGAAATTTACATAATAAGAATTAACATCAGCCCCCAGTGCCTCTCTTCAGCCCATATATGCCTCCATCAGCCCCCATATGCCTCTCATCACCCCCCATATGCTTCTCATAGGCCCACAGTGCTTCCAACAGACCCCATCAGACTCCATATGCCTCTCTTCAGCTCCCAGTGACTCCATCAGCCCCCAGTGCCTCCATCAGCCCCCATATGCCGTCATCAGCCCCCACATGTCGCTCTTCAGCCCGCATATGCCTTTCTTCAGCCCCCAGTGCCTCTGTCAGCCCCATATGCCTCCATCAGCCCCCTATATGCCTCCATCAGCCCCCATATGCCTCTCTTCAGCCCCAGTGCTTCCATCAGCCCCCAGTGCCTCCATCAGACCCCAGTGCTTCCATCAGCCCCCATATGCCTCTCTTCAGCCCCCAGTGCCTCCATCAGCCTCATAAGTAAAATAAAAAAAAAACACTTACCTTTCCTGCTCCGGACGCCACCACTCCTCACCGCCCGCGCTCGGTCTTCCTCCTCTTCAGTCTGTGCTGTGAACTGGCACGCACAGCGTGAGGTCACAGCATGAACTCACATGTGCGCAGCTTTCACCACGGAGAGCCAAGGACCAGGAAGCGGTGAGTATAGAGCTTTCACCGCTTCCTGGTCCTCATTGAATTTGTGGGCAGTGGCCAGTGGGGCCCAAGAGAGGAGTTGCTTCTGGGGGGCCCAGGGCAGTTGCCTATTTTGACCCCGCACTAAAGACAGCCCTGGCGAGGTTCGGGGCAGTGGTAGGTTGATTCGTGGCCCTGGCCCCAGATAGAAAGCCTTAGCGACGCTCCTGATGTGATGCAAGGTTTCTCATTGATTATAGATGATCACTGATTGTTCTTAGTTGTCCCAGTAGTGGGATTTCTTATGATGAGGGAAAGTTAAAAAAATCATCATTTACCTTCACCTTCCCCCAAAAATGGTATAAAAAGTTATTAAAAATTCATACATACTCCAAAATGTTATCAATAAAAACTGCAGATTACCTTACAAGCAATAAGCCTTACAAAGTTCTGTAGCTGTACTGTAAATATAAAAAGTAATGCAGGTCAAAATAAGGATATGCAAGTTTTTATATTTTTTATGTATAAAAAAACAAAAGAAAACTATATAAATTTGGTAATCATACTGACCCACAGAATAATAAGTTAACAGTCATTTTTACCCATATAACAAAACCCATACAAAAACAATGGCAGAGTTGCATTTTTTTTCCAGCTTCACACTATATTGTATGCATTATTCAATGGTACCATTAAAAAGTAAAACTTGTCATGCAAAAAACAAGCCCTGATTTGGTTATGAGAACAGGCAATGGCTTCACCAGGAACATTACCGACATTTAACTTACTTTTAAGTCACAGCAGGAAGTGACTTCCAACAAATTGTTGTTATAGCTCGACATGCTGATCGGGCAGGCACAGGAGCTGTGCACGTCTGATCAGTGCAGCGGCCTGACTGTAACAACTTGGACCCTGCTTTATCTGCCAGCATCGCTCTAAATGCTGTAAACCCCTTATATGCGAAAATCAATTCTGATCAATGCATATATAAGGTTCGCAGGGGGAGGGGGCTCCCTATATCTCTCCATCACCCCTTCCCAGTGCGATGACAGGGGGCCAATGGCTGCCATGGCAACCGTAGGCCTTGCAAAGGCCTTGGGGTCTGCCATATAAGGAAGCCTATGAGGCCCAGCCCCCAGCATGTATTGTACTGCATTGAAAAAGGGATCAGACCCTAAAATGTTACAGTTTTTGGTCACCTTGCCTCAAAAAAATTTAATATCGAGCAATCAAAAAATATATACCCCACACTGGTACCAATAAAAAGTAAACTCTTCCCGTAAAAAACAAGCCTGCACACAAGACAGTCGCTAGAAAAATAAAAATATATGACTTTCAGAAATTGTCGAAGCAAAAACATGATTTTATTTTAAAAATGCTTTGAATAAAAGTGGTAAAACATAAATAAAACAATATGAAATTGGTACGTCTGTAATCGTACTGACAAGCACACAGCAGTAACAAAACCCAAAAAGTAATGGCAAAGTTGCTGCCTTTAATTTATCCTGTTTCTAACAAACCAAAATAAAAAGCAATCAAAAAGTTGTATGTACCCCAAAATAAAACCAATAATAATGGCAACTCATCCCACAAAAAATAAACCCTTGGGGACGTGTCCTGGACATGACACCGAGCAGACATGTTCTGTGAGAGCTCTTCACTCCCAGTCTGCCTCATGATTTCAATAGCAGCGGCAAGCATGGATTATCCATTTTCATGTGGCGGAAACTTCGTCCCAGAACTCAGACGCCCGGAAAGCCTACTCTTGCTAATACCCAGGGCAACATTTTACAGTTTTTGGCAGAGCTGGCTCCTGCCAACCCCCAGACAATTAATCCTGTAATGGCGGCATCACAGGTTCCTGCTGCGTAGATGAGGACCCTGGCTCCCTCAGCTATGGTACCAACCACAGCATTAGATCTAACACAGTGCCAGGAAGCTAAACATCAAGTGCTCTCCCAGCATTCTAAACAGATTTAACTTCTTTTTTTCTTTTCATTATAGTATGCCTTACTCGTACCTTAGCTATAATATCCTGCCTACATTCAATGTGCTGCCTTTGCCACTCATAGTGGCCCTGCGCTGATGAATGGTAGGAAAAGTCTAAGACATATGGTACACCATAGACTTTTTCCAGGGCGCGGGTGCCTTCAGAGAGGGCTCTGAGTGCCCCCTCTGGCACCTGTGCCATAGGTTCGCCACCACTGGTATATATCAACAAGAGTTTTTGCAAAGAGCAGCCATGTTACCAAAATCTACATTTTCTGAGAGTGCAAAGCATAAAATGATAACCTAATAGTTAATACATTAGGTTATAATTAGTGTTATATATAAAAAAAATAGAGGAACATTAAAATGTGTGATTAAAGTGCATACTCTAACAGAGTTCTTATGATAAAGTATAGTCTGCAAAAAAGATGTAAGATGTAAGGATGTACATACATACCACACATGTCTACACTCATGTGTAAAGAAGTGCAAAAACCTCAGGAATGCACTAACCAACATTTGCATGCAAGTATTGGGAATTATATAGCATATAGTTTCTATCCCCTTTTACAAACTATAATTAAAAATGATTAATTCCTAAAACTTAATATAATGCATTAACTAAGCTTGCTTGCAGACAAGTATAATATGTGTGCTTTATTGCTCATGTATTGCCTTCTGCGTCTCGGTAGAAAATGTGTAATAGCACCATAATTCTGGTCCTGATGAGCCGCAGGAAGTCTGGGTGTTATCCCCATAATTATGGCCACAAAAAGCCCCTATATTGCATCAGCGTTGCATACTACTTAAATAAATTAACTACGCCACTTAAAAATGATTCTTTATGGAGACAGTTAATAAGTAGAAAATCTTTTTCTGACTGATGAAAATCTTTTCCATCTGTCAGACATATTCTAGAATTCTTGCTACTGATAATCGTTATTGATATTATTGCAGGGTGTAACAGGTATTACTGGAGAAGCAATCTCCATATTTTTCTCTAACAATTGATTATGGACCGGATATGGATAATGTGGCATATATGAGCCTAGACTTATTTTAGTTATGGAGGTCTAAGCTTTAAAGCAAAACCAAAATCGCAGTGCTAGCTGCTCTGCATTGTGAGATAGATCTTTTTTAATATGGGTCGGAAGTCAAAACTGCATGTACAGTGGCATGCAAACGTTTGGGCACCCCTGGTCAATATAACTGTTACTGTGAGCAGTTAAGAAAGTTGAAAATGAATTGATTGCCAAAACACATAATGTTAATGATAAAACATTCCCCCTTTGCATTTTAAGCAAAAACAATTTTTTATTTTCATCTTTTGCATTTTCAAAACAACACAAAATGAAAAGGACCTGGAGCAAAACTTTGGGCACCCCACATGGTTAGTCCCTAGTTAGTCCCTTTTAGCAAACATCACAGCTTTGTAAGTGCTTTCTCTAGCCAACCAAACGTCTTTTAATTCTTGTTTAAGAGACTTTCTCCAATTCTTCCTTGCAAAAATCTTCACGTTCTATGAGATTGCAACACAACCCCAAAGCATGATTGTTCTACCCACATACTTAATGATTGGAGCAGTGTTCTTTTCATGAATATATGTGCCTTTTTTCTCCAAACATTAGTGTTGATCGAGCACCAAAGTGCTCGGGTACTTGGGCCAAACACATCAGGATGCTCGGGTGCTCTACCGAGCTCCCGAGTATAATGGAAGTCAATTGGAGAACCCGAGCATTAAACCAGGCACCCCCTGCTCTGAAGAGGGGAGGGTGCCTGGTTCAAAGGAAAAGGGTCAGAAATTGATGTAAACACCACCGAAATGGTTCAGGAATAGCATGGGGAGGATGGGGAGCATCTTGGACTCCCAGGTCGCTGCTAGAAACAATGTTTTCCGAGTAGTACGACACTTTTGCAGACTGACAATAATACGCACAAAAAAGATAAAATCGATTTTAGAGGAAAAATTGTTAGGAAACATTCGTTCCTGTATATTTACTTGTATATAAAGTACAAGTGCTGCCAAAAATTCAAGCAAGAGGCACTCCGATACAACCTGTATATCACATAAAGGAGGGCCTCATTCACATTGTGGTACAATTGTTCATGTAGTGACTCCTACACGCATAAAGCCTAAAGTGAGCATGTACTAAGTGAAAGGGCTGCCAAAAATTACAAGGAACTGGCGGTCCAATACACTCATTGTTACACATAAAGGAGGGCATCATACACACCCTTGAAAAATTATGATTGATGGCCTGCTGGTAACCCTCAAAAATATTTGGAGCAAGTGCCTGCTGATCTGACCATCTAAAACATTAGGGGTGAGGGCCTGCCGCTGAGCTGACCATCTAAAACAAAACAGTGGTGCCCAATCATTTTTTGTCTGAGGGCCACACTAGACATGGTATAAATTTCGCGGGCCAGAACCAGGTAACTTTGACAGAAAGAAATGCAAACACTGTGAGGGGGCTCTTGTGAGCATTACTACTGTGAAGGGGCAAATATCTGGGCATTTTTTCTGTAAAGTGGGTGCATCTATGCATTTTTTCGAGTCTCCTGCCCTACTAGATATCTCAAGGTAGTCAACTCCTCTCCGTCAAATCAGCAAAGCATGAGGTGAAACGCATTCTTTGTATCTGAATAATATTCTGAAGAAAAGGTACATCTCAGTCTTTTTACATAATATCTATTTTTATGGACCATGCTGGTATAACCTGGCTATCTCCTGTATATAATTATATATTTACAGCTGGTATAAGTTAGACATCTTCTTGCATATAGTCATATGGACCATGCTGGTATAACCTGGGCATCTCCTGTATATAATTATATATGTACAGCTGGTATAAGTTAGACATATTCTTGTATATAGTGATATAGACCATGCTGGTATAACCTGGGCATCTACTGTATATAATTATATATGTACAGGTGGTATAAGTGAGACATATTCTTGTATATAGTGATATGGACCATGCTGGTATAACCTGGGTATCTCCTGTATATAATTATATATGTACAGCTGGTATAAGTTATATTTCTCCTTGTATACGACCTGGGAGTCCAAAATACATCCAGACATCGTCCCCATGCTGTTCTCGAACCATTTCAGTGGTGTTTCCATCAATCTCTGTCCTCTTCCTGTGAACCAGACACCATCTCCTCTTAAGAGCAGGGGGTGCCTGGTTTAATGCTCTGGTTCTCCCATTGACTTCCATTGTACTCGGGTGCTCTTGTACACTTTGGTGCTCGATCAACACTAGTGACCGGTGCCTTTCCAGCACTTGCTGACCTTCTAAAACATTATATGTGAGGGCCTGCAGGTGAGCTGACCCTGTAAAACATTATATGCGAGGGTCTGCAGGTTAGCTTACCCTGTAAAAGATTGTAGGTGAGGGCCTGCAGGTGAGCTGACCCTGTAAAACATTATATGTGAGGGTCTGCAGGTACGCTGACAATCGAAAACATTGTGGACGGGTGAGTGCCTGCTGCCGCTTTGTTGACTCTAGATAACTTCTGCCTGATCGCACGTCCCCGTGACATCGACCGTCCATTTGGATGTTTGCCCTATATATGTATGCCTGCATATGTGTGTCTGCGCCTACAATGGTGACCACGGGTAACGGGGAATCAGGGTTGGATTCCAGAGAGGGAGCCTGAGAAACATCTACCACATCCAAGGAAGGCAGCAGGCGTGGCAATTACCCACTCCCGACTCGGGGAGGTAGTGACGATAAATAACAATACAGGACTCTTAAGAGGCCCTATTATTGGAATAAGTACCCTATTAAATCCTTTAACTGTGTTGGTCAGGACACGTCTGATGTTATGGGACAGATGTTGGTGTAAGGCGGGCACGGCACACCGTGAAAAATAGTGGTGGCAGGGGACTGCGTAACGTGGGACTGCCGCCAACATCAGGCTGCAGAAGGCCTCAGTGTCCACAAGCCTAAATGGCTACATTTCCAAGCCTGCGGGTGGGTGGCTGGTTATTTGCGCTCGCGTTCAAATGCATGCGGTAAGGACATTTGGACGCTGTGCTGGGACAGGGAAGTGGATGTGGTCACTGATGGTGCTTGCGAAGGTCCAGGTGCAGGGAGGGAGGCATCCAGTCCTGCACCTTCGACAGGGGATTGGCCAGCAGCACGTAACATCATCTATTGAAAAAGTACACTGTATGTCACAGATACATTTTTTTAAACGCACACGTTACACTTTAGATGTTCCCCTGGTAATGTTTCGGTCAGAAGCAGACACCGTCTATTGAAAAAGTACACTGTGTGTCACTGATACATTTATTTTTTATTTTATTTAATTTTTATTAATTTTTCAGAGTTTAAACATACAACATTCGGGAGAATACCCCGACAAGCAATACAATGAATGAGCATGGTATGGAGGGTACGCAGACCCTATTTTCAAAGAAGCAAATATTCCAAATTGCAACATTACACAAAAAAGAAAAATAATGTAAACTCGGGATCAGTCCTCTCATGGTTCAGAGCAGTCTCTATGGGGTGTTGAAAATATTACGACCCAATATGTGAGTGGTAATCCTGCATCCAGTGTGTTTTGCACCACTCAAACCGTGCGGATCATTATCAGACAATAAGCGAGCATTAAATTAGCAAGAGTCAAACATTATTTGTAACTCGTACCTCCAACCTCCCCAGACTGCCTTTTAGACTTTCTAATAAGTACCACTCAGTGAGAGTGAACGGTTGCTACTGATACATTATTTAAACGCACACGTTATACTTTAGATGTGGCCCTGTTAATGTCACTGTCCGCTGCGGACTCCGTCTATTGAAAAAGTACACTGTATGTCACAGATAAATTTTTTTAGTGCACACATT
The DNA here is from genome assembly GCA_033119425.1 of Bufotes viridis. NCBI lineage: Eukaryota > Metazoa > Chordata > Amphibia > Anura > Bufonidae > Bufotes > Bufotes viridis. The sequence goes on from CM065590.1 coordinate 229,303,338, forward strand.
ACACTGCAGATGTGGCACATCTAATGTCACTGTCCGCAGTGGACACCGTCTACGGAAAAAGTACACTGGAGGTCACTTATATTTTTTGGATGCATACACTTTACACAGGAGATGTGGCGTGGATAATTTAACTGTCCGCAGTGGCCTATTAGACATTATTTAGCGCAGGATGCGCTAAAAATATATATTGCTGCTGTCACACACAATAGTCCTTAAAAGGACTTTTGGGTCTCTGAAAAGTTTTTTTAACAAAAACCTTCCAATAACACTGCCTACACATGTCTGTCCCTGCCTATGCACAGCTCTCCATAAGACTGAGCAATTTAGCGCAGGTTGCACTACAAACATATATTGCTGCTGTCACAAACAAAATTCCTTAAAAGGACTTTTGGGTCTCTGAAAAGTTTTTATAATAAAAATCTTTTGATTCAATAGTTTTTTATTAAAATTTTTGCAGCACAGAAAAAAAACCATGCTGGGAATACCCGGGAAACACAGGTATAAGGAAGGCAACATAGTAACCATCAAGAAAAGAACCAACGTGGGGCAATTAGAGGGTATAATTCAATAAAATGTGAATATCAGGCCTGGAGAAGGAGAGTGTTAACTGCACTAAAGGGTGAAGCTGCCTAAAAGATTTAGCCAAGTGGCAAACAAGTGGATTGAGCCAAAATATCAGTAAGTAACTAGTTCTAATCACTAAGGCCTAGTGAGGGCCTAAGAAAGGGAACAGTATGGGGAGGCCGACCAGTGGCACCAATTTTGTTGACATCGAGTAAACCCACCATTACCCATAGAGAGAATCTTCTGCAGATATCAGTTCGACAAGTCCCTGCATGTCAGAGGTTTTCCATCTCCTTAGCAACAGCAATTTTGCCTTAACACAGAATATACATAACAAAGCCCTATATGAGACTGGTACCAAGTGAACCCCAATAAACAAAAGGACCATTTGTGGAGACCAATCTATCTCAGTCTGCAGAATTTGGCCCAACAGGTCTCGGCATGCGGACCAGTAAGGCTGAATGATGGGGCATTGCCATAAAATATGGAATAGGGTTCCCTTACTCCCACATCCTCTCCAACACTGATTAGAGACAGACGTATACATGAGCGCCAATCTGTCTGGTGTATAATACCAACATTCCACCGTTTTTATCGCCGATTCTATATTGGATGTACATTTCAGATGCTGGTGCATCATTCTGGGGGCCCTGAGCCATTCTATGTCAGTGAAGGACGTGTTCAAATCTTTTTCCCAGCTGGTCATGGGGTGAGAACGTTTAAAATGGGTCGGTTGGACAATGGAGTCATACAGGGGCTTCAGACCTTCCGGGTTACAAGAAATATACATGTTAGCTAGGTTGTCCATTTTTAGCCCCGATGGTTGCAATCCCTGCAGCAGGTGGCGGACCTGGAGGTATTTGTAGAATTCCGCCGCTGGGAGGGAAAATTGGTCACAGAGCGACTGAAACTACTGCAATACACCCTCAAACATGTCCCTCAAACATGTCCCCAACTGTCTGGATACCCCCTTGGACCTACAGGGACAAATCAGAGTGTGGGAGTCTGAAGGAGAGAGATGGGTAAGGAAGCAGGGGTGGGAGGATTATCAGCATTAACTAGGGTGTGGTACTTGGTCCATGTGTTCAAGGAACCGTCGGGCTCAGACCTTTAGGTAGGGGGAGTTGCCAAAATGGTAAGTTTAACAGATCTAGCAAGGAGTACGGGGAGACCTGTGAGAGTTCCAGATGGACCCAAGGTAAATCTATAGATGACTGTGCCCAACCTCGCAACATAGAAGCCAGTGTTGCAATATAATAATACAATTTCAGATCTGGTAATGCTAGACCCCTCTATATGTCGACCTCTAGTGATGATGTTACGGGGAACTCTGGGACGTTTCCCATCCCAAATATACTTAGAAAGTAGAGCCTGGGCCCGACTGAAGAATTTCTCTGGGAGGGTTACAGGCAAGGTGCGATATACATATAGAAACTTAGGGAGAATAAACATCTTAAATGTTGCTATCCTACCCATCCACAATGTTTCGTGTTTATTAAAATCATGGAGTTCCTTTTCAGTGGCAAGCAGGAGGGAGTCCTAGTTTAAAGCATACAACAGGGAGGGAGAGTGAGTCAGGTTTTTACCCAGGTATTTGATACTTTGAGATTGCCAATCAAAGGCCCAGGTATTCCGAAGGACCGACACCAAGGTCTCTGACATATGGATGGGTAGGGCCTGTGTTTTGGAGGAGTTAAGGTGGTAATATGAGAGTCCTCCATATCGGGAAATTTGGTCCATCACCGCTACTAGGGACTTTTCAGGGTCAGTAAGGGAGAGAAAAACATCGTCCGCTTAAAGGGAGATGACGTGGGAGCGGCCGCCCACCACTACCCCAGATATATTGGGGTCCTGTCTAATTGCCTGAGCCAACGGCTCCATGGCTATTATAAAGATGAGGGGGGAGAGGGGGCACCCCTGTCTAGTGCAGTTAGTAAGTGTGAACACATCTGACAGGGCTCCATTCACAAATGTTCTAGCAGTGGGGTTGCTATAAAGTGCTTTAATGGCGGTAAGAATGGGGCCATGAAAACCCATCTGTTGAAGTACCGAGAAGGCGAACGACCAACGGGGTCTGTTGAATGCCTTCTTGCCATCTAGAGCTAGGGCCTAGGGCCAGCATGGGGATCTTGTGGGTAAGGACATGGACAATTCCCAACATACGTCTGGTGTTATAGTAGGTTTGCCAGGTGGGGACGAAGCTGGCTTGATCTACATGTATAATGGATGGGAGAATTTTAGCTAGGCGGGTGGGCAATAATATTATAACATCTAGCATATATAGCATATAGCATATATTTTAACATTTTGGTTTAAAAAGATAATGTGCCTAAAATTTTGGTGTCTATCAGGGGATTTGCCGAGCTTCAGGAGGGTAATAATAAGGACTTGTAAGTTTTCAATAGGGAGAGAGCCAGAAGTAAGTGCAGATTGACAAAAATCCTGTTTAAAATGTTTGTAATAGTGGTTGGCAAAGCCATCAGGGCCAGGAGCTTTTTCCCGAGGTAGGGATGCAATCTCTGCCTCCACCTCTTCTTGGGTGACCTGTGTGTTAAGTGCCTGAATCTGGGAACTCTCTAGTGTGGGTAAATTCAAGGATTGTAAATAAGATTTGGTTAGTTCCTCCAACTCCACTTAAGTTATAGAGATTTGCGTAATACACCTGAAATCCATTAGCTATATCAGTGGGGGAGTAGACTTTATCCTGGGATGAGAGGTAAATGAGATGTAGGATTCTGCTTTTAATGTGTCGAGACTTGAGTCTGGTTGCCAAAAGTTTTCCCGCTTTATTGTCCTGCGAGTAATAAGTCGCTTTTGTCCTACAAAATGCTTTCTCATAAAAGGCAGGCATATGACACCTCAGCTCTTGTCTAAGCCGTCTAAGCTCATCCGCCAGCGAGGTATTAGGGTGTGCTTTGTTCCTAGCCTCTACCTGCTGTATCTGAGATAGAAGGTTTGAGATCTCTGCCTCCTGCCGTTTTTTACGTATTGCACCTTTCTGTATGAAAGACCCCTGAATACAGGCCTTATGGACATTCAACATGGTCACCGGGTCAGTGGGGGAGGAGTTGTTAAACCTGAAAAAATCCTTGAGGTCTGATTCTATGCATGACCTATATTGGAGATGCGAGAGTAGGAAGGGGGTGCTTCTCCAAATATACAGCTGAGGAGAGTTAATGGTTTCGGATATTGACAGGGTAATGGCTGCATTATCGGACCATTTGATAGTTTCTAGGGAGGAGTCTATAGTGTGGGGGAGAAGTGATCTGTCCAAAAGGATCATGTCTATTCGGGAGTACACATTATGGACCCCCAAATGAAACGTATAATCTCTAGCAGATGCGTGGTGAACATGCCATACGTCATATAGCTCCTCCTTCCAGAATGCGGTAGCAAGAGATGGTGCAGTCCTCACCTGGGGAGAGGAGGTATCCATGGATGGATCGGTGGTCAATTAAAATCACCGCAGATCACCAGTTTTCCCTGACGTTTTTTGTTTACCATTTTCATCAACTTATGAAAAAAGTGCAGTTGGCCAGTGTTGGGGGCATACAAAGACACTATGGTATACAGGTCATTGTGTAAAGTGCAGATTAATATAATAAACCCCCCTTGCAAATGTTAATACCATGGTAAATTAAAATTTACAACATTGCAGAACTAGCAGATAGTAAAACATAAATAGGATACAGAGAGTCTCCCAGCGAGAACGCCTGTATCATAGAAACGTAGGCAGCATGGAAAAAATTAGGCATTATATGAGCACCAGGTAGACAGAGCCACCAAGAACAGAGGTGGCAAGAAAACACAAAAAAACGAAAGTATAACATAGATAACCTATATTAGGCTCTATGTATAAAATAGGGCAAATGTCCCATCTGCGGCCTAGAAATAGAACAAGTCAAGATGACAGAGCCTGTAGAAAGCACAGCACCTGAAATCTTGAAGAAGTGCACCCTGGCAAGCACATCCTGTGGCACCATATCATCAAGGTGCCTCTGGCGGGGCACACGGTGCACCCGATCGATTTCTAAGTCCTGGTCGGAACACTCCGGCAAAGCTGCTTTAATAAGGGAGCGCACAAAATCTGGGATGTCTTTTGGAGGCACAGACTCCGGGATCCATCGTAGTTTTATATTGTTGCGCCGACCTCTATCTTCGAGGTCGGACATTTTGGCTTTAATGGCCTCCACTTCTGCCTCTAAATTTGTATGGGCGTCTATGAGAGTATTGTGTGAAGCAGCAAAGTCCCCAAATTTATTTTCCAGGTGGTCTGTCCTAGACCCCAGTTCATCTATATCAGAGCATAGAGGAGCTATAAGAGACTGCATATCCATCAGCATGGAGCGCCGCTGAAGTAGCAGCATGTCTCGCATAGCCGTGTCAGTAACAAATTGGCAGGGCTAGGAGTGCCGCCTCACCAGCGTCGGTAGAGGTTGCCGAGGGGGCCCAGGTAGCCCGAAGTGAGGGAGACGCTGCATCTTCTCTGTGGGCACAGTGATGCCGGGAATCTCGTGGGGGGGAGGGAGAGGCAGAAAGCTGCTCTGTTTGTGTGGAGAGGGAGAGGGGATTGTGGCTCACCAGGCTTCCATCATCTTCCGGCCCCAAGGCCAGTCTCTTCCTGCTGGTATATAGAGGAGAGTCAGCCGTCCCTGGCTGAGCTGACAGCGCTGGATCAGATAAGGAGCACCGCAGTGAGGAAGCAGGGGAGCTGTGAGGGAGGTTCAGTGTTGCAGTGCGCTCGAGAGGGAAAGCAGCTGTCCCATTGGCACCATCTTGGATCTCTCCCGCGTCCTGGGAGAAGTAAAATTTTGACATTTCGGCTGTTTGGCTATTTTCTTCTTTCACCCGGCCATGTCAGGGGAGGTTACCCACTAAACTGGGCAAGTTTGAAGATCGCTGGTCGTGTTGGTAGTCGCTTTAGACAGTGCTAACACAGGAGATCAGGCTCTATGCACCCATCCACTTAGGCAGCCAGACCAGGCCCCATAATAAAAATCTTTCAATAACACTCCCTGCACTGTCTGTCCCTTCATATGCTCAGCACTCCCTGAATAATGCTTAACTGAACACGCTGAGCATTCCAGCCAGCTAATCACTGTAATGCCAGTAGCCAATATAGCTACATCATTACAGTGGTGCCAGTACCTGCCTGCACGTTTATCGGCTGCGTAGCAGCCAAGAAACGTGCAGGGAGGAGACTCGACTATTGCGCTCGAGCACATGCGGTACTCGGCAGAGTACCGCCATGTGCCTAGCATCAAGATGCTTGAGCCGAACTGGTGTTCGGCCGAGCATGCTCGATCAACACTACCAAACATACCTTTCCTCATTGTGGGTAAAGAGCTATGTTTTAACCTCATCGGTCCACAGGCTTGTTTGGATAATCTTTTGCAGACTTCTGATGCAGAATTTTTTGTGGTGAGGATACAGGAGGTTTTCTTTTAGGTTTGCCTTTCTAGCAATCAGACAAACAGCTATCTCTTAAAACCTCTTCTAGACCTTCTCTTGACCTCCACTGTTCCTGTTAACTGCCACTTCTTAATTATGTTTCAGACTGAGGTATTGGCAACCTGAAAATGCTTCTCTATCTTCTTATAGCTTTCTCTTGGTTTGTGGGCCTCGACCACTTTCATTTTCAGAGTTTTAGTCAGCTGCTTAGAAGAACCCATGGCTGTTGTTTTTTGGGACAAGGTTAGAGGAGTCTGGGTATTTATAAAGCTTTGAAATTTGCATCACCTGGCCTTTCCTAATGATGATTGTGAACAAACCCTAACCCTAACAGGCTCTTTATGGTCGGAGACCTTGGTCAAACGTATCTGAGCGATCAAATCTACTTGGGTACCCATACTTTTTCAAGGTACTCCTTTCCTTTTTTTCAGTCAAAAATTGTACAAAACTCAAATAATACACTGATATTGCTTAAAATGTTGAAAAGTGTGTTTCATCTTTAACTTTATGCCTTTTGGAGAATTTAATTTCATCTTTCTTCCTAACTGTTAACAGTAACGGAAATTTTGACCTGGGGCACCCTAACGTTTGCCTGCCAATGTATATGCCACACTCACTGGGACTAGTTTTTAAGCACTGTAACTTAACGGTAGTATCATGGCTAGCCTTCATATTGTCAGCTTTAACAAGTCCTGGACGATATCTTTAGCTGCTACACAGCCTGAGATCCTGCTATTAGGAGCAAGAGTGTATAAGATACGTCCTTGGCTACTGAAGGGACACTCTGCAAGGACGTATAGTATAATATGTTTTTGGCAGGCAAAGGGTTAAATTCTGATGAAGATCAAATGTTGAGGTCACTTTGTGTTCTAACAGTATCAACTTAATGTATATGTAATCCCAAAATTCTTTGGTGGCCATCACATATAGGTATTATTAAGTGCCCGATGGTAAGTATGTACCTGACACTGAACCCTACCCTGTCCCTCACAGAGCTCCCAGCCTGGAAAGTGTGACTTTTTCACCTGTTTATTACCTGATGCATTATTATTATTAAGACTACTGTGATTTCCTTGTAAACTTTATTATTTTATATGCATATATGGTAATAGTCCTATATGTTATCCTGTATTTTACTAGTACTGTATCTCAGAAACTTTTTAGTGTTTTATTTTTATTTCAGGAGAACTGTAATCATTATTGTAATTTGAGTGTTTTTCTCATTGAAGGAAATGAGAAAAAAGGTACAAAAATACCAGGAAAAGGGAATTGTGTGATTATATTTCCCTTTGAAAATTATTAGAAATTCTTTCAGACATAGTAATAAATGCTTTTCAGCCATGCTGGTACTCATGGAGATTTGGCATCGTCATTCACATGGCTGGAAGGTGACAGATAGGACCTAGCTCTGAATTGCAGATTTTTGGGTGTTCTTCTTTTTAATTCGGAGGTAGTTGGAAAGCAACAGAGAGAGGAGGACTTTGTGTTCCTGACGGAGTTTTTCTTGAAAAGGTATCTGTAGTTATACTGTACACACTGTAGATTCGCTTACTGCAGTCCTGTCAACCTAGCACTAGCTCATATAGTACATCCACTACTTTTATCTGCCTATCATTTAGAATAGTGCATCGTCTTGTAATCCCCAGTTTATATTATTGTCGGAACTAATTCTTCAATTGATTTTAAATGTTACAGAACATGAAGATAGGACATGGAAATAAATTAATCTTAGAAAGAAGCACAGCTTTAAGCTGTTAAAACAGAGCTTGATTTACATACTTTGGTAAACTGCCAGCCAGACTTTGCCATTCATTAAATGTAAGAGTGTTTTACATTTGGCTTACAGTGTGAGAGATACCAGACACTTGAGCAATAGTATATTGTAGGTAATGATAGTTTCCTTGCAATTGTCACAAGAACGGTTCCCCCCTTAGCAGTATTCTTTGATCTGTGATTATTTGACATTATTATGTAGTGTTATGTTATTAGATTACACAGAAATGTTTAATAATTTTTTTATCAAAGTTCTGTTGTATTGTATTTCTATTTTATTGGGATTTTATGCTTAATGATACTTTAGACATACATGTGACATACATGTTCATCCTCAGAGCATCTTAGTTTATATATAGTGTGATAAAGTGCACAGTAGAGGTATGTTGAAGGGGGGGGGGGGTGTATTTCACCCGGTGGTTCAGTTTAGCTGGGCAAGATAACTGAAATCCAGAAATAGTGCTGCTTCAGGAGATTGTTTTGTTTAAAGTTGTATGGGCTGGATTTCTTTGGACTGGGAGACAGGTTGGTAGTGGGAGTCTCTCAGTCCACACCCCTAGTTCACTACAGATATTACCGTTTAGCTGAGGAGATCACAGGTGAGGTCCGCTGGGCTGTAATCAAGGAGGGATAAGACAACCCTCTGTGTATGACTGAGGAGAGAAAGTTACCCTACAGAGAGGGTTGGAACAGGAGACCCTGTGTGTAAACTGCGTTTTTGAGGTGAGTCAGGTAGAGGACCTTTGTATTAGCTAGAGCCCAGACGGGCAGGTGTTTATTTCAGTTTATGTTTATGTGCTGAAGTGCCCGAAAAAAAGCACCATTTGGACTTGAACCCCGTTGTCAGAGTAGAAATTTGTTATTGCGAGATATTTTGGTTAACTGAAGTTCAAAGCAATGACAAACACATGTTAGTAGATTCTCTGCTTCTAGCCACCCTAATAGTTAAACCCCGGAGCTGTCTTTTAGCAGAAGAATGTTGAGAATCAAATCCACCCAACTCCAAGTGCTTTCTGAAATAAAGACCACAACCTTCTACACCAAAAATTAAAAGGTTCTTTACAGTTTCATTTAAAAACTGATTTTGCACTGAACTCATGGGTCTGCATCAGGAAACCAAAATTTTATTATGGTGGTTTGGCACTACACTTTTTTTCTAAACGACTGGGCGACATTCACAAAGACTGGCTTTTTACAATAGTTTTTGTTTCCCTTCTGAGCTGTGTGCCCTACATCATAAATTTGGAGCACCGCTGGCAGACCAATGCCCTGTAGTAAAGACTACTCCAGCCCCTGACTGGGGTGTTTGGGACATGGACTCGGACCCGAACATTTTCAAAAAAGGTCGGGTTCGGGTCCGTTGTTCAGCGATTTCTTCCTGCTTTCTGAAGGGCTGCGCAGAAGCCATCACAGCCATGCCTACTAATGGCATGGCTGTGATTGGCCAAGTGCAGCATGTGACCCAGCCTCTATTTAAGCTGGAGTCACGTAGCGCCGCACGTCACACTGCTCTGATTAGTGTAGGAGGACGCAGCTTCTGAGAGGGCGAGATTAGGTAGGGAAAAGTCAGCAAAAACACCTAATGAAGTGATCGATCTACAGCTGTGAATAATTCAACTTCTGCTAGTTAATTGCTCACTTGTTTTAGGCTGCACAGAGCGTTTTTCTGTCACTTTGATCGGCGGCCATTTTGTGTCTTGTGGTGCACCAGCACAAGCTGCCACCAAGTCCATCAATCCATCAATACTAGTTTGTTTTTTTTGCTATATCCTACATCAGGGGCTTGGCTGTGCTTATTGTCACCCCTAGAAACTCAGGATAGAAATTTCTATATTTTATTAAAGGGTTAAATTCAATTGCTAAAATAGCAATACCCTAAATCTGGTGTTCCAGCTGTGGCTAGCCAAGTGTAATACTGTCTGCTGTCTGTTAAAGGATAGATTTTTTTCTGTGGTGAAATTCAATTGCCAAAATGGCAATCCCCTAAATCTGGTGTTCCAGCTGTGGCTGGCAAAGTTTAATAGTGTCCGGCAAAGGATATATTTTTTTTCTGGGGTGAAATTCAATTGCCAAAATAGCAATATCATAAATCAGTGGTTTCAGCTGTGGCTGGCCAAGTTTAATACTATACGTCACAGGATAGATTTTGTTCTGGGGTGAAATTTAATTGCAAAAATGCAATACCCTGAATCTGGTGTACCAGCTGTGACTGGACAATTTCCCTAGTGTCCGTCAAAGGATAAATTATTTTCTGGGGTGAAAGTCAGTAGCAAAAATAAAAATACAGTAAATCTGGTGTTCCATCTGTTGCAGGCCTAGTTTAAATCTGTCCGTAAAAGGGTATATTTTTTTCTGGGGTGAAATCTAACTGCCAAAATAGCAATACCCTGAATCTGGTGTTCCAGCTGTTGCAGGCCTAGTTTAAATCTGTCCGTAAAAGGGTATATTTTTTTCTGGGGTGAAATTCAATTGCCAAAATAGCAATACCCTGAATCTGGTGTTCCAGCTGTGACTGGACAATTTCCCTAGTGTCCGTCAAAGGGTATATTATTTTCTGGGGTGAAAGTCAGTAGCAAAAATAGATATACAGTAAATATGGTGTTCCAGCTGTTGCAGGCCTAGTTAAAATCTGTCCGTAAAAGGGTATATTTTTTTCTGGGGTGAAATTTAATTGCCAAAATTGCAATACCCTGAATCTGGTGTTCCAGATGTTGCAGGCCTAGTTTAAATCTGTCCGTAAAAGGGTATATTTTGTTCTGGGGTGAAATTTAATTGCCAAAATAGCAATACCCTGAATCTGGTGCTCCAGCTGTGACTGGACAATTTCCCTAGTGTCCGTCAAAGGATATATTATTTTCTGGGGTGAAATACAGTTGCAAAAATAGAAATACAGTAAATATGGTGTTCCAGCTGTGGTTGGACAAGTTTAATTGTGTCCGACAAAGGATATATATTATTTTCTGGGGTGAAATTCAGTTGCCAAAATAGAAATACAGTAAATCTGGTGTTCCAGCTGTGACTGGACAATTTCCCTAGTGTCCGTCAAAGGATATATTTTTTTCTGGGGTGAAATTCAGTTGCCAAAATAGCAATACCATAAATCAGTGATTTCAGCTGTGGCTGGCCAAGTTTATTAGTGTCCGTCACAGGATAGATTTTGTTCTGGGGTGAAATTTAATTGCCAAAATAGCAATACCCTGAATCTGGTGTTCCAGCTGTTGCAGGCCTAGTTTAAATCTGTTCGTAAAAGGGTATATTTTTTCTGGGGTGAAATTTAATTGCCAAAATAGCAATACCCTGAATCTGGTATTCCAGCTGTGACTGGACAATTTCCCTAGTGTCCGTCAAAGGATACATTATTTTCTGGGGTGAAATTCAGTAGCAAAAATAGAAATACAGTAAATATGGTGTTCCAGCTGTTGCAGGCCTAGTCTTAAAAGGGTATATTTGTTTCTGGGGTGAAATTTAATTGCCAAAATTGCAATACCCTGAATCTGGTGTTCCAGCTGTTGCAGGCCTAGTTTAAATCTGTCCATAAAAGGGTATAATTTGTTCTGGGGTGAAATTTAATTGCCAAAATAGCAATACCCTGAATCTGGTGCTCCAGCTGTGACTGGACAATTTCCCTAGTGTCCGTCAAAGGATATATTATTTTCTGGGGTGAAATACAGTTGCAAAAATAGAAATACAGTAAATATGGTGTTCCAGCTGTGGTTGGACAAGTTTAATAGTGTCCGACAAAGGATATATATTATTTTCTGGGGTGAAATTCAGTTGCCAAAATAGAAATACAGTAAATCTGGTGTTCCAGCTGTGACTGGACAATTTCCCTAGTGTCCGTCAAAGGATATATATTTTTCTGGGGTGAAATTCAGTTGCCAAAATAGCAATACCATAAATCAGTGATTTCAGCTGTGGCTGGCCAAGTTTATTAGTGTCCGTCACAGGATAGATTTTGTTCTGGGGTGAAATTTAATTGCCAAAATAGCAATACCCTGAATCTGGTGTTCCAGCTGTTGCAGGCTTAGTTTAAATCTGTTCGTAAAAGGGTATATTTTTTTCTGGGGTGAAATTTAATTGCCAAAATAGCAATACCCTGAATCTGGTATTCCAGCTGTGACTGGACAATTTCCCTAGTGTCCGTCAAAGGATACATTATTTTCTGGGGTGAAATTCAGTAGCAAAAATAGAAATACAGTAAATATGGTGTTCCAGCTGTTGCAGGCCTAGTCTTAAAAGGGTATATTTGTTTCTGGGGTGAAATTTAATTGCCAAAATTGCAATACCCTGAATCTGGTGTTCCAGCTGTTGCAGGCCTAGTTTAAATCTGTCCATAAAAGGGTATAATTTGTTCTGGGGTGAAATTTAATTGCCAAAATAGCAATACCCTCAATCTGGTGTTCCAGCTGTGACTGGACAATTTCCCTAGTGTCCGTCAAAGGATATATTATTTTCTGGGGTGAAATACAGTTGCAAAAATAGAAATACAGTAAATCTGGTGTTCCAGCTGTGGCTGGACAAGTTTAATAGTGTCTGACAAAGGATATATATTATTTTCTGGGGTGAAATTCAGTTGCCAAAATAGAAATACAGTAAATCTGGTGTTCCAGCTGAGACTGGACGAGTTTAATAGTATCCGTCAAAGGATAGATTTTGTTCTGGTTTGAAATTCACTTGCCAATATAGCAATACCCTGAATATGGTGTTCCAGCTGTTGCAGGCCAAGTGTTAATCTGTCCGTTAAAGGGTATATTACACTCGGCGTGCATCTCCAAGTATATTTCTTTCGGTAAAAGGGTATATTACAAAAAGTGTTACATTACAATTGCTGAAAGCATAATCCTGTAAATCTGCACGCACTATTGTGCATCTGATAGTGTATTTCTGTCCGTAAAAGGATATCTTACACTCAAGGTGTATATACAAGTGCTGAGAGGGTCATCCTCAATAACTTCACACGCTACCGTGCATCTCCAAGTGTATTTCTGTCCGTTAAAGGGTATATTACACAAAGTGTTAAAATGCAATTGCTGAAGGCATAATCCTACATATTTTTTCGTACGCTACTGTGCATCTCCAAGTGTAAATCTGTCCATAAAAGGATACCTTTCATCCAGGGCCTAAATACTAGACCTACAATTGATATTCCTCTAAATCAGTGGTTACTGCTGTGCCTGGATTAGTGTCATACGCTACATAAATAAATAGGCAGATAGTGTTAGGTGCCTGTAAAAAAAGGCCTGAATTTGAAATCAATACATTGGGCCAAATATTTTTTTTCTTATTGTGGTGCTTGGTGAATGGTAACAATGAGCAAAACATCTAGTAAGGGACGCGGACGCGGTTGTGGTGTTGTTAGGGGACCCTCTGGTGCTGGGAGAGGACGTGGCCATTCTGCCACAGCCACACGTCCTAGTGAACCAACTACCTCAGGTTCCAGTACTCGGCAGAATTTACAGTGATATTTGGTGGGGCCCAATGCCGTTCTAAGGATGGTAAGGCCTGAGCAAGTACAGGCGCTAGTCAATTGGGTGGCCGACAGTGGATCCAGCACGTTCACAACATTATCTCCCACCCAGTCTTCTGCAGAAAGCGCACAGGTGGCGCCTGAAAACCAAGCCAGCACGTTTTGGCAATTAAATTTCACCCCAGAAAAAAATATACCCTTTTAGGACAGATTTAAACTAGGCCTGCTGGAATACCAGATTCAGGGTATTGCTATTTTGGCAATTGAATTTCACCTCAGAAAAAAAAATATCCTTTACCGGACACTATTAAACTTTTCCAGTCACAGCTGGAACACCAGATTTACTGTATTTATATTTTTGCAACTGTATTTCACCCCAGAACAAAATCTATCCTTTGACGGATACTATTAAACTTGTCCAGTCACAGCTCGAACACCAGATTTACTGTATTTTTATTTTTGCAACTGTATTTCACCAAGCCAGCAGTCTGTCACATCACCCCCATGCATATCAGGGAAACTGTCTGAGCCTCAAGTTATGCAGCAGTCTCTTATGCTGTTTGAAGACTCTTCTGGCAGGGTTTCCCAAGAGAATCCACCTAGCCCTTCCCCAGTGGTGGAAGACATAGAATGCACTGATGCACAACCACTTATGTTTCCTGATGATGAGGACGTGGGAATACTACCTCATCGGAGTCCGCACGTCTCTGATCATGACGAAACACAGGTGCCAACTGCTGCGTCTTTTTGCATTGTGCAGACCGAACAGGAGGTCAGGGAGGAAGACTGTGTGGAAGACGATGCAGGGGACAATGAGGTCCTAGACCCCACATGGAATGAAGGTCGTGCCACTGACATTCATAGTTCAGAGGAAGAGGCAGTGGTGAGACCGAACAGCGTAGCAAAAGAGGGACAGGGGGCAAAATCAAAACAGCCGTCGCCAAGAGAGTTCGCCTGCTACTGGCCACCTCCACCAGGGACCGAGCACCCCAAAGGCAGCTTCAAGGAGTTCCCTGGCATGGCACTTCTTTAAACAATGTGCTGATGACAAGACCCGAGTGGTTTGCACGCAGTGCCATCAGAGCCTGAAGCAAGGCATTAACGTTCTGAACCTTAGCACAACCTGCATGACCAGGCATCTACATGCAAAGCATGAACTGCAGTGGAGTAAACACCTTAAAAACAAGGAACTTACTCAGGCTCCCCCTGCTCCCTCTTCTGCTGTTGCCTCAGCCTCTTCCTTCGCCTCGGGAGGAATAGTGGCACCTGCCGCCCACCAAACAGAGGATGTGCCATCGACACCACCACCTGCGTCACCAAGCATCTCCACCATGTCACACGGCAGCGTTCAGCTCTCCATCTCACAATCCTTGGAGAGAAAGCGTAAATTCCCACCTACCCACCCTCGAGCCCTGGGCCTGAATGCCAGCATTTCTTAACTACTGGCCTTTGAAATGCTGCCATTCAGGCTGGTGGACACAGACAGCTTCAAACAGCTGATGGCGATGGCTGTCCCACAGTATGTTGTTCCCAGCCGCCACTACTTCTTCAAGACACCCATGCCTTCCCTGCACAACCAAGTATCCGATAAAATCAAGGTCCACCTAACCACAGATACGTGGACCAGTAAGCACGGCCAGGGACGCTATATCTCCCTAACTGCACACTGGGTAAATGTAGTGGTGGCTGGGTCCCAGTCGGAGAGTTCTTTGGCGCACGTCTTTCAGCCGCCAAGGATCGCAGGGCATCATTCTTTGCCTCCTGTAGCCTCCTCCTCCTACTCGGCTTCCTCCTCCTCTGCTTCCGCCTGCTCTTCCAGTCAGCCACACACCTTCACCACCAACTTCAGCACAGCCCGAGGTAAACGTCAGCAGACCGTTCTGAAACTCATATGTTTGGGGGACAGGCCCAACACCGCGCAGGAGTTGTGGTGGGGTATTGAACAACAGACCGACGAGTGGTTGCTGCCGATGGGCCTCAAGCCCGGCCTGGTGGTGTGCAATAATGGGCGATATCTCGTTACAGCCTGGCGCATGTGCTGAATTTGGTGGTGCAGAAGTTCATTCACAATTACCCCAACATGTCAGAGCTCTGCATAAAGTGCGCGCTTCCGGCATTCACATCCTGCCGCTGCTCGTCTGTCTGCGCTACAGCATAACTTCTGCCTTCCCGCTCACTGCCTCATATGCGACGTGCTCACCAGGTGGACCTCCACCTTGCACATGCTGGAGAGACTGTGCGAGCAGCAGCAGGCCATAGTGGAGTTTCAGCTGCAGCACGCACGGGTCATTCGCACTGCGGAACAGCACCACTTCACCACCAATGACCGGGCCTCCATACGAGACCTGTGTGCCCTGTTGCGCTGTTTCCAGTACTCCACCAACATGGCCAGTGGCGATTATCAGCGTTACAATACAACTTCTATGTCTCCCTGAGAAAACACTTAAGGCGATGATGGAAGAGGAGGTGGCCCAGGAGGAGGAGGATGAGGGGTCATTTTTAGCACTTTCAGGCCAGTCTGTTAAAAGTGGCTCAGAGGGAGGTTTTTTGCAACAGCAGAGGCCAGGTACAAATGTGGCCAGCCAGGGCCCACTACTGGAGGACGAGGAGGATGAGGTGGAGGAGGATGAGGGTGAAACAAGTTCACAGCGGGGTGGCACCCAACACAGCTCAGGCCCATCACTGGTGCGTGGCTGGGGGGATACAGAAGATGATGACGATATGCCTCCCACAGAAGACAGCTTGTCCTTACCTCTGGGGAGCCTGGCACACATGAGCGACTACATGCTGCAGTGCCTGCGCAACGACAGCAGATTTGCCCACATTTTAACGTGTGTGGACTACTGGGTTGCCACCCTGCTGTATCCCCGGTACAAAGACAATGTGCCCACCTTACTTCCTGCACTGGAGCGTGATAGGAAGATGCGCGAGTACAAGCGCATGCTGGTAGACGCGCTCCTGAGAGTATTCCCAAATGTCACAGGGGAACAAGTGAAAGCCAAGGCGAAGACAGAAGAGGAGCAAAAGATCTCTGCTATGAGACCTCTCTCCTCCGTCTGGGTGCCGAGGCCTAATTATTGAAAAGTGGCCTTCTCCATTGGTGGGTGACATGATGCCTGATTCTCTGCTATGCGACCTCTGTCTGGGTGCTGGGGCCTAAATAAATGAAAGTGGTCTACTCCATTGGTGGTTGCCATGACGCCTGATTTTCTGCTATGTGACCACTGTCCTCTGTCTGGGTGCTGGGGCCTAAATAAATGAAAGTGGCCTTCTCCATTGGTGGGTGACATGACGCCTGATTCTCTGCTATGAGACCTCTCTCCTCCGTCTGGGTGCCAGGGGCCTAATTATCAAAAAGTGTCCTTTTCCATTGGTGGGTGACATGACGCCTGATTCTATGCTATGCGACCTCTGTGCTCTGTCTGGGTGCTGGGGCCTAAATAAATAAAAGTGGCCTTCTCCATTGGTGGGTAACATGACGCCTGATTCTCTGCTATGCGACCTCTGTCCTCTGTCTGGGTGCTGGGGCCTAAATAAATGAAAGTGGCCTTCTCCATTATTGGGTGACTTGAAGCCTGATTCTCTGCTATGGGACCTCTCTCCAATTGATATTGCTTAATTTTTATTTATTTTATTTTATTTTAATTCATTTACCTATCCACATTTGTTTGCAGGGGATTTACCAACATGTTGCTGCCTTTTGCAGCCCTCTAGCCCTTTCCTGGACTATTTTACAGCCTTTTTAGTGCCCAAAAGTTCGGGTCCCCATTGACTTCAATGGGGTTCGGGATGAAGTTCGGGTCGAGTTCGGATCCCGGCCGAACTTCTCGAACCCGAACATCCAGGTGTTCGCTCAAGTCTACTTGTGTCCTCTTAATTTTGTGCACATGCACACCAGCCCCAACAGTTTATTTCAGCAGAGCTTTGAGTGTTAACAGCGTGAGAATGGGGGCAAGCAGAATAAACTCCTATGTAAATGTAGCCTGTTTTCCACCTACAGGCTACATTTAGGTGCACCTGTGAGGCCTGGACCATATCAGCCTGTCTTGGGTGTGGCTTACAGCCTTCTCCCTCCTCCCATTGCAGACATGGCTACATGCTGGAGGTATCTGGGAAGTCTGCTGCGAGTCGGCCTATACATTCCTGTCATTTTGGCCACTGGCCCCTGGTATTGCCCATACGGCACAGGTAGGTGAGTGTTAAGTCCTGAGCTACTTAAGAAACCTTGGCGTGGTGCTCGGGCTTAGACATGTCCTCCACAGCAGACTAATCTCTCAATTTTAACATCAGTTTGAGGGCTTAGTAAGACCGCAGTGTGCACCTGTCTTGTCATTTGTTATTTCTATATTGTTATATTATTTATCACATTCACACAATAGCCATCCTGTGTAGGATGTCTATTGTGGTACTTGTGGTCCGCTGTGGACATCCTCCACCGTATATGCATTTTTGCTGCGGATCGCCATTAGCAACGGACCACAAGTGCAGGATCTGCTCCCCTGTATATATATGCACAACTGCATTTTGGGGTTGAGCACATCCTGCTTCATGCCACCTTTCAGTTGTTTTGTATATATAATTTTTTGTAGGTGTATAAACTCCTATATAAATGTAGCCTGTTTTCCATCCACAGGCTACATTTAGGTGCACCTGTGAGGCCCGGGCCATATCAGCCAGTCTTCGGTGGGGCTCACAGCCTTCTCCCTCCTCACATTGCAGGCATGGCTACATGCTGGAGGTAACTGGGGAGTCTGCTGCGAGTCGGCCTATACATTCCTGTAATTTTGCCCACTGGCCCCTGGTATTGCCCATACGGCACAGGTAGGTGAGTGTTAGGTCCCGAGCTACTTGAGAAACCTTGGTGTGGTGCTCGGGCTTAGACATGTCTTCCACAGCAGGACATGTTGACTAATCTCTCAATTTTAACATCATTTTGAGAGCTTAGTAAGACCGCAGTGTGCACTAGGGCTGCACGATATGGGAATTCTGTGCGATTGCGATTAGGGCCCTAAAAATTGCGATAACGATATGTGATGCGATATTTTGAGGGAATTGTGCTAGAGGTCTATTTGCTTGGATTTTCTCATATAAGCCGCTGACGCGGCTGGGTATGACATTGTTATGGGGGATCTGTGGATGGCACTGTTATGGGGGATCTGTGGATGACGCTGTTATGTGGGGGATGTGTGGATGATGCTGTTATGGGGGATCTGTGGATGACGCTGTTATGTGGGGGATCTGTGGATGACGCTGTTATGTGGGGGATCTGTGGATGACGCTGTTATGTGGGGGATCTGTGGAGGATGCTGTTATGGGGGATCTGTGGAGGACACTGTTATGTGGGATCTGTGGAGGACGCTGTTATGGGGGGATCTGTGGATGACACTGTTATGAGGGATCTGTGGATAACATAGTAACATAATATATAAGACCGAAAAAAGACATTAGTCCATCCAGTTCGGCCTGTTTTCTACAAGTTGATCCAGAGGAAGGTAAAAAACCCCTGTGAGGCAGAAGATAATTCCTTCCCGACTCCAATCAGGCAATTAGAATAACTCCCTGGATCAACGACCCCTCTCTAGTAGCTGTAGCCTGTAATATTATTACACTCCAGAAATAAATCCAGTCCCCTCTTGAATTCCTTTATTGTACTCACCATCACCACCTCCTCAGGCAGAGAGTTCCATAGTCTCACTGCTCTTACAGTGAATAATCCTTTTCTATGTTTGTGTCCAAACCTTCTTTCCTCTAGACGCAGAGGATGTCCCCTCGTCACAGTCCTTGGGATAAATAGATGATGGGACAGATCTCTGTACTGACCTCTGATGTATTTATACATAGTTATTAGATCTCCCCTCAGTCGTCTTTTTTCTAAAGTGAATAACCCTAATTTTGATAACCTTTCTGGGTACTGTAAATCCCTCATTCCAGTTATTACTTTAGTTGCCCTCCTCTGAACCCTCTCCAGC
The DNA here is from genome assembly GCA_033119425.1 of Bufotes viridis. Taxonomy (NCBI): domain Eukaryota; kingdom Metazoa; phylum Chordata; class Amphibia; order Anura; family Bufonidae; genus Bufotes; species Bufotes viridis. The sequence continues at coordinate 229,322,562 of CM065590.1, forward strand.
TCTGCTATGTCTGCTTTGTTCACAGGAGCCCAGAACTGTACACAGTACTCCATGTGTGGTCTGACTAGTTGTCTTTTTTCTAAAGTGAATAACCCTAATTTTGATAACCTTTCTGGGTACTGTAGTTGTCCCATTCCAGTTATTACTTTAGTTGCCCTCCTCTGAACCCTCTCCAGCTCTGCTATGTCTGCCTTGTTCACGGGACTCTGCAACCAGAACTCTGCCCTGCCTCTATGACAGAAGCTGTAAGAGGTAGTTAGTGTACATTTTGATCAAAAGGTAATAAGCCACTCGCCACGCCAAGGCCTCCTCGTGAGTGGTCCTAACGCTAAATCCTACCTGTTATGGGCCATGACAGCCACATAAAATCCAGGGAGTGCTGGCCCAGCATGCATGCTGGGATCAACCGTACTTAATAACCCTTTCTGATGCTATAACAGCTTCCATTAGATCCAGGGACGCAGGTACCAACATGCATGCTGAGCCCACTGTGTACTCCTCCTGGAACCGGATGGTTACTAGCAGGCACTATTCCTAACGCTAAATCCTACCTGTTATGGGTCATGACAGCCACATAAAATCCAGGGAGTGCGGGTCCAGCATGCATGCTGGGATCAACCGTACTTATTAACCCTTTCTGGTGCTATAACAGCCTCCATCGGAGTGAGTACATAACTGAACTTGCTTTCATAGTGCCTGCTAGTAACCATCCGGTTTCAGGAGGAGTACACAGTGGGCTCAGCATGCATGTTGGTACATGTGTCCCTGGATCTAATGGAGGCTGTTATAGCACCAGAACGGGTTAATAAGTACGGTTGATCCCAGCAAGCATGCTGGACCCACACTCCCTGGATTTTATGTGGCTGTCATGGCCCATAACAGGTAGGATTTAGCGTTAGGACCACTCACGAGGGGGCCTTGGCGTGGCGAGTGGCTTATTACCTTTTGATCAAAATGTACACTAACTACCTCTTACAGCTTCTGTCATAGAGGCAGGGCAGAGTTCTTGTGCAAATGCTGTGATTTGTGAATTGGTAGGACTATGTTCTCATCACGAGCATCTATGCCCCTTTTGATGCAACCCATTATCTTATTGGCCTTGGCAGTAGCTGCCTGACACTGGTTTTTGCAGCTTAATTTGCTGTTTATTAAAATTTCTAGATCCTTTTCCATGTCAGTGTTACCGAGTGTTTTACCATTTAATATGTAGGGATGACTTGCATTATTCCTTCCCATGTGCATAACTTTACATTTGTCAGTGTTAAACCTCATCTGCCATTTCTCTGCCCAAGCCTCCAATCTATCCAGATTCCTCGGTAGCAGTATATTGTCCTCTTCAGTGTTAATTACTTTACACAGTTTAGTGTCATCTGCAAAAATAGATATTTTACTGCGCAAGCCTTCTACAAGATCATTAATAAATATATTAAAGAGAATAGGGCCCAATACTGACTCCTGAGGTTCCCCACTAGTGACAGCGACCCAATATGAGTATCTACCATTAATAACCATCCTCTGTTTTCTGTCATTCAGCCAGTTACTTACCCACATACAGAAATTTTCTCCCAGCCTGAGCATCCTCATTTTATATACTAACCTTTTATAAGGTACAGTGTCAAATGCTTTGGAGAAGTCCAGATATACGACATCCATTGATTCGCCGCTGTCAAGTCTACAACTTACCTCCTCTTAGAAGCTGATTAAATTTGTTTGGCATGACCGATCCCTTATGAAGCCATGCTGATATGGCGTTATTTTCTTATTTTCATTGAGATACTCCAAAATAGCATCTCTTAGAAATCCTTCAAACAGTTTACCAACAATAGATGTTAAACTTACCGGCCTATAATTTCCAGGCTCTGTTTTTGGACCCTTTTTGAATATTGGCACCACATTTGCTATGCGCCAATCCTGTGGAACATTCCCTGTCTGTATAGAGTCTGTAAATATCAGAAATAAAGGTGGCTAAGACATCACTTAATTCCCTCAGGATACGGGGGTGTATGCCATCCGGTCCTGGCGATTTTCTATTGTAATCTTTTTAAGTTGTTGTTGTACTTCTTCCTGGGTCAGACAGGGCACTTTTAATGGGGAATTTACTTTTACATTCTGCATTTCATCTGACAGTTTATTTTCCTCAGTGAACATAGTGGAGAAAAAAATATTTAATAGTTTTGCTTTATTCTCGTCACTCTCTGCAACACCCCCCTCATTGCTATGTAGAGGACTGACTCCTTCAGATTTATATTTTTTACTATTTATTAAATTGAAGAACATTTTTAGGGTGAGTTTTACTCTCTTTGATACTGTTATGGGGGGATCTGTGGATGATGTTGTTATGGGGGGGATCTGTGGGTGACGCTGTTATGGGGGGGATCTGTGGATGACGCTGTTATGGGGGGGATCTGTGGATGACGCTGTTATGGGGGGGATCTGTGGATGGCACTGTTATGGGGGGATCTGTGGATGGCACTGTTATGGGGGAGATCTGTGGAGGACGCTGTTATGGAGGATCTGTGGATGAAGCTGTTGTGGGGGCGATCTGTGGATGGCACTGTTATGTGGGGGATCTGTGGATGGCACTGTTTTGGGGGGGATCTGTAAATGGCACTGTTATGGGGGGTACCTGGGGAGGACACTGTTATGGAGGATCTGTGGATGACGCTGTTATGGGGGCGATCTGTGGATGGCACTGTTATGGGTGGGATCTGTGGATGGCACTGTTATGGGGGGGATCTGTGGATGGCACTGTTATGGGGATCTGTGGATGGCACTGTTATGGGGCGGATCTGTGGATGGCACTGTTATAGGGGATGTGTGCTATGACACATAGGGCCATGAGGGGGGCCAGCATAAGACCCACATGAATGACACACATATAGCATCTTATGCTGGTTCCCCTAATGGCCCTATGTGTCCCCTCATGTGTCCTAAACTGCGCACATAACTGGCTTTTTGTGTAAAGTGTTTTACTACTGTCTGAAGCAATCTCCCCCTATTGATAAAATAGCCAGCCTCTGTACTCACTTTCACTATGAATGCACTGCAGCGAGCGGCAGCGAGCGGGCCGGCCGGCGCGTTACTGATATCACTTAGTCATGCTCCTCCCATGAGGGGCCCCTTCATATATAACCGCAGCCAAATCGCCATATCGCAATCTGCGCTTATCATGATTCGATTATTTTTTCGATATATCGTGCAGCCCTAGTGTGCACCTGTCTTGTCATTTGTTATTGCTATATTGTTATATTATTTATCACATACACACAATTGCCATCCTGTCTAGGATATCTATTGTGGTACTTGTGGTCCGCTGCGGGCATCTTCCACCGTATGCATTTTTGCTGGGGATTGCCATTAGCAACGGGCCACAAGTGCAGGATCTGCTCCCCTGTATATATGTGCACAACTGCATTTTTGGGTTGAGCACATCCTGCTTCCTGACACCTTTCAGTTGTTTTGTATATATAATTTTTTGTAGGCGTTTATACTCCTATGTAAATGTAGCCTGTTTTCCACCCACAGGCTACATTTAGGTGCACCTGTGAGGCCCGGGCCATATCAGCCAGTCTTGGGAGGGGCTTACAGCCTTCTCCCTCGTCACATTGCAGGCATGCTTACATGCTGGAGCTATCTGGGGAGTCTGCTGCGAGTCGGCCTATACATTCCTGTAATTTTGCCCACTGGCCCCTGGTATTGCCCATACGGCACAGGTAGGTGAGTGTTAGGTCCCGGGCTACTTGAGAAACCTTGGCGTGGTGCTCGGGCTTAGACATGTCCTCCACAGCAGGACATGTTGACTAATCTCTCAATTTTAACATCAGTTTGAGGGCTTAGTAAGACCGCAGTGTGCACCTATCTTGTTATTTTTTATTGCTATATTGTTATATTATTTATCACATCCACACAATTGCCATCCTGTGTAGGATATCTATTGTGGTACTTGTGGTCCGCTGTGGGCATCCCCCACCGTATGCATTTTTGCTGGGGATCGCCATTAGCAACGGGCCACAAGTGCAGGATCTGCTCCCCTGTATATATATGCACAACTGCATTTTTGGGTTGAGCACATCCTGTTTTATGCCACCTTTCAGTTTTTTTGGGTCATGGAACACCTCATCAGATTTAAAGGAGTGATACATTACTGCCTATTATATAATTGGTGCCAATGTAGATGTCTTGATAAAGGGATGTAATACAGTATGCCCAGACTTTCTACCACCATTTACCACAAATAGTTCTGTTCTTCCAAAACCTAATATTATAGCAAGCACAAACTATCCATATCAATCACTGTTATAGCCAGCATAGACAAATCAGTTATCTAAATACTGTCACGTGCAACATGAAAGTGTCTCTCACTCAGAAAGTATTCAGACCTTTTTCTCTTTTTCACATTTTGTTATGTGGCAGTATTGTGCTAAAAAAAAGATAAAAAAAAGAATCAAGTTTTCCCCATAATTCTGCAACAAATACACCATTATGGGTGCATTGATCGCAGTGAAAGTGAAAACAGAATGTTAGAAAAAATAAAATCTTTTATTGACATAGGTATTCATACTCTTTACTCCAGTTTTCTTGGGTATGTTGCCACAAGGTTTGGACATCTGGATTTTGGGATGTTCGGCCATTCTTCTCTGTACATCTTCTTAAGGTCTGTTGATAGGGACCATAGGTAGACAGCCATTTTCAGGTCTCTCCTATGATGTTTGATTATGTTTAAGTGAGGGCTCTGGCTGGGCCACTCAAGGACATTCACAGAGTTGTCCCTAAGCCACTTCTGCGAGTGTTTAGACTAATTGTCTTGTTGGAAGGTGAATCTTCAGCCCAGTCTGAAGTCCAGATAAGTTTTTCATTAAGAATATTCCTCTACTTTGCTTTATTCAGCTTTCCCTCAAACCCTGAGCAGTCTCCTGGGCCCAACTGCTGAAAAACACCCCAATAGCAAGATGCTGCCACCATGTTTCATTGTAGGAAAGGTGATATGGGCAGTGTCAGGTTTCCTTAGAATTGAGGCAAAAAGTTTTATCAGACCAGATAATCTTGTTTCTCAGTTTGAGAGTTTGCTTTTTTTTTTGCAAACTGTAAGCATGCTTTCATGTGTCTTTTACAGAGGATTTTTGCTGGCCAATTGGCCATAGAGCTTAGATGGGTGTAGTCCTGCAACAATGGTCAACCTTTTGGAAGTCTTTCCTATCTACACATGAGATCTTTGGAGGTCAGCCAGAATAACCATTGGGTTCTTGGTCACCTCTCTTATAAAAGCCTTTCTCCCCCGATTACTTAGTTTGGTGGGTGGCCAACTGTAGGAAGAGTGCTTCTTTGATTTAAGAATTATAGATGCCACTGTGCTCTTAAGAACATTTATTGCAGCAGAAATTTTTTACTCTTGTACCCTTCCCCAGATTTTAGCCTCCGTACAATTCTGTCTCTGAGCTCCACAGTCTTTTCCTCCTTATGGATTGGTTTTTGTTCTGATATGCATTGGCAGATGTGATACTTTACATAGACAGTGGTATGTCTTTCCAAATTATGTCCTATAAAATGAATTTACCAAAGATGGACTCCAAAGTGTAGACACATCTCAAAGTTGATCAAGAGAAATGGGAGGCCCCCAGAGCTAAATGTCAAGTGTCATTGCAAATGGTAGAAAAACTGTCTATGTGAAAATTTTGTTTTTCTTTTTTTTTATTCTATATTTTATGTTCTAAGTTCTAAAATTTTCTAAAATGTATTGAGTGCAGATTGATGGGGAAAACTTTGTACTTTAGTACAAGGCTGCAACATTACAAAATGTGAAAAAAGTGAAAGGGTCTGAAGACGTTCCAAATGAATTGTAATATTACTCTCACACATACTAAATGCAGCATATGCTTAAGACCCTATCTACTATAGAGTTCAATGCCAGTATGAAGTGAGGTTAGTCCGAGAATTACTAATCCTTGATTATCCTTAAAAGAATTATAAAATGTCATAATACATAAAAGTTTATTCTTGAAATCGTAAAGCTTTATGAAAAATGAAACAATGCTAAAATCTACATTACTTTCATTATTTATGTAACATTCAGGCATAAATGAGGAAATTGTTAAACCTTTTAGTCATCACTACATGAAGAACAGTTGAATGTTCTTAAAAAATCAAGGTCATAAAGAGTGAATAATACCTCCAGCATGTGTACAGATGCAGCAAATGCTATTGCACTTGCTGAAGCGTATTAATTTAAGATGCTTAAGGGGTGCAGCATGCAATCACAATTCAGGTAAAAATGTGCACAAATGTGCCTTTAACTTTGTGTTAAGATGTTATTGTTTTACTCCTCAGTGCAGGTCAGTGCCTTTTATCATCAAGTAAAAATTGCTTAGTGATGCACATATCAAAAGCGGGACTCGTATCACTGCAATATTTAGTCAAAACATCATAGTTAAAAGATAATGCCAAATGAAGTAAAATAGTAAAAAAATGTTTAAACTCAGATGTGACATACTGTATTGTATTATATACAATGTCTAGGCATATGCAAGGAAATACAACTGAAAAATAGCTGAAAACGTTACACATATAGTCTGGGAATAACCTTGCATGTTACAAATTTGAATATTGTGATGCCTCTTCTCAAATGCCGGGGGCTTTGTCTTTCATAACTAATGAGGTGCGACAAAGTACATGGATAACAATAAATCACACCAATATCCCACAAAGAGCTTTTTGGGGTGATTGTATGAAAGTGCTTGGCTATTGTTAAATCACAGTTAGAATTTGAAATAATAGTGTCATATGAAATTAAGGATATGGTAGTAGAATTCTATACACTTCCATTTTAACGCAGCAAACATAAGGATAAAAAATACCTTGTAAAGCAGCATTTATATAGCAGGAAAGAGGAAACATGTTTGGAGTCACATTTAATCCCAGATGGAACTACAAGCGGTAAAGTTAAATCAGTGGATACATGAAAGTGCTTTAAAAAGCAGGGTTGCATTCTAAATAAGAAGACCCAACGTCAATGCCAGTAATAACTGTTTATTCAGAAATGGAGGTAAAAGATGTGGTCAGCCCTTAGCAAATACTATTAATATTTGTAAAATAGAGATGCTCTTTGATTTTCACATTCACAGATCTATGTTTATTGGCCTATGCCAGCAAAGTGTTGGGTCTTTGATCCATATAACCTAAAAGAGATGTGCTGCGCACCTTAATGTGATGAACATTATGTTAATAAAAACTAAATAAAAGTGCTTCTGTACTCAAAATTGGACATTTTAGCAATTTGGTTAGAAAGTGACATGTTCTAGCATGTAGACTTTCTGTATACTTAAAGGGGAAGTTCCATTTGGAAAATCCCTGTCCTGCCAGCTGGTCTCCTGGTAACTAACTGATGAAGGGGTTCTGTTGCTTTTAATCCTTGCCATCAGACGAAAGTGTCAGGGGAACCACTTCATGGAATAATGACTAAAACCGCTTTTCTTTTGTTGAAATTATAATAAGCATCCCTCTATTTTTTATAGAAACTAGATGTTTCAAAGATTATCTCAAATTGGCCCCATCAAAGTAAAAGAACTGTGAAAGGTGGTAATATGCATATAGAATTTAGGGTGTCTATGGTAAGAAACCATACTGTATGGAGACTACCTTCTTAGATAAAATAAGTATCTAACCAGTGGCGTACATAGAGAAGTAAGGGCCACATAGCAAGGATAAAACCAGGCCCCCCACACATCACAGAAGGGTTTCTGCCTAAACCCTTTTCAATGACCCTTGGGCCATTTTTCCACTGGCTCATTTTCTAAAAGTTGTTCCTTTAGTGGGTAGAGTCCTGACCAAGCTTTTATCTCCACTAGAAGAGGAGATAATCCCAACTAAGGCTGGGCCCCTCTTGCCCTGGGCCCCATAGCATCGCATGGTCTGCTGCTATGGTAGTTACGCCCCTGCATCTAACACATATATCCATAGTTATCATGCAAGAAGCCAAAAATTATCATTATGAAAGAATGGGTTAAAAAAAACACACACAATTGTCATCTCACTAATTTCTCACCACTCCTGATCCAAAGATTCCCAGGTCCTCCACTGGTTGATACTTCCTAGTCCCTCTACACATGCAGGAATTGACCACTCAGGGAGCCTCTGACTAAGGCATGCCACCTCTCAGCCGGTGATTAGCCACATATTTCAGTATTAGAATATAGCCAATGACTTCAAATCAAAAATTAAAATACATTCCACTAGGGCCAGCCAAACTGCAGATGTATGATAGGCAACCACATCAACTAAAGTGTTTAAAAAAATAAGCTCAGAATGGGTTAGTAGCAGTAGGTTAGGCCATGGTAAGATTGGTGCTGTCAAGAGTCAGTAACCATTGTTGTTGCTAGAAAAAAAATGTTGATGTGGATTTTATAGTGGATTGCAGTATTTAACTAAAGTAAAAGCAGTATTTGGATGTTAAAGGGGTTATCCAAGAGTATAAAAAGCTGCCCCATATGCCGGTCCCTTCACCTTAAATACACTTACCTCGCTCCCCATTTCCTGTGCCACAGCTGCTGCAGCCTCTCCCCGTCTGCGGGTGACGCTAGAGAGGCTCGTACCCGTCACCACCTGCCATTGGCTGCCCCCCGTCCCGTCCCGTCCGGGTTTTCTCATCGGCACATGGGGATAAGCTGCAGCGCAGTGCAGGGACCAGGAGCGGTGCAGGGAGCGGGGTAAGTATATTCAATGTGAGGGGCCCGGCATATCGGGGAGCTGTCACGCTTCGTTGTGGGAGGGAAAAACCACACCGAGCATAGAAGGAAGGGAGGAAACAGGGAGTCAGGCCTAAGAACTAGGGAAGGAAGAAGATGGACAACTCCTAGTGAAAACCCTAACCAAAATCCTGACTGACTACCAGTATGAACAGACCAAAAGATAGGTGAGTTCATACGCAGGAATACCTAGAGTCCTATCTAGCCTATAGGACCCTGGTACTAATGGCAGGGACAAGTCTACCTGTTCCTCCAAAAGGAAGGATGAACAGGCGTCTACTTCAGGCCTAATACAAACATTGCAACACACAGAACCCAAACAAAATACAAAAGGGAAAGAAAAGACTTAACTTCAAAGAGGCTATGGAAGCACCAGGAACTCAGCCGAGATCCAAGCACAAACAATCCACAGGCACAGAAGCTATAAACCACACAGCATAGTGGGAGAAGCAACTATAAATAAGGAAGGTTAAATGACTACATAAGCAACACCTGGAGGCAAGGGGTGTGGGCACTACCAGAAACAACACATACACCTATTGATCCACAAGGAAAACCTGTCAAACCACGTGTTGCCAGTCTCACAGATTTCCTGCCACTTACTGTTGCCGGGACGTCCGTATGTCTCGGTAAGTCTGTATGTCTCGGTACGTCCATGACAGGAGCTTTTCATAGTATCAGATAACCCCTTTAACCCCTTAAGGACACGGCCCTATTTCACCTTAAGGACCAGGCCATTTTTTGGAAATCTGACCAGTGTCACTTTATGTGGTGATAACTTTAAAACGCTTTTACTTATCCAGGCCATTCTGAGATTGTTTTTTCGTCAGATATTGTATTTCATGACAGTGGTAAAATAAAGTCGAAAAATTTCATTTTTATTTATAAAAAAATACCAAATTTACCAAAAATTTTGAAAAATTTACAATTTTCAAAGTTTTAATTTCTCTACTTCTAGAATACATAGTAATACTGCCAAAAAAAGTTATTGATTTACATTCCCCATATGTCTACTCCATGTATCGATTATTTTGGGAATGCCATTTCATTTTTGGGGACATTACAAGGCTTAGAAGTTTAGAAGCAAATCTTGACATTTTTCAGAAATTTTCAAAAACCCACTTTTTAGGGACCAGTTCAGGTCTGAAGTCACTTTGCGAGGCTTACATAATAGAAACCACCCAAAAATGACCCCATTCTAGAAACTACACCCCTGAAGGTACTCAAAACTGATTTTACAAACGTCATTAACCCTTTAGGTTTTCCACAAGAGTTAATGGCAAATAAAGATAAAATTTCTGAATTTCGATTTTTGGGAAATTTTTTGATTTTAATCCATTTTTTCCAGTAACAAAGCAAGGGTTAACAGCCAAACAAAAGTCAATATTTATTGCCCCGATTCTGTAGTTTGCATGAACACCCCATATGTGGTCGTAAACTGCTGTATGGCCAAACGGCAGGGCACAGAAGTAAGGGAACGCCATATGGTTTTTGGAAGGCGGATTTTGCTGGACTGGATTTTTGACACCATGTCCCATTTGAAGCCCCGATGCACCCCTAGAATAGAAACTCCATAAAAGTGACTCCATCTAAGAAACTACACTCCTCAATGTATTCAAAACTAGTTTTACAAACTTTGTTAACCCTTTAGGTGTTCCACAAGAGTTATTGGCAAATGGAGATGAAATTTCAGAATTTCAATTTTTTGTTACCTTGCCTCAAAAAAAGTGTAATATAGAGCAACCAAAAATCATATTTACCCTAAAATAGTACCAACAAAACTGACACCTTATCCCGTAGTTTCAAAAATGGGGTCACTTTTTGGAGTTTCTACTGTAGGGGTGCATCGGGGGCTTCAAATGGGACATAGTCTCAAAAAAACAGTCCAGCAAAATCCGCCTTCCAAAAACCATATGGCGTTCCCTTCCTTCTGTGCCCTGCCGTTTGGCCATACAGCAGTTTACAACCACATATGGGGTGTTTCTGCAAACTACAGAATCAGGGCAATAAAATTGAGTTTTGTTTGGCTGTTAACCCTTGCTTTGTTACTGGAAAAATGGATTAAAATGGATAATTTGCAAAAAATAGCTGTTTTGGGACAGTTTTGTATTTTTGTTATTTACATCGTTGAACTGACAGGTTAGATTGTGTGCTATTTCTATAGAGCAGGTTGTTACTGACGCGACAATACCAAATATGACTACTTTTTGGGGTTTTTGTTTCAGTTTTACATAATAAAGCATTTTTGAAAAAATGATTTTTAGTGTCTCCACATTCTGAAAGCCATAGTTTTTTTTTTTTTTTTTTGCGATTGTCCTATGTAGGGGCTCATTTTTTGCGGGATGAGATGGCGGTTTGAATGGTACTATCTTGGGGTGCATATGACTTTTTGATCACTTGCTATTACACTTTTTGTGATGTAAGGTGACAAAAAATGACTTTTTACAACGTTTTTATTTTTATGTTTACGGCGTTCACCTGAGGGGTTAGGTCATGTGATATTTTTATAGAGCAGGTCGTTACGAACGCGACGATACCCAATATGTATACTTTTTTTATTTATTTTGGTGTTACACAATAATATCCTTTTGAAACCAAAAAAACATGTTTTAGTGTCTCCATAGTCTGAGAGCCATATTTTTTTCAGTTTTTAGGCGATCGTCTCAGGTTGGGTATAATTTTTGCGGATGAGGTGGCGGTTAGATTGGCACTATTTGGGTGGTCATATGACTTTTTGATCGCTTGCTATTACACTTTTTGTGATGTAAGGTGACAAAAAATGGCTTTTTGACAAAGTTTTTTTTTTTTTTTTACAGTGTTTACTTGAGGGGTTAGGTCATGTGATATTTTTATAGAGCAGATTCTTACGGACGTGGAGATACCCAATATGTCTACTTTTTTAAATTTTTTACATTTAACAATAAAAAGCATTTTTGAAACAAAAAAAATCATGTTTTAGTCTGAGAGGCATAGTTTTTTTATTTTTGGGCAATTGTTTTATGAAGGGGCTCATTTTTTGCGGGATGAGATGGAGGTTAGATTGGTACTATTTTGGGAGGCATACGCCTTTTTGATCGCTTTGTATTACACTTTTAGTGATGTAAGGTGCCCAAAAATGACTTATTTACACCATTTTTGGTTTTTTTTATGGCGTTCACCTGAGGGGTTCAGTCATGTGATATTTTTATAGAGCTGTTTTTACGGACGCGGCGATACCTAATATGTGTAGTGTATTTTTTTTTTACTTTTTATTCAGTGATTTGTGTTTTTTTATTTTTACTTTTTTTCACTTTTTACATTTTTTTGACCCAGACCCACTTGGTTCTTGTAGATCCAGTGGATCTGGTGTCTATATAATACAGTACAGTACACTATATAGTGTACTGCACTGTATTTTCTACTTTTCACAGTCTAGTCAGACTTCTGCCTTTAGCAGAAGTCTGACCAGAGTTACTATACCATGGCAAGCAGGACGCTTCTGAAAGCGTCCTGCTGCCATGGTAATCATCACCCACTGCCATTAGAGAGCAGTGGGTGATGGATAGGGAGGAGGAGCTCCCTCCTCTGCGATCCCATCCTGGGGGCTGCATAGGCACAGCAGCCCCCGATGGGAGAGGGAGGAGCTCCTCCCTGTTAACACCTTCCATACCGCGGTCCGTCCGGACCGCGGTAAGAAAGGGTTAAACGGCTGGCATCTGCAGCACAGATGCCAGCCGTTTTCTATCAGAGTGCCAGCAATGTGCTGGCACTCTGATCAGAACCACTAGACACCAGGGAATTATTACAAGGGAGGCGGGCGGGGGATCGCTATTGCGATCCCGCCTGCCGCACCGCCCGCCTCCCGCACCGCCTACCGCCGCCGCAACCACCCCCTGCACCCCCGCCACCATAACAAGATCGGGGATGCAGGGGGTTATATGATTATCTTTGGGGCAATTAACTCTCTGATCCCCGCGGTCACAGACCGCGGGATCAGAGATCCTAAACCGCTGCAAACCGCAGGTCTGAATTGACCTGCGGTTTGCAGCGATCGCCGATACTGGGGGTCACATGACCCCCTCGGCGATAGAACATGGTTCCTGCTGATCTACATCAGCAGGAACCATGTTGCTACGGCGCCCACATCGGGCGCAGTAGCAGTTTAAACACAGGGCGTACAGGTACGCCCTGTGTCCTTAAGGACTCGGACATTAGGGCGTACCTGTACGCCCTGTGTCCTTAAGAGGTTAATATGTGCAGCAAGCCCTAAAATGTGCAGATTTTTTTGTGTAACATGTAAATGGAATTTTGAAAAAGCCTTGTATTGCAATGTGATTTGCGATGAATGTTTGATCCAGAGTATCCATGGAAAATCCACAGTTAGTGCACTACTTGAACATAGTCATATTTACCAAGTAGGGGATATATCAGAGACCAGTGTTTTATGCCATCCGTAAATCTCCTGCGCAGCCGGATGATGCACCCACTTTACGACAAGACTCAGGTTAATCATATATTAGGTGCATCATTCACCAGGCCGTGCATCAAAATGAAATATATGGCAGCTCAGAGCTGCCATAGATTTCTGTTTCATTTGTGCCTAAAACAGGCATAAATGTAGATTAGTGTTGATCGAGCACCAAAGTGCTCGGGTGCTCAGGCCGAACACATCGGGTATAATGGAAGTCAATGGGAGAACCCGAGCATTAAACCAGGCACCCCATGCTCTGAAGAGGGGAGGGTGCCTGGTTCATAAAAAAGGTCAGAAATTGATGGAAACACCACTGAAATGGTTCGGGAACAGCATGGGGAGGATGTCTGGATGCATTTTGGACTCCTAGGTCGCTGCTGGGAACGATGTTGTCCAAGTAGTATGCCACTTTTACAGACTGACAATGATATGCACAAAACCAAAGATAAAATCGATTTTATAGGAATTGTTAGGATACGACCTCTATATTACATAAAGGAGGGCCTCATTCACATTGTGGTACAATTGTTCATGTAGTGAGACTTCTACTCTCATAAAGCCTATGCACTAAGTGAAAGGGCTGCCAAAAATTACAAGGAATCGGCACTCCAATACACCCTTTGTTACACATAAAGGAGGGCATTATACACACCCTTGAAAAATTATGATTGATAGCCTGCTGATGACCCTCAAAAACATTTGGAGCAAGGGCCTGCTGATCTGACCATCTAAAACATTAGGAGCGAGGGCCTGCTGCTGAGCTGACCCTCTAAAACATTAGGGGTGAGGGTCTGCTGCTGAGCTGACCATCGAAAAAATTGTGATTCAAGGCCTGCTGCTGAGCTGACCCCCTAAAAAATTATATACAAGGGCCTGCAGGTGAGCTGACCCAGTAAAAGATTTAAGTTGAGAGCCTGCAGGTGAGCTGACCCTGTAGAACATTTTATGCGAGGGCCTGCAGGTGAGCTGACCCTGTAGAACATTTTATGCGAGGGCCTGCAGGTGAGCTGACCCAGTAAAAGATTGCAGGTGAGGGCCTGTAGGTGAGCTGACCCTGTAAAACATTATATGCGAGGGCCTACAGGTGAGCTGACCCTGTAAAAAATTATATGTGAGGGCCTGCAGGTGAGCTGACCCTGTAAAAGATTGTAGGTGAGGACATGATGGTGAGCTGACCCTCTAAAAAATTATATGCGAGGGCCTGCATGTGAGATGACCCTGTAATACATTATATACAAGGGCCTGGGATCACTTTTTCCCAGACTCTCCATGGTGGGAGGAAGGAGGATAAAGGTAAAGATTGTGTTGACCACACTCTTGGCTACTGAGACTGGACTTGGTGGAAGACAGGGTGGTACTTAACGGACTGGAAGCCTTATCTGCTGCAATCCAACCGGCCACCTGGACACAGGTCTGAATTCAAGAGTGGTGTCCTGTGCCACCCTGCAAAATGGGACATGAAGCTAGATATTATGGATGATTATTTTTCTTGTGGTCTTGCAGCAGACACAGTTTCAACGCACCCAGGGCCACGGCCTCTGAGTGCACCATCAGCATCCCAACCACTTTCCCGTCCCTTACTGCTTTCCTTCTTTATTTAAAATGTTATATATGCTTGAAAGTATGTTACACGTACAGTAGCGCAGGATTTGGAAGTGTATGCGCAATTTTTAAAAAAAAGTATTTGGGATGTGGAAACGTCACACAGGTGATATCCCGCAGATAATGTCAATGCTGTCACCAGCGGCTAAAAAAAATTACAGGGTATGTCACAGGTATTTGGGACGAGGAAACGTTATACAGGAGAGGTACCACAGGTAATGTCACTGTCTGCAGCGACTATGGAAAAAGTACACTGTATGTCACAGATAAAAATTTTATGCGCACACGTTACACTGCAGATGTGGCACTGGTAATGGCTCTGTCAGAAGCCGATACCGTCTATTGAAAAATTACACTGTATGTCACAGATTAATTTTTTAACTGCTCTAGTTACACTGGAGATGTTGCACTGGTAATGTCACTGTCAGAAGCGGACACCGTCTATTGACAAAGTACACTGTATATCAAAATGAAGGTCAGCCGCCAGTCCGTATTCCAAATAGCGTGGTGCACGTGTCAAGGGTAGTGAGCCCATACAAATAATGCAAAAGATGACCGGCACTCACATATCTTGCAAAAATGAAAATTTTCCTTTTTGCAAGATATGTGAGTGCCGGTCATCTTTTGCATTAAAGTACACTGTATGACACAAATACATATTTTTAAACACACATGTTACAGTTTAGAGGTTGCATTGGTAATGTCACTTTCAGAAGCGGACACCATCTATTGACAAAGTACACTGTATGTCACAGATACATTTTTTAAACTTACACGTTACACTTTAGATGTTGCACTGGTAATGTCATTGTCAGAAGCAGCACCGTCTATTGAAAAAGTGCACTGTATGTCACAGATCAATATTTTCAGCGCACACGGTACACTGGAGTTGTGGCACTGGTAATGTCACTGTCAGAAGCAGACACCGTCTATTGAAAAAGTACACTGTATGACACTGCTAAGAATTTTCAGCACACACATTACACTGCAGATGTCACGCATCTAATGTCACTGTCCGCACTGTCTACGGAAAAAGTTAACTGGATGTTACAGATATTTTTGGGATGCGCACACTTTGCACAGGAGATGTGGCACAGCTGATCAAACTGTCCGCAGCGGACACCGTCTATGAAAAAAGTTCACTGGATGTCACAGATATTCTTGGGATGTGCAAATGTTACACTGCAGATGTTGCGCAGCTAATGTCACTGTCCGCAGCGGACACCGTCTACGGAAAAAGTTCCCTGGATGTCACAGATATTTTTGGGATGCGCACACTTTACACAGGAGATGTGGCGCAGCTAATTTGACTGTCTGCAGCAGACACCATCTATGGAAAAAGTTAACTGATTGTCACAGATATTTTTTCTTACTGGTGTAGGGCTGACGTCATCAGCGCAGGCGCACTGAGGAAGGAGCAGCCAAGCGAGCGTCCTTCTCTCAGAGCGCGTGCGCCGAATGACGTCAGCCCTATACTCGGAAAAAGTTCACTGGATGTCAGAGATATTTTTGGGATGTGCACACTTTACACAGGAGATGTTGTACAGCTAATATACCTGTCCGCAGCGGACACTGTCTACAGAAAAAGTACATTGGATGTCACAGATATTTTTGGGATGCGCACACTTTACACAGGAGATGTGTCACAGATAACTTAACTGTCCACAGCGGACACCGTCTACGGGAAAAGTACACTGGATGTCACAGATATTCTTGGGATGAGCACACTTTATATAGGAGATGTGGCGGAGCTAATTTAACTGTCCGCAGCAGACACCGTCTATGGAAAAAGTTCACTGGATGTCACAGATATTTTTGGGATGCGCACAATTTACACAGGAGATGTGACGCAGCTAATCTATCTGTCCGCAGCGGACACCATCTACGGAAAAAGTTCACTGGATGTCACAGATATTTTTGGGATGCGCACACTTTACACAGGAGATGTGGCGCATCTAATTTAACTGTCCGCAGCAGACACTGTATACAGAAAAAGTTCACTGGATGTTCCAGATATTTTTGGGATGCACACACTTTACACAAGAGATGTGGCTCATCTAATTTAACTGTTCACAGCGGACACCATCTACAGAAAAAGTTCACGGGATATCACAGATATTTTTGGGATGCGCACACTTTACACAGGAGATGTGGCTCATCTAATTTAACTGTCCGCAGCGGACACCGTCTATGGAAAAAGTACACTGGGTGTCACTTATATTTTAGGGATGCACACACTTTACACAGGAGATGTGACGCAGCTAATTTAACTGTCCGCAGCGGACACCGTCTACGGAAAAAGTTCCCTGAATGTCACAGACATTTTTGGGATGCGCACACTTTACACAGGAGATGTTGAGCAGCTAATTTGACTGTCTGCAGCAGACACCATCTATGGAAAAAGTTCACTGGATGTCACAGATATTTTCTCTTCCGGGTGTAGGGCTGAAGTCATCGGCGCAGGCGCACTGAGGAAGGAGCAGCCAAGCGAGCATCCTTCTCTCAGAGTGCCTGCACCGAATGACGTCAGCCCTACACTCGGAAAAAGTTCCCTGGATGTCAGAGGTATTTTTGGGATGTGCACACTTTACACAGGAGATGTTGTGCAGCTAATTTTACTGTCCGCAGCAGACACCGTCTACAGAAAAAGTACATTGGATGTCGCAGATATTTTTGGGATGCGCACACTTTACACAGGAGATGTGTCACAGATAACTTAACTGTCCGCAGCGGACACCGTCTACGGAAAAGTACACTGGATGTCACAGATATTCTTGGGATGCGCACACTTTACATAGGAGATGTGGCGGAGCTAATTTAACTGTCGGCAGCGGACACCGTCTACGAAAAAAGTTCACTGGATGTCACAGATATTTTTGGGATGCGCACACTTTACACAGGAGATGTGGCACAGCTAATCTAACTGTCCGCAGCGGACACCATCTACGGAAAAAGTTCACTGGATGTCACAGATATTCTTGGGATGCGCACACTTTACACAGGAGATGTGGCGCAGCTAATTTAACTGTCCGCAGAAGACACTGTATTCAGAAAAACACAAGAGATGTGGCTCATCTAATTTAACTGTTCACAGCGGACACCATCTACGGAAAAAGTTCACGGGATATCACAGATATTTTTGGGATGCGCACACTTTATATAGGAGATGTGGCGGAGCTAATTTAACTGTCCGCAGCAGACACCGTCTATGGAAAAAGTTCACTGGATGTCACAGATATTTTTGGGATGCGCACAATTTACACAGGAGATGTGACGCAGCTAATCTATCTGTCCGCAGCGGACACCATCTACGGAAAAAGTTCACTGGATGTCACAGATATTTTTGGGATGCGCACACTTTACACAGGAGATGTGGCGCATCTAATTTAACTGTCCGCAGCAGACACTGTATACAGAAAAAGTTCACTGGATGTTCCAGATATTTTTGGGATGCACACACTTTACACAAGAGATGTGGCTCATCTAATTTAACTGTTCACAGCGGACACCATCTACAGAAAAAGTTCACGGGATATCACAGATATTTTTGGGATGCGCACACTTTACACAGGAGATGTGGCTCATCTAATTTAACTGTCCGCAGCGGACACCGTCTATGGAAAAAGTACACTGGGTGTCACTTATATTTTAGGGATGCACACACTTTACACAGGAGATGTGACGCAGCTAATTTAACTGTCCGCAGCGGACACCGTCTACGGAAAAAGTTCCCTGAATGTCACAGACATTTTTGGGATGCGCACACTTTACACAGGAAATGTTGAGCAGCTAATTTGACTGTCTGCAGCAGACACCATCTATGGAAAAAGTTCACTGGATGTCACAGATATTTTCTCTTCCGGGTGTAGGGCTGAAGTCATCGGCGCAGGCGCACTGAGGAAGGAGCAGCCAAGCGAGCATCCTTCTCTCAGAGTGCCTGCACCGAATGACGTCAGCCCTACACTCGGAAAAAGTTCCCTGGATGTCAGAGGTATTTTTGGGATGTGCACACTTTACACAGGAGATGTTGTGCAGCTAATTTTACTGTCCGCAGCAGACACCGTCTACAGAAAAAGTACATTGGATGTCGCAGATATTTTTGGGATGCGCACACTTTACACAGGAGATGTGTCACAGATAACTTAACTGTCCGCAGCGGACACCGTCTACGGGAAAAGTACACTGGATGTCACAGATATTCTTGGGATGCGCACACTTTACATAGGAGATGTGGCGGAGCTAATTTAACTGTCGGCAGCGGACACCGTCTACGAAAAAAGTTCACTGGATGTCACAGATATTTTTGGGATGCGCACACTTTACACAGGAGATGTGGCACAGCTAATCTAACTGTCCGCAGCGGACACCATCTACGGAAAAAGTTCACTGGATGTCACAGATATTCTTGGGATGCGCACACTTTACACAGGAGATGTGGCGCAGCTAATTTAACTGTCCGCAGAAGACACTGTATTCAGAAAAACACAAGAGATGTGGCTCATCTAATTTAACTGTTCACAGCGGACACCATCTACGGAAAAAGTTCACGGGATATCACAGATATTTTTGGGATGCGCACACTTTACACAGGAGATGTGCCTCATCTAATTTAACTGTCCGCAGCGGACACCGTCTATAGAAAAAGTACACTGGATGTCACTTATATTTTAGGGATGCACACACTTTAGACAGGAGATGTGGCTCATCTAATTTAACTGTACAGCGGACACCATCTACGGAAAAAGTTCACTGGATGTCACAGACATTTTTGGGATGCGCACACTTTACACAGGAGATGTTGAGCAGCTAATTTGACTGTCTGCAGCAGACACCATCTATGGAAAAAGTTCACTGGATGTCACAGATATTTTCTCTTCCGGGTGTAGGGCTGAAGTCATCGGCGCAGGCGCACTGAGGAAGGAGCAGCCAAGCGAGCATCCTTCTCTCAGAGTGCCTGCACCGAATGACGTCAGCCCTACACTCGGAAAAAGTTCCCTGGATGTCAGAGGTATTTTTGGGATGTGCACACTTTACACAGGAGATGTTGTGCAGCTAATTTTACTGTCCGCAGCAGACACCGTCTACAGAAAAAGTACATTGGATGTCGCAGATATTTTTGGGATGCGCACACTTTACACAGGAGATGTGTCACAGATAACTTAACTGTCCGCAGCGGACACCGTCTACGGGAAAAGTACACTGGATGTCACAGATATTCTTGGGATGCGCACATTTTACATAGGAGATGTGGCGGAGCTAATTTAACTGTCCGCAGCGGACACCGTCTACGAAAAAAGTTCACTGGATGTCACAGATATTTTTGGGATGCGCACACTTTACACAGGAGATGTGGCACAGCTAATCTAACTGTCCGCAGCGGACACCATCTACGGAAAAAGTTCACTGGATGTCACAGATATTCTTGGGATGCGCACACTTTACACAGGAGATGTGGCGCAGCTAATTTAACTGTCCGCAGAAGACACTGTATTCAGAAAAACACAAGAGATGTGGCTCATCTAATTTAACTGTTCACAGCGGACACCATCTACGGAAAAAGTTCACGGGATATCACAGATATTTTTGGGATGCGCACACTTTACACAGGAGATGTGCCTCATCTAATTTAACTGTCCGCAGCGGACACCGTCTATAGAAAAAGTACACTGGATGTCACTTATATTTTAGGGATGCACACACTTTAGACAGGAGATGTGGCTCATCTAATTTAACTGTCCACAGCGGATACCATCTACGGAAAAAGTTCACTGGATGTCACAGATATTTTTGGGATGCGCACACTTTACACAGGAGATGTGGCGCAGCTAATTTGACTGTCTGCAGCAGACACCATCTATGGAAAAAGTTCACTGGATGTCACAGATATTTTCTCTTCCGGGTGTAGGGCTGAAGTCATCGGCGCAAGCGCACTGAGGAAGGAGCAGCCAAGCGAGCATCCTTCTCTCAGAGCGCCTGCAACGAATGACGTCAGCCCTACACTCGGAAAAAGTTCCCTGGATGTCAGAGGTATTTTTGGGATGTGCACACTTTACATAGGAGATGTGGCAGAGCTAATTTAACTGTCCGCAGCGGACACCGTCTACGAAAAAAGTTCACTGGATGTCAGAGGTATTTTTGGGATGCGCACACTTTACACAGGAGATGTGGCACAGCTAATCTAACTGTCCGCAGCGGACACCGTCTACGGGAAAAGTACACTGGATGTCACAGATATTCTTGGGATGCGCACACTTTACATAGGAGATGTGGCAGAGCTAATTTAACTGTCTGCAGCGGATACCGTCTACGAAAAAAGTTCACTGGATGTCACAGATATTTTTGGGATGCGCACACTTTACACAGGAGATGTGGCACAGCTAATCTAACTGTCCGCAGCGGACACCATCTACGGAAAAAGTTCACTGGATGTCACAGATATTCTTGGCATGCGCACACTTTACACAGGAGACATGGCGCAGCTAATTTAACTTTCCACAGCGGACACCGTATACAAAAAAAGTTCACTGGATGTCACAGATATTTTTGGTATGCGCACACTTTATACAGGAGATGTGTCACAGATAACTTAACTGTCCGCAGCGGACACCGTCTACGGGAAAAGTACACTGGATGTCACAAATATTCTTGGGATGAGCACACTTTACATAGGAGATGTGGCGGAGCTAATTTAACTGTCGGCAGCGGACACCGTCTACGAAAAAAGTTCACTGGATGTCACAGATATTTTTGGGATGCGCACACTTTACACAGGAGATGTGGCACAGCTAATCTAACTGTCCGCAGCGGACACCATCTACGGAAAAAGTTCACTGGATGTCACAGATATTCTTGGCATGCGCACACTTTACACAGGAGACATGGCGCAGCTAATTTAACTTTCCACAGCGGACACCGTATACAAAAAAAGTTCACTGGATGTCACAGATATTCTTGGGATGCGCACACTTTACACAGGAGATGTGGCTCATCTAATTTAACTGTCCGCAGCGGACACCGTCTATGGAAAAAGTACACTGGATGTCACTGATATTTTAGGGATGCGCACAATTTACACAGGAGATGTGGCTCATCCAATTTAACTGTCCACAGCGGACACCATCTACGGAAAAAGTTCACTGGATGTCACAGATATTTTTGGGATGCGCACACTTTACACAG
This sequence comes from Bufotes viridis, assembly GCA_033119425.1. NCBI lineage: Eukaryota > Metazoa > Chordata > Amphibia > Anura > Bufonidae > Bufotes > Bufotes viridis. The sequence goes on from CM065590.1 coordinate 229,344,531, forward strand.
GAGATGTGGCACAGCTAATCTAACTGTCCGCAGCAGACACTGTATACAGAAAAAGTTCCCTGGATGTCACAGACATTTTTGGGATGCGCACACTTTACACAGGAGATGTTGAGCAGCTAATTTGACTGTCTGCAGCAGACACCATCTATGGAAAAAGTTCACTGGATGTCACAGATATTTTCTCTTCCGGGTGTAGGGCTGAAGTCATCGGTGCAGGCGCACTGAGGAAGGAGCAGCCAAGCGAGCATCCTTCTCTCAGAGCGCCTGCACCGAATGACGTCAGCCCTACACTCGGAAAAAGTTCCCTGGATGTCAGAGATATTTTTGGGATGTGCACACTTTACACGGGAGATGTTGTGCAGCTAATTTTACTGTCCGCAGCAGACACCGTCTACAGAAAAAGTACATTCGATGTCACAGATATTTTTGGTATGCGCACACTTTATACAGGAGATGTGTCACAGATAACTTAACTGTCCGCAGCGGACACCGTCTACGGGAAAAGTACACTGGATGTCACAAATATTCTTGGGATGAGCACACTTTACATAGGAGATGTGGCGGAGCTAATTTAACTGTCGGCAGCGGACACCGTCTACGAAAAAAGTTCACTGGATGTCACAGATATTTTTGGGATGCGCACACTTTACACAGGAGATGTGGCACAGCTAATCTAACTGTCCGCAGCGGACACCATCTACGGAAAAAGTTCACTGGATGTCACAGATATTCTTGGCATGCGCACACTTTACACAGGAGACATGGCACAGCTAATTTAACTGTCCACACGGACACCGTATACAGAAAAAGTTCACTGGATGTCACAGATATTTTTTATGAAGCGCTCACTTTATACAGGAGATGTAGCTACAGATAACTTAACTGTTCGCAGCGGACACCGTCTACGGGAAAGGTACACTGGATGTCACAGATATTCTTGGGATGCGCACACTTTTCATAGGAGATGTGTCACAGATAACTTAACTGTCCGCAGCGGACACCGTCTATGGGAAAAGTACACTGGATGTCACAGATATTTTTTGGGATGAGCACACTTTACACAGGAAATGTGGCGCAGATAATTTAACTGTCTGCAGCAGCCTATTAGACGCTGTTTAGCGCAGGATGCGCTAAAAAAATATATTGCTGCTGCCACACACAATAGTCCTTAAAAGGAATTTTGGGTCTGTAAAGTTTTAGCAATTTAGTGCAGGTTGCGCTAAAAATATATATTGCTGCTGTCACACACAATAGTCCTTAAAAAGGACTTTTGGGTCTCTGAAAAGTTTTTCTAATAAAAATGGTACAATATCACCCCCTACACTGTCTGTCTCTTCCTATACACAGCTCTCCCTGATTAAGACTGAGCCGAAGCACCTGATGACGCATTCCGGCCAGCCAATCACTGTAATGCCAGTAAACAACATGGCTATGGCATTACAGTGAGAGCTGACTCGAGCATTGTGCTCAAGCACATGCGGTATTCGGCCGAATACCGCCATGTGCCGAGCATCGAGATACTCGAGTCGAACTGGTGTTCGCTCAACACTAATGAAGATAAATGCTTCAAGCCCGCTTCCGGGCCCCTGTTCAGAAAGTGACAAGGGTGGTGCAGAAAGGCTACCTGAGACTTGAGACAAAATTTGTTACAAGTGTCATTTAAAAAGTTCCAAACATGAGATTTGCAACTTTTTTAAATCACAAAAGTAGCACACGGAGATGATAAATCTAAGTCTGAAAAAGAAAGCTAACCAATCAAGTAACTCCTTGAAGATGAGTCAAAAACTCAGCTGTGAGGCAGTTGCCTGCCAACTACCACAACAGCTAACTAATCCATAGGAGATGTTAAAACGGCAGGAAATACCAGGAGTTTTTATGAAGAAGATATATATTTTTTTTATACATGTAATGAAAAGTTCCTAAAATTCTCATGTGAAATGTATTCTCTATAATAAGTGTATATTTATTGGTTTGCGCAAAAGTTATAGCGTTTACAAACTATGGTACAAAAAAGTGAATTTCCGCATTTTGAAGCAGCTCTGACTTTCTACGCACCTTTCATGTTTCTTCAGGTGCTATAATGCCAGGATAGTATAAACACCCCCCAAATGACACCATTTTGGAAAGAAGACACCCTAAAGTATTCGTGGAGGGGCATGGTGAGTTCATGTATGATTTTTTTTTTTTCACAAGTTAGTAGAAAATAACACTTTCTGAGGAAAAAAAATAATAATAAAGTTTCCATTTCTGCTAACTTCTGGCAAAAAAAATAATAATCTCCCACGGACTCACTATGCCCCTCAGTGAATACCTTGGGGTGTCTACTTTCCGAAATGGGGTGATTTGTGGGGTGTGTTTACTGTTCTGGCATTTTGGGCAGGGCTAAATTGTGAGCAACCCTGTAAAGCCTAAAGGTACTCGTTGGACTTTACGCCCCTTTATGCACCTATGCTGCAAAAAAGTGGCACACAGGTGGTATCGCCGTACGCCGAAAATGTGTTTTGGGGTGTATTTTTACATATACCCATGCTGGGCGAGAGAAATATCTCTGTAAATTGACAACTTTGTATAATTTTTTTTAAAAAAGTTGTCATTTACAGAGATATTTCTCACACCCAGTATGGGTATATGTAAAAATACACCCCAAAACACATTGCCCTACTTCTCCTGAGTACGGCGTTACCACATTAGTGACACTTTTTTGCAGCCAAGATGCGCAAAGGGGCCCTAATTTCAATGAGTACCTTTAGGATTTCACAGGGCATTTTTACGCATTTGGATTCCAAACTACTTCTCACGCTTTAGGGGCCCCTAAAATGCCAGGGCAGTATAAATACCCCACAAGTGACCCCATTTTAGAAAGAAGACACCTCTTCCGGATAAATATAGAACATGTCCAATTCTTGTCCACAATTGCGGACAAGAAAAGGCATTTTCTATATAGTTTTGGCAATGTGCGGATGCGCAAAATGCAGAAAACACATTGCCGGTGTCCGTGTTTTGCAGATCCGCGGATCGGCAAAACACATATGGACGTCTGAATGGAGCCTTACAGGGGGTGATCAATGACAGGGGGGTGATCAGGTCGTCTATATGTGGTGATCAGGGGTTAATAAGGGGTTAATAAGTGACAATAATCATTGTCATTCCGATGCGAATAATCATCGCTGGCAGGCTGTAGTATAACTTCTCTGCTGCACGGCGCTGTGAACGCGCGCGCATTCACAGGAAATCTTGCGTCTCGCGAGATGACACGCCGATGCGTCTAGGAGGAACATCCCGGCCGCCCGCTGGACGCATCCCTGCGTTAGGCGGTCGGGAGGTCGTTAAATATTAACTTTCGTATCAAAGGAGTATAAAATAGTAAAGTATACATACATTCAACACAATCACGGTTTTCTGTATCATGATAATGATGTAAAGGGTGATAGATGAACAGGTCTTGGTGCAGCTGTAATACCAGACATAATTACAGTCCATAGTTCCATAGTACGCCGACTGGTTGTTGGGGTTGCTGGTAGACAGAGCCCTGCAGATCAAATACTGATTGCCTAGCCTAAATATAGGCCATCATTGGTCATTGCAGACAACCTCTTTATCTTAGTTTGATAACAATATTAAACTTCAAAAGGCTAATTATTTAACCACATCAGCCCCCCTAGCTTAAACACCCTTAATGACCAGGCCACTTTTTGCAATTCTGCACTACACTACTTTCACCGTTTATTGCTCCGTCATACAACTTACCACCCAAATTAATTGTGCCTCCTTTTCTTCTCACTAATAGAGCTTTCATTTGGTGGTATTTCATTGCTGCTGACATTTTAACTTTTTTTGCTATTAATCAAAAATGACCGAAATGTTTGCAAAAAAATGACATTTTTCACTTTCTGTTGTAATTTTTTTTTTAAACTTCATTTCTATATACATTTTTCTCTAAATTTATTGTTCTACATGTCTTTGATAAACAAAAATCCAATAAGTGTATATTTATTGGTTTGGGTAAAAGTTATAGCGTTTACAAACTATGGTGCAAAAAAGTAAATTTCCGCATTTTGAAGCAGCTCTGACTTTCTGAGCACCTTTCATGTTTCTTCAGGTGCTAGAATGCCAGGATAGTATAAATACCCCCCAAATGACACCATTTTAGAAAGAAGACACCCCAAAGTATTCACGGAGGGGCATTATGAGTTCATGTATCATTTCATTTTTTTTCACAAGTTAGCGGAAAATGACACTTTCTGGGGAAAAAAAAAAAAGTTTCAATTTCTGCTAACTTCCGGCAAAAAAAAATAAAAAAATCTCCCAAGGACTCACTATGCCCCTCAGTGAATACCTTGGGGTGTCTACTTTCCGAAATGGGGTCATTTGTGGGGTGTGTTTACTGTTCTGGCATTTTGGGCGGGGCTAAATTGTGAGCAGCCTTGCAAAACCTAAAGGTACTCGTTGGAATTTGGGCCCCTTTGCGCACCCAGGCTGCAAAAAAGTGTCACTCATGTGGTATCGCCGTACTCAGGAGAAGTAGGGCAATGTGTTTTAGGGTGTATTTTTACATATACCCATGCTGGGTGAGAGAAATATCTCTGTAGATTACACCCCAAAACACACAAGTTAGTGGAATACGAGACTTTGTAAGAAAAAAAAGAAAAATAGCCAATTACCGCTAATTTGTGCCAAAAAAAAATCTCTTATGAACTTGCCATGCCCCTCATGGAATACCTTGGAGTGTCTTCTTTCCAAAATGGGGTCACATGTGCGGTATTTATACTGCCCTGGCATTTTAGGGGCCCTAAAGCGTGAGAAGAAGTCTGGAATCCAAATGCATAATAATGCCCTCCTAAAAGGTACTCAATGGAATTTGGGCCCCTTTGCGCATCTTGGCTGCAAAAAAGTGTCACACATGTGGTATCGCCGTACTCAGGAGAAGTAGGGCAATGTGTTTTGGGGTGTATTTTTACATATACCCATGCTATGTGTGAGAAATATCTCTGTAAATGACAACTTTTAAAAAAAATTTATACAAAGTTGTCAATTTACAGAGATATTTCTCTCACCCAGCATGGGTATATGTAAAAATACACCCAAAACACATTGCCCTACTTCTCCTGAGTACGGCGATACCACATGTGTGCCACTCTTTTGCAGCCTAGGTGCGCAAAGGGGCAAAAATTCCAATGAGTACCTTTTAGGAGGGCATTTTTACGCATTTTTCTTCTCACGAAGAAAAGGAAATCTCGCGCCTCGCGAGATGACGCGCAGATGCATCCAGGAGGAGTAAACCAGCCGCCGCCTGGATGCATCCGTGCGTTAGGCGATCCAGAGCTGGGTAAATGACAGTGCTTAAACATTTGCTAAGCGCTCAGTATATAAGTGTGCTGGAAACTGCTAATATTTCAGTTTTGTTAGTGATGTCCTTGTTTGCTGGTTGACCTCTAAGAAAAGCAGCTCTAAACAATTTCGCCCACAGGACTTAGTTGTCAATCACGCCATTCACCTTTAAAGGACTAAATCTAAAAAAAAATGAAGCATGCCAACATTGTAGAAAATCTTCCAATATCGTTACTTACAATTTGTGTTTACTTTTTGAAGAATTCACATATATTTTAATCAACAGTAAAAAAAAAAAAAATGGAAACATCAAAAAGGTCTGTACCATCAGATGATCTGAAAAGAGTCTGTTGTAAACGTAACTTACTATCATGTTAACATCTGCTTAACCAGAGGGTCAAAAACCTTGTCTGAATCTTTAAACATGACTTACGTATTCCCCAGAATGCCGTTGGCAGTATTCCCATTGCCCATTATTCCCAATTACCCATTTGTTTTGTTAATTGCATTGATCTTCTGAGTCAGCAACTACGGCTGAATTGTTTGACTTTGTTCTCATTAAAGCCTTTTTGCGCAAAATGTGTGTGATGTCAGAATCAAGAGATGGAATAACAAATCATATTTCCTTCACAGTAAAGGATAGCTAAACTTCTTTCTTTTTTGATTAATTTCATGCCTGACTCAGTCAGAGATTAGGCTCTGACACATTTTATAATTAAATATTGAAATCATAAAGTGCAAGAATGTTTAATTTTTAAAATATGAGTTTTAATTTACCTCATACAGAGAATAGCTCTGGTCACCTGTGGAGATGCATTACACACTACATTGCCTAATGTATGATGCCTGAATAAGACTGAGCATACAGTTAAAGTAAACTAATGCAATTTACTGAATAGCAGTCAAATATTTATCCAGTTGATGAAGCAGACTTTATGTAAAACTCTGACAATAATTAAAGAAAAGCCTTGCTTAACCTCTGTTGTACTGGAGAAACCAATACTCTCCAGTTTATGCTTTTGTGCTGGGGTATGTACCTGGCATGCTGGGGTTACAGCGTGTTCTCTCTCTCTTAACATATGCACTTATGATCTAGCAGATGGCTGATATTTGGTTTATCATATTCATGATTGAACTCTGGTTGATGCTGCAGCATCCGCCTGAACAGGCAAAGATCTTATTCCATATCATCCAGTTCTAAAGAACAATTGTTTGTTTAAGGCAATTGAAGACTGAGAATATATGCAGAGAAATGTTTGTACACCTCCAGAGCTTCATCTTTTTAGAAATAGAATGTTTGTCGATAAAGCTGGTAAATATTTATATGAAGGGTTATTTACACAGAGACATGGTTACTTATTTTAGTCGAAAGCTTGAAACAGGATATTTTATAACTCAGAATTATTATAGTATATCGTGAATTGTATTGAATTATTTAGATTGTGTCTTTTTTCTCATGATACAAGATAACAATTTGAATAAGTGCAAAAAATGGTTTTCAATAGTTATTATGAGGATAATGATTAGTTAGAGATGCAAACCTGGAAACAGAGTGTTACATTGCCTTAGGCACTGAAGGTCTGGTGCCTAGGGTGGTGGGATGATGGTACATGGAAGAATGTTTTTTTTTGCCTTTGTTTAAACTGCTGCCCCTGCCTTCTGGTGGATTCAGAGATCTGTTCTGTGTCTGGTGCAGTTGCAAAGGAGCCATTTACGCCCTTCCCTTGTTTTAACTGCATAGTCTGATCTTAGTAGCATCCTGCAATGCCGTACACTGGTTGCTGTGATGCAGTAACATCATGATATCCACTAGCATGAGGCTGCAGACTACACTGGCCACAGAGAGCTCCTCATAGGACATAATAACATTTTTGTGGCTAGGCCTCTATTTATTAAAGGGGTTTTAGTTTGCATCAACATCCTCATTTGTGAAGGTAGCTATAAGTTTGTAATGTATTTCTGTTATCTTTTTTGCTTCTATCTTCTGTTGAAGCTAGGTTCTTGGGATGTGGTTACATGTCTGTGTCCCTGCAGATTTCTCTTATTTCCTATGACATTATGTCCATGGGCAGCAACAGGGACAGTGAGAGCATAGTGTCTATGTAGTGTCTAAGGAAAAGGGCATCATGGGTTTTGGTAGATACAGCAACAGGAAGTGTTGCACACAGGATGCAAACCAGAGTGATGCATTTGTTGGTGAAAACACGTCAGGAGAGATCAAACTGAAAAAACATGGAGATGTACTTGAGGTAAGTAACTACTTGAGCGTATATGTTAAAAATCGTATAGCATACGTAGCAGCTCCCTGCTCCAAGTGCAAAGACACATGTAAGCATTGGAAATATGTATTACTCTGATTAGCATTACTGCTATACTTTTTTGCTGTTGGTAGACATGTCCAAAACAATTTTGATTTATAAAATGTGTGCAGAGCTTTAAATTTTCACATGTCAGCATACCAGTAATGCAATTTAGAGTAATCCATGTTTCTAGTGGATTGGGGTGTTGCTTTTGCATGTCAGCCATGGTAGTGTGCACCTGCACTTTATTATATATGGTTTGAAGGTTCTGGTCTAATTTTATTTCTTGCATTATTAAAAACCATAGTAATCCCTGAAAACTTCTTCTTTTTTTTTTCAAATCTTTTTTTTATTGAGATTCATAGACAGTAAGGCATAAAATAGACAGATCGACTTAGTTCCAAGAACAGTGCAATGTCAGAAATCAATTACACACATTGATAAAGGTGCAAACACTAAGCGTAAAGGGCGTAGGCCCAACAACACAGGTAGGTGTGAGCAAGAGATTCATGTGGTAGATCTGCCTGGCAGTAAGACATTAATTCGGTAAACAATAAACAAACGATAACATCAGCAGTGTCACCCTATACATCTGTAAAAATAAGGAATCTATAATAATAATGAATCTAGGTAAGCAAAGTGAGACATATCGCCACAGACCGAAGGGGCAATATATGTATGGCAGATATAGAAATACATATACAAATACAAAAGACTTAGAGGATGTGTGCTGGTCTCAGTCTAACCTTCTCCTTCAGGCTTATCCAGGTTTTTGACATGCGATAACCAGGGGTCCCATATTTTGAGAAATCCCTGCCTGGAGTGATACGCCCATCCCAATAATTCCTCCAATCTACAAATGTCATCCATTTTCTCATACCACATTCTCAATGAAGGTGGTTCTTCTTCCCTCCATCTCATGGGTATTAAGAGTTTAGCCGCCGTAAGCATATAAGTGGGAAGGTTCATTCTGCCTGGTCTAAAATTGGTTGAGGGTAGCCAAAGTAGAACTAGCTCTGGGGAGAGCTTTAAATTCAACTTACAAATCTGGTTAATTAACCTCTCTATATCCTCCCAAAACCTCTTCAGCCTTGGGCAAGACCACCAGATATGTGATAGAGAACCCCTACTCTCACCACATCTCCAGCAGAGATCATCTTCTGTCAGGTTCATTTTGTGCAGAAGCTCAGGGGTTCTGTACCACCTAGTAAGAATCTTTAGCGAGTTCTCCTGAATCTTTATACATTTGGAAAATCCATGCGAGTAGGAAAATATAAAGGACCTCGCGTTGTCATCTAGGGAGCAGTTCAATTCCTTTTCCCAGGCCTCTATATATGTAGGGTGAATGGCTCCCTTGGTTTTCATCAGTTGTCAATATATGAGTGATATGCACTTCTGTGGGGCCTTTGGAAGCAAGGTGTATGTTTCTAGCCAGGTAGGCTCCGGAAGGGGTAATGATCTAAACCGTTTAAATTTGGTACATGAGGCTTCAAAATCTTGCTCCTGTAAGAAGTCCCACTTCTTAGCCCTCTTTCCCGCCAGAATGGAATAGCCTGTGTCATTAGATATTTTCGCCAAGTTACTCAACATGACTCCTGGGAGAGACAGCCAAATCGCTAAAATAACAATACATTGTGTGTTGAGGACTTGTGGTTGCACTCTAAGTGATGCTAAGGGGGATAATTTCCCTAGGCCAATGTTAAGCGCGGATGACTTGTTACAATCTACAATAGCACTTCTACTGAGGTCACTAATCAGGGAATCCTTATCCGGTTTTTTAAAGGGGAACCATAGCATATAATCAGCTGATACATCTAATAAGGCTAGTTCCATCTCTACATGTATAGGATGGGGTGGCGGTCTCGTGAGGGCTACCCATCTCTCCAGGTGTATGGCCTGCATATACTGTTCCAGATCCGGGAGAGAGATACCGCCCTGGTTCTTCCTCCTAGTGAGCAAGGCATAAGGAAGTCTAGCTTTTTTATTAGCCCAAATATATCTCCCTACAATCTGCTTAAACTTTTTGATGTAGTTCGAAGGCAGGTAGAGTGGGAGTGATCTCAAGGTGTATAATATCCTCGGGAGAATGTATGCTGTAATGACATTCTTCCTCCCTAGCCAGGAAAGGGGCGGAATGGAGCTTCTAGTCAGGAAAGTCTCGATCCTATTCAACAGAGGAGGGAAGTTGAGTTTGAAAAGTAGCTTGGGGTCACACGGGATATTTATACCTAAGTATTTGATAGCCGTTGAGGGCCATTTAAAGGGGGTGAGATTCTTTAACTTAGCCAGCTGTTTAGGGTAGAGTGATACGCCCAACACTTCTGATTTATCTAAATTTATTTTAAAGTTTGATAGCCTGCCAAACTGCTGGAAGATGTCTAAGACATCAGTCATAGTCTCTACAGGGTCCGTGAGAAAAAGAAGCAAGTCGTCGGCAAAAGCCGCCATCCTGTGTATATGCTTACCTATCCTCATTCCCTTAATCCTAGGGGATTGTCTGAATTTAAGGAGTAAAGTCTCTATGGTAAGTATAAAGAGTGTGGGGGATAAGGGGCATCCCTGCCGCGTGCCATTCTGTATCACAAAGGCGTCCGAAAGAGTCCCGTTTATCATAATACGCGCTGACGGAGCTGAATACAGTGAGAATATGACTTTGATAAACTGGTCCGGAAAGCCAAACTCTTCCAAAGCGCTATGCATATACAGCCAACTGACTCTGTTGAACGCCTTTTCCGCATCGGTTCCCAGCAGAACCAGGTGGACTCCATCTCTCTTAGCATGGCACATGGCATGGACCACTCTACTGACATTATGTCGCCCCTCACGGCCCGGCACAAACCCCACTTGCTCTTCCCCCACAAGTCCAGGCAGCAGTGACGATATTCTAGCACTCTATAACTAGAAGGTCTATAACTCCCACAGATCTCCTGATTTTTCCCCTCCTTATGTACCACTGTAATATGTGCTACCAGGGCCTGGGGGGGAGGGTTTCTCCTTGAAGTAAGGAGATGCACAATTTTACAAAATGTGGGACAAGGAGCCGGTCAAATTTTTGTAGTAGACTATGGGGAATCCGTCTGGTCCCGGGCTTTTCCCAGATGGGATCGATTTCAGTACATTAGATACCTCCTCTGCTGTAAAGGGTCGGAACAAACTAAATTTATTTTCTGCTGATAAAGACGGGATAGCAATTGAACCTAAGAATTCCTTGATAAGTAGGGCAGTGTCAGGGCACGGGGATATCTCATTCAAATTATATAGGGATTCATAAAAGCTACGAAATTCTTTTGCTCTAGCTGGCGTGCTTAAAGTTTTATCTCTTTGGGACTTCAGCAAGTTAGACATCAACTTAGAGCTTTTATTGCCATGGAGGTAATGTTTGAAGCGTAGTGCCTTCAAACCTATGCCTGCATAGGTTCCTAGCAGGCATTGATCCGGATTTAGATGTAGTGTCCCTCAAGGGGTCAAAAATCAGAGTCAAGTCTCCCCCTAAAATAAGTAAGCCCTCAGAAAAGGATTTTAGGGTCTCCAGTGTGCGCAACAGCCATCTTATCTGGTGACAGTTAGGTGCGTACAAGTTAGCCAACGTGACCGTAAGGTTAAGGATCTTCCCCTTAATCAAGAGAAATCTGCCTTCCGGGTCGGCAATTTTAGCAACTAACCGAAATGGCAGATTTTTCCCAATCCCAATAGAAACCCCTCTCGATGCCGACGTATGGGTAGCATGATGCCACAAGGGAAATTTTCTGCTGACTACATTAGGGATGCGCATATGTCTGAAATGAGTCTCTTGTATAAAGGCGATATCCACCACCTCCTTCCTTAGCATGTGATACAATTGACTGCGCTTTTGCGGTATATTAGTGCCATTAACATTAAGGGAATATATCTTCACTTCAGCCATAGGCGCATGAATAAAGCACAGAGATTCCAAGCATAACTGCAAGTGACCAGGGTGACATAGTAAGGAACAAAACAATAGTGATACTTATAAACACATCAGACGTACTAATAGGCCTAGTGGCATTCCATAACGCTGAGAGGTGCACAAAGGCCATGTAAACAAGGTTGATGGGGGGTAACATGGATAGAGAGGTCAAGAGATCTCATCTCCAATCACCCGGTAAGCATGCAAAGGATAAAACCCATTATAAAAATAATAACACATTAGAACAATCGGTGGTTCCGCTGTGGAGAGCCAGGGCAATTCCCTACATAGGAGGTGGCTACTGCTACTCCACAGTGGACCTATAATGCTAGGAACATATAGTCTTATAACTCAGACATATAGAGACGCTCCATAGAGCCGCAAACCCCGCAGATGGTGGAGACGTCCAGCTCCTCAAGCGGCCTTCTTCCTTGGCAAGTGGGCTTTGGTGGTCGTCTGCCATGGCCGGAACTGTGGGAGTCGCGGGAGATCCGACGGGACGGTCGTCGGCAGCCATGATGGTATCTCCACCGGTTCCATCTGTATAGCCTCCCAAAACTTAGGCAGATCTTTCGGTGCCCATATTGTGAGCTGTCGACCTTCTATGGTGGTAGTTAGGCCAAAAGGGAAGAGCCATTTTACAGGGAGCTTCCTCTTCCTTAAGGCGGATGTTAGTGGACGAAAGGCTCTTCTCTTAGCCAATGTGCTGGCAGCTATGTCTTGAAACAATAAAATTCTGTGGTCTTCCAACATAAGGTCCCCCGAGTCTCTAGCTGCTTTGAGCAGGGCAGCGGTATCCAGGTAATTCAGTAGAGCGCAAACCACGTCCCTAGGTGGTTCAGAGGCCGGTGGTCTCGGTCTAAGTGCTCTGTGTGCTCTTTCGATAACAATGGCGTCAGCGTGCTCTTTGCCTATGAGCATCTCGAACACGTGGAGTACAGTGGAGTTTAAATCCTCAGAGGAAACCGACTCAGGGATCCCTCTCAGTCGGATGTTCTTCCTCCAGCCCCTGTTCTCCTGGTCCTCCAGGTATAATAAGTCGTTATTGATCTGTTTACAGACCGAGACAAGCTGCACCTGCATCCTCATGCTATGCTGCGTCACGATAGTATGCGCTTCTTCCAAGACCTCCACTCTATGCCCCATATGCAGTACCTCCGCCTTGATATCAGAAAGTTCTTTCAAAACTGGGGTCAGGGCTTTATCCAAAGATTGTGCGAGGGACTACTGCAGGAAGGTTCTAGTGATCGGTAGAGAACCACGCTTGCTACGAGCTTCGGAGCAGGCGTCTGAGCTGTCTCCATCAGAATCCACCTCTCGCGCTTCTTCAGTTACTGTGTCTCGCACCATCTTCCCCCGCTCAGCTTGCAAGGAGGCATTCTTATTAAGGAATCTATTCATTTCGCTTTGCGATTTTTTCGCTTTTGGGGTGTTCTCCACCTCTCCTCCTTTCTCTTCTCTGATCTTCCCCATAATTATAACGGGTTGCTGTGAAAAAGGCTTCAAAAACCGGGCTTATGGTGAGGAGCTCAAGCACACACATCCTACTCCATGCTCAGTCAGCTCCGCCCCCCCCCTCTGAAAACCTCTTTAAAGAGAACCTGTCTACACAAAATTAAGTGCAATCTGCATGCAGCATGTTGTGAAGCAGGAGAAGCTGAGCAGAATGATATTTAGTTTTGTGGTTAAAGATTCAGTAAAACTTGTAATTTATACATTTAAACCTCTGCTCTTTCTCACATCAGATTGACTGCATCTCCTTTGTTTGGAAAGCAAGAAGCCAAAGATGTCTGTTTATCAAATTCTACAGAGGTTAGTTATAGCAGTAAGAAGGCCACATGCCACTTTGGACCAGATGAAGAACAGTGGATAAATGAATGACTATAAAGAAAAAATGTTGCAAGTCAATCTTTAGATGTTCCATTTATTTGGCCTTTGACTTTGTCCTGTGAATTTCCCATTGATTGCAGTTAGGGTTGAGTGAAGTTTTGAAAAAATCGATTTGTCCGATTGAATTTGTCACAAATCGATATGAATCAGGTATACTCAGGCCACTCTGCCTAACCATATTCTTCCCACTTGGTGGCCGAATCTCAGTATGAAGTATTGGAAGTTAACCCTTTCCAGACCACTGGCAGTAAACTTACTTCTGCGGCCAGGCATTTTTAAAAAATGCATCTGTTGGCCCATGCAGCAGGCACCATGGTCATTGGGTGTCTACTGTTTTAAAGAGCCGAATGCCTAAAACCAAATGCCGAAAATGGTGGATGGATCAAACATGGACGCTGGATTATTGCAAAAACAGTGTCCCTAGTGCAAGAGCACTTGCCACGTCTCTATGCTCAGCTTACAGGACAATGACGGAGACCATGCGGGATGAGGATTATTTAGGGCTGTGACATCATAGAGGATGGCTACCTGTGGATTCGCTAGCTGCATTGCATTCTGTGTGATCTCGTGTTCCTGGGGATTCTTACTTTCAGTTTGTAACACATGCAGCTGACATTTTAGGAAAATCGCAAGGGAATTTGGCTTCATAGCAAATCAAAGTTTTCCTAAACCTCTGACTGAGTTCCGCTTTGAATGCTTCACTTCGCTCAACACTAATTGCAATGATAATTCATCACAGTCTATGAGAGAAGATGATGATCTCATGTTCAAGAGGAAAAAAAAGGTTAAAAAAAGTTTTTTTTAAATATATAAAAAAAAATAAAAAATTCTAATCACCTCCTTTCCCCATTTTAAAAATAAAAAAGAGTAATCAATAAGAAAAAATAAAGATCTTTTGCACTATCATGTCCCAAAACACCAGTACTATTAAAATATTACCAGTACTATTAAAATATTAAAGTTATCAAAAAGTCATAAAGCTACAGATCCCCCTACAAAACAATGAGCCCTCACACGGCTCTGTAGACTTAAATATAAACAGTTATGCTCGTCAGAATATTGTGATGCAAATAAAAAATCTTTTTTCAACTTTTCTTTTTTAAGTATTCAAACACAAAACTATAAAAATGTTGTATCCCTGCAATTGTACTGACCCAAAGAATTGAGACAGCATTTTTACTACATATGGAATGCCATAAAAATGAAACCCCTAATGCTTTGGTGGAATTGCTTTTTTTTTTTTTAATTCCAACAAAAAAAGCTCTAATATGGCTATGTGAATGGAAAAATTCTAAAGTTATAGTGATGAGATGAGCGCCGTCTACATCACTGTGCAAAACTCATAGCTAATCCTTTCTGTTGAACAAAAAGAAAAGCATACAGCACTCTTCAGGAACTTTTTATCACTGTGTACTTAAATGTGCAGTGCTCCAAGATTCAAGTAGTGGCCCCATGACACAGTGGGGAGGGTGGCAGCAGCAGCAGTGGCAGTAGCAGATACAATAGTGGCCCCATGACAGATTGGGGAAAGTGGCAGCAATAACAGTAACAATATTGGCCCCAAGACAAAGTGTGGAGGGTAGCAGCAGCAGTAGTAGTGACAATAGTGGCCCCATAACAGAGTGGGGATGGGGGCCAATAGCAATGGCAGTAACAGGGACAGAGTGGGGGGGGGTAGCAGTAGTGGCAGTAAGGCTGTGTTCACGTCACTGTTTACTTTCCGTTCTAAACCATCAGAAGAACAAAAAACAAACAAAAAAAAACTGTATTTTGAGAATCTATTTAGCCTCTTTTAGATGGTCAGTATTTGGTCAGTATTTTGCATCAGTATTTGATCAGGATTTGTAAACCAAAAACATGAGTGGGTCCCAAATAGAGATAAAATGTAATGGAAATTTGTGCATCTCATCTTAGATTTTGAACCCACTTCTGCTTTTGGCTTACAAATTATGCTCAATTTGCATCTGTTTTGGCAATTTAAGTCTAAGGAAAAAAAAGTCCTGCATGCAGGAGTTTAATTGCCTTTTTCACAGGGTCAGTATTTGGTCAGTATTTTGCTTCAGTATTTGATCAGTATTTGTAAGCCAAAAAGAGGAGTCAAAAACAGAGATAGCATGTAATTGAAATATTTGCATCTCTTCTGTGTTTTCAATCCACTTCTGCTTCTGACTTACAAATACTGATCAAATACTGACCAAATACTGACCGTGTGAAAGAGGCCTTATGGATGCTCAAAATACAGGATCCTTTTTTTTTAATGATGCCACACTACTGGCCGGGCAGGACAGCTTTTCCAGGGCAAACTCTGCTAGTTGCTAATACACTAATACACACCAAAAAAGGGCTGTAATTTTCTCACTTCAAAACACAACAGCTAATAAGCCCTTTTCCCCCACTAATACACACTGAAAAGGGCTTTAGAACGTATCCTCTGAACGGCAAATATATATATTTTTTTGCCACGATTACATGCCAAAAAGGGCTTTAGAACATATATCTGAACCGCTAAATGGCAAATGTATTTTTCTATTGCCACAAATACATGACAAAAAGGGCTTTAAAACATATAACTGCACAGCTGAATGTCAAATATATACATTTTTTAGAGATGAGTGAATTTAAGGAAAATTCTATTTGCTGATTCGCCGAATTTCACGAATTTCACGAATTTCACGAAGCACATCTTTTTTTGTAAGTAGCAGGTGCAATGACAGGGAGCTTTGATAGCGCTGCCGCAGTCATTGTACCCCTCAGATGCCGCGTTCATATATGGTAGTGGCATCTAAGTGTAATTTTACACTGTTTTTAACAATAAAATAATTAAATCAAACCGCCTCCATTTGCTCGCGATGGGACGGCCGCCGCCATCTTGCTTGAAGATCTCGTCCGAAATCCTGTGCGGGGCGAGATTGCATCATTGCGCCGGCCGGCGTGATGACATCATACGTCATCACGCCAGCCAGAGTGATAATATACTCTCGCGACCCACAGGATTTCGGCTGAGATCTTCAAGCAAGATAGAGGTTGGCGGCCTGTCGCGAGCAAATGAAAGAGGTAAGTTTGAATTTTTTTGTTTTTTATACCATTTCAGGTTAAATAAATTGGCTGACATGAAGCATGAGAAAATTCGGCTTTTAGGTGAATGTAATTTAACCTGAAATCCGGATCGAATTCCACTTCGTAGTATTTGATTCGCTCATCTCTAATATTTTTCTTTTACTACTAATACACGACAAAAAGGGCTTTTGAACAAATAACTGCACCACTGAACGGCAAATAGGCCCTCATTTTTTTCCACGACACAAAAGGCTTTAGAATATATCACTGCACCGCTGAACGGCAAATATATTTTTATTTTGCCACTATTACACGACAAAAAGAGTTTTAGATCATTTAACTGCACCTCTGAACAGCAAATATATTTTTCTTTTGCCACTAATGCCTGCCACAAAAGGCTTTAGAACATATAACTGCACTGCTAAACAGCAAGTATATTTTTATTTTGAAACTATTACATGCCAAAAAGGGCTTTTGAACATATAACTGCAATGTTGAACGGCAGATATATTTTTATGTTGCCACCATTACACAACAAAAAGGGTTTTAGAACATTTTACTGCACCTCTGAATGGCAAATATATATTTCTTTTGCCACTAATACATGCAACAAAAGGCTTTAGAACATATAACTGCACCGCTGAACAGCAAATATATTACTCTTTTGCCACTAATACACGACAAAAAGGGATTTAGAACATATCACTGCACCGCTGAATGGCAAATATATTTTTATTTTGCCACTATTACACAACAAAAAGGGTTTTAGAACATTTAACTGCACCTCTGAACGGCAAATATATTTTTATTTTGCCACTAATACATGCCACAAAAGGCTTTAGAACATATAACTGCACAGCTGAACCGCAAATATATTTTTATTTTGCCACTATTACACACGACAAAAAGGGCTTTATAACATATAACTGCACCGCTGAACAACAAGTATATTTTTCTTTTGCCACTAAGACACAACAAAAAGCGGTTTATAACATATAACTTCACGGCTGAACGCCAAATATATTTTTCTTTTGCCACTAATACAGGACAAAAAGTGCTTTAGAACATATCACTGCACCACTGAACGGCAAATATTTTTTTATTTTGCCACTATTACACAACAAAAAGGGTTTTAGAACATTTAACTGCACCACTGTACAGCAAATATACTTTTCTTTTGCCATTAATGCATGCCACAAAAGGCTTTAGAACATATAACTGCACCACTGAAAAAACAAATATATTTTTCTTTTGCCACTAATACACGACAAAAAGTGCTTTAGAACATATCACTGCACCACTGAACAGCAAATATATTTTTCTTTTGCCACTATTACACGACAAACGGGCTTTAGAACATATAACTGCAATGTTGAATGGCAAATCTATGTTTATTTTGCCACTAATACACGTTACAAAAGGCTTTAGAACACATAACTGCAACACTGTACGGCAAATATATATTTATTTTTTCACTAT
The DNA here is from genome assembly GCA_033119425.1 of Bufotes viridis. Classification (NCBI taxonomy): domain Eukaryota; kingdom Metazoa; phylum Chordata; class Amphibia; order Anura; family Bufonidae; genus Bufotes; species Bufotes viridis. Next base: position 229,362,513 of record CM065590.1, read on the forward strand.
TACACCACAAAAAAGGCTTTATAACATAACTGCACCGCTGAACGGCAAATATATATTTCTTTTTCCACTATTACGCGACAAAAAGGGCTTTATACCATATAACTGCACCGCTCAACGTCAAATATCTTTTTCTTTTGCCACTAATACTGTACATGAGCAAATGGGCTGTAATTTTCGCACTTCACCCCACATAACAGCTAATAAGCCCCTTTTCTCCCCCACTAATACAAGCCAAAAATGCTTTAGAACATATAACTGCACCGCACAAGGGCAAATAAGATGTAGAAATATTTCCTTATAATAAACCCTGTTAATGAAAAAAACAAGGTGTGGTCAGAGCCACACTGTCGCTAAGAGAGATCCACCTCAAAACAATATCAAAACATCATAATTGTGGATGAATTTAAATATAACCTTTAATGGAGTAAGTATTAAAAAGATAGGCCCCAAAATAGAATAGATATAACAAATACAAAACATAAATATCCGTAGACCACAATTTATATGGCAATTATAAAGTGAAAGAGTGCGCGGCGGCACCAAATTAAACCAGCGTCCTACCGCACTGTTGTCCTGGTATCGGATATGGTCAGTAGAATCAGCATTGATCCTCCCATGTGGACTTGGAGAGGAAGTTAGGAAAGGGAGCAGTACGAGGTCTAAGCTAGCCCTATGGTAACCCTGTGGTAGATAGTTGGCCCTACCGCTAATAAAGAATAGCAGCCTTACCACAGGGCACTCGTCCTTAGAACGGCGACCCCGTCTGGAACCTTTCCCTCGGTACTAAACCTGTTAAGACCCTGCACTCTTAGGTGCTCCCTATTCCCTACATGCACGTTTCATGTCTATTTAAAGGGCAATCATCAGGGGATAAATGTAGGTATAGCTACATTTGTGCTGGGATACAGGCAGTATATAAGCCGTACTAAGGAGCAGGTCCCAAGGATAAAAATGAGACCCTAAAACAAGGCTCCCAATGTAGGGCAGAATACCGCTTAATAGAACAATAGGCCCTCAGAGTATAGATTCTGGGCCCTTTGAAAAGTGTCCCCTTTAAGTTCTTAAGGTGGATGGAACCTAAGATGGGGAGGGTGAAGGAGGAGAGGAAACTAAGGGAAGGCTATAGATACCAGCCTCCCAATGCCTCCTTGCGCGGAATGGTAAATCCTGCGGGCGATACTGTGCCTTACTGATGATAGGCGCCACTTTTAAAAGGCTTACATGTTCCCAGGGTGCAGTGCGGAGGCGTCCGGGAGCATCGCGCGTGTGTCCGGTTGTCGGCGTGGTGACGCAGTATAGTGACATCACCACGCCGAGTCACCTGACCGCCAGAGATAACGCGCGCATGCGCACAAGATGAGATCGCAACCGCAAAAGTCCTGGTAAGGGAAACCTGGCAAAAGATACTGTCAGTGTTTCCTCCCACCCACAATCACATGGGCGGAATCTGGGTGAAGCTGCTAGGCGACGGGGGTGCGTCCCCAGCAACCACTCACAGACAAAGTAGAAGGTATTTTAAAGCCGTGAAGAAAAAGGCAGGGACTGAGGACAAGATACAGTAATATTGGTAATGGGGCAGATACAAAATTAACCCATTAGCCACCACATAATGTGGAAGTCTACAGACAGGGTTGTTGTAAATATATTGATACTAAGAAGTAACGATGGTCGATACAATAACCTAATATCACAATATTAAATTAACGACCTAGGTAGGAATTCAAATGGAGAAAACAAACAAAGCCGGACACATGCGCGATGCTACCGGACACCTCCGCACTGCACCCTGGGAACATGTAAGCTTTTAAAAAGTGGCGCCTATCACCAGTAAGGCGCAGCATTGCCCGCAGGATTTACCATTCCACGCAAGGAGGCATCGGGGGCTGGTATCTATAGCCTTCCCTTAGTTTCCTCTCCTCCTTCATCCTCCCTATCTTAGGTTCCATCCACCTTAAGAACTTAAAGGGGACACTTTTCAAAGGGCCCAGAATCTATACTCTGAGGGCCTATTGTTCTATTAAGCGGTATTCTGCCCTACATTGGGAGCCTTGTTTTAGGGTCTCATTTTTATCCTTGGGACCTGCTCCTTAGTACGGCTTATATACTGCCTGTATCCCAGCACAAATGTAGCTATACCTACATTTATCCCCTGATGATTGCCCTTTAAATGGACATGAAACGTGCATGTAGGGAATAGGGATCACCTAAGAGTGCAGGGCCCTAACAGATTTAGTACCGAGGGAAAGGTTCCAGACGGGGTCGCCCTTCTAAGGACGAGTGCCCTGTGGTTAGGCTGCTATTCTTTATTAGCGGTAGGGCCAACTATCCACCACAGGGTTACCATAGGGCTAGCTTAGACCTCGTACTGCTCCCTTTCCTAACTTCCTCTCCAAGTCCACATGAGAGGATCAATGCTGATTCTACTGGCCATATCCGAGACCAGGACAACGGTGCAGTAGGATGCTGGTTTAATTTGGTGCCGCCGCACACTCTTTCACTATATAATTGCCATATAAATTGTGGTCTACGGATATTTATGTTTTGTATTTGTTATATCTATTCTATTTTGGGGCCTATCTTTTTAATACTTACTACATTAAAGGTTATATTTTAATTCATCCACAATTATGATGTTTTGATAAACCCTGTTAATGGCTGTATCAAACTTGCACTTGCACCCCAATAACAAGAACAGTTTGCTGGAATTTCAGAGCTGTATAATGGCAATTTGGGTCCCCAGTCAGTGCAGCAAGGTGTAATAGAATAGTTCCTATTACCCAGGCTGTAACCTCCCCTACTGAACCCTGTTCAACATAAATGCTGCAGAATGATTCCTCCCTATCCTTTCCCTACACCTTGAATAATCTTTCTCTGCACTTGTAAATCGTTTTTTTAGTACAATTAATTTTTTTCTAAAACTGTCCATAGCGCCTGCTGACATCTCTCCCTGCTCAAAGTACACTGGAAAATGGCAGAATCGAAGATGGCTGAGGCTATTTATAGGGCTGTGACATCACGGGGCTGGCTGGCTGCTGATTGGCTGCATGCATGGCATTATGGGTAATCCCGCCTTCCCAGAGTTCCTTGCTCCATGTCCTCACACGTGCAGCAGCCATTTTAGGAAAAAATGCTATTCATTACCACAAAGCGTGAGGAAATTCGGATTAGGTGTAAATCAAATTTTTCTGAAATTCGGATCAAATTCCACTTCGTCAGCTACGATTCGCTCATCTCTAGTGTCAATGTTGGCAACATGGCCCTGCGTCAACATATGCAGCGTCACCATAAAATGGCCTGGGAGAACCGTGGCTCTGATTTGGTGGTCCTGCCTGCCGCAGCAACCGCAACATCACCCAGTGGCACGCAGCAGATCGCAGCAGATTTTTGGCTGTCAAGGCTCCAACACCTCAGCCGAAGGGAGCTGACTGTCCTTCCCATCATCTGCTGGTCCGGATGCTCCTGCTCCTCGCCGTCCTACTCCTTATCAGCCATTCCATCAGCAATCCATCACCGAAGCGATTACCAGGAGACAACGTGCAGTCATCCAACACCACAAAAGCTGAACTTGCTCCTGTCCAAGTTGCTGGTGCTACAGTCCCTCCATTTCCAAGTGGTGGACTCTGCACCTTTCAGAGAACTGATGGCTTGCTGAGGTGGAGAATCCTAAGACTTAATTTCTTTGCTAAAAAGGCAGGACCAGCCCTGCACACACACATAGAACAGAAAGTGGGCCAGTCCTTGAGCCTGTCAGTGTCTGCCAAAGTGCAAGACAGAACGGACGTGTGGAGCTGTAACTACGGTCAGGGACAATACATGTCCTTTACGGCCCACTGGGTGAATGTGGTTCCTGCACTGCCACACCAGCAACTTGGACAGGTGATGCCGCTTCTGCCTTCACCTTCTCACGCTGTTGGTCCTGCGACAATGTCCACCTCTGCCTCTTCATCCTCCCCCGTCCCCTCAGCATCCACTGCAGAGACAATTCACAGTGCCCTTCCAGCATACCACATGTGCAGGGCATGGCGGTGTCACGCTGTTCTGCACCTTGTTAGCCTGGGCCAATGGAGTCACACAGGGTAGGAACTGCTCTGTGTTTTTCATCAAGAAATCGAATCCTGGCTTTCTCCGCGACATCTGAAAATCAGAACTATGGTGACAACAGGGAAGAACATGGTGTCGGAGCTGCGTCAAGGAGGGCTGAGCCATGCACCCTGCATGGCACACATGTTCAATCTGGTTGTCAAGCGGTTCCTGAAGTCTTCCACCCATCTACAGAACATCCTAAAAATGGCCAGGTAATTTGCATGCACTTCAGCCACTCGTACACCACAAAGCACACCCTTGTTGAGTTGCAACAGCAGAACAGCATCCCCCAACAAAAGTTGATATGTGATGTTTCCACCCGTTGGAATTCCACCCTCCACATGTTGGACTGACTATACGAACAGAGAAAAGCCATAAACGATTTCTTGATGATCCCAGCGGACAGGAGTACTCCCCTGTGTAACTTCAATGTCAGCCAGTGACATCTCATGCGTGACACCTGCGAGTTGTTCAGGCCCTTTGAGGATGCCACGTTATTTGTCAGTCGCCAGGACTACGGGATGAACAATGTAATTCCACTGCGTCGTGTCCTGGTACAGATGCTGGTTAATCTGGCTGGTCAGGGGCTTGGAGACTTGGCGCCTAGATCTCATGGCCACATGAGCCCTGTGGGGGCTGAACTAGAGGAGGAGGACATTGGAGCACAAGCAATGTGTGGCGAAAAGGGTTGTTTTTCTACACAGGTGACTGGAAAGGAGAAGCAGGAGCAGCCAAATAAGCTACAGGGCGATGAGGAAGAGAAGGCAGAGGATGCAGACACAACGTGGCAGTATGCAGTGTAGATGGAGGTAGGAAGTGCCTCCGAGTCACTAGAACAAATGGCCCGATGCATGCTCACTTGCTTGCGTAGCGACAGCCAAATTGTTACCATTCAGCAGAGGGATGACTTCTGGTTCTCCACCTTGTTAGACCCTCACTACCGATCCAAAATGGGGGCCTTTTTTACACCCGCTTAGAGGGAGGACAAACTGAACTACTATAGAGACATCCTGTGTAGTCAGTTGGCCGCTGCCTATCTGCGCCATCGTACATCCTCTCACAGGTCTGACCGGGGGGGCCCTCTGCACTCATGTTTCACTAATATGGCTGCTGGGGAGGGGTAGGGTAGCAGGAGCAGAAGCCTGAGTCTAGAGTCGCTGATGAGCAGCTTTCTTCACTCGCATAGTGATCAAACTACTCACCAGCAGCTAGACATAGAGCAGGAGCTGAACCAGCAGGTGGTAGCATACTTGAACAGCACCCTGCCATCCCACATTGAAGGTCTGCTGGATTTGTGGCCGCAACTGGGTTTGCCCTGGAAAAGCTGCCCTGCCCGGCCAATAGTGTGACATCAGAGCGGGTGTTTAGAACTCACCTGTGTATCCAAAATGTGAAGAGACTAATCTTTGACAAGATGAACCAGGCATGGATAATCCAGGATTTTCTCCCACTAATGCCTGATGCATCAGAGTAGATCATCCATGGTGCCACACCAACACTTTAACAAAAGAGACCGGTTTCTTCTGGCTACCTGTCTCAGCTATAATTCTGATGCTGCCACCTGCCTGATGCCACACATCTTATGCCAAGTGCTCCTTCTTACACCCACTATCGTCGGCGGGTACTGTTATTTCCATCCACCTCCCCACTCTGTCACCGAGTCACTGTGTCGTCTCCTGATGCTGCTGCCACCTCAACACTATGTCACCTTGCCACTCTGTGACCTCCTGATGATCCTTATTTATTTACATTAGATAGTTAGTTAGCTCATATATATAATACAGATAGTTAGTGGAAGATAATCAGTGTAGGTTAGATGGTGATATAGTGTAGATTCCAGTGCAGGGTGTTGTGCTGTGATAGGGATTAGTGTCTCTGTTAGACACAGTGCTGTGATGTCACAACAATACTTAGTGCACCAATCAGTAAACTCTACTTAGACCTGATAAAATGTAAAGTTGCACGTATTGCACACAAAAAAGGTGCATCATCAGTGCCGATTTGCGCAATCGCGAAAACAATGACTGGATATCGCAAATTCTAGAATTTACAAAATTTGTGAATATTATGTGAAAAATTTGCGAAAATATCTCGGAAACAAATATTGCTTATGCCGCTCATCACTAGTATCCTCATGCTGCTGCCACCTCCACACTATAGCTGATCTCAGGGAGACCAGCTACAAAAAACACCGCAGAGCCTCACTTAAGAGTCTCAACACAGCAATCCAAAGTGCAAAGCTCCCTGGGAAACAGTTTGATCAATTAAATGTGCTGTAGAAAGACATTTCATCCTTTAGCAATCAGTAATTAATTCAACTACACATTTATAACATAATCTGCAGTCTAAAGATGGCAAGGTCAGAAAAGAACCATTCAGACCCCAATTTCACATTTTTGAGACCTGAACACGCTGTCTCTCTTTCTCTATATCTCTCACTTCCTCTCTATCTCTCTGCGCTTTATTTATTTACATTATGGAGGTGCTGGTTTCTTCTTTTGTGTTCTGTATATGTGGGGGAGTGGCATCCCCTGTGAAACTTGCACTTCCTCCCATCTACCTGGTGCTTTTAACCCCTTCTACCCCAGGCCTGTTTTCTCCCTCCTGTCCAGGGTATTTTCTACAAATCTGACATGTTACTTTATGTGGTAAAAAGTTTGGAACGCTTTTACTTATCCAAGCCATTCTGAGACTGTTTTCTCGTGACACATTGTACTTCATAACAGTCATATATTTGAGTCAATATATTTCACCTTTATTTATGAAAAAATCTAAAATTTACCAAAAATTTTGAAAAAAAACCAATTTTCTAAATTTGAATTTCTCTACTTTCAAGGGCTTATGCGCATGACCGTTGCCCGGCTGGGCCCGTATGGGTCCGCAATCTGGAAGGTCCAGTGCAGAAAAGGGACATGGAACCCCACGGAAGCAGTACGGAGTGCTTCCATGGGGTTTCTCTTCATGCCTCCACACCGTAAAAAAGTAGTACATGCACTACTTTTTTTTAGTGTTGATGGATCACAAACCCATTTAAATCGAATGGGTCTGGAACCGTTTGCGGAATTCACACGGATGTTGCCCGTGCATTTGGGACTGCAAATTGTGGTCCCCAATGCACGTAACGGTCAAACAACGGTCATATGCATGAGCGATAAGACAGATAGTAATACCTCATAAAATAGTCAGCCAACATTACCCATTTGTCTGCTTTATGTTCGCATCATTTTGTAAATGCTATTTTATTTTTTTAGGACGTTAGAAGGCTTTTTAAAATTCTCAAGAAAATTTTCCAAACCATTTATTAGCACCAATTCAGTTATAAAGCGATTTTGAGGGGTTTAAGTAATAGAAACCACCGATAAATGACCGTATTTTAAAAACTACACCCCTAAAATTATTTAAAACTAATGTTACAAACTTTGTAAACCCTTGAAGTGTTAGATTTTTTCTTGCAACACAGCAAGGGTTAACAGCAAAATAAATGTTAATATGCATTACTCTGATTCTAAAGTTTACAGAAATAACCCATATGTGGCAGTAAACTGCTGTAGGGGCACATGGCAGTGGTCAGAAGGAAAGGAGCGCCATATGGTTTTTGGAGGGCAGATTTACCCCTACAGTGGAAACCCTCAAAAAGTGACCCCATTTTGGAAACTACACCCTTCAAAGAATTTACTAAAGGGTGTACTGAGCACTTTGACCCCACAGGCATTTTTCACTTGGCTGAGAAAATAAAAAGTTTCATTTCTTCCAATAAAATGTTGTTTTATCCCCATTTTTTTCATTTTCACAAGGGGTAACAGGAGAAAAAGCAATCCATAATTTGTTACCTATTTTCTCCTGAATATATTAATACCCCATATGTGGTAGTAAACTGCTGTAGGGGCACAACAGTTCATATTTTGATGGATTGTTTTACAAGCACCTTTAACATAGTATATAAAAGACATTTGTCCATCCAGTTCGGCCTGTTTCCTACAAGTTGATCTAGAGGAAGGCAAAAAACCCCTGTGAGGCAGAAGCCAATTTTCCCCACTTAAGGGGAAAAAAATTCCTTCCCAACTCCAATCAGGCAATTAGAATAACTCCCTGGATCAACGACCCATCTCTAGTAGCTGTAGCCTGTAATATTATTACACTCCAGAAATACATCCAGTCCCCTCTTGAATTCCTTTATTGTACTCACCATCACCACCTCCTCAGGCAGAGAGTTCCATAGTTTCACTGCTCTTTACAGTGAAGAATCCTCTTCTATGTTTGTGTACAAACCTTCTTTCCTCCAGACGCAAAGGATGTCCCCTCGTCACAGTCACCTTTGGTATTATTTTTTGGGTGATTGTCTTATGTGAGGGTTCATTTTTTGCGGGATGAGATGATGGTTTTATTGGTACCATTTTGGAGTACAATATTACACATCTTGTATGGCAAGGTGACAAAAATGACTGTTCTGGCACTTTTTATTCATTTATTTTTACAGCATTTACCTGACTGGGTGGATCCTGTGATATTTTTCTAGAGCTGGTTGATATGGACGTGGCAATACATATGTCTATTTTTCTTTTTTTTCCATTTTTTTTTTTTTTTTACAATTTTATATAACTTAATTATGAGAAAAGGGCTTTTATTATTTACTACTTGGAATTATTTTTTTTATGTAAAACACTTTTTTTTTTTTTTGCCCCACTGTCGGACTTCAACTTTTTGGGTCTGATCTCCTCTACAATGCATTGCAATACATGTGTATTGTAATGCTTTGGCAATCAGTTTAGTACCAGTGTCAAACACTGACAGCCTTCTTGCCTATGAGACCCATGGATTATGAAACACATTTATAGGCTTATAGCACCAATATCAGTGTTTTTACCACAAGAGGCATGTGTTAGAGTTACTTTTCATACAGTAAGTATGGCAGTTATGTAGTTTACTTTTTCATATATTCACGGTTCACTTGTGTCTTTGTACAGTAAGCAGTGTGCTGCTACTAGTTCTACACATTATGTTGCAGGCAAGGTAGCATGCCCCTGCACCTATATTAATTTACATTATGGTGCTGGTTTAGTCTTCTTTTGTGTTGTGTGTGTATATATATATATATATATATATATATATATCATTACAATTAAAAATGAGCGAAGTTATGAAAAATTTGATTTGGCTGCTTCACTGAGTTTCACAAAGAAATTAGATTTGTGACAAATGACTTTGTCACAAAGCACATTCCTTTGTATTTAGCGGATTCAATGATAGGGAATGGTGATCGTGCCCCCCTCATGATTGAACCATTGCTCATTGCTGATCTTGGCATCTGAAGCTACAATTTTGGCCTTTCAGGGGTTAATCAGGGTAAAAAATAAACACTCACCTTATCCATTTGCTTGCGTAGAGGCCTTTGTGGCAATCTTGATTGAAGACATTGAAGTCATCATGCTGGTGATCATGGTGATGTCATCATTGATGATGTCAGTGCGCTTAGCCAGCGTGCTGGCATAGTGACATCATACGTCACTCTCTTTGCGCGCAAAAGAATGAGGTGAGTATGTTTCAGGAAAAATAGATTTGTTACCACAAAGAGCAAGGAAATTCAGCTTCACAGCGAATCGACTCTTTCCTGAAATTCGTATCGAAGTCTTCTCAGCTTAGAGGGTTGGCAAACCACAAGAAGCTACTCGAACTACACAGTATTGTTCCCTCTCTATCGGGATCTGGGTCTACCACCCAGCATCTCAAAACACAACTCAGTGCCTACCCCACTCAGGGTTAGAGGGTTCCGCTCCCACAGGCCTTGGTGCAGCCTTCTCCTTCCCCAGACTGGAAGCCCTTACTTCAAGGAGCTGCTCAAATGTCTGCTAATTACCTTCATTACCAGCCTAGCTGATACAAAAACACACACACAGACACAGGGAGAACCTTATTTCCCAGTTTATTATCCCTCTGCATGAGATACACCATGGCTCTCTGGCAGCTGCACTGCCACTATATCTATCTATCTATCTATCTATCTATCTATCTATCTATCTATCTATCTTTTTTCATGTCATGTTAAAATAAACAATAATATGCCTCACTTCCTCTCAGATTATTTCTCTTCTGTCTATCCCCTTGTATCTGCCAGCAAAGACCTATGTACATTGAGAGTTTAGGTTCAACATCAGATAATGCAAGAATTTCAGCAAGGTGTGAGTCCTGGGCATAGCTTGTTTCTGACTTTCTGCTTAAATAATAAAGAATTCTGTTTGATGTGGTAGAAGATACTGACAATATAGTATACCCTTTCAAACCTTCATAATACTTAATATCTTTTCTAAAAGAAAAATATATTCAGAAAGTATGGATAGTCTCTGATCTAGTTCTTCCCCTGGGATACTCTTTCTCTTGTCTGTGGTTGCACTAGTTCATGGTCATGAATTGTGTGTATTTACCATTGAAACAGAACCTGACATCAGTGTAGATTGAGAGAAAAGTTTTAATACAGCTGGCACTGACAATATTCTCGCCCCCACACTTTATACTTTTATTGAGGTGTTGCATTTCATAAACTACTAATGTATCATCCTTTCTCATTTACTTTACATCAACAACCTATTAGTGTTCATATTCGAATGAAATAATTGCCATAGTAATTACTCTTGATATAAAAGAAAGTTCAATATAAAAAGCAAAACAGTACTTTTGTAATAGCTGATATTTTATCATAATAGTTTTGATCTGTTATGTAATTTCTTACATGGCTAACATGACAATAGATTTTTGAATATTGGGGAACATAGCTCTTTTTGCTAATAATTGGTCGCTATATTATGTATGCATTAAATGAAATTATTATATATAGGATTAAAAATAAGTGAAATAATGCAGAAAGTAAATATGTGGCAGAGTGATTCTCCGGACTGAGATACAGCACGTGAATTAAAGAGTTGTCCCATCTGGACAAACCCCTTCCATATGCTCCTGCTCTGGCTGACTTAACACAACCATGTATTACATGGTCATCCATGACTTTCAACTGGTGCAATGTAACACTCCTGATGGAGACATTAGCAGCGTCGCAGGGCTATCCCTTTGATAAGTGTTAAAGAAATAAAAAACGCTTTTCAAGATGGCGCATCTTCTGTCAGATAATCATTTTATCACTAGGATAGTGTCAACCGTCAAACTCATTTCTCTTACATCTATAGTAATATTTAGTGATGAGCGAGCGTGCTCGGCCGAATATCTGTTCGGCTTGAGCATCGCTATGCTCGGCACATGTCGGTACTTGACCGAGTACCGCATGTGCTCGAGTGCAATGCTCGAATCTCCGCCCCACAGGTTTCGCGGGGTTTAAGCAGCCAATAAAGGGGCAGGTAAGTACTGCCCTCAATGTAATGCCAGTAGCCATGTTGGCTGCTGGCATAAAAGTGATTTGCTGGTCAGAACGCGTCATCAGATGCTATATAGCTCCCGATTACGCCTGTTCGGCTCAGACGTAGACAGGGAGAGCATAGTGTAGGAAGATAAAGACAGAGTAGGGAGCGAATTTCACAGTTTTTTTTCTGAGAAAGCTTTTCCTTTAGCTTTTCCCTTTAAGGACTACTGTGTGTGTGTGTTTTAGAGCAGCAATCTATTTACTTCCAGCAGTCTCAGGGACAGTGCTTTGGAAGGGACAGTTAGTGTAGGGAGAGACATTTGCTGTTTTTACTACCAAAAGCTTTTTAAAGACCCCAAAGTCCTTTTAAGGACTACTGTGTGTGTTTGACAGCAGCAAGATATTTTTATTTTATGAGTAGATAATAGAAAGACGCACTGGGTTGCTGGTTCACCAACCTGGGTGCTCTCGGTTCAGTAGTTTCACCCCACTACCCTGTAAATTGACTTAATATGAGTATAAAAACCGGGCACACCTAAGGTTACCTGGAAACTACACTTAAGTAATTTTATTGATAAAAAATAGAGTATCCAAAAAAGACGTTCGGACTAAATGTGTATCATAAAGCAATCAAATGACATCATTATGCAGCATTGCTGAATAATCTATATACAGAATTTATATATAAAAATAGCGCTCAATCAATGAATGATGGTTTGCTAGATCCTAGTGTTGGAGTAGTTATAATAATTTCCAGTTCATATATAGCAATATTGTATATAGCAGTATTCGTCCATATAGTATCAATAAATAGCAGCAGTGATAATGATAGCAGAGAAATCCAAGTTCATGAATTTAAAAGCTAGTTCCAAATTAGCAGCAAAGATCAAAGGGGGATATTTTCATGCCCATATTCCATGCAATAGCAGCCTTGAAACATTCAACTATTGTGAAAGTCACTGAGTCAATCACTGTGTCTAGCGCAGTATCTCCCAGACCATGTGCAGCGGCATCCCGCTGTACCACTGGCTCAGCGGCGTCCCGCTGAAGTTAGATACTGTAACTGCAGTAATTGAGTCGGCAATTATATCGGAACAATCTTACCAGGGATCCCGACCTCTGCCGTCTTACAGCTGCGGACTTCAATAGGATATTGCTCTTGTGTCCTGTAAGCTGTTCTTTGCCACGCTGGTGGATTGCTGCACGTAAACCTGCTGGTTTGAATACAGACTCCGTGTTGGTGCCACCTCTCACGTGGTCTTCTGAACTTGTGTTCGGCAATAGTCATTCACTGTGTCTTCATGAAGCAAAAACATTCATGTGGGGGGTCTGACCAGACGCGTTTCGGGGTTATAATATCGCCTTCTTCAGTGGTAATCGGACCCCCCACAAAGACTCTCTTATATAGAAGTGCTGTTTAATTCAAAAACCTGCATGGATTCCAATCTGGAAGTATTCTGCATATTCCTATCTCATATAAATGTTTGACACAATATTTCAAGTTTGCAATCACTCATCTGTAAATCCATCCATACAGTATTAGTTCCATGAGTAGTCTTTCAAATGGCATATGAAACGCAAATTGAATCAATGCGATATCCATGCGTTTCTGCTGCGTTTTCGCTGCTAGCCGCTATATTATGGTCCTAGAGATGTCCATAATAAAAATATAGAATGCTAAATGTGATGAATGTAAAAAATATAAAAATAATATCACCTTTATTAAAAATACATTTAGTCAAACATGGAAAAATGTATTTATTGAAATGTCCATTCTAATAATAAAATATAATGGTATATCTCTTATATATATAAAAATGAATTTCTGTCTGTCTAGACGTCCGTCTAGACGTTCTTTATGCACGACCAAACGACTGGACTGATCTTCACCAAATTTGGCACACGGGTACATAAGGTGTCCGGGAGGGTTTTAGACCAGATCTCAGCTCTCTAGGACTTACCGTTCCTGAGATATTCCCAAAAAATGACCTGCTTATAAACAATACAAGGCAGCAAAGGATTTAACTTGAATTCAAACTGTCACTTACTGCTCCCTGACAGTTTATCTCCACACACAGAGTTTTACTCCAGGTAACCATAACAACCCCCAGCCATGTTCACTGCTTTAGATGAGATGAGGCCTAATAGCACTAAGTACCCTCTTTCCTGAGGTTTCCATAACAACTCAGCCATTTCTCTTCCCTGCTGTAGGTTAACTTTAAAGGGGTAGGGCACTGTGGATGATACTGTTAAGGGGGCAGAGTGCTAGGGAGGTCACAGTTCAGGGGGAAAGTAGGGTGGCCATTCAAGTCACCCTTAAAACCCTGCCCCCAGGTCCAGATAAGCCACACCTCTGATTTGGTTAGGCCACACCCCCTCCAGAGGTGGGACAGTGATTTTCTTCCTGCAGCTCACATTCAGACAGAATAGTGCTGCTGTCTTACAGTGAACTGTTTAAAAGGACATGCCCCCGATCCTGTAAGGCCACCCCCCCACTAAGCAAACAGTGAAAAATGAAGTTAAAAATCAACTTCTGTCAGCTGCAGAGGTGGGAGGGACGGTGACTTTCTCTTTGGAGCTCACACTCAGAGAGGACAGTGCTGCTTTCTTAGATTGAGATGTTCAAAAGGACACACCCCATTCCAGTTAGGCCACGCCCCCTCCCAGTCAGCCAACAGGGATTGAAAAAATAAAGTTAAAAATCAACTACTAGGTACACAGCTCAGCAGACAGGATATGATTAGATACACAGCTCAGCAGACAGTATCACACAGGATAGAATATTAGATACACGCTCAGCAGACAGTATCACACAGGATAGGATTAGATACACAGCTGAGCAGATAGTTTCACACAGGATGATAATATTAGATACACAGCTCAGCAGACAGTATCACAGAGGATAGGATTAGATACACAGTTTAGCAGACAGTATCATACAACAAGATTAGATACACAGCTCAGCAGATAGTATCACACAGGCTAGGATTAGATACACAGCTCAGCAGACAGTATCACACAGGATAGGATTAGATACACAGCTCAGCAGACAGTATCACACAACATAAGATTAGATACACAGCTCAGCAGATAGTATCACACAGGATAGGATTTGATACACAACTCAGCAGACAGTATCACACAACATAAGATTAGATACACAGCTCAGCAGATGGTATCACCCAGGACAGGATTAGATACACAGCTCAGCAGACAGTGGGGCGGGGTACTGTAGAGGCCACTGTTATGGGGGATACTGTTGATATATTTTTACGACACACGGAAACATGAAACGAAATAGATGAAATATACCCGTGCGAAGCCGGGTCCTTCTGCTAGTAACATATAAAATATAAATCTCTAAAAACACGAATAGGACAGTAAATGAAGTTCTTATATAGATTTTCATAAAATACTTGAATGAATCGATATGGAGAAGGCCCACCATCAAGAGGGAAACCGACTGAGTTATAACAATACTCGGTGGGGCTCACCCTCAACGGGAGGCCCCCACCAAACCCTACAGGAAACCAAATAATTCATATTTTACATTCAATCCCCCTGGAAACATAGTTTCCATTTAAAAAATCCTTTGTTTTTCCATCCTCGACATCTTGTTAATATGGTTTCCACCTCTCCAACTTCTAGACACTTTATCTATGGCTGCAAACTTCAAACCTGATGGATCACTATTGTGGGCAACTTTAAAATGTTTTGATAATAAATAGGTTTCCAAACCTTTTTTAATAATCGCTATATGTTCTGCAAGACGTTTTTTAAGAGATCTCTTAGTTCTACCAATATATTTTCGTTTGCAGGGACACTCTATGATGTAAATAACATTCTCTGAGTAGCAGGACAAAAACTCCTTTATATTATGTTTATACCCATTCATTGTTGAAATGATCTCATTAGTCTGTCTTGCAAAGGAGGTCAATTTACAATTTCCACATTGTCCACACCTAAAAAATCTTAAATTGCTCCAACTCTGTATAGACATATTCTTTTGTGTATTTTCTTTAATGGTTGGTGCTACTTTATTGCCCAGACTAGGTGCCTTTGTGAATACAATTAAAGGTTTAGGTTTAGGTGAGCCCCACCGAGTATTGTTATAACTCGGTGGGTTTCCCTCTTGACGGTGGGCCTTCTCCATATCGATTCATTCAAGTATTTTATGAAAATCTATATGAGAACTTCATTTATTGTCCTATTCGCATTTTTAGAGATTTATATTTTATATTTCATATACCATTATATTTTATTATTAGAATGGGCATTTCAATAAATACATTTTTCCATGTTTAATAAAGGTGATATTATTTTTATATTTTTTATATTTTTTACATTCATCACATTTAGCATTCTATATTTTTATTATGGACATCTCTAGGACCATAATATAGCGGCTAGCAGCGAAAACGCAGCAGAAACGCATGGATATCGCATTGACTCAATTTGCTTTCATCTGCCATTTGAAAGACCACCCATGGAACTAAAACTGTATGGATGGATTTACAGATGGGTGATTGCAAACTTGAAATATTGTGTCAAACATTTGACATTTATATGAGATAGGAATATCCAGAATTCTTCCGGATTGGAATCCATGCCGATTTTTGAATTAAACAGCACTTCTATATAAGAGAGTCTTTGTGGGGGGGTCCGATTACCACTGAAGAAGGGGATATTATAACCCCGAAACGCGTCTGGTCAGACCCCCCACATGAATGTTTTTGCTTCATGAAGACACTGTGAACGACCATTGCCGAACACAAGTTCAGAAGACCGCGTGAGAGGTGGCACCAACACGGAGTCTGTATTCAAACCAGCAGGCTCACGTGCAGCAATCCACCAGCATGGCAAAGAACAGACAGCTTACAGGACACAAGAGCAATATCCTACTGAAGTCCGCAGCTGTAAGACGGCAGAGGTCGGGATCCCTGGTAAGATTGTTCCGATATAATTGCCGGCTCAATTACTGCAGTTACAGTATCTAACTTCAGCGGGACGCCGCTGAGCCAGTGGTACAGCGGGATGCCGCTGCACATGGTCTGGGCGATACTGCGCTAGACACAGTGATTGACTCAGTGACTTTCACAATAGTTGAATGTTTCAAGGCTGCTATTGCATGGAATATGGGCATGAAAATATCCCCCTTTTATCTTTCCTGCTAATTTGGAACTAGCTTTTAAGTTTGTGAACTTGGATTTCTCTGCTATCATTATCACCGCTGCTATTTATTGATATTATATGGACGGATACTGCTATATACAATATTGCTATATATGAACTGGAAATTATTATAACTACTCCAACACTAGGATCTAGCAAACCATCATTCATTGATTGAGCGCTATTTTTATATATAGATTTTGTATATAGATTATTCAGCAATGCTGCATAATGATGTCATTTGATTGCTTTATGATACATATTTAGTCCGAACGTCTTTTTTGGATACTCTATTTTTTATCAATAAAATTATTTGTGTGGTTTCCAGGTAACCTCAGGTGTGCCCGGTTTTTATACTCATATTTTTATTTTATACCTATTAGTGACATATACTGTACATCATCTGCAGACTGTGTCTTTAATAATCTTGCCCACATCTACTGTCCATAGTGTTTGGCTTTGTGTAAAAAAAAATACTGAACAACATCTGCAAACAGTGTCTGTATTACAAATTCCAATAATCTGGGCCTAATATAGTGTTTATTATCTGTGGTGTTCTGTAACCAATACTATACAACATCTGCAGACAGTGTCTGTATTACAAATTCCAATAATCTGGCCACATCTAGTGTCCATAGTGTGTGGATTTGTGCAAAAAATACTGAACAACATTTGCAAACAGTGTCTGTATTACAAATTCCAATAATCTGGGCCTAATATAGTGTCCATAATCTGTGGTGTTCTGTAACCAATACTGTACAACATCTGGAAACAGTGTCTGTATTACAAATTCCAATAATCTGGGCCTAATATAGTGTCCATATTCTGTGGGTTTCTGTGAAAGTAAAACAATATGCACCACATCTAGTGACAAAACCATTAATATGAAGAAGGCGAGCACTAAGGGATGGGGAAGTGGGTGTGATGCTGATGGTGCACACAAAGGCCATGGCCCTGGGCGCAATGAAACTGTGCCTGCTGCCAGTGCACAAGAAAAAAAAAAAAAGACATCCACCGTACCCAGCTTCATGTCCAACTTAGCTGGGTGCGGCACAGGACAACACTGTCCAAATCGGATCAGTGCGAACAGTTGGTTGGTTGGATTGTTGAAGATAATGGTTCCAGTCGGTTACGTACCACCCTCTTGTACAGTCTCTGTAGCCAAGAGTCTGATCAACTGAATCCTCACTCTGATCATCCTTCCTCCCACCATGGAGAGGCTTGCCAAATGAATGATCCCACACTCGGATATTCCGAGAAGCTCCTTCCAGTGCCACTATTAGATTTGCCCCTCGCGCCCAGCACGATTGATTCCCAACCTCTTGAGCCTTCAAAGTCTCAAGAAGATGATGGTGGTGAATAGCAATCATTCGTTCACGATATGGATGATGATGAGACACAGTTGTCAATCACTGAGGTTGTGGTTAGGTCAAGTCAGGAGGATGAGCAGAGTGAGTAAGTGGAAGAGGAGGTGGTGGACGATGAGGTCACTGACCCAACATGGGAAGGTGAAAACCCGAGCGAGAACAGCAGTACAGATGGGAAGGGATCCGCAGCACCACAACAGTCTGGAAGAGGCAGTGGGGTGCAAAAGGGAGAAGACCGTTACATCGAGCACTCCGATACATAAATCTACCTTGCCAAGGAATAGGTGTTCCGCAGTATGGCGCATTTTTGAGGAAAGTGTAGACGACAAAAGAGTGGTAGTTTGCAACCTGTGCCGTACCAAAATGAGCCGGGGCGTGAACACAAGAAACCTCACAACAATCAGCATGATCCGTCACATGGCATCAATGCACCCCAATAAGTGGGCCAAACGCCTGGGTCCACAATCTCGGTCTGCGGTTCACACCACTGCCTCCTCTTCCCCTGTGTTACGCATTGCTGGTCAATCCCTTGTCGGACCTTTGCATGAACTGTCAGCAACAACATCCACTTCCCTGTCTCAGCGCAGTGTCAAAATGTCGATAACACAGGCATTTGAACGCAAGCGCAAATTCCCACCCACAGGCCATAGCACTAAAAGCGCAACTTTTGAAATTACTGGCCCTTGAAATGTTGCCATTTAGGCTTGTGGACACTGAGGCCTTCGGCATTCTGATGTCGATGGCCGTCCCTAGGTACGCAGTCTCCAGCCGTCACTATTTTTCACAGTGTGCCATGCCCGCCTTACATCAGCATGTGTCCCAGAACATAATTCGTGCCCTGACCAACGCACTTACTGGGATGGTCCACTTTACCATGGACACATAGACAAGTGCTGGTGGCAAGGGACGATACATTTCCCTGACTGTACACTGGGTGAATGTTATGGAGGTTGGGAGTGAGTCGTACCCTGGGATGGCACAGGTGCTACCCACGGCCAGGATTGCGGGCCCTATGTCCATCAGGGTCTCAGCCAACAGCTATATTACTGTCTCCTCCTCCGCTTTCTCCTCCAGTTCCACCTCCTGCAGCAGTTATCCACCAGTCACTGTCTGAAAGCAGTGTAGTACTGCTGTGGGTAAGCGTCAACATGCAGTGCTGAAGCTGATCTGCTTAGGGGACAAACAGCACAACGCTGCTGAGCTATGAAAGGTATAAGCGACCAGACCGAGCTGTGGCTTTCGCCACTCAACCTACAACCAGGCATGGTTGTGTCTGACAATGGCCTTATCTTGGTGGCGGCTTTGGAGCTCGGCAACCTGACACACATCCCATGCCTTGCCCACATCTTAAACATAGTGGTTTAGCGGTTTATCAAAACCTACCCCAATTTGCAAGAGCTACTATTGAAGGCGTGCCGTGTGTGTGCCCATTTTCACAAGTTGTCCACAACTTTAGCCGGTCTGTCAATGCTCCAGCAGCGCTTGCGGCATCCAGCTCACCGACTGTTGTGCGACGGGAGCACGAGCTGGAAACCTACGTTCTACATGTTGGCCAGGCTTTGTGAGCAGCAGAGGGCAGTTGTGGAATACCAGCTGCATCATTGTCGTTGCCTTTCAAGTCAACTGCTACTTTTCACAAGCGAGGAGTGGGCATTGATGTCAGACCTCTGTGAGGTTTTAAAAAACTTTGATGAATCCACACAGATGGTAAGTGGCGATAACGCTATTATCAGCATAACCATCCCACTGCTGTGTCTACTCAAACGGTCGCTGCTCACAATTAAGGAGGATGCTCTGAATGTGGCAGATGAGGAAATGGGGGAGGACATTACACAGGGTGATAGCCAGACCACCCACAGTTCGTCTTCTCAGCGCAAATTGGACCATAAAGAGGAGGAGGAGCTGGAGACAGTTGCCTCTGCTACAGAGGGTAATGGAACTTTAATTCCACCTGTTCAGTGAGGATGAGCAGAAGAGGAGGATGAGGAGATGGAGAGTCATAATGTTGTCGACCATCTGGCACTATCAGGTAGGTTAGGGATAGCTAGGGAAGGCTTTAGGTCAGGCAGGGAGAGTTAGGGAGAGTTTAGTGTTAATTTTTTTTTTAAACTCTTGCATCACCCTCTTAGGGTGTCTGGGGTCCACAGCACAGCTGTGTGACCCTAGACCCCCCCAGGGGTGCTGCAGCTTGCCCCCCCCCCCTCCACCTTTTTTTGGGGCGCAAGCATTTTTTTTTCTTGCGTATGCTAACAGTGGCCGGCACTCTTTAGCGTCCGGCCACCATTAGCGCATCACCCACCCCACCGCTGATCATCTTCAGGCGGCTGATCAGCGAGTTTGAATTTTCTTTTTTACTTATTCAAATTATTTCAGGTTTTTTTCTTTTTGTTAGTTCTTTTTTTTTCCCTGTTATGTTTAGGGAACAGTACGGGAACACACACGTACACTGAATAATGTTTTCCACACATGCACATACACACGCACACACACACTCCCTTATAGCCCGACGGATGTTCTCGGCTGAGGAGGCATATGCCCAGCTTGCCTCTGAATCCGAGAGTCCAAGTGAGGACGAGGATGACCCCACGTTCCTTTTGTCATCCGTGTCCTCCTCATCATAGATGATGATGAGCCCCCAAGGCAGCGGAGACGCCACAAGGTGGAGCAAGGGGACCGCCATGTCAGGGACCCAGTGGCCCACCCTAGTACGAGCAGCTCTGGGGCTCGTACTAGTTTCCCGGCCCATCAGATAAGTTCACCTGAGCCCCCTACCGGTGAACTTGGATGGTGTACCCCAGAGAATTTTCAGCCCGCCATTCCTGATTTTGTTGGTCAACCAGGTATCCCGATTCCCACAGTGGGATTAATACGACTATTTCAGTCTTTTTTTCTGTGACCCTCTTGTGAATCTGATGGTGGAGTAAACGAATCTGTACGCCCAACAGTTTGTTGCTCAACACACGAGCTCTTTTTTGGCTAGGCCCGGTGGCTGGACGCTGGTCAGTGCAGCCGAGATAAGGACGTTTTGGGACCTTGTGCTGCACATTTTGGACTAGTCAAAAAACCCAGTGTCAGGCATTACTGGAGTGGGGACGTCCGGGGAAATTTGTGGAGGCCTATGTACCTGGAAGGGAGGTCGCGGTTGATGAGTCTCTCATTGCTTTCAAGGGGAGACTTATTTTCCACCAGTATGTTCCCTCAAAGCGGGCGAGGTATGACGTGAAGCAGTACAAACTTTGTAAGGGTACCTCAGGGTACACTTACAAGTTTCCTGTGTACGAGGGGCAAGATTCCCGTATTCAACCCCCAGAATGTCCCCCACTCTGGGTGTTAGCAGGAAACTTGTGTGGGACCTTATGCACCCAGATAAGCATTACCACCTGTACGTGGATAACTTTTATACTAGTATCCTCTTGTTCCAGTCCCTCGCCGCCAGATCC
This sequence comes from Bufotes viridis, assembly GCA_033119425.1. Lineage (NCBI taxonomy): Eukaryota > Metazoa > Chordata > Amphibia > Anura > Bufonidae > Bufotes > Bufotes viridis. The sequence goes on from CM065590.1 coordinate 229,383,920, forward strand.
ACGTCCGCTTGTGGGACCGTGTGAAAAAATCAACGTGGCCTCCCTACCTACCCCCTCCTGGTACCTATCCCCAGGGGTGAGACCCGTGCCCTTATCAGTGGAAACCTGTTGCTAGTCAGATATAAGCACAAGAGGATGTCCTTGTACTGACCACAATTCATGTTAACGGCATCTCCCCTGTCCCTTTGCGAGGTACCGCGGCAACGGTCCTCAAGCCCGATTGTATCGTCAACTACAATTGGTATATGGGAGGAGTTGATCTCTCTGATCAAGTCCTCAAGCCATACTAATGCCATGCGCAAAACCCGGGCATGGTACAAATAAGTTGCGGTCTACTTGGTACAGGTTGCCATGTACAACTCTTTTGTGCTGTCCCGAGTGCTGGCAACACAGGAAATTACTTAAGTTCTATGAGGCAGTCCTCAAGGACCTGATCTTTTCTGACCAGGAAAGAGCAGGCCGGAGTACCTCGGGAAGTGGAGCGCCCGGATCGTCCCTGGCCAACACTTTCCAGGTGTGGTCCCCCATACTGGAAAGAAGGGACGAACCCCCCAAAAAATGCAGAGTGTGTCACAGGAGGGGGATACGGATGGGCACCACCACTCGGTGTGACACGTGCCCCGATCATCCGGGCCTCTGCGTTATTGGTTGCTTCAGGGAGTTCCACACTTCAATGGAGTACTAAATTTACAATCCCCTTTTTCATTTAGCCACTGACGATCGGATAAAAAATGATAGTTTGTAAAACTAAATAAATTTAAAAAAGTAGACAAATTAGGTATCGCCGTGTCCGTAATAATCTGCTCTATAAAAATACTCCATGACCTAACCCCTCAGATCCATAAAAAAAATAAAAAATAAACGGTGCAAAAAAAGGAATTTTTTTGCAACCTTACATAACAAAACGCTTAATAGCAAGCGATCAAAAAGTCATAAGCCCCCCAAAATAATGCTAATAAAACCGTCCTAAGACAATCGGGTAAAAACTAAAAAAAAACTGACTCTTAGACTGTGTAGATAGTTATTTTTTTTTTAGTTTGTTTCAAATAGGATAATATACTGTTAAACCTAAAACATTTTTTAAAAAGTTGACAAATTAGGTATCGCTGCGTCTGTAATAATCTGCACTATAAAAATACCCTATGACCTAACCCCTTAGATTAACACGGTCAAAAAAATAAAATGATAACGGTGCCAAAAGAGCTATTTTTTGGAAAATTTTCCATTTAATCCATTTTTTCCAGTAACAAAGCAAGGTTTACCAGCCAAATAAAACTTAAACTTTATTGCAGTGATTCTGCAGTTTACAGAAACACCCCATATGTGGTGGTAAACTGCTGTATGGACACCTGACAAGGCGCAGAAGGAAAGGACGTCAAATGGTTCCAGGAAGGCAGATTTTGATGGCCTTTTATTTGACACCATGTCCCATTTGAAGAACCCCTGATGCACCCCTAAAGTAGAAACTCCATAAAAGTGACCCCATCTAATAAACTACACCCCTCAAGGTATTAAAAATTTATTTTACAAACTTTGTTAACCCTTTAGGTGTTCCTCAAGAGTATATGGCAAATGGAGATGAAATTTCAGAATTTCAATTTTTTGTAACCTTTCGTCACATGAATGTTATATCAGGTAGGTTAAGGATAGCTAGGGAAGGCTTTAGGTCAGGCAGGGAGAGTTAGGGAGAGTTTAGGGTTAATTTTTTTTTTAAACTCTTGCATCACCCTCTTAGGGTGTCTGGGGTCCACAGCACAGCTGTGTGACCCTAGACCCCCCCAGGGGTGCTGCAGCTTGCCCCCCCCCCTCCACCTTTTTTTGGGGCGCAAGCATTTTTTTTTTCTTGCGTATGCTAACAGTGGCCGGCACTCTTTAGCGTCCGGCCACCATTAGCGCATCACCCACCCCACCGCTGATCATCTTCAGGCGGCTGATCAGCGAGTTTGAATTTTCTTTTTTACTTATTCAAATTATTTCAGGTTTTTTTATTTTTGTTAGTTCTTTTTTTCCCCCCTGTTATGTTTAGGGAACAGTACGGGAACACACACGTACACTGAATAAAGTTTTCCACACATGCACATACACACGCACACACACACTCCCTTATAGCCCGACGGATGTTCTCGGCTGAGGAGGCATATGCCCAGCTTGCCTCTGAATCCGAGAGTCCAAGTGAGGACGAGGATGACCCCACGTTCCTTTTGTCATCCGTGTCCTCCTCATCATAGATGATGATGAGCCCCCAAGGTGGCGGAGACGCCACAAGGTGGAGCAAGGGGACCGCCATGTCAGGGACCCAGTGGCCCACCCTAGTACGAGCAGCTCTGGGGCTCGTACTAGTTTCCCGGCCCATCAGATAAGTTCACCTGAGCCCCCTACCGGTGAACTTGGATGGTGTACCCCAGAGAATTTTCAGCCCGCCATTCCTGATTTTGTTGGTCAACCAGGTATCCCGATTCCCACAGTGGGATTAATACGACTATTTCAGTTTTTTTTTCTGTGACCCTCTTGTGAATCTGATGGTGGAGTAAACGAATCTGTACGCCCAACAGTTCGTTGCTCAACACACGAGCTCTTTTTTGGCTAGGCCCGGTGGCTGGACGCTGGTCAGTGCAGCCGAGATAAGGACGTTTTGGGACCTCGTGCTGCACATTTTGGACTAGTCAAAAAACCCAGTGTCAGGCATTACTGGAGTGGGGACGTCCGGGGAAATTTGTGGAGGCCTATGTACCTGGAAGGGAGGTCGCGGTTGATGAGTCTCTCATTGCTTTCAAGGGGAGACTTATTTTCCACCAGTATGATCCCTCAAAGCGGGCGAGGTATGACGTGAAGCAGTACAAACTTTGTGAGGGTACCTCAGGGTTCACTTACAAGTTTCCTGTGTACGAGGGGCAAGATTCCCGTATTTAACCCCCAGAATGTCCCCCCACTCTGGGTGTTAGCAGGAAACTTGTGTGGGACCTTATGCACCCAGATAAGCATTACCACCTGTACGTGGATAACTTTTATACTAGTATCCTCTTGTTCCAGTCCCTCGCCTCCAGATCCACGTCCGCTTGTGGGACCGTGTGAAAAAATCAACGTGGCCTCCCTACCTACCCCCTCCTGGTACCTATCCCCAGGGGTGAGACCCGTGCCCTTATCAGTGGAAACCTGTTGCTAGTCAGATATAAGCACAAGAGGATGTCCTTGTACTGACCACAATTCATGTTAACGGCATCTCCCCTGTCCCTTTGCGAGGTACCGCGGCAACGGTCCTCAAGCCCGATTGTATCGTCAACTACAATTGGTATATGGGAGGAGTTGATCTCTCTGATCAAGTCCTCAAGCCATATAATGCCATGCGCAAAACCCGGGCATGGTACAAATAAGTTGCGGTCTACTTGGTACAGGTTGCCATGTACAACTCTTTTGTGCTGTCCCGGAGTGCTGGCAACACAGGAAATTACTTAAGTTCTATGAGGCAGTCCTCAAGGACCTGATCTTTTCTGACCAGGAAAGAGCAGGCCAGAGTACCTCGGGAAGTGGAGGCGCTCGGATCGTCCCTGGCCAACACTTTCCAGGTGTGGTCCCCCATACTGGAAAGAAGAGACGAACCCCCCAAAAAATGCAGAGTGTGTCACAGGAGGGGGATACGGATGGGCACCACCACTCGGTGTGACACGTGCCCCGATCATCCGGGCCTCTGCGTTATTGGTTGCTTCAGGGAGTACCACACTTCAATGGAGTACTAAATTTTCAATCCCCTTTTTCATTTAGCCACTGACGATCGGATAAAAAATGATAGTTTGTAAAACTAAATAAATTTTAAAAAGTAGACAAATTAGGTATCGCCGTGTCCGTAATAATCTGCTCTATAAAAATACCCCATGACCTAACCCCTCAGATCCATAAAAAAAATAAAAAATAAAAGGTGCAAAAAAAGGAATTTTTTTGCCACCTTACATAACAAACGCTTAATAGCAAGCGATCAAAAGTCATAAGCCCCCAAAATAATGCTAATAAAACCGTCCTAAGACAATCGGGTAAAAACTAAAAAAACTGACTCTTAGACTGTGTAGATAGTTATTTTTTTTAGTTTGTTTCAAATAGGATAATATACTGTTAAACCTAAAACATTTTTAAAAAGTTGACAAATTAGGTATCGCTGCGTCTGTAATAATCTGCACTATAAAAATACCCTATGACCTAACCCCTTAGATTAACACGGTCAAAAAAATAAAATAATAACGGTGCCAAAAGAGCTATTTTTGGAAAATTTTCCATTTAATCCATTTTTCCAGTAACAAAGCAAGGTTTACCAGCCAAATAAAACTTAAACTTTATTGCAGTGATTCTGCAGTTTACAGAAACACCCCATATGTGGTGGTAAACTGCTGTATGGACACACGGCAAGGCGCAGAAGGAAAGGAACGCCAAATGGTTCCAGGAAGGCAGATTTTGATGGCCTTTTTATTTGACACCATGTCCCATTTGAAGAACCCCTGATGCACCCCTAAAGTAGAAACTCCAAAAAAGTGACCCCATCTAATAAACTACACCCCTCAAGGTATTAAAAATTTATTTTACAAACTTTGTTAACCCTTTAGGTGTTCCTCAAGAGTATATGGCAAATGGAGATGAAATTTCCGAATTTCAATTTTTTGTAACCTTTCGTCACATGAATGTTATATCAGGTAGGTTAAGGATAGCTAGGGAAGGCTTTAGGTCAGGCAGGGAGAGTTAGGGAGAGTTTAGTGTTCATTTTTTTTTTAACTCTTGCATCACCCTCTTAGGGTGTCTGGGGTCCACAGCACAGCTGTGTGACCCTAGACCCCCCCAGGGGTGCTGCAGCTTGCCCCACCCCCTCCACCTTTTTTTGGGGCGCAAGCATTTTTTTCTTTCTTGCGTATGCTAACAGTGGCCGGCACTCTTTAGCGTCCGGCCACAATTAGCGCATCACCCACCCCACCGCTGATCATCTTCAGGTGGCTGATCAGCGAGTTTAAATTTTCTTTTTTACTTATTCAAATTATTTCAGGTTTTTTTCTTTTTGTTAGTTCTTTTTTTTCCCCCTGTTATGTTTAGGGAACAGTACGGGAACACACACGTACACTGAATAAAGTTTTCCACACATGCACATACACACGCACACACACACTCCCTTATAGCCCGACGGATGTTCTCGGCTGAGGAGGCATACGCCCAACTTGCCTCTGAATCCGAGAGTCCAAGTGAGGACGAGGATGACCCCACGTTCCTTTTGTCATCCCTGTCCTCCTCATCATAGATGATGATGAGCCCCCAAGGCGGCGGAGACGCCACAAGGTGGAGCAAGGGGACCGCCATGTCAGGGACCCAGTGGCCCACCCTAGTACGAGCAGCTCTGGGGCTCGTACTAGTTTCCCGGCCCATCAGATAAGTTCACCTGAGCCCCCTACCGGTGAACTTGGATGGTGTACCCCAGAGAATTTTCAGCCCGCCATTCCTGATTTTGTTGGTCAACCAGGTATCCCGATTCCCACAGTGGGATTAATACGACTATTTCAGTCTTTTTTTCTGTGACCCTCTTGTGAATCTGATGGTGGAGTAAACGAATCTGTACGCCCAACAGTTCGTTGCTCAACACACGGGCTCTTTTTTGGCTAGGCCCGGTGGCTGGACGCTGGTCAGTGCAGCCGAGATAAGGACGTTTTGGGACCTCGTGCTGCACATTTTGGACTAGTCAAAAAACCCAGTGTCAGGCATTACTGGAGTGGGGACGTCCGGGGAAATTTGTGGAGGCCTATGTACCTGGAAGGGAGGTTGCGGTTGATGAGTCTCTCATTGCTTTCAAGGGGAGACTTATTTTCCACCAGTATGATCCCTCAAAGCAGGCGAGGTATTACGTGAAGCAGTACAAACTTTGTGAGGGTATCTCAGGGTTCACTTACAAGTTTCCTGTGTACGAGGGGCAAGATTCCCGTATTCAACCCCCAGAATGTCCCCCCACTCTGGGTGTTAGCAGGAAACTTGTGTGGGACCTTATGCACCCAGATAAGCATTACCACCTGTACGTGGATAACTTTTATACTAGTATCCTCTTGTTCCAGTCCCTCGCCGCCAGATCCACGTCCGCTTGTGGGACCGTGTGAAAAAATCAACGTGGCCTCCCTACCTACCCCCTCCTGGTATCTATCCCCAGGGGTGAGACCCGTGCCCTTATCAGTGGAAACCTGTTGCTAGTTAGATATAAGCACAAGAGGATGTCCTTGTACTGACCACAATTCATGTTAACGGCATCTCCCCTGTCCCTTTGCGAGGTACCGCGGCAACGGTCCTCAAGCCCGATTGTATCGTCAACTACAATTGGTATATGGGAGGAGTTGATCTCTCTGATCAAGTCCTCAAGCCATATAATGCCATGCGCAAAACCCGGGCATGGTACAAATAAGTTGCGGTCTACTTGGTACAGGTTGCCATGTACAACTCTTTTGTGCTGTCCCGGAGTGCTGGCAACACAGGAAATTACTTAAGTTCTATGAGGCAGTCCTCAAGGACCTGATCTTTTCTGACCACGAAAGAGCAGGCCGGAGTACCTCGGGAAGTGGAGGCGCCCGAATCTTCCCTGGCCAACACTTTCCAGGTGTGGTCCCCCATACTGGAAAGAAGGGACGAACCCCCCAAAAAATGCAGAGTGTGTCACAGGAGGGGGATACGGATGGGCACCACCACTCGGTGTGACACGTGCCCCGATCATCCGGGCCTCTGCGTTATTGGTTGCTTCAGGGAGTTCCACACTTCAATGGAGTACTAAATTTTCAATCCCCTTTTTCATTTAGCCACTGACGATCGGATAAAAAATGATAGTTTGTAAAACTAAATAAATTTTAAAAAGTAGACAAATTAGGTATCGCCGTGTCCGTAATAATCTGCTCTATAAAAATACCCCATGACCTAACCCCTCAGATCCATAAAAAAAATAAAAAATAAAAGGTGCAAAAAAAGGAATTTTTTTGCCACCTTACATAACAAAACGCTTAATAGCAAGCGATCAAAAAGTCATAAGCCCCCCAAAATAATGCTAATAAAACCGTCCTAAGACAATCGGGTAAAAACTAAAAAAAAACTGACTCTTAGACTGTGTAGATAGTTATTTTTTTTTTAGTTTGTTTCAAATAGGATAATATACTGTTAAACCTAAAACATTTTTTAAAAAGTTGACAAATTAGGTATCGCTGCGTCTGTAATAATCTGCACTATAAAAATACCCTATGACCTAACCCCTTAGATTAACACGGTCAAAAAAATAAAATAATAACGGTGCCAAAAGAGCTATTTTTTGGAAAATTTTCCATTTAATCCATTTTTTCCAGTAACAAAGCAAGGTTTACCAGCCAAATAAAACTTAAACTTTATTGCAGTGATTCTGCAGTTTACAGAAACACCCCATATGTGGTGGTAAACTGCTGTATGGACACACGGCAAGGCGCAGAAGGAAAGGAACGCCAAATGGTTCCAGGAAGGCAGATTTTGATGGCCTTTTTATTTGACACCATGTCCCATTTGAAGAACCCCTGATGCACCCCTAAAGTAGAAACTCCATAAAAGTGACCCCATCTAATAAACTACACCCCTCAAGGTATTAAAAATTTATTTTACAAACTTTGTTAACCCTTTAGGTGTTCCTCAAGAGTATATGGCAAATGGAGATGAAATTTCCGAATTTCAATTTTTTGTAACCTTTCGTCACATGAATGTTATATAAAGCAACCACAAATCATATGTACCCTAAAAATAGTCCAAACAAAACAGCCTCCTTATCCTGTAGTTTCCAAAATGGGGTCACTTTTAGGGAGTTTCTACTCCGGGGGGGCATCAGGGGGGCTTTAAATGGGACATGGTGTAGATAAACTAGTCCAGCAAAATCGGCCTTCCAAAAACCACACGGCGCTCCTTTCCCTCTATGCCCTGCCGCGTGGCCAAACAGTAGTTTATGACCACATATGGGTGTTTCTGCAAACTACAGAATTAGGGCAATAAAAATTGTTTGTTTTTTTGGCTAGTAACCCTTGCTTAGATACTGGAAAAAAGGATTAAAATGGAAAATTAGCCAAAAAATCAGTTTTGAATACCTTGAGGTGTGTGGTTTCTAGAACGGGGTCATTTTAGGGTGGTTTCTATTATGAAAGCCTCACAAAGTGACTTCAAGCCTGAACTGGTCCCTAAAAATTGGGTTTTTGAAAATTTCGGCAAAATTTCAAGATTTGCTTTTAAACTTCTAAGCCTCGTAACTTTTTTTGGTGGTATTACTATTATAGAAGTAGAGAAATTGAAACTTTGCAAATTACAAATTTTTCTAAATTTTTGGTAAATTTGCTATATTTTTATATATAAAAATGAATTTTCTTACTCCATTTTACCAGTGTCATGAAGCACAATATGTGACGAAAAAACAATCTCAGAATGGCCTGGTTAAATAAAAGCATTTTAAAGTTATTCACACATAAAGTGACACTGGTCAGAATTGCAAAAAATGGCCTGGTCCTTAAGGTGAAAATGAACCTGGTCCATAAGGGGTTAAACACCAAAATAAAGGTAGAATAATAAGACCTACTCTATGAATAATGGCAACAGTATCCAAACAAACAAGTTATGAAGGCAAAAGTAAAAATGGGGGCATGCTCAGAGCCTTAGTTCATTATATAGGTCAATCACTGAAAAAGGTGCACCACAATGATAAGCAACTAACAATGCTGGCTTATTAGAGTTGAGCAAACACCTGGATGTTTGGGTTCGAGAAGTTCGGCCAAACTTCCCAAAAAATGTTCGGGTTTGGGATCCAAACTCAACCTGAACTTCATCCGAACCCCATTGAAGTCAATGGTGACCCGAACTTTTGGGCACTAAAAAGGCTGTAAAATAGTCCAGGAAAGGGCTAGAGGGCTGCAAAAGACAACAAAATGTAGGCAAATGCCCTGCAAACAAATGTCGATAGGGAAATGAATTAAAATAACATAAAATAAATAAAAATTAACCAAAATCAAATGGAGAGAGGTCCCATAGCAGAGAATAAGGTTTTAAGTCACCCACCAATTAAGAAGGTCACTTTCTATTATTTCGGCCCAAGCACCCAGACAGAGGAGAGAGGTCCCACAGCAAGGAATAAGGCGTCATATCACCCACCACTGGAGAAGGCCACTTTCAGTTATTTAGGCCCCAGCACCCAGACAGAGGAGAGAGGTCCCACAGCAAGGAATCATGCATCATATCACCCACCACTGGAGAAGGCCACTTTCAGTTATTTAGGCCCCAGCACCCAGACAGAGGAGAGAGGTCCCACAGCAAGGAATCATGCGTCATATCACCCACCACTTGAGAAGGCCACTTTCAGTTATTTAGGCCCCAGCACCCAGAAAGAGGAGAGAGGTCCCACAGCAAGGAATCATGCGTCATATCACTTTACAAATCACTAGTCAGACCACACATGGAGTACTGTGTACAGTCTGGGCTCCTGTGAACAAGACAGACATAGCAGAGCTGGAGAGGGTTCAGAGGAGGGCAACTAAAGTAATAACTGGAATGAGGGATCTACAGTACCCTGAAAGGTTATCAAAATTAGGGTTATTCACTTTAGAAAAAAGATGAGGTGAGATCTAATAACTATGCATAAATATATCAGGGGTCATTACAGAGATCTCTCCCATCATCTATTTATCCCCAGGACTGTGACTGTGACAAGGGGACATCCTCTGCGTCTGGAGGAAAGAAGGTTTGTACACAAACATAGAAACGGATTCTTCACTGTAAGAGCAGTGAGACTATGGAACTCTCTGCCTGAGGAGTTGGTGATAGTAAGTACAATAAAGGAATTCAAGAGGGGACTGGATTTATTTCTGGAGTGTAATAATATTACAGGCTACAGCTACTAGAGAAGGGGTCGTTGATCCAGGGAGTTATTCTGATTGCCTGATTGGAGTCGTGAAGGTATTTTTTTCACCTTAAGTGAGGAAAATTGGCTTCTGCCTCACAGGTTTTTTTTTGCCTTCCTCTGGATTAACTTGTAGGAAACAGGCCAAACTGGATGGACAAATGTCTTTTTTCGGTCTTATATACTATGTTACTATGTTACTATGTATATCACCCATCACTGGAGAAGGCCACTTTCAGTTATTTAGGCCCCAGCACTAGTGATGAGCGGCAGGGGCAATATTTGAATTTGCGATATTTCGCGAATATTTGGGCGAATATTCGCCATATATTCGAAAATTCGCAAATTTGTAATCTCCAGACATTATTTTCTTGATTGCGAAAATTCGAAAAAAAAAATTGCATAAATTGGCATAAAAATGCGCATAAACTGGCATTTAAAAGCTACCTTTTAAATACCAGTTTGTGCGAATTTTTATGCGAATTTTTATGCACATTTATGCAAATTTTTTATGTGAATTTTCGCAATTGGAAAATAATGACATTATTTTCTTGCTTGCGAAAATTTGCATATAAAAAATTTGCATAAAAACAAATATTCGCAATTGCAAATATATTTAGCGATATTCTAAATATTCGCAAATTCTCGAAGTGCCGATATTCGCGATTAAAATTCGCAATTCGAAAATTCGTGATCAACACTACCCAGCACCCAGACAAAGTAGAGAGGTCCCACAGCAAGGAATCATGTGTCATATCACCCACCACTGGAGAAGGCCACTTTCAGTTATTTAGGCCCCAGCACCCAGACAGAGTAGAGAGGTCCCACATCAAGGAATAAGGCTTCATATAACCCACCACTGGAGAAGGCCACTTTCAATTATTTAGGCCCCAGCACCCAGACAGACGAGAGAGGTCCCACAGCAAGCTACCTTTTAAATACCAGTTTATGCGAATTTTTATGCGAATTTTTATGCACATTTATGCGAATTTTTTATGTGTATTTTCGCAATTGGAAAATAATGACATTATTTTCTTGCTTGCGAAAATTTGCATATAAAAAATTCGCATAAAAACAAATATTCGCAATTGCGAATATATTTTGCGATATTCTAAATATTCGCAAATTCTCAAAGTGCCGATATTCGCGATTGAAATTCGCAATTCGAAAATTCGTGATCAACACTATCCAGCACCCAGACAGATGAGAGAGTTCCCACAGCAAGGAATCATGCGTCATATCACCCACCACTGGAGAAGGCCACTTTCAGTTATTTAGGCCCCAGCACCCAGACAGAGGAGAGAGGTCCCACAACAAGGAATAACCAAAAAACAGGGACCTAACCCAAGAAGGGTAATTAATTTAACATATACAATTGCCACAAGGCACTAATCCCTTTATTTAACTTGGGTATTAAAACATAACTTTTATTGTAATAAGTGTATTAATAAGAGAACCCAATGGTTACATATTAAAAACGCTGCGATGATTACTGTGGAAACAAAAAAAGAAAAAAAAGAGAGAGCTATGGGAAACACGGGGCTGTGCACTGCTACCCGTGAGTCCCAAATACAGGAGCTTGGTGTGGGGTGACAATGCTAAGTATAGTTCATGCAAGATGGTGAATGTATCACAGGGAGCATCCGCTCCTGGAAAAGTAATGCTATATAGTGTATAGATCCACCTAGCAGTTGATCGGAGCAACAGCTCCCGATTTAACACCTCAGCCCAAAGCTCCTATAGTGTAGATGATAGCTACTATGAATACTATAAACCAGTCCAGCCGGACTTGGAGTTATTATTTTCACACAGTCGCACAGCAGAGATTAAAATAAAGCTAACTGCCCCCCGACATGTTTCGCCAGTGACCTGGCTTCTTCAGGGGAAAAACGGGCAATCTATCATCTACACTATAGGAGCTTTGGGCTGAGGTGTTAAATCGGGAGCTGTTGCTCCGATCAACTGCTAGGTGGATCTATACACTATACAGCAATACTTTTCCAGGAGCGGATGCTCCCTGTGATACATTCACCATCTTGCATGAACTATACTTAGCATTGTCACCCCACTCCAAGCTCCTGTATTTGGGACTCACGGGTAGCAGTGCACAGCCCCGTGTTTCCCATAGCTCTCTCTTTTTTTTCTTTTTTTGTTTCCACAGTAAGCATCGCAGCGTTTTTAATATGTAACCATTGGGTTCTCTTATTAATACACTTATTACAATAAAAGTTATGTTTTAATAACCAAGTTAAATAAAGGGATTAGTGCCTTGTGGCAATTGTATATGTTACAACAAGGAATAAGGCTTCATATCACCCACCACTGGAGAAGGTCACTTTCAGTTATTTAGGCCCCGGCACCCAGACAGAGGAGAGAGGTCCCACAGCAAGGAATAAGGCGTCATATCACCCACCACTGGAGAAGGTCACTTTGAGTTATTTAGGCCCCAGCACCCAGACAGAGGAGAGAGGTCCCACAGCAAGGAATCATGCATCATATCACCCACCACTGGAGAAGGCCACTTTCAGTTATTTAGGCCCCAGCACCCAGACAGAGGAGAGAGGTCCCACAGCAAGGAATCATGCGTCATATCACCCACCACTGGAGAAGGCCACTTTCAGTTATTTAGGCCCCAGCACCCAGACAGAGGAGAGAAGTCCTACAGCAAGGAATAAGGCGACATATAACCCACCACTGGAGAAGGCCACTTTCAGTTATTTAGGCTCCAGCACCCAGACAGAGGAAAGAGGTCCCACAGCAATTGATAAGGCATCATATCACCCACCACTGGAGAAGGTCACTTTGAGTTATTTAGGCCCCAGCACCCAGACAGAGGAGAGAGGTCCCACAGCAAGGAATCATGCGTCATATCACCCACCACTGGAGAAGGCCACTCAGTTATTTAGGCCCCAGCACCCAGACAGAGGAGAGAGGTCCCACAGCGGAGAATCACGCGTCATATCACCCACCACTGGAGATGGCCACTTTTAGTTATTTAGGCCCCAGCACGCAGACAGAGGATAGAGGTCGTATGGCAGAGGTTCAGGCTTCATGTCTCCCACCATTGTAACAGGCCACTTTCAGTTATTTAGGCCCCGGCGCCCAGATTGAAGAGAAGTTCATTCAACTTTGGGTTGCACCGCAAGATCATGGTAAAGTTAAAAAAAATGAAGATTCAATAAACAAGTGTCCCGGAGTACAAGAATACATGGTTGAGGGGGAGGCAGTTATAAATGTCTATTCTGCACAAGGGAGGGACAGGTCCTGTGGGATCCATGCCTGGTTCATTTTTATGAACGTCAGCTTGTCCACGTTGGCTGTGGACAGGCGGCTGCGTTTGTCAGTAATGACGCCCCCTGCCGTGCTGAATACACGTTCAGACAAAACGCTGGCGGCCGGCAGGCCAGCACCTCCAAGGCATAAAACGCTAACTCTGGCCATGTGGACAATTTGGAGACCCAGAAGTTGAATGGGGCCGAACCATCAGTCAGTACGTGGAGGGGTGTGCAGACGTACTGTTCAACCATGTTAGTGAAATGCTGCCTCCTGCTAACACGTTCCGTATCAGGTGGTTGTGCAGTTAGCTGTGGCGTGGAGACAAAACTTTTCCACATTTCTGCCATGCTAACCCTGCCCTCAGAGGAGCTGGCCGTGACACAGCTGCGTTGGCGACCTCTTGCTCCTCCTCTGCCTTCGCCTTGGGCTTCCACCTGTTCCCCTGTGACATTTGGGAATTATCTCAGGAGCGCGTCTACCAGCGTGCGCTTGTACTCGCGCATCTTCCTATCCTGCTGCAGTGCAGGAAGTATAGTGGGCACATTGTCTTTGTACCGGGGATCCAGCAGGGTGGCAAACCAGTAGTCCACACACGTTAAAATGTGGGCAACTCTGCTGTCGTTGTGCAGGCACTGCAGCATGTAGTCGCTCATGTGTGCCAGGCTCCCCAGAGGTAAGGACAAGCTGTCCTCTGTGGGAGGCGTATCGCCATCGTCCTCCGTATCCTCCCAGCCATGCACCAGTGATGGGCCTGAGCTGTGTCGGGTGCCACCCCGCTGTGAACCTGCTTCATCCTCATCCTCCTCCACCTCCTCCTCATCCTCCTCGTCCTCCAGTAGTGGGCCCTGGCTGGCCACATTTGTACCTGGCCTCTGCTGTTGCAAAAAACCTCCCTCTGAACCACTTCTAAGAGACTGGCCTGAAAGTGCTAAAAATGACCCCTCATCCACCTCCTGGGCCACCTCCTCTTCCATCATCGCCCTAAGCATTTTTTCAAGGAGACATAGAAGTGGTATTGTAACGCTGATAACGGTGTCATCGCCACTGGCCATGTTGGTGGAGTACTCGAAACAGCGCAACAGGGCACACAGGTCTTGCATGGAGGCCCAATCATTGGTGGTGAAGTGGTGCTGTTCCGCAGTGCGACTGACGCGTGTCTGCTGCAGCTGAAACTCCACTATGGCCTGCTGCTGCTTGCACAGTTTCTCCAGCATGTGCAAGGTGGAGTTCCACCTGGTGGGCACGTCGCATATGAGGCGGTGAGCGGGAAGGCCCAAGTTCCGCTGTAGCGCAGATAGGCGAGCAGCGGCAGGATGTGAACGCCGGAAGCGCGCACAGACGGCCCGCACTTTATGCAGCAGCTCTGACATGTCGGGGTAGTTGTGAATGAAATTCTGCACCACCAAATTCAACACATATGCCAGGCAAAGGAATGTACGTCAAACCGGCTAGTCCCAGAGCCGGGCTTGAGGCCTGTTGTGAACGTGCTGGATCCACTGTCGGCCACCCAATTGACTAGCGCCTGTATCTGCTCTGGCCTTACCATCCTTAGAACGGCCTTGGGCCCCACCAAATATCGCTGTAAATTCTGGCGAGTACTGGAACCTGAGGTAGTTGGTTCACTAGGACGTGTGGCTTTTGCAGAATGGCCACGTCCTTTCCCAGCACCAGAGGGTCCACTAACACCACCACGACCGTGTCCGCGTCCCTTACTAGATGTTTTCCTCATTGTTACCGTTCACCAAGCACCACAATAGGAAAAAAAATATTTGGCCCAATGTATTGATTTTAAATTCAGGCCTTATTTTACAGGCACCTAACACTATCTGCCTATTTATTTATGTACTGTATTACACTAATCCAGGCACAGCAGTAACCACTGATTTAGGGGAATATCTATTGTAGGGCTAGTAGTTAGGCCCTGGATGAAAGGTATCCTTTTATGATCAGATGTACACTTGGAGATGAAAAAAATATATAGGATTATGCCTTCAGCAATTGTATTTAATATACCCTGTAACGGACAGAAATACAATGGGAGATGCACGGTAGCATGTGAAGTTATTGAGGATGACCCTCTCAGCACTTACATATACACTTTGAGTGTAATATACCCTTTTACGGACAGATTAACACTTGGTCACATGGTCTGTTATGGGTGGGGTTTGCAGCCTATTCTACCTCACATTGCATTAGTTATCCTACTATGAAGGCATGTGGGAGCCTGGCTGTGAGTTGGATCTGAGCACCTATCAGACCTTGTTCACACATCATAAGTAGTCTAGTGGTAGGAACCCATTGCCACACTGAGACACCTTAAGGGTAGTGCAAAAGGGCCTGGATATGTTCCTGACTGGAATATGTTGGCAAAGGTCTCAGCATTTAGCCAGCATTGTTAGTTGCTTATGATTGTTGTGCACCTTTTTCAGTGATTTATGTTTTTTTTATATTTCCATCCACACACTATTCCATCTTGTGTAGGATGTTTTTGTGTTGCATGTGGTCCACGCCGACATCCTCCATTGTATGCACTTTTGCTGGGGATTGCCGTTAGCAGCGGACCACATGCGGAGGAACTGCTCCCCCGGTTATACGCTACACGCAGTTCCTCCCATTTAGGCCACTTTATTTCAGTGATTTGTTTTATTATATAGGTCCACAAACCTATTAATAACCTATTAATAAGTTTTAACCATAAACAGTACGTACACAAGATGAAAGAATGAGAGGGGTGTGGGGGGAGCATGAGAATGTAGAACAGGTCCCCACTGGGAATAAGCAATGTTGACTACTGCTTTGGTCATTAGGAAATGTCAGCTGCAGCTATGAGAAGTCCAGAGACGGAGGGGCTGCTACCAGAGAACAGAGGTCAGAGAAAACTTGCAGATAATGAGTGCTGAAAAAAGAATCTGGGTTCTAGAGAGAAGTGAGGCAGCTTGCAGAAGCGTTAGTTAGTGCAACAAGGTCTTGAAGGAACACACACCATGGTCTGTGCATTAGCCCATGAGAGTCACTGGAATCTGTGGGGGTTGCTGTGACCTAGAAAATTTTTGGGACAGTGGTGCAAGAGACACCTCAGCTACACCAGCCCATCACAGACATATAAAGCAAAATCATGGTGGAGACTTTCAGCTTGCTATCTATACTCTTCATTACACATCTCCTTTGTGAGACAACTCTTTAATATTTTTTTTTAAAACTCTTCCACTAATTTCCCACAATCAGTATTGTCATAGTAGAATTTTTGTATGATACCTAAGCAGGGGATCTAACCATGTTACCTGCAATGCCCAAATCTTAATATTTAGTCTAGGGGTAAAAGAATGAGAAGACACGACTCCTGGTGGTATTTGAGCCTTCCACCACCTCTCCCAACTCCAAATGGCAGAAGACTCTCTCTTTATTAGCCAAGCCCTAAGTGCCACCCTTAAAATCTAAAAATAAAAATGAGCCAATAAGAATGTGGCATGTGGTTTAGCAAAGAGTGACGTATATATCCTTATAGTGTGGATCTGGACACAATTAGGATACTCCAGGCTGGAAAAGCAGCAACAGAATTCCTTGTCTAGATACATGACATTCCCTCTGTAGCCATCTAGCTTTTATACCAACTATTGCAACCAATTAGCCAAAATAAAAGATTATGTTATACTTACCTCATCCAGCCCCTGTAACACTGGCAATGTGAGAACAGTTGTGGATAATGGAAACTTTTTAGATATTTTTATTTTTTTTACTATTTTTATCGAACATTTTTATCCTTGAGAGGAAATTAAAACAAGAAATTATCATGGTCATAACACTTTAGAAATGTACTCAATGGGTAATTAAAGTGTACTGAAACTTTCAAAAACACTATATCAAAATCTATGTTACATCTGAGGGAAATTATTTTTGTAATATACTTTATTTTTGACTTTTTACTTGGAGATTAAGTGCCTATTGCACTTTAAAATCTGTACTCCCATACACCACTGTGTACTGGAGTACGGATTCCCCTGTGGGTGCATTGAGCGCTGAGTGGGTGCACTGAACGCTGCAGCATAGTTCTTCTGCTTGTAAAAGCGCTGCTTTTCCTCAAGCCTGGAATACCGTACATGTGTCTGGCTGGCTCCCTGGTAAACTTGATAGAATTTGAGGCTTTAGCAGAGCAGGTACAGGCAGAGCAGCAATGTGCTATGTGAGCTCCTGCCCTACGCTCACCCCACCCGCCTGTTCCGATGTGGTATGCAGAGCATGTGCACAAGCGGTGGGGGTGGAGGGTTGAGAATAAAATGTAGATTTCTGGAATCACTCATGTAATAGGGATTAATCTAGGTGACAGATCCCTATCCTATCATATTGACCTTTCCTTGTATATGCTACCTATGTATAGACATACTGCAAAGTAGCTTACTGGGGCTGAACACGCAACTTTTAACAACTTATCCCCTATCTATGTGTCTATTCGGCATGGGTTCCAGCATTCCAATCCCCGCGATCAGACACTTATATTGCTTATCCTGTGAATAGGAGATAAGTTGTCTTTGTGGAAG
This sequence comes from Bufotes viridis, assembly GCA_033119425.1. Lineage (NCBI taxonomy): Eukaryota > Metazoa > Chordata > Amphibia > Anura > Bufonidae > Bufotes > Bufotes viridis. The sequence continues at coordinate 229,401,620 of CM065590.1, forward strand.
ATCCCCTCTATTTATTTTAAAAAGAGAAATCCTAGCATAAAGGCCAAGACGTAGCCAATACACAAGAGAAAGGAGCACAATAGCATAATAAGGAACTGGAATTGACTAGTTTGAATATGAAATGATGAGGGGGCACTGAACATAAGCAGCTTAAAGGGGTTTTCTGGGAATAAAAAAAAAAAATGAAAATACTTACATATTGCTTTATTATAAATATATTCCCAAATACCTTTCATTAGTTATAATGACACATTTTATCTGGAGTGCAATCATCAGGGGAAATAAAATGGCCACTGTCCTATTAGTGCACACAGAACTTGTCCTAATCACACAGCAGGACAAGTTACTTAACAACACTGAGCTAAAGAGTGCCTCATCCTCTTTACTTGTCAGGGATTAGGATCCTGAATACAGATGATAAGATCTCCAGCTGAATCTCTGTAGGAATTGAGTTCATGAGGATACATGAAGTACAGAGAGGACGAACAGGACAGACTGTTGTAATGGAGACTGCATACAAGAGCTGCTGCTCATTATCACACCTGCACCCTCCTCTTTGTACTTCATGTATCCTCAATTCAGTATTCAGGATCATAATCCCTGACATGTAGGAGAGGAGAATGAAGCACCCTTCCAGAGGCTTTGCGTCCCATCACAGCGTCTTTTTTCTCTTGGCTTGTTGTCTTTTGATAATAGGCACTACGTATATGCAGTAAATGCCGTATAATTTCTTAATTTAATTATGAAATATTTTATGTGCGCAGTAGCATTTATAGAAATGTATTATCCTTAATCAGGTCATTGTTAATTGCTATTACTAATACTACAGTCAAATATGTACAGTGCTACAGTTACAAATGGAAATCTGGTTGCCAAATCAAGACAAAACCTTTATGTGTGACTGTGACAGGCAGCAATTAGCTTCATAATAGTGCCAAACAGGCTATGCCTTAACACTGAGCTATATTTAATATACTGTACCAGTAGCTGAACACTAAATGATATTGCTGCATTGTGGAAAAATGATAGTAACATTTTCAGGTATTGTGCACAATAGATGGTGAATTTTATTAATTCTATTTCTGACAATAGAAGCTACACACACAAGATCCAGGGCAAAAGCACAACTGGCCTGGGGGAGAAGTGTCCCTGTAGAGTTAGCAATGCTTTGAAGGGCCTACGGCAGAATATGCTGTGCCAGAAGGGTGGTTTAGGGGCTATCATTAGCCCCTTAGGATGCCCCTTATACGTAATTGAAGCATTGCTTGTGTAGAAAGTTGTGTAGGTGAAAAAGACCTAGATGAAATAAATTCAGATGTGAAAGAGGTTTTAAATTATTTAGAATCAAAGCTTATGCCGGTCAATACAATAAAAGTGGCTAAAAAAAGTAATTCAGTGTTTCAGAATGAAAAAGTTAGATTAAAATACCATTCATCATTAATTACATGCAGTAATATTATTTTCTAAATGCACTGAAAGCTGTTATTCCTCAACCAGGAATATTTAGAATTTTATTAAAATCAGTTATTGTGTCTGAATAGTAATACATAAAGGGGGTCATTTATGAAATCAGATATGTCAGTTTTGTGGCAAAAAAAAAGTCGCAAGTCAAGGCTGTCGCAGGCATCTTGATTAAAGAAACCAAAATCTTGACTAAAGAAACTTGATTAATTCTTGCCGCAGTGATGTGATGATGTAATGATGTCACCACGCACAAGATTTTGTGCGGTTTCTTCAATCAAGATGGCGAAGACATAAATAAGGTATGTTTCTTTTTTTACCACAACTTTAGGAAAAATAGATTTTTTTTTTACTAGAGATGAGCGAAGTTTTAAAAAATTAAATTTGGCTGCTTTGCCTAATTTTTAAAAAAAATTATATCCAAATTATTTGTGAGGAAGCGCATTAAAAATCAGCCTTTTCCTGGCTGCAAGGAGCATGTATCTCGGTGTACATCACTGTGCATTGCAGAAACATGCATAGGGAGTCTCCTGTGGTAGTGAAACAGTACTGTGAGTCAGTATAAGGGCTCATGCCCACGGCCGTGTGCAGGCCAGGCCCGTGCTGCGGTCCGCAATGCACGGGCATGACCATGGGCCAGCCGCATGCGGATCGCAGACCCATTCACTTGAATGGGGTCCGCGATCCACTTCGATGGTCCACACCGCAAAAAAGTAGAGCATGCACTACTTTTTTGCGGAACGGAAGCACGGAAAGGAAAACCACGAAAGCACTCCATAGTGCTTCCGTTTCGTGGTTCCGTTCCACACCGCATCTCCGGATTTGCGGACCCATTGAAGTGAATGGGTCCGCATCCGTGATGCGGAATGCGCCGCAATACGGTCACGGCAGGGCAACAGCCATGTGCATGAGCCCTAACAGGCAGGTGAAAGACCTCACTCTTAGAATCGGTTTACACTTATTTGGTTAGTTACAGGTCAAAAACTGACCAAGTAACTTAAGTGTGAACTTATCCTTATAGGTAGGGTTGAGCAAACCCAAACTGTAAAATTCAGGTTCGTAGCGAACTTTGGGGTTTTTGGTACCCGGACCCGAACATTTCCGTAAAAGTTCGGGTTTGAGTTCGGTGTTCGGCGATTTAATGGTGTTTGTTGAAAGGCTGCAGGGCAGCCAATCAACAAGCGTTTAACTAATGTGCCCTTAGAAGGAATCACAGCCATGTCTACTAATGGCATGGCTGTGATTGGCCAAGTGCAGCATGTGACCCAGCCTCTATATAAGCTGGAGTCACGTAGCGCCACACGCCACTCTGCTCTTACTAGTGTAGGGATAGGATGCTGCGGTTGTGAGGGAGAGATTTGGAAACAATTCTGGTCTGGTGTACTTGGTGTTAAATATGCAAACTACAGCGATTATTTTTGTTGGTGCTATGCTACATTTTTTTACCCATGAGTCCAGTGACACAGAAAATTAAACTTTAAACAGTCTGTTTGTTAGGTGGTTGTCGGTGGCCATTTTGTGCAAGTGTACTGCACTTGCACCTGCATATCTGCCAGGGGAAAGGAAAATAATATTCCCACTTTTTTCTGTGAATTACCCCTGTGCTGTCCTGAATACCTGACAGGGAAAATCTATTCATTAAATCCATCTGTTAAATTCTAGGAGGACAAATTCCCTTTTTTTGGTGGGCAAGTACCCCTGCGTCCTGCAGTACATACCTGACATTGAAAATAATTCAAATACATTAGTCTGCGACATATTAGTGTGACCTAAAGCGTTTTTTTCTCTTTCTAACACCGGCAATGCATATCTGACAGTCAAATAAAACCAGTATATACTGCTGTTACATTGTCCGTTGACAAATTCCAATTGTTTGTGCTAGAAAGAAAATTTTTTGGCCTGCGCTGTATTTCTGACAGTCCAATAAAACCGTTAAATACTGCATTTACATTATTGGTTTAAAAAAGCACACTTTTTGTGCTAGATAGTACATTTGTGGCCTGCGCTGCATTTCTGACAGTCCAATAAAACCGTTAAATAATGGACTAATATTGTTGGTAGAAAAAAGCACAGTTTTTGCACTAGATAGTACATTTGCGGCCTGTGCTGCATTTGAGACAGTCCAATAAAACCGTTAAATACTGCATTTACATTGTTAGTAGAAAAAAAACACACTTTTTGTGCTAGATAGTACATTCGCGGGCTGCACTTCATTTCTGACAGTCCAATAAAACCGTTAAATACTGCAGGTACATTGTAGTTTGAAAAAAGCACACTTTTTGCGCTAGATAGTACATTTGCAGCCTGCGCTGCATTTCAGACAGTCCAATAAAACCGTTAAATACTGCATTTACATTGTTGTTTGAAAAGAACACACTTTTAGGTGCTAGATAGTACATTTGCTGCCTTGGCTCTTGGCTGAATTTCTGACAGTCCAATGAGACTGTTAAATACTGCAGGTACATTGTTGTTTGAAAAAAGCACACTTTTTGCACTAGATAGTACATTTGCAGCCTGCACTGTATTTCTGACAGTGAAATATAATCAGTAAATACAACTGTGACATTGTTGGTGAAAAAAAAAAAACTTATTTCTTGCTATAAAGTACATTTGCGGCCTGCACTGCATTTCTGTGGGTGAAATTTAATCAGTAAATTCAGCTCTTAGATTGTGGGTGGACATTTCCACAGTTTTCAGACAAGTCATTCACAAGTGGCTAGGAGGGTGTGTTCCTGCTGCACTGCATACCTGACTGGGAAATATATTCTGTAAATTCGGCAGCGTTTACATTGTTGGGTGATCTATACCCCTTTTTTCTTTCAAACTACCCCTGCCCTGCATAGCTGACTGGGAAATATACTCTGTAAATTCGGTGTAGATTGTTGGGTGCTGTAGTTATATGCTGTAAAATCTCCATGATGTCTCTATGATAAATCTGCAGCGTGGGGCCCCGTGTGGCTTCTACACACTTTCAAAATAGTCCTTCTGCGGAGCGAATAGATGCCGGATGACGGGGACACTGAATGACGGAAGAAGTTGCCAACGCAGCTGGGGCACCGCCAGCACCTCAGAAGGCAGGCTTAGCATAGCCGAAATGTGAAAAAGCTTTGCCAGCACGCCACAAGAACCAGCACCACCAGCTGATATGGAACGTCTTAGCAGGAGGCAGCATTTCAGCAACACGGTAGAACAATATGTGTGCACACGCCTACACGTTCTGACTGATGTGTCTGCCCCATTTAACTTCTAGGTCTCAAAATTGGGCACATGGCCTGAGCTTGCTCTTTACGCCTTGGAGGTGCTGGCCTGCCCTGCAGCCAATGTATTGTCTGAACGTGTGTTTAGCATGGCAGGCGGCGTTATCACAGACAAGAGCAGCCGCCTGTCCACAGATAATGTGGACAAGCTCACGTTCATTAAATTGAACCAGGCATGGATCTCACAGGACTTGTCCGTACCTTGTGCAGAATAGACATGTATAACGGCCTTACCCAGCCTTTGTTATACTCCAGCACACTTTTTTCTTTGTTTTCTTTTCTATATTTCCCAATGTTTGGGGTCTACCCAAATCTAAAAGAAAAAAGAAAAAGAAAAAGTTAAAAATAAAAAAAAGTGTTGTTGACGACTACCTCCTCCACCACCGTTATCACCTACACCACCACGTCCACCACCTCCTCAACCTCCTACTCCATATTCAAGATGTTCAAGATTATTATTTTTCATTTTTATTTTAAGTCATTTCCCTATCCACATTTGTTTGCAGGGCACTTGTCATGCTCTTACCCACATTTTGATGCCTTTTGCAGCCCTCTAGCCCTTTCCATAACTCTTTTAGAGGCATTTTAGTGCCCCAAAGTTCGGGTCCCTATTTACTTCAATGGGGTTCGGGGTCAAGTTCAGGTCAAGTTTGGGTCCCGAACTCGAACTTTGCTACGAAGTTCGGCCGAACCCAGCGAACCCGAACTTCCAGGTGTTCGCTCGACTCTACTTATAGGTCAATGTTAGTGTCAGGTATAGAGAGCCGTGCAGTGGCCCAAAATTCTACTATAGAGTGAAATAGCGCACTCCTTTTACACCGTTGTCTGCTTATTCCATAGATTTCTACAGAACCTGTTCTGTTACACCCTGAAACAAGTAGTGCCCCCTTGACAGAGTGCAGAGGGTGTCAGCAGTAAGTTTGTGTTGACGTCAACACTATTCTTTACCACAAACAGCAAGGAAAAAAGCTTTGTAGCAAATTGATTTTTTCCCGAAATTCGGATCGAAGTCAATTAATTTCACATTGATTCGCTGAACACTAATTGTGAGCCAAAACTAGGAGTTGAGGCTGCACGGAGAGAAGGTATAGTGGAAATATTTGCATATCTTCTGTGTTTTTGACCCACACCTGGTTTTAGCTCACAATAAATTACGGAAATCACTGACCAAACACTGATCAAATCTCTGAAGTGTGAATTAGGCCTTACACTTGACAATTTTTCCTACTTCTAACACATCTACCTAAAAAAATAACACTTGCTGCCTAATATATCACATCCCTTGCCAGTGGACACTGTATCAAGATTATCAATGTTAATCGCTTCATATGTGTTCAAGTCATAATGTTTTAGCTGATTGGTCTATTTGCTGAAGAGACCTTATCCCTGCTTGAAGGGGTTCTACATCTTTTTCTTACTGATGATCTATGTTGAGAGGTCATCAGCATCAGATGAGAGGTCATCAGCATCTGATCTTCTGGGGTGCGTCACCCTGGATCCCCGCCAATCAACTGTTTGAGAAAGTAGCTCAGCACAATTTAAGTGAATGGGGCTTAGCTGCGCCCAGGCCAGTGACATAGTCATTATGTCACTGGCCTGCAGAAAGTAACAAAAAGGCTGTGGCACTACTGCGAGCACCACTGCCTTCTTAAATAGCTTATTGGTGGGGGTCCCAGGTGTCGGACCCCCACCGATTAGATGCTGATGACTTAGGCCTCATGCACACGACCGTTGTTGTGGTCCGCAACCGAGCTGTATATTTTGTGGCTCGGGCGTGGACCCATTCACTTCAATGGGGCCGCAAAAGATGCGGACAGCTCTCCGTTCCGTGCCCCCGCAAAAAAAATAGAGCATGTCCTATTCTTGTCCATTTTGCGGACAAGAATAAGCATTTCTACAATGGGCCGCATTTTGTTCCGCATATTACGGAACACGGCCAGCTTCCGTGTTTTGCGGATCCGCGGTTTGCGTGCATGAGGCCATATCCAAAGGATAGATCATTAGTAAAAAAAAAAGGCTTTAGAACCCCTTTAAAGTGAGAGATATTAAAAATGTTACTAGAAAATAAACCAAACATAATCATTAAATGTTATGTGAACACAGACTAATAAAAATAAAAATAAGCAACATATATTGATTTCATTTTACAGTTTACCCCTCTTGCCATAGTTAGTGTCATCAAATATTACATTTTCCTTCAACTATTAAAACTAAGATGACACATCTCTGATAGTGTTGAAATGTTAAATCTTGGTTCAGGCTAGAACATTATTAAAGATGAGTACATGTTTTGTGTTGGATGTGAAATGCCCTAATGTGAAGAAATTTTTATAACTGCTTTTCCCATGAGGCTAAGTATAATTAAGCAAAATTAGGATTTTTGCAAAACCTCCTTTTCTTTTTCCAAACTAAATCTGTGCAGGGCAAATATAAGGGCACATGTAGTGGGTATAACTGAAAAATGCTAATACCTTTGCAATGCATTTTAGGGGAGGCCGTTGAGGACAGTCCCATTAGACTTTTTATTAGTAAACCTACCAAAGAGGAATAATGTTGAAATAATCAGTGCTAGGAGAAATGGTGATTAACCTGGACAATTGTCTTAGGGCCATTTTACACAGGGTGAACATTGGGCCAGTTATTGCACATGCACAGGAACGCTCCATTGATTTCTATGGGAGTTCTGGAGATAGCTGAGTACAGTACTCGGGTACCTCTGGAATTCCCATTGAAATGAATGGAGCAGCTGAACAAATGCTTACCGGCCACTCAGTTCATTCCCATGATTGGTGGGGGTCCCAGCAGTAGGACCCCCACTGATCTAATAGATAACTTAATCTAACCGTAATACCCCTCTAACCACAATACCTATACCTATCTTCAGGATAGGTCATAAGTATCAGATCGGCAGGGGTCCCAATCAGCTGTTTGAAGAGAAGGCAGTGCTCATACAAGCGCTGCATTCTCTGCTCTTTTTATTTGATCACCACAGCAATTGCCTAATATAGGCATATTTCTTCTTGATAAATGACCCCCAAAGTTTTTAAAAATATAAATAGTTGGTATCAATGCATTTATCTATTAAAATATCATGAATGGGCCCTAAATCATTGTGTTATATAATGAAGGAAACACATGGTGGCATGGTTCCATTTATTGTATGGTGTATAATAACGTTATCTTACCTGGTAATAGTCAGACCAATAAGCTAGACCTATCAGGGCCACATAATAAAATTTTTGGGGTAAGTCGCTCACAGGTTAGTGAGTAAACAGATGGTAACATTACTGAAAGAATGGTTATTTAAGTATTTGGTAAAATATTCGAACATCACGGCCTGTTCATGCCACTTATGATTCTTACAGAATCATATATAAATAAACATCGTTAAAACGAATTTATGCTCTTGGTGTCAAGTTATTTAGGAAATACTGGAACCTAGGCCACCATGCTATTTACCATTCACAGTTAACGAATGCCAGAACTGTCATTTTTTTGGTCATTGCACCCTCCCTTAAAGAGGACCTGTCACCACAAAATTCAATGCAATCTGAAGGCAGCATGTATAGCACAGGAGAAGCTGAGCAGATTGATATATAGTTTTGTGGGAATAGAGTCAGTAAAACTTGTCATTTATTATTTGACCCCTTACAGTATCGAACAATTTTCTGTTTTTGCATTTTTGTTTTTTTACCTGCCTTCCCAAAGCCATAACAGCTGGAGTAGTGTGAAAATCTTCCCAGATCTATGCCTGGTTCATTTTGGCAAAAGTGATATTTCGGCGGAGGACAACTTGGTCCGTTTCGGTGTCACCAAGCCCCTGCAGCACTGAAAACCCTCTTAGAGATGACATTGGAGGCTTGGCAAGAAAGAAGACAAAGAACATACTTGACCAGTTTGGGCCACTGTTCTATTCTGTCTGCCCAGAAGTCCATGTGGCAAGGACTGAAAATGAGAATTGAGGCAGAAGTCCTCCATTTAATGATTTGGCTCAGCACGTAAAAAAACTGTTTGACCATTTTGAGGAGACTGAACTTGTTGCTGCTGTGGCTTCTGCTGCTTGTGATGGCGGAAAGGGCAGAAGGTGGGTGACAGGCGGAGGAAAGGGGCCTCCCTTTTAGACATGTTGGCGTCAAGCATCTGCTCGCCGAAATCTGCGGCAAGCTGCGTACACAGTTTTCCAAGTAATAAAGTAATTTCGCCTCTCTTTCGGCAAGATGAAAACATTCACCCATTTTGCATTGACAGCGAGGGTCTAAAAGCAGGGCTGTCCAGTAATCATCAGGCTGCCTTATGTAAATGATACACCTGTCGGTGCATAAGCAAGCGAACATGCAGCTCGCCATTATGGCCAGTATGTTCAAGAAGCCTGTAGTTTCTGGCCCCGCCCCCCCACTGAGACCATCATGGCTGGTGTCATCAATCATCATCACCACGCTCCTGCTCCTTGTCCAGTGGCAGCTCCTCAACCTCCCCTTCCTGATCCTTATGAGTCCCCAACAGCTACAGGGCAGACAGCAAGATGTGTTAGCTGTTCTTCTTCTGCCATCGTCATTTGCTGCATAAGCATGAGTGTCTTTTCTAAGATAAATATGAAGTAGATGAGATTGTTCATGCCGCAAATTTTGTGGCCTCTTGGAAAGGCTTCAGCATGTGACAGGCGTCTATGAGGAGCTGCCATTAGCTTAAATCAAAATAGCATATGCTCCCTGCTGAGGTGGTTTGATGAATGACAAAATCATTCATGGCTTTATGCTGCTCATACAAACACTCTAGCATGTTCAAAGTGGAATTCCAGCGTTGAGTAACGGTAGAGCATTCTGTCGCTGCAAGTCCAGGATAGTGTTACTTGCCAATTAAGCGTAGGGCCACTTGGTTAGGTTTCCTGATGCAGTTTTAGCAGTCAAAACAAGGAATGTGGCTACTCTCACCCAGGTTGATCAGGTCCAACACGGCATGTGGTTGGGTTTTGTTGCCTCCTCTTAGGAAAAAAGAAGGTGTCCCACTAGGAGAGAGCTATAAAGAAAAGTGAGAAGGGAGAACTGTGGCCTACTACTTCTGGCTGGACAGCTGGTGCTGAAATTACCCCTATTCTGGCTCTGGAAGTATGGAACGGTTTGCAAGTGTGTTTTCTGGAACTTAAAGATAGAGAGGCACAATTAAATGTCCCTCCCTTACTACAAACACACTGAAGACACTGCTATAGACAATTTAACGTGGGAATAATACAGTATCGGCGCCAGTAACAGATTTGGGCTTTAAATGTAACTGCCGTTTAGATGTTATTTTTGCTAATGGTTGGGGCAAGTGATAGATAACATTTTTCTAATGTACTTTATTTATCCAAAACGTTTATTTTTATTAGAAAACCGGGGCTTAATGGCCCTTAGCAGCACTCTGTGAAATGAGCATTGCTAAGGGCCATCCTTCTCTTATTTATAAAAGGGAGACGGGCTGTGCGGGCGCTGTGCTTCTGCCTCCCGTGCTCCCCCAGTGACCACAGGAGTCTTAGGAGTTAAAATGACATCTATATTCCCCCTTTCGATTAAATCTAATCCTCTTGTACATTCACTAACCTGCGATCCCTGCGATAATTACTCATGAAGCAGCCACCGGAAGTAAAAGCACCGTGTGCAGTCAACGCTTACTTCTGGCGCCTAGAGAGCTGTATTCTGTAAGCTGAGGCGTGGAGCAGGTGAGGTAAGTTGATCTTTTTATTTTATTTGCTATGAGCAAAGCAGTCTAAACTGAGGTCTGGGGGTCATTCACATTTGGAGGTGTGATCTGAGGTCTGAATGGGGGGAGGTTTATTCATAATGGGGCTGTGTTATCTGAGATCTGGGGGTCATTCATATTGGGGATCTGATTTGATGTCCTATTGGGGGTCATTCGCATTGGGGTCTGAGCTGAGTTCTGATTGGGAGTCTCATCTGAGGTCTTATTGGGTCTTATTAACATTGTGGTTTTGATCTGAGGTCTGATTAACGGTCTTATTAACATTTGGGTTCTGAGCTGAGGTTTAATTGAGGGTCTTATTAACATTGGGGGTCTGATCTGAGTTCTAGTGAAAAATATATATTTTTTATTCTCCTACTCTAAAACCTAGGTGCGTCTTATGGCAGCTGCATCTTATAGGGCGAAAAATATGTATATTTGGGTATATTGAGGAGTTTGTTTAGGGAAAGAGAGTAAGGGAGTAAGAGGCTGGTCTGGTCACTATCCGATGTATTTGCTGGATAGCTACTGTCAGCTCAGCATGTGGCAACAAGTTCTACATTACAGATTCCAGCAAAAACAGCCAGTTTTAGGTTTATTGTCATACAAATTACATTCTTACAAGCACTGAGGAATTGCCACCTTTTTTTCTAGAAACCAGTTTTTATTGACCATTTGTAATTGTGAATCTCAGTACGCTATAGCTGTGTTACTGAATGCATTGTACATTACTGTAAGATAAGAGGTTGATATATACAGCACTGTCATTATCACACCTGTGTTTTCCTATTAGTGCATCAGACAGTGTGGTTCAAACACGTTTCACTGCATAAATTGCAGTATTTATCTTAAATTGGCAGTACCAGTGTGAAATGTGTTTGCAGGAGGAGAGGGATTCTGGACATTTAATTGCAACTATTGGGGTGATTTATCAAACTGGTGTAAAGTAGAACTGGCTTAGTTGCCCATAGCAACCAATCAGATTTCACCTTTCATTTTTGACAGCCTATTTTAAAGGGTTAGGGTTAGAAAAAAAACATTTGCAATTTTACCATTTAATAATCTGTGTACCAAAGCCGTGAATTTTTATTTATGAGACTCCTAATAAAATATTGGGTAAACAGAAGAATGCAAAATGAATGACCAAATCTCCAAGAGTCAGAATGTGGGTAGCAGCAGTAGCAGCACCAGCCATCTTGCCAGTAGTAGTAGGCCACAGTTCTCTCTGGCTTCCGAAAGTTGCAACATTATTATTAAGGACAAAGAGGAAGAGATTTTAGTTTGGATAGCTCACTCCTTCTCTCAGTGACAGTAGGATGATATGGAGGTCACCTCTCAGCCTAACACCAGGCCTTGGAGCAAGTAGTCACAGCATCCTTCCTGCTCCTTGCAACCCCAGAGAAGCCTTTCAGTTGCATCCTCTCTGTCTTCACTTCCTCCTCCTTGTTGGGCATCTTCTTTTTTCCTAAGAAAAGGCAACAAAATCCCACCATGGACTATAGAAGATACTCCCTGTTGATGAATTGTGTGAGAATAGTTAGCATTTGGACTGTCATGAGGAGGAAGATCAGGGGGAAGAGGGGGACCCTATGCATAGCTGTTTGGTGGTGGTAGTAGTCAGTTAGGGCTGGTGTGACCCGGTGCGGTATAAAATGGTGTCACGCCCCCAAGCGCCAGCGCCCCTCCGACCACCGTGTCAGCTGTCTGTTTACTATCCAAAGCCCCATCCACGTTATCGCTTGGGCTCAAATTCTAGCACCCACAACACCCCCCCTGGCGATCTGTCTTCTGTCTGCCTAGCGCCCCCTCCCCCCCACATATTTGCATACATATTATATTCTGTGCTATCCAGAATACAGCACCACATACCTTACATCCAGTAACTTCTCTGATGCAGACCTTCTCTTTCCTCATCTTCTCCTTTCAGACCAGACCACCATGATGATTTTTCACCCATCTCTCGTTTCTGTAGTTCGACAAAAGACATCTTAGGTTCCTACTTTTCCATCCTCCTCCTACCTTCATAACAAATGATCTGCCACCTTCAATAATAATAACAATGTGCACTAATTCAAAAGTGCTCCCGTTCTGTGTGCCAGTGCAAAAAAATTCCCTCAGTGCCGCCAGTTCAGCTAATGTCCCCATAATGTGTGCAAGTATAAAATACCCATATATAATGCCCCTAGTAAATGCCCACATAGTGCTCCTCTCCTCTTCCCCATAGTGCCCCCATAATGTACCAGTATAAGATTCCCCCATAGTGTCCCCCAGATTGTGCTAGTATGGCACATGGTGGACACTATGGGGGCATCTACTGGCACATCCTTGGGGACACTATGGGGGCATCGCCATGCCATGTGCAAAATCTGCAGGATTAAAATAAACCATGGGTGTTCAAACATAAGCATAACAGCTCTATTGAACCACATGAAACAGCATCACCATTTACTATCGGAATACAGAAGTGGTCACCAGCTAGCACTACAAGAATGTCTTCCTTCTCCTGGTCTTTTTGGTAGCCAGGCACAGTACAGTGTCATTGTCATCATCACATTATCACTGCTTGTCCCGCTCAGACTACTTCTCCTCCTACTCCACTCTATTGTCAGCCATCGAAAACGGAACGAGTAACCAATAAATAAGTGAGCTCATGGCATGTACTTAGCCTCACTAGAAGATACCTAACTAGCATTATTTCTCCCAAAAAGCCATCCCTGTCTTGTACTCTCACATGGTGGAAACATGAGCCTCTCCTTGCAATTCTCATTTTGTGGCAAGGTGCATGCTACTGTGGACACCTGATGCAGCTGTTACGGGCAGGCACAGTACATGTCTATTATGGCTGACTGGGTCAGTGTTTTTCGCAGTGAGGCAGCACTGCAGCAAGAAGGCCAGGTCCTGTTGACACCTGTACGTTTGCATTGGTCTGGTACCCACACCACTCACTTATCCATCTCCTCCACCTCATTTTCCATGGACATCCTCCCATGCCCAACAGTAACAGGGCAGAGCTTCACTCCCACTCCCTCTCCCTCCTATCATATATGAAAAGTGAAGATTTGCCATGCGATGTTAGAGCTAATTGGCCTGGGAAAGAATAGCCACACAGCCTATCACTTGCTAAAGTGCATTGAGCAGAAAATATCCCGCTGGCTGTCTTTCTGCCAACTCCAACTGGGTAAAGTGGTCAGAAACAAAGGCAGGAACATTATGGCTGCACTGCATTTGGAGGAAATGACACATGCTCACTCACATGCAACACTTTTTTAAAAAGTACACTGGCTTGTAGATAGTGCTGTTGTCGCATTTCAACCATTCTTATGTGGCAAGGAATGCCCTCCTGGATTTGTAACAACAGAACGATCTGCCATTACACCACTTGATCCACTGCGTTCCAAATTACTGGAATTCTACCTTGCAGATGCTAGAGCATCTGTACAAGCAGCATAAAGTGGTGAATGATTTTGTCATGCACCAGACCACCTCAGCAGTATTGTTTTGAGGTTAGGCTCATCAAAGATGCCTGTTGCTTTCTGAAGCCCTTCCAAGGGGTCACAAAATTTGTCAATAGGGACAACTTCAGAATAAACAATGTTATTCCCTTCATATTTATCATAGATAAGGACACTCATGCAGATACAGCAAGAAACGGTTAAACTTAGACTCTTGTTATCATAGCAAAATAGGGGAATGTTTTCACATTGCCTAAAGGAAGGCCAAATTACTTTATCACCAGGAAATACTGTGTAAGCAGCTTGCCTCAGGTTTTGGAGGGCAGACATCTGCCTGCTGTCAGAGGCCCCTCATTGACCCCCCCCCCCTTTCCGCAGAGTCGCCCACCTCCCGCCATCTCTGCTACCACAATGAGTTGAAGCTGCAGCAGCAACCAGTTAATTTGCATGATGGAACCATTCTTTCATGTGCCACGCCAGGCTGAGGCAAATAAGCAAGTGGAGACATACCGCCTCAACACCCAGGTTAAGTCCTACCTGGACTCTGGCCTTTCTCTGGCACATACTATGTTCTCTGACCCCACTGAATTTTGGGCAGACACATTGGAACAGTTGTACGAACGGTCAGAGTATTCTCTCTTTGTTCTCTCTTGCCCAGCCTCCAATGTCATCTGAGAGAGGGTTTGCAGCATGGAAGTGGGCAGTATGACACCCAAATGGATTAAGTGTCCTTCAACAGTGTACAAAGCATAATATTTGTCAAAATGAACGAAACATTAATTCATGAGGACTTCCACAATCCTCTTGCTTAGGCTGATGAATAGATCCGCTGTTGCCTACGATACCCCATTTTGTCGCTGTCTTCCTTTCCACCATCATGTTCTGTACCATATTGCTGCAGCTGCCGCCATTATGCCACAGCGACTGTCTGCCTTCCATCATGTTCTGTACCGTATGGCTGTTGCTGCCATCATGACACTGCTGCTGTCTGCCTGTCATCATATTCTGTATTGTATAGCTGCTGCAGCTGCTACTCCCTGCTGCTAATCCCCTTCTGCCATTTCCATCACCCCTACACAGCTGCCACTTCTACTACTCCTACTACCCCACACACATCTACTGCCTTGTCTATTCCATGTTATTTTGTTACTACTGCCACTACTATTGTGGTCACATGCCACTATTACCCTAACCTTTTCACATCCACACTGTACTGCTGCTGCTCCCAAATAAAATCATGTTTCCACTCTTTCTTTTGAAAATGAACATCTATAGATATAGAAATACAGGCATACATTCTGCCACTGTTAAGGCGCAATTTGTGGATGCTTGTTCAGAACAAGCCACTCTTTCTTCTGACTTAATTAACACTTATGCTCGTATAAATATAAGCAGTCATTCTGTCCCAATAAACCATTAAAACGTGTGCTTGTATAAATATAGGCAGTCATTCTGCCACCAATAAAGCATAACTTTTGAATGGTTGTGAAGAACAACCCAGTCCGTCTTCTGACATTAACATGTTTGTATCAAAAGGGGAAGGGATCTGCCCCCGTTGAGGCACAGTTTTTGGAGATTTGGTCCCAACAAGCCACTCTTTTTTCCCCACTTACCATATAAAAATTAGAAGCTCTTTGTGCACATTTTTGATCAAACCTGTGTCGAACCCATCTACCAATGACAAGGTGGCTTTGAATGGCATCTGATATTCATATAATACGTATAGCAGTAATGCAGTTTACATTTATTAATGTTTCTAGTGTTTGAATGTTACATTGTAGCCATGGTAGTGTCTACTTGAACCCCATATTATTTGGAGGTGCTAGTCTAACTTTGCTTTTTGCATTGCACATTTGGGGGAGTGTGCACTCCTGCCCATCTTTTAATCAGAGTGTGATATAGTGAGATTCTATATTGCCCTGAAATTTTGTGGGCCAAAAGCTCAGGAGAGGCAAGGAGAGGCTCATTACTATTTGAAATTTTATTTTATTTTGAAATAACTATTTTATTTATGTACGGAAATGCTAAAACGATTCTTGCTCTGTACTTTTCACATTAATAAAGATTCCAGTTTTAATGAACTGTCGCAGTGCTTGAATAAATTCTTTGTGAGTCTTTGGAGTTTCAGCTCTTGTGCGGCTCAGGGGGAGATAGTGAGTGGCTAGGAGCTTGCTGAAGCTGGTGAAGGGTGTATGCCTAGTTTGCAACAATAATAACAGTATTTAAAACTACAAATATGAAGACTCCATCTCAAATACTTAGTTTTTCCTGAGCTCAGATCTAGAATGGTCCAAGACTAGCTACTATGATGTTCTCTCATTCTCATTATATTCCCAAAATAATGAAGTTGTTTGATTTACAGTAAACAAAAAAATAACGAACGGCAAGAAAGCGTGTAATATATATATTTTTTTTATTGCTTCGCTTTTGAAAGTCCCACCATTTTAGCACTGCATCTCTCTTCCGCTGTTTTTGGTCCCGGCCAGACCAAAAGTGATGATGTCCAGTCCATGGACATGTGACCTTTGCAGCCAATCACTGGTCTCACTGGGACAGAAACATTGTCGTTGGTGGTACAATGGATGGCCTGTGCCCACTACTGTCCAGTTTCTCCTGGCGGACAGGCTTGCCTCTCCTCTCACCCTCTGTTTCTTGTATGGTGGCACGAACTCGCTGTCCTTCCACTGCCTCACCTACAGCAGACCCGTCTTTTCTAGTCCAATCCTTCTGCTACAGGCTGCAGCCTGCTCTTCCCTACTGGCCTTCTCGCCTGTAGGGAGCGCACACCTCCTGCTGTCGAACAAATCTGGTTTTGGTAATTCGCTTAAGACGAATCGCACAAAATGGCTTCTGCATAATTTTGCAGTGAAAACTGGTGAGAAAAATGACAAGAAAAAAGAAGATGGAGGATCACATGACCCTGGAAGGGAGGTGACTGATAGACCGTCTGTGAACAAATTAATGCTGGATTTTGAAAAATGTTCTATAAGGATGGCTCTACTTGGTGGGGGGAACTCTGGTTAGGTGCATGATCTGGTGTAAACCCCCGTTTACTAGCTAGACCAAAGTGATATATAAATAGATCAGCATTTAAAATATATAGGTCACAGAGATTACATAAACAGAACAAAATTTATTCCCACTAATAAAAACAATAATACATATTGTGGTAAGGTGCAAGGCACCGTTATCGATGGGAGGTACGTGTCACCGAGGTTCCTGGCCTCGGTGAGGTGAGAGCCGGGTTTTATGTGTCAGCAGCAGCTAGTGCTGCTTGACATTTATAGTTAGTTTGGCTGCAAAGCCAATCCGGGCCGGCTCTTACTGGGAGTAGGCAAAGAGTTGGGTGGGTGCCTACTCCCCACGGTCCAGGCCGGACTTTCCTGGGCTTTAAAACACAGCCAGCACCAGCAGGTGGGGGTGATTGTCCTGGAGCTGCTGTTAGGCTGTGGAGTCACTTGTGTTTGGAAGTTCTCTGGGCTGGAAGCAAGAGCCCAGCAAGGAGGAGTGCAGACGACCTGGAAGCCTGACGGCGACTGTCTTGCGGCTGGACTGACAGCCAGGTTCGAACCTGCACCTAAAACCTCCCAGGTGACTAGAACCTGATTTGGGACTGTTTTGTTTTGCCTCATGATTTCTGGTATGTGTGAACAAACACCAAGAGACTGTTTATATCGTTTGTTTTTGTGCAAGTGTGAATAAAACACTGTTCATTGCACCTTCTGGACTCCCTGTTTTGCCTCTGTACTGCACCTGCACCGCTATCTACCAGAGCGACTCCCCACATTTGGTGTCGGATGCGGGCATGCGCAGTGAGGCTGGCGTGAACGCCGAAGTTCGTTTGTTTTGCTGGGCACGAGTGCATGGAATATATTAAACCAGCAAAGCTACAAGTAGGAATTGCTGGCAACATGGAGGTGGCTGTGAAAGCTCTCATAGAGGCTAACGTGCAGCAGCGGGAGACCAACCAGCTACTATTACAGCACGTGATGGCTTTACAAGCTGCAGGAGTGTCCCACCATGTCCATGATGCCCGGAAAGCGGTCCGTGCGGCGATCCCAAAATGACCCCCTCGGACGACGTTGAGACGTATCTGGCTTTGAGAAGGTAGCCGTGAGGGAGAAGTTACCCCGTGACCAGTGGGCCGAGGTGGTCGCTCCGTTCCTGGCATCCGGACCCCAGCAGGTTTTTTTTGACCTAGCAGATGACCAGGCTGCTGATTACCCCACGGTGAAGGGGGAGATCCTGGCCAGACTGGGGGTAAATGTGTTGGTCCGGGCTCAGCGGGTCCACCAGTGGGACTTTAAATCGGCTGAACCTGCCAGGCCGCAGTACTATGAGTTGCTGCACAGGTTGCAAAAGCGGCTGCAGCCTGAGGTTCTAAGTCCGACGGCTATACTGGACCGTTTGCTGGCCGACATTTTCTGGAGGGCCCTACCTTACCCCCTTCAGCACTGGATCGGCCAGGTATCCCCCACTAATGCCCTTGAAATGGTTGATCTGGTGGAGCGTTACGAGGCCACCAGAAACCTGCAGGGGAGTCTTGCTGGGAAGGGGCCAGTCAAACCCCGGAGGCCTCCACCCCAGTTCCGACGACCGGCGACAGAGAGACCTGCACGGAATGTGCCCCTGCGGATCCGCCTCCCGTGGTATGCTGGAGGTGTCAGGAGCCAGGCCACCTCAGGGTCGACTGTCCGCACCAGGGTGAGCTGATGGAAGTGAACTACGGCTATCGCCACTCCCTGTATGCACGGAAGCTGTGTGCAACTGGCACCCGTGAGGTGCAGGACAATAACCACCTGTGTCAGGTAGAGGTGGGAGATTCTCTGGCGGTGGCCCTGCTGGACTCGGGAGTCTAGTCTCCTGGTAAGGGCTGCCCTGGTACGGCCTGTGGAGTATACCGGCCGTAAAATCGGGGTCCTGTGCATCCACGGAGACCTAAAAGACTACCCCACTGCACTAGTGACTTTGTCCACAGCGGCTGGTAAGTGGACCCACGAGGTGGCTGTCGCTACTAAACTCCCACATGAACTGATACTTGGGAGGGACTTCCCAGGTTTCCCGGCGCTGTGGCCGGCAATAAAAGTATCTGATGGACCCGAGACAGGGGTAACCCTAGTAGAGTGGCCTGCGACCACTGGAAGGCCAGAACCCTGGGAGCCCGAATCTGAAGGGCCAGCGGTAGGGGTGACCACTGCTCTAGCGGTAGAGGGGGAGGCAACCCCACTGAGGGTAATGGTGGGAGACACGGAGGACTTGCCACCGGGACCTGAGTTGGCAGACCTCAATGTCTCCGGGGAAAATTTTGGGACCGCACAACACCGGGACCAAACCCTAACCAGGGCCTGGGAAAGTGTTGTAATGATTGATGGTAAACCCCAGAAACCTGGGGCTAAATTAATGTTTCCGCGATTTATTGTTTTTCAGGATATGTTGTATCGGGTGAACCAAATCCGAGGTGAGCCAGTTGAACAGTTGGTGGTGCCCACTGCATACCGCAAGCTTGTTATGGAGCTTGCCCACCAACATGTTCTTGGGGGACACATGGGCTGGCAGAAAACGCAGGACCGCGTACTTCAGCGATTTTACTGGCCCGGTTTGTTTAAGGAAGTAGAGGAGTTCTGTAAGTCCTGTCCGACCTGTCAGGTAAATAGCCCCCAGCCGCATTACAGAAGTCCCCTGGTCCCTCTCCCAATAATTGAGGTCCCATTCGAGCGTATTGCCATGGATCTGGTCGGACCTGCATCGAAGTCTGCTAGGGGTCACCAACATATCCTGGTGGTTCTGGACTATGCTACTCGGTATCCAGAGGCGGTGCCTCTGCGACATACCTCGGCTAAGCTCATTGCCAAAGAGTTAATGGAAATGTTTTCCCGTGTGGGCCTGCCAAAAGAGATTCTGACCGACCAAGGGACCCCTTTTATGTCCAAAGTTATGAGGGAACTGTGTAAATTGTTGCGTATAAAGCAGTTACGGACGTCAGTTTACCATCCGCAAACAGACGGTCTTGTCGAAAGGTTCAACCAAACTCTAAAAAATATGTTAAAAAGGGTGGTGTCCAGAGATGGGAAGGACTGGGATCTGCTTCTGCCCTATCTCATGTTCGCCGTGCGAGAGGTGCCCCAGGCCTCTACTGGGTTCTCGCCCTTCGAACTGCTTTATGGCAGACACCCTCGGGGCCTGTTGGATATCGCCAAGGAAGCGTGGGAACAGCAGCCTGTCCCCCACAAAAGTGTCATTGAGTATGTCACCCAGATGCAGGACTGGTCCGGGAGCATATGGAGGCAGCGCAACAAGCCCAGAGTAGGGTGTATAATCATCAGGCTCGGGTACGGAACTTCAACCCGGGAGATCGGGTTTTGGTTCTGGTGCCCACCCTTGACAGCAAGTTCCTAGCCAGGTGGCAGGGCCCCTATGAGGTTATCGAGAAGGTAGGGGAAGTAAATTACAAAGTACACCAGCCAGGGCGGCGCAAGCCAGAGCAGGTGTACCACGTGAATTTACTGAAGCCGTGGAAAGACAGGGACACGGCTGACGACAACAGCCCCCGGCCAGGGCTTCTAGGTGACAAGGGTCCAGCCCCACAGTTCGAGGCCTGCGAAGCTGTAGCCACGGTAAAAATTGCAGACAGCCTGTCTTCCAAACAAGTTCAGGAAGTCAGGGAGTTCATCAGTCGGAACACGGATGTGTTCTCGGACCTCCCTGGCCGCACGTCTCTCATCCAACATGACATCGTCACTGAGCCTCAGGCCAAAATCCGGTTAAAACCATACCGGGTACCCGAGGCTCGGCGACGGGCCATCGCGGAGGAAGTGCAGTTACTGTTGAAGCTTGATGTCATTGAGGAATCGAAAAGTGAGTGGGCGAGTCCCATAGTCCTAATACCCAAGCTAGATGGGACGTTGCGGTTCTGCAACGATTTTCGCAAATTAAATGAAGTGTCCAAGTTCGATGCGTATCCCATGCCCCGGGTAGACAAGCTTGTTGAGAATTTAGGGCAAGCCCGTTATTTTTCTGTGCTAGACCTCACTAAAGGATACTGGCAAGTACCCTTAACGGAGGCGGCCAAGGAAAAAAACGCTTTTGTTACTCCGCAGGGCCTGTATCATTACAAGGTATTACCCTTTGGCCTGCATGGCGCCCCCGCCACCTTCCAAAGGTTAATGGATATTGTGCTGCGACCTCATCGTCGGTACGCCTCGGCCTACTTAGATGATGTAATCATCCACAGCACCGACTGGGAAAGCCATTTGCCCAAAGTGCAGGCGGTAGTAGATGCCCTGAGGAAAGCTGGTCTAACCGCTAATCCAAAGAAGTGTGCGATTGGGTTGGAAGAGACCAAATATCTGGGATGTGTTATTGGGCGCGGAGTCATCAAGCCGCAGGTAACTAAGGTAGAGGCCATTCGTAACTGGCCCGACCGGTCACCACCAGGCAGGTAAAGTCCTTCCTGGGAATTGTAGGGTTCTACATGTGGTTTGTGTCCCACTTTGCCACAATAGCAGCGCCGTTGACAGACCTGTTGAAGGGGCGAAAGTCGGGGAAGGTTAGCTGGAATGAGAAGGCAGAGGAGGCTTTCTCCGCGTTGAAGTCGGTCCTGTGTATGTCCCCGGTTTTGGTGACACCCGACTTCAACAGGGAGTTCGTCGTTCAGACGGATGCCTCGAAGGTAGGTCTCGGTGCAGTACTGTCTCAGGAGGTCAATGGGGAAGAACATCCCGTTGTCTTCCTGAGCCGTAAACTCACCCCAGCCGAGACCAGGTATAGTACAGTGGAGAGGGAGTGCCTGGCTATCAAGTGGGCACTCGAATCTCTCCGCTATTACCTGTTAGGGAGGAGGTTCCGTCTGGTGACCGACCATTCCCCTCTCAAGTGGATGAGCCAGGAGAGGAATGCTCGGGTCACCAGGTGGTTCCTATCCTTGCAAAATTTCAAATTTTCGGTAGAACACAGGGCAGGCCGCTTGCAGGGTAATGCAGATGCCCTGTCCCGCGTCCACTGCCTCACGTGTGTTCACCCCCTCAGGGTTGAACAAAGGGGGGGGTATGTGGTAAGGTGCAAGGCACCGTTATCGATGGGAGGTACGTGTCATCGAGGTTCCTAGCCTCGGTGAGGTGAGAGCCGGGTTTTATGTGTCAGCAGCAGCTAGTGCTGCTTGACATTTATAGTTAGTTTGGCTGCAAAGCCAATCCGGGCCGGCTCTTACTGGGAGTAGGCAAAGAGTTGGGTGGGTGCCTACTCCCCACGGTCCAGGCCGGACTTTCCTGGGCTTTAAAACACAGCCAGCACCAGCAGGTGGGGGTGATTGTCCTGGAGCTGCTGTTAGGCTGTGGAGTCACTTGTGTTTGGAAGTTCTCTGGGCTGGAAGCAAGAGCCCAGCAAGGAGGAGTGCAGACGACCTGGAAGCCTGACGGCGACTGTCTTGCGGCTGGACTGACAGCCAGGTGCGAACCTGCACCTAAAACCTCCCAGGTGACTAGAACCTGATTTGGGACTGTTTTGTTTTGCCTCATGATTTCTGGTATGTGTGAACAAACACCAAGAGACTGTTTATATCGTTTGTTTTTGTGCAAGTGTGAATAAAACACTGTTTATTGCACCTTCTGGACTCCCTGTTTTGCCTCTGTACTGCACCCGCACCGCTATCTACCAGAGCGACTCCCCACAATATACATGAAAAATAAAATACGTAATGAGGTAAAATCGCTACCAGCTTCACATAATAGAAACAAAGCATCCACATATACCCTATTAGCCAATATTAGTTGCGTTGCTGTGGTGGCTATTTCAAGAATACAAAATACGTATAGTCCAGATGCTAAGTGAGCCGATTAACAGCTCCTAGTACAGCGTCCAAATTGAGCACACGACTCATAAATAAAACAACATATTGGATCCAAAATTGCACATGAGCATATATGAGCATACATTTCAATATAACTACACGTAATTTTTGGTCACTATATCCATTTTTGGAGAAAAAGTTTCCTATTATGTAATAAAGCGAACATGATTATTGGAGAAAGTTTTTTTTATTTTGTAATAAAGCAAACATTATCGTTGAAATGGTTTATAGGGGAAGTTTGTCAAGGTCTTCTGCACCATTTGGCAATAAAACGCACCTGTGTGCAAAGAACGCTGAGAAAACGCATGGGGAACGCATATGCGATTTTTTGGTTTTGAAGTCAATAATGGGCAGAGATTTTGACTTTGGAACAAATATGACAGAATGAATGTGTTTTTGTTCCATTTAGATGCTTTTATGTCTCATGATGTTTGAAGAAAATTCCATTCCAGTTTTTGTGATTTTCTATGGATTGGCCACCTGTTTAGGTGGAGTTTATAAGATATAAAAGAGGCAAGTGAAGGTCCATAAAATACCACTGAGGAAGGAGTAATATCCAAACAATACTCCGAAACGCTTTTGGTCCACTTTAAAGGATTGGGTTCCAGTGCCTTATAAAGAAAAGTTTTATGAGTACTGCCAGCAGTCAATATATCCTAAAAGGAACGATTCGATACAAGAGCAAAGTAAGAAATCGTCACTGAAAACCAGTGGCAAGAAGTGAGACACGGAGGTAATCTCGCGTTATCAACCACAGCATTTTGGAAGCGAGCGCAATAGACGCCAGTACGATGCGGCAATCAAGACGCCACTGAACAATCAATCTGAACCCTAAGGTAGTAAAAATCGTGAGTACCTCATAAGTGTCGCTTTATTTAGTGCTTACAATGAACTTGCGCATCTATTTGGAATCCATTTAGCTACTTTGTCCGTATTTAATTATGGAGTTCGGAATCGGCATATCCAGTATGGAATCGGCATATACAGCTGAGGATTGGTAACCTCTGGTCTTACAACACTCATGTGCACTTTTGGATCCAATATGTGGTTTTATTTATGAGTTGTGTGCTCAATTTGGACGCTGTACTAGATGCTGTTAATCGGCTGACCTAGCATCTGGACTATAAATACATTGCATTCTTCTAGTTCTGGATTTTGCAAGGTCCTTCAGCCTCTGGGCTGGAGAGAGGCCATTTTGATGCTAGCTTGCAATCTGAGGAGTGTGGGTTGGCATAGAGAGGGCGAGACTGTTTACTCAGAGTTCTGTGAAATAGTTGCTGGCAACTGAGAAGTTCATGTTGCATTACAAATTCTGCAGTGATCGTGCAACATCCTCATTTTTTTCTATAAATGAACGGCCCACCTTTTCTTTGTAAAAACCTCAAATTTCTATAATTTATGAGAAATTTATAGGCTTATTGCCAGCACCTCCAGCATTAGCATCAATAGAAAACATTCTGCTACAAACACATTGTATTGCATCAAGATACAGTGCAGTATTAATCAAAATGTTGTGCTGCAATAATAGCATTTATATACTTGTTTCAGTTAACATTTTGCATTGCGTAAAGATACTGTACAATTTTGAATTGCTTTGAATCCAAAGGAAATAAAATCTGCAGACTGGTTTGCAGCTGAATGGGAATACTAGGTTTTTAAGCGAAATAAAAAAGCCACTTTGGGTCCATGCAAGTGTGTTTTGATCCCAAGTGTGTTTTGTCTTAAGTGTATGACTTGACATTAAGTGAATTTAGATTCAAGGACTTTAGGAGGGTATTGCATTTATTTGTTGTTCATCAGTTTCATTGCATTGTATAAATTATTTTGTTATTTTCCTGGTGTACTCCTCGTCAGCAAATATGTGCTTCATGATTGAGAATGCACTCCAATGAACACATCTTTTTCAATGTATGCAGTCCTTGAACAGACCTTTAAGGTTGCATATTGCTGAGCCCATATCCTGCATCTAAATGAATGAATTGCAACACTGAGATACCTTGACAATATGGAAAGGAGTTTGCAGCTGACCGAGCAGACACTCACTGGGGTAAATGATGGAGCGAGCTAGCTGAGTAACAGTTAGAAGGTGGGGTAGAGGGAAGAGTGCCAGGTAGGGTAGCACTGACCTGGCTATGCACATTGGCACCAGTGACAAAGTTAGAGGTAGGAAAAGATCCTTAAAAAGAATTTAATAGATTTAGGTCACAAGCTCAGGGCATGGACCTCTAAGGTAGTATTTTCTGAAATAGTACCTGAACCAAGAGCCAAACCAGGAAGGCAGTGGGAGATTAGGGAGGTAAATAAGTGGTTCACGTACTGTTGGGTAGGTTTGGGCTGATTACTCTGTCAGCTACAGGCTCTATCATGGGGATGGGCTGCACCTTAATGGGGAAGGTGCAGCTGTTTTAGGAGAGAAGATGGCTAGTAGGTTGGAGGAGTGTTTCAATTTGGGACTGGGGGAGGGTAATTACTTTATAGGAGGAGAAGATGGTGCTCAAGTGACTTGGGGCTAAGTAATAGAGCTGGGAGTGAAATTGAGGGAGGGACTAGAACAGCTCATAAGGAAAGATGTAGGATAAAAAAAAATCCCAAAACATCTTAAAGAGTAACTAAACCTTTAGGGTACTTTCACACTTGTGTTATTCTTTTCCGCCATAGAGTTCCGTCAAAAGGGCTCTATGCCGGAAAAGAACTGATCAGGCATATTCCCATGCAATCTGAATGGATAGAATTCCGTTCAGTTTGCATCAGTATGCCTTCCGTTCAGTCACTGTCAGGCGTTTTGGTCGGACATAATACTGCAGCATGCTGCGGTATTATGTCCGTCCAAAATGTCTGATCAGTCGCCGGAATGCCGGATCCGGCACTAATTCCCATTGACTTGCATTAGTGCCGGATCTGGCGCATGCGCAGACCGGGAAAACTGTGAAAAAGACTGCAAGACGGATCCGTCCATCCGCAAGCGGAGAGATGGATCCGTTCTTGAAATGCATTTGTAGACGGATCCGCACCCGGATCCATCTACAAATGCTGTCAGTTGTCACACTGAACAGCGGATCCGGCAGGCAGCTCTGACGACAGAACTGCCTGCCGGATCACACTAACGCTAGTGTGAAAGTACCCATATGAACTTTTCATATGATGTCCCTAATACCCTAATAAAACTATTTGTAATATACTTTATTAATCAATTTTATGACACTTTTTCCTACCTAAAGCGCACCATTCCCTGTGCGATTAAAATTCAGTTCAGTATATATACACCAATGCCAGAAGCATGACCAATAAAATTGGTGAACTGGAATCTAAAATGTTTGAGGAGGACTATGAGATGGTGGGAATAACTTAGACATGGCTTGATGATAGCTATGACTGGGCAGTTAATTTATAGGGTTATAGGCTGTTTATAAAGGAACATAAAAATGGAAAGGGGAGGGGCTTGCTTTTATGCAAAGTCCTATCTAAAGCCCACATTCTTGGAAGATGTAAGTGAGTGATATGAACATGTGGAGTCACTGTCGGTAGAAATACATGGTGGGAAAGCCAATAATAAAATACTGGTAGGGGTTTGCTACAAGCCACCTAATATAAGAGAGACAATAAAAAATATACAACTAAGGGATATAGATAAGGCAGAAAATAATAATGATGTAGCCATTGTAAGAGACTTCAACTACTCAGATATAGGCCTTATTCACACGTCTGTAGTGTTTTGCGGATCCACGGATCCGCAAAACACGGACATCGGCGATGTGCGTTCTGCAATTTGCGGACCGCACATCGCCGGCACTCTCATAGAAAATGCCTTTTCTTGTCCGCAATTGCGGACAAGAATAGGACATGTTCTATTTTTTTCGGGAACGCAATTGCGGACCCGGAAGTGCGGATCCGCAATTGCGGACCCGGCCGGGACATCGTCTGTCCCCATTGAAACTAATGGGTTCGCAATTCCGTTCCGCAAAATGCGGAGCAGAATTGCGGACGTGTGAATAAGGCCATAGACGGCGAAACTGAAACCTATGGATCCCATAAAGGAAACAGGTTATTGTCAATATCTTAAGACAATTATCTTTCCCAAATGATACATGATCAAAATAAAGGGGAGGCCAGACTGGACTTAGTATTGACCAATAGAACTGATAAAACAAGAGGTGGAGGTTGGGGGACACCTGGGAAATAGTGACTATAATATAATAAATTTCCAATTGTCATTCAAAAGAGTGCTCTTTCAGGGAGTAGTAATAAGCGAAATTTTGAAAAATAAGGTTTGGTCGATGCACCAAATTTCAACGAGAAATTTATTAGTTCACAATTAATTAGTCACAAATCACGATAAATCGAGTATACCCAGGCCACTCTGCCTAGTCATATTCATCCCACTTGGTGGCCCAATCTCAGTGTGAAGACTTGGAACTTAAACTGCAGGGAGACTGCAAGGAGAGTACAGGGGAAGTGTATCTCCCTGTGCATTACATTCTAGTGCACCCACATTCATACTTAATCCATTCTGTAGGTACCATGCTGTCAGCGTTACATACAGTTGTAATTTATCATATGCAGGGCACCAATATTCTTAGCTAATCCCTTTTGTTAAACAAAAAGAAAAACATACAGCACCCTTCATTAACCACATCAGCCCCCCTAGCTTAAACACCCTTAATGACCAGGCCACTTTTTACAATTCCGCACTACACTACTTTCACCGTTTATTGCTCCGTCATACAACTTACCACCCAAATGAATTTTACCTCCTTTTCTTCTTACTAATAGAGCTTTCATTTGGTGGTATTTCATTGCTGCTGACATTTTTACTTTTTTTGCTATTAATCAAAAATTACCGAAATTTTTGCAAAAAAATGACATTTTTCACTTTCTGTTGTAAAATTTTTCAAAAAAAACTACATTTCTATATAAATTTTTCTCTAAATTTATTGTTCTACATGTCTTTGATAAAAAAAATCCAATAAGTGTATATTTATTGGTTTGGGTAAAAGTTATAGCGTTTACAAACTATGGTGCAAAAAGTGAATTTCGGCATTTTGAAGCAGCTCTGACTTTCTGAGCACCTGTCATGTTTCTTCAGGTGCTAGAATGCCAGGATAGTATAAATACCCCCAAATGACACCATTTTAGAAAGAAGACACCCCAAAGTATTCGCGGAGGGGCTTGGTGAGTTCATGTATCATTTCATTTTTTCACAAGTTAGCGGAAAATGACACTTTCTGAGAAAAAAAAAAAAAAAAGTTTCAATTTCTGATAACTTCTGGCAAAAAAATAAAAATCTCAGACGGACTCACTATGCCCCTCAGTGAATACCTTGGGGTGTCTACTTTCCGAAATGGGGTCATTTGTGGGGTGTGTTTACTGTTCTGGCATTTTGGGCGGGGCTAAATTGTGAGCCGCCATGTAAAACCTAAAGGTACTCGTTGGAATTTGGGCCCTTTGCGCATCCAGGCTGCAAAAAGTGTCACTCATGTGGTATCGCCGTACTCAGGAGAAGTAGGGCAATGTGTTTTGGGGTGTATTTTTACATACACCCATGCTGGATGAGAGAAATATCTCTGTAAATTGTCAACTTTGTATAAAAAATTTTAAAAGTTGTCGTTTACAGAGATATTTTTCACACAAAGTATGGGTATATATAAAAATACACCCCAAAACACATTGCCCTACTTCTCCTGAGTACGGCGATACCACATGTGTGCCACTTTTTGCAGCTTAGATGCTAAAGGGCCCTAAAACCAATGAGTACCTTTAGGATTTCACAGGGCATTTTTACGCATTTGGATTCCAGACTTCTTCTCACGCTTTAGGGGCACCTAAAATGCCAGGGCAGTATAAATACCCCACATGTGACCCCATTTTGGAAAGAAGACACCCCAAGGTATTCTGTGAGGGGTATGGTGAGTTCATGTAAAATTTTATTTTTGTCACAAGTTAGTGGAATATGAGACTTTGTAAAAAACAAAATTAAAAAAACAAAAAAACAATTTCCGCTGACTTGTGCCAAAAATAAAAATTCTGTGGACTCACCATGCCCCTCACAGAATACCTAGGGGTGTCTTCTTTCCAAAATGGGGTCACATGTGGGTATTTATACTCACCTGGCATTTTAGGGGCCCCTAAAGTGTGAGAATCCAAATGCATAAAAATGGCCTGTGAAATCCTAAAGGTACTCATTGGTTTTAGGGCCCTTTGCGCATCTTGGCTGCAAAAAGTGTCACTCATGTGGTATCTCCGTACTCAGGAGAAGTAGGGCAATGTGTTTTGGGGTGTATTTTACATATACCCATACTTTGTGTGAGAAATATCGCTGTAAACGACAACTTTTTAAATTTTTTATTCAAAGTTGTCAATTTACAGAGATATTTCTCTCACCCAGTATGGGTATATGTAAAAATACACCCCAAAACACATTGCCCTACTTCTCCTGAGTACGGCGATACCACATGTGTGACACTTTTGCAGCCAAGATGCGCAAAGGCCCTAATTCCAATGAGTACCTTTAGGAGGGCATTTTTACGCATTTTTCTTCTCACGCTTTAGGGCCCCTAAAATGCCAGGGCAGTATAAATACCCCACATGTGACCCCATTTTGGAAGAAGACACCCCAAGGTAATCCGTGAGGGGCATGATGAGTTCATAGAAGATTTTTTTTGGCACAAGTTAGTGGAAATTGATTTTTCATTGTTTTTCTCACAAAGTCTCCTTTCCGCTAACTTTTGACAAAAAGTTTAATTTTTCATGGACTCATTATGCCCCTCAGCGAATACCTTGAGGTGTCTTCTTTCCAAAATGGGGTCACATGTGGGGTATTTATACTGTCCTGGCATTTTAGGGGCCCTAAAGCGTGAGAAGAAAAATGCGTAAAAATGCCCTCCTAAAAGGTACTCATTGGTTTTAGGGCCCTTTGCGCATCTTGGCTGCAAAAAGTGTCACTCATGTGGTATCGCCGTACTCAGGACAAGTAGGGCAATGTGTTTTGGGGTGTATTTTACATATACCCATACTGGGTGAGAGAAATATCTCTGTAAATTGACAACTTTGAATAAAAAAATTAAAAAGTTGTCGTTTACAGCGATATTTCTCACACAAAGTATGGGTATATGTAAAAATACACCCAAAACACATTGCCCTACTTCTCCTGAGTACGGCGATACCACATGAGTGACACTTTTTGCAGCCAAGATGCGCAAGGCCCTAAACCAATAAGTACCTTTAGGATTTCACAGGACATTTTTACGCATTTGGATTCTCACGCTTTAGGACCCCTAAAATGCCAGGGCAGTATAAATACCCCACAAGTGACCCCATTGTGGAAAGAAGACACCCCAAGGTATTCCGTGAGGGGCATGGCGAGTTTACAGAAAAAAAATTTGGCACAAGTTAGCGGAAATGGTATTTTTTTTTTTTTTTTTACAGTCTCACATTCCACTAACTTGTGACAAAAATAAAATTTTACATGAACTCACCATACCCCTCACAGAATACCTTGGGGTGTCTTCTTTCTAAAATGGGGTCACATGTGGGGTATTTATACTGCCCTGGCATTTTAGAGGTCTCCGTAATCATTACACGTATGGCCAGAATTAGGAGTTTTGCGATTCTCCTTATATTGACCATACGGGTAATGAGAATTTTTTCCGTTCAGCCTCTGCGCTGAAAGAAAAAATGAGCGGCACAGATTTTTCCATTCACATTGATCAATGTGGATGAAAAAATCTCTAAAAATGTGCAAAAAAAGAGGGAAAAGCTATAAAGCTGCGATCGCTAAGGGACCCTAAGGCCTCATTCAGCGTCCGCAATTCTGTTCCGCAAAATTTTGCGGAACAGAATTGTGGATACATTCAATTCTATGGGGACAGACTTTGTCCCGCTCGGATCCATAATTGCGGATCCATAATTGGAGATCCGCAAAAGTATAGAACATGTCCTATTCTTGTCCGCAATTGCGGATAAGAAAAGGCATTTTCTATATAGTTCTGGCAATGTGCGGATCCGCAAAAATGCGGAAAGCACATTGCTGGTGTCCGTGTTTTGCGGATCCGCGGATTTGCGGATCCGTGGATCCGCAAAACACATGCGGACATCTGAATGAGCCTTACAGGGGTGATCAGTGACAGGGGGTGACAGGGGGTGATCAGGGGGTGACATGGGAGATCAGGGGTTAATCAGTGACAGTGGGGGTGGTGGGTGGGTGGGGGCGGTGGGGGAGGGGGTTGTGTGGTGATTGGTGCACTTTGATATTTTTTCTCTGGTGGTCCCAAGCAAAGGGACCACCAGAGAAGCGTGCAGCAAGCAGATCAGACGCTGTTCACAGAACAACGTCTGATCTGCGATTTTTTCTGCCATATACAGCCTGCCAGCGCACGATCGGCGCTGGCAGGCTGTAGTATAACTACATGCGAGCTCGCCGATGGCGCGCATTGCGCATGTGCGGGCGCGTGCTCGCGTCATCTCGCGTCTCGCGAGATGACGCCTAGATGCGTCGGATCAGAAGAGCCCGGCCGCCGCGAGAACGCGATCCTGCGTGCGGCGGTCCGGGAGTGGTTAAAGCAGCTTCCCTGCTGGAGCTGTTTTCAAATGGCTCCTTAGTGGAGGAAAATAAACAACTAGAGGCAGGCCAATTAAATAGTGGAGAAAAAAATAAATAAAAAATGTTAACCCCTTAGTGACCAGCCTGTTTTGGGCCTTACTGACCAAGCGTTTTTCTTCCTTTTTTCATTGTCCCGTTCCAAGAGCTATAAAGTTTTTTATTTTTCCGTCTATATAGCTTTATAAGGGCTAGTTTTTTTCAGGACAAGATGTAGTTTTTAATAGCACCATTTTGGGGTACACATAACTTTCTGATTAACTTTTATTAACTCTTTCTGGGAGGAAGATGGGAAAAACAGCAATACTGCCACTGCGTTTTTACGGCGTTCATTTTTTGGTATAAATAACATAATATCTTTATTCTCTGGGTCAGTACAATTACAGTGATGCCAAATACATATAGGTTTTTTTTTTATGTTTAACTCCTTTTTTTGCAGTAAAATCCCTTTTTTTAAAAGAAATTTTTTTTTTGCATTGCCGCTTCCCAAGACCCATAACTTTTTATTTCTATAGAATTGTGTGAGAGCTTGATTTTTCTTTTCATTGGTATCATTTTTTTTTCATTGGTATCATTTTGATTATTTGTTATTACGTTTTTTCAGGGGCAACTAAAAATAAATGAGCAATTCTATCTTTTTTTTTTTTTTTTTACAGAATTCACCATAGAGGATAATTTATGTGATATTTATGTAGTCCGGGTCCCTACAGACGCGGCAAAATCCAACATATGGAGAGGCTTTTTTTTGCAATTTTTTTTTTTCATTGAAAAGTGTATTTTCAATGGAAAAAAAAGCTTAATTTTTTTATGGAATTTATATTTTATAAATGTGTTTTCTTTTCTTTTTTTTAACCACTTAATAGTCCCACAAAGGGACTATAACAGACAATATTTTGATTGCTTTAAAAATGCAATGCGTTATCCCTATAGTGCATTGCATTTTAATAGTAATGCTATTCTGACATTGACCAGGAGGCTGCGCCAGAGAAGCGCAGCCTGCTGGAAATTACTACAGCCCGGACAGCCAGATAGCCTTCAGACACATCTCCTCCCTCTGTCAGCACTTTACATGCAGCGGGCGCCATTGCCAGCGACATGTAAAGTGTTAAACAACTTGTATTGCACTCTTGCCGGTCCGGGCTGTTAGAGCAGGACCTCGGCTCTCATGTGAGAGGGGGACCCATGCAGCACTTAGACTGGGCCTCTGTAAAAAAGCAGCAGCCCCTTAGTGACCATCGTAAAAAGACATATGCATGGTCACTAAGGGGTTAATACATGTTGTGGAAGTCCAAACACATACCTTTTAATTCCTTCTGTCAGCTGTCGAATCACTGTGCAGTCTTATAGGTCATTTGTTAATGTCATGTGTAATTTATCGCCTTGGCAGTGGCAGCAGTGACAGTAACCATGACAAAAGTTCCCCCATGACAAAGTGGGGATGGTGGCAGTAGTGGCAGTGACCATTACAAAAGTGGCCTCTTGACAGAGTGGGGAAGTAGCAGTAGCAGAAGTGGCAGTAACCGTGACAATAGTGGCCCCATGACAGAGTGGGGAGGGGGTGCAAGCAGCAGTAGTGGCCTCATGACAGAGTGTGGACATTGTCAGCAGCAGTAGTGGCCCCATGACAGATTTGGGACATTGGCATCTGCAGTTGTGGCCCCATGACAGAGTGGGGACAGTGGCAGCAGCAGTAGTGGCACCAAGACAGAGTGGGGAAGGTGGCAGCAGCAGTAGTGGCCCCATGACAGAGTGGGGATGGAGCTGGCAGCAATGGCAGTTGTGGCCCCATGACAGAGTGGGGAGGGGGGCAGAAACAGTGGCAGTAATGTTGTGCTAACTTCACTGTTTGTTTT
Organism: Bufotes viridis; assembly: GCA_033119425.1. NCBI lineage: Eukaryota > Metazoa > Chordata > Amphibia > Anura > Bufonidae > Bufotes > Bufotes viridis. The sequence goes on from CM065590.1 coordinate 229,434,796, forward strand.
TCATTCTTCTGATCCGTTGGAAAAAAAAAAAAAAAAGAAAAAAAAAGTACTGCATGCATGGCCTCTTTCAGATGTTCAGTCTTTGGTCAGTGTTTTGCATCAGTATTTGATCAGTATGTTTAAGCCAAAACAGGAGTGTGTCTAAAACAGAGATACAATGTAATGGAATTATTTGCATCTTATCTGTGTTTTAGAGCCACTCCAGTTTTTGCATTACCAATTCTAATCAAATACTGGTGCAAGACACTAACCAAATACTGACCTGATTGAGACCTTATGCTCAATTTGCATCTGTTTTGGCCATTTATATCTGAAATCAGTTTTTTTAAACAAGGGAAAAAAAAGTCCTACATGCAGGACTTTAATGGCCTCTTTCAGAGGGTCAGTATTTGGTCAGTGCTTTGCATCAGGCTTACAAATTCCGATGACCATGTGAAAGAGGCCATACATATGCTCAAAATACATGATCCTTTTTTTTTCTGTTCTTCTGACAGTTTAGTAGAAGGGAAAATAAACTATGATGTCAACAAGGACAAACAGGGACAATATTGGCCCCATAACACAGTGGGTATGGGGGCCAACAACAATAGTTGCCCCATGACGGAGTAGGGAAGGGAAGACAAAAGCAGTGACATATAGTACAAGATAGTGGCAGATCACAAAAGTAGCAGAACCCAAAACAGCAGTGTAAAAGCAAGGCCCAATAGCATGCATATCCTTTTTAAAAAAAATGTAAAGGGGTTCACCGATCCAAACCTATCTATTGCCAGATAAAACTAACCTGTGGAGCGAAGATTAGTGCTGTAATACTTACCTTCCACAGCACAGCCCGTTCGAAGATCCGCCTCCCGGTCACGTGATCGCTCCTGATGGGTTTTCTGGTCTTCCGGCAGAAACACAAGGGGGGCAATAGATGGCAAATAGGGGGCAATGTAAGGCACAAGCAGGCACTGGATGGCACAAGGAGGCATTTGATGGAAAATAGGGGGCCCTTGATGGCAAATAGGGGGCACTGAATGGCTCAAGCAGGCAATGGATGGCACAAGGGGGCAATGGATAACAAGTAGGGGGTACTGTAAGGCACAAGAGGGCACTGGATGGCACATGGGGAGCACTGTAGATGGCATTTGGGGCATGGGATAGCAATTAGGGCACTGTGGATGGCACTAAGGGTACTGTGGATGACACTGTTATGGGGGTGCTGTGGATGTCACTTTTATGGGGGAACTGTGGATGATACTGTTGACCAAATGGAGTAATGAAGAAAAACGAGCGGCACTCACCAAGTCCATTCCAGAGACTTACTTTATTGATCTATAATGTGTCAATGAACCAACGTCACTGAGGCATCGGGGGGGGGGGGGGACACAAACAAAGTTGCGGTAAAGAGGCAGCGACGGCCGTTTCGCGCTGACTCACGCGCGTCTTCAGGCCACTACAAAGTCGAACCGCACTCAGCGCACCTTTATGACGTCACCACACGCCCTAGCCAGGTGAACGCTGATTGCTAAAAACTTTGTAAAATCATTAAGCAGTGTTACAGGTCACTTGAAAGCATTATAATTCCAAGACGCATAATCGTGCAACTTAAATATGATAAAGAGATGGCTGGTCTGAGACATCACATACATACCTATGCTAAACACAGAATAAAGCGCAAAGACAACACGGTTACCCACGTTATTGAATATTGCATACTCATTAGAAAATACTCCACATCTAAACTAGGCTCAAGACTCAGGACAATGCTATCTTACAAAAAGACTGCCAAATCATTTCTGTCATGGAGTCTGTGCGGACCCATTGTGCTTGTATGTATTATCCACCACGCTTCTCTTTGAAGCAGGCGTTTATGTCTATCCTCACCTCGTAGAGATTCCACTACGGTTTCTAACCCTGCAAACTAAAGGCATCTAGAATTACCACCATGCCGTGTATGTACGTGGTCTATGAGGCGGGGGCAGCCCCTGCCAGATTTAATGGAGGCCATATGTTCTCTAACACGTTCTACCAAGGTTCTCTTAGTTTTACCTATATAGAATGCCCCACATCTAAATAGAATAGCATAGACCACGTACATAGTTCGACAGGTGATAAAATCACGGACTTGGTGAGTCACATTTCCCAATCTTAGCCACTTACTCTGGCTGTTCTGGGGACAGAATGTACAATTCCCACATCTGAAATTGCCAACTGGCTTTTTTTGAGTAAGCCAATTACATGTCTTTTTTCTGGGGAGCATACTGTGTACCACCTTGTCACGGATAGTGCTACATTTTCTGAAGGCTACCAATGATTTAATTTGTGTAACATTTTGTAAGCTGGGTTCCCCTTTTAATAATCCCCAATTGTTAAATATTGCTCGTTTTATTGTATCCGCCATTGGGCTGTAACGAAAGGTGAAAGCAAATTTTTCCTGGTTGGTGTTATCCACTGGGTTTTCTTTCAAAAGATCAAGACAGAACTCAATGACAGAAATGATTTGCCAGTCTTTTTGTAAGATAGCATTGTCCTGAGTCTTGAGCCTAGTTTAGATGTGGAGTATTTTCTAATGAGTATGCAATATTCAATAACGTGGGTAACCGTGTTGTCTTTGCGCTTTATTCCGTGTTCAGCATAGGTATGTATGTGATGTCTCAGACCAGCCATCTCTTTATCATATTTAAGTTGCACGATTATGCGTCTTGGAATTATAATGCTTTCAAGTGACCTGTAACACTGTTTAATGTTTTTACAAAGTTTTTAGCAATCAGCGTTCACCTGGCTAGGGAGTGTGGTGACGTCATAAAGGTGCGCTGAGTGCGGCTCGACTTTGCCTCAGTGACATTGGTTCATTGACACATTATGGATCAATAAAGTAAGTCTCTGGAATGGACTTGGTGAGTGCCGCTCGTTTTTCTTCATTACTCCATTTGGTCATATTGATGTCCTATCCTCTTTTGGAGCTGAGCAACACCGTTGACCATTATAACGCTGTCACAGTAGTCTGATCTAGCGCTGATTTAGCTGCAGCCACGGGGCTAAAAATTACAGCAGTACCGCCCATTTTTCTTCTTTTGTTTATGTGGATGATACTGTTATTGGGGCACTGTGGATGTCACTGTTTTGGGGGCACTGTGGAGGTCATTCTTATGGGGGTGCTGTGGATGTCACTGTTATGGGGGCGATGTGGACTTCCCTGTTATGGGGGCGCTGTGGATATCACTGTTATGCGGGCTCTGTGGAGGTCACTTTTATGGGGCACTGTGAAGGTCACTGTTATGGGAGCACTGTGGATGGCACTAAGGGTACTGTGGAGGTCACTGTTATGGGGGCACAGTGGAGGTCACTGTAATGGGGGCACTGTGGAGGTCAGTGTTATGGGGGGCACTGTGGATGTCACTGTTATGGGAGCACTGTGGATGTCACTGTTATGGAAGCACTGTAGATGTCACTGTTATGGGGGCACTGTGGATATCATTGTTAAGGCAGCACTGTGGAGGTCACTGTTATGGGTGCTCAGTATAAGTGATAGGACTCATGCAAACGACCAGATGCGTTTTGCAGTCTGCAAGTTGCAGATCCACTAAATAAGTATATTGTCCGTGTGTGATTCACATTTTTTTGAAGTCCCATTGAGTTCTATGGGTTGTAGATCTGCATTTTGTTGACCAGAATAGGACTTGTTCTTTCTTTCACAGACATGAAAGTCATCTGTGTACTCTCCATATCCGTATATCAGTTCCAGAAAAGATAGAACATGTCCTATTTTTGTCCTGAAAATTCAGACCTCAAATACATAGAAACCAATAGGGCTGCAAAAAATGTGTAACATACAAGGTAGGATTAGATGCTCAGCTCAGCAGGTTGTATCATACAAGACGGGATTAGATACATAGCTCAGCAGGCAGGATCATGCAAGATAGGTTTATGCACATGAATGTGTGCCAGCCAGGCCCATGCAACAGACTGTAAATTGCAGTCCGCAATGCACTGGCACTGACCATAGGGCTGCTGTATGTGGATGCAGGACCCATTCACTTAATGCACCCACCGCAGCCGATTGTCCGCACCACAAAAGAGTAGTGCATGCAGAACCTCCGTATGCACTTTCTTGCAGTGCGGAGGTTCTGTGCCTCAGTTCTGCACCACACCAACACTGCTCCTTCCGGATTGCAGACCCATTCAAATGAATAGGTCCGCATCCATAATGCGGTGAACAAACGGACAGTGCCCATATATTGCAGACCCGCTGTTGTGTGCATGAGCCCTTAGATATACAGCTTTGTATCATACGAACTGGGATTAGATACACACTTCGGCAGGCAGTATCGCACACAACAGGCTATGTATCAGGCACACATACATGACAGAATTAGATACAGTTGTGTTTGGATATGCTTGCTGAATCCAGCTGTTTATTACACTCTGGACAGTGGCGTAGCTATCAGGGAAGCATGGCCACGATCTACCAGTACACATAGAACCTGTCCCAACCACACAGGAGGACAAGTTACTTCACAACACTGAGCTGAAGAGCTGCCTCATCCTCCTCTCTGCTCTGTGGGAATGGAAATGATGAGGAGACATGAAAAACAGAGAGGAGGTTGGGGGGGGGGGGGGGGGGGGTAATGAGCAGCATCACTTGTATGCAGTCTCTATTACCACAGCTTTACATTACCACAGTCTGTCCTGTCCAATCTCTCTGCACTTCATGTCTCCTCTGAAATAAATTGCCCAGAGATTCGGTTTAAATTCTTATAATCTGAATTCAAGTAGAGCAGAGAGGAGGATAAGGGAGCTCTTTATCTCAGTGTTGTGAAGTAACTTGTCCTCCTGTGTGGTTAGGACAGGTTCTGTGTGTACTGCTAGACCGGTGGCCATTTTGTTTCTCCTGATGACTGCTCCCCCGATAAAACGAGCCATAATAAATAATAAAAGCTATTTCGAAATATAGTTATTATAAAGTAATGTTTAAGTATTTTGATTTTCTTAATTCCTGGAGAACCCTTTTAAGAAGCATGTACTTACAGAAGCAGGTACTACATACAGCAGCAGAGCTGGAGCTCCTCCCACTGAAGGTCCTTGCTCAGTGAGGAGGAAAGAGTACAATTGCTGTCTCCTCCTCCTATGGCCATTCTCACTCTGTGATATGCAGTAATGGCACTGCACTTGCCAGTACTGCTGTTTGTTTTCTATTGGCTGGCAGCTTACTATGACACTTGGTGCCAGCCAATAGCAGAGCGTCATGGGATCAAGCCCCGCCCCCAGCACAAAGCTAGTGTAGAGCAGGCTGGTTGCTCCTGCACACAGAGCTCTATAATGCCTGCCCCCCGCCTCTGTGTCCTCTGCCCCCTGCCCAATAGTAGGTTACTGATTAACCCCCCCTGCTGTCCCTGGATGGCACAGAGGGGTGATGGTACCTACTTCTCCAGGTTGCCTGTGAGGACCAGACATCTGCTCTCTACAGGAAAGGTAAGTGTCTGTGTGTAGAGATGGGTGTATACCTATGCTTGTGTGTGTGTGTATATATCTATATCTATCTATCTATCTATCTATCTATCTATCTATCTATCTATATATATATATATATATTTATTTATATATATATATATATATATATATATTTAATTTATATATGTGATGATCTCATGTACAAGTGCGTCCATGTATGTGGTGACTGTGTATGAATGCATCCATGTATGTGGTGACTGTATGAGTGCATCTATGTATGTGGTGAGTGTGTGTATGAGTGAGTGTGTTAATGTATGTGGTGAGCGCATGTATGAGTGTGTCCATGTATGTGGTGAGTGCATGTATCATTGCGGCCATGTAAGTGGTGAGTGTGTGTATGAGTGCATCCATGTATGTGGTGAACGCATGTATGAGTGTGTCCATGTATGTGTTAAACGCATGTATGAGTGTGTCCATGTATGTGGTGAACGCATGTATGAGTCTGTCCATGTATGTGATAAGTATTGAAGGCTGGTTACAGCCTGTATTTGTGGGAGGGGCTGTGGCTATTTAACATCGGGCGATCACCCTAGGGGAGGGCGGTCATCACGTGCAGCGTTCCTCTGGTTAGTTCCGGGTCTTCAGTGCGCTCCCCGGTTCACATCGCTACCTGCATTACCATCGTCCCGAAGCAGCAGCACTTCCGCCCTATCGGCGCAGGCCAGGGTCATGGCCTTCCTCCCTCCGGCTTCCAGAACACCTCTCCTGGACAGTGCGGCAGATGACAGCGGGCCCCATACGGCCACAGCACTTGCGGTGGGCAGCACGTGGGCAGTCAGGTAACGCTGGTCCTCGGGGCAGGGCCTCGTCACTCCCGGGTCGCCGACGTGCTCCTGGGTCTGTGTCACTTCCGGGTAAGTCGCGGCTCTCCGGTCTCCTTGGCCGGAAGCCGTAGCTCTGTTCGGCCTACCGGCGCAGGTTCGTCCACGGCTTGTTTTCCTGCGGCTCCTGGACTGTCTCCCCTTGCGGCGCGGGCCCCAACGCTGACCAAGACCTCACAGCCGCGGCATCCACATCTCGCCCCAGGCGAGGCAGTCCGCTACATTGGGGCAATACCTTGCGGCGGTGCTTGTTAAAGGCAGCAGGGCTGCGGTGATATGCGGGCGCACCATGTTTTGGTTTTAATCGTGGGTAAGTTCATTGCAGATGCACCCGAGCCGGGCATCTGAGGCGCGCTCATGGTGTTGTACTAGGGTCATACGTGGTAAGAGACCCGCTGTGCACATCAGGGGTTGTCTCCAAGCCTCCGGAGGTCGGCAGCCTCCATAGGGTTAGTGTTCTGGGTTCACGCGGGTGCTTCAGGTAGTGGGCTGCATAATTGTCGCAAAATTAGCTGGCACAGGTTCTTATTGATAGCTTTTCTGGGTAGGGTATTGGGTCCTTACATTTTAAGTTCAAGTCATTGTGCCGCTCTGCTTGTGGCTAGCAGGTTTTTATAGCAGCAGGGTTGCGTCAGCTTTCTGTTTTTGCCCCCGCTCGGATGGTGTGTTTTGCAGGTGTTGTGTGGATCTGACAAAAAAAAAAAAATGTTCACATGTCTTCCTTGGCAGGTTCAAGTACGTGTTTTCTTCCGGTCACTGGTGGCGCTCTGCTTCCAGCGTCATGCAGGAATGATAACCTCGCCACCCAAGTCCGCATAGGCCTCAGGTTAGGTTCCAGTCGTTCCCTTCCAGTCACCCGTGGTCCAAGGGGTCCCCTGGCAACTCAGGTCCATGTTGCCCCTCAGGTATAGCGGCCTGCGTCGCCTAGGTTCCCGCACTTGTCATACATATCTGCTTTTATTGCTCAAATTACTCACATAGTTGCCTGAGTCGCTAAGGTTTACGCATCAGGTGGGTATTATTGCCAGGACCGCCCAGGTTCAAGACACCATTGCGTACTACCACCTGAATCCTCAGGTTCATTTATTGTTCTGGTTTATTTGCCTGAATCGCTCAGGTGCACGCATAGTTCTGTATAACTGCCTGGGTCAATCAGGTCTATTTGCCATCCACTTTTAGTGGGCTAATTCACTCAGGTTCATGCTTCTTTCAGGTGTAGTTGGCGGAATCGCCCAGGTTCACTTGCCATTCACGTATGTTTGCCTAAATCTCTTCATTTAGGTTCATTTTTCATCCTTGTTTCTTTGACTGAATCGTTCAAGTTCTTGTTGTTCACGTTTTGCTCAGGTCCACGCATCATTCAAGCATGGTCGCTTGAATCGCTCAGGTTCTGAGTCATTCGGGTCCATATTTCATTCAGTTACGTATAACTGCCTGACTCGCCCAGGTCCATGCATAACTCATGTTGGGCGGCATGAATCGCTCAGGTTTATGTACCATGCACGTGTAGTTCCCGAATCACTCGGGTCCACGCGGCAGTCATGCATAACTGACTGAATTGTTCCGTTTCAGGTATCTTTCACATACAGCTGCCTGAATCGCTCAGGTTCACATATCATTCATGTTTAACTGCCTGAATCACTCAGGTCCATGTATCATTCATGTACAACTGCCGAGTCACTCAGGTGCACTCATATCATTCATGTGTGGGCGCCTGAATCGCTCAGGTCCATGTATCATTCCCGTATAACTGACCGAATCACTCCGTTACATTTTCCATCCATATATAGCCTCCTGAATCACTCAGGTTCATACCTCATTCATGTGTAGTCTCCTGAATCGCTTAGGTCCATGTATCATTCCCGTATAACTGCCTGAATCGCTCAGGTCCATGTTCCATCCATATATAGCCGCCTGAATCACTCAGGTTCATACCTCATTCATGTGTAGTCTCCTGAATCGCTCAGGTCCATGTATCATTCCCGCATAACTGCCTGAATCGCTCAGGCCCATGTATCATTCTTGTATAACTGCCTGAGTCGCTCAGGTTCATACATCATTCATGTGTAGTCGTCTGAATCGCTCAGGCCCATGGATCATTCATGTATAACTGCCTGAATCGCTCAGGCTCATACATCATTCTTGTGTAGTCTCCTGAATCGCTCAGGTCCACATATCATTCATCTATAACTGCCTGAATCGCTCAGGTTCATACATCATTCATGTGTAGTCTCCTGAATCGCTCAGGTCCATGTTCCATCCATATATAACTGCCTGAATCGCTCAGGTTCATACATCATCCATGTGTAGTCGCCTGAATTGCTCAGGCCCATGTTTCATTCATGTATAACTGCCTGAATCGCTCAGGTTCATACGTCATTCATGTGTAGTCTCCTGAATCGCTCAGGTCCACATATCATTCATCTATAACTGCCTGAATCGCTCAGGTTCATACATCATTCATGTGTAGTCTCCTGAATCGCTCAGGCCCATGTATTAATCATATATAACTGCCTGAATCGCTCAGGTGCATACATCATTCATGTGTAGTCGCCTGAATCGCTCAGGCCCATGTATTATTCATGTATGACTGCCTGAATCGCTCAGGTTCATACATCATGTACGTGCAGTTACCTGAATCGCTCAGGTTCACATGTCATTCATGTTTAATTGCCTGAATCGCTCAGGTTTCATGTGTCATTCGGTATAACTGCATGTATCGCCCGTACAACCGCCCGATTTTCTCGGGTTCATGTCTCTTCCTGTAATAACCTAAGGCTAAGCTAACCAAGTTGTCTCACACTTCCGCTCTACCGCCTGAGATCGCTCAGGTCCTGTTCCTTCTATGTTTTCGGCCTGATTCGCTCAGGTCATGTTCCCTGGATTTCCGGTCATTCTTTTCATTCAGGATGGGTCTTCTATCATCAGGTATGTTACCTGAAATACTCAGGTTTCCTTTTCAGATACGTGGCACCCTGGTCTCTTGTCATCCTTGCCTATGCGCCTGAACCAGGTCACTTCTCCTGATATTCCCGATTGTCTCCAGGGCAGCCAGGCATCCGACCACGATTGGTCTTCTCCGGTTCCACTCAGTGTCGCTCTGTGTCTCACCGGGTTTCTGCCAGCTCATATCGCTCAGTTGATTCACGCGCAAGTTCTTGTCGTCGCCGACGGGTTCTTACGCATCCCTGCATCTCATAATTCCTGCTCGTTTCCTGCTTCCCAGGTTGCAGGTTCAGTCCCACAAATGAAACAATCTGCCCCGGTTCCTCTCGTCTTCCGCACGATTCGATCCCTCTTTTTCCCTGGCACGTCTGCTGCTTCCTTTGTCCACCTGTTCTGCTCAGACTCGCCCAGTCTTCGTTATTTACTGGCTGGCGGGTATCGGCCAGTTGCCTCACGCGCAGTTTGTATCATCGTTCCATCACTTCTGTTCGTCCCGGACTTTCCCAGTTTATAGGTTCCAGTCCTGTCAGTAAAATTTGTCAGGATTGACATGTGGTTAGGGTAGGAGTTCTCAGTTCGTTTTCTCGCGTGTTGCTAGTTTCTCACATTTCTCTCCCAGTCGTCCTTGCTACATTCTTAAAAAAATAAAAAATCCCCCTTCTGTCCCTCAACTCCTCCAGGGGTTGGGCTCTAGTCGGCTGGCTCCCGTTCAGTTCTGCTTCCCTCAGGCCATCTATTATCCAGCGCCATACTCCACCGAATTCCCGGGTTAGGGTCATGCATTGCCACCAGCAACGCTCAGGGCCCGTCATGCATGTTTCTCTCAGTTCATTCTTCACAGGGTAATGCGGGTCCCTGAACTGCCCAGTTCGCATCTCCCACGTGTAATGGCCCTTTCGCCCGGGCCATACTCGTGGTGTGGCGCTCAGGCCTGAAACACTCAGGTCATGTCTCTTCATGCCTTGTGGCCGGGATCACTCAGGTCGCATATTTGCCACTAGTCTTGCCTCGTGTCCGGCATCATTCAGGACGCGCGCCGGCCAGCTCTGTTCGCGTCATCACAATCCCAGGCTTTTCTGTTGTCTTCACCTGGTTTCCCTGATCTTCGTGTTTCGGGCACGTCCCTGGGCAGCTTCGGATTGCGCACTAGGCCAATCCCTTGCTTTCCTGGCACGCTTTCACAAACAACCATTTGTCCGCCTTCTCTCAGGCTCCTTGTCACCGGGTCCCCGTGCATTTCAGTTCCATACTGGCGGCCAGCTTTTCCACACCCTAGTCCAAAACGCTTTTTCATGGGTTTCACGGAACGTTTTCCTTCCTTCCTGTCCGATACGCGTTTCCAGGTAAGTCACGAACAGTTGCGGCATCCAGTCACACCTCTGTTGGGTGTTACGCCTTATTCATTGTGAGTGTCGTCTCCAGTCCTATCGGAGGAAACCGGTCAGGGTAGACAGTCGGTTCTAGTAGGACTTAAGATTTTAATTCTTCCACACGCTTTCCCAGTCTTTACCTCTCGTCCCGTTCATGGTTCAGTATAGCTGTTGGAACCTGCAAGGTAGTTGGGCAAGGGTCCGCGGCTGGAGCTTCACGACGAGGTTCTAGGCGTTTCTGCGCTCCTGCTTACCACCTGCAGGGTGACGGGGACATTGTTACTTCATCAATGACATTTCATCGCGCTCTGCCATATACAGCGGCACCTTTCCTTTAATATAGTCAAGTTATATTAGCCGTATCAAACATCACCGGGGGCTCGAGGACCCGTCTTGCCACGCTGCCCTCAGTGGCACCCAGAGGAACTGCATGGGTCCAGTAGTGCTTAGGCAACCCATGCCGGGCGAACTGTATCGGGAGCTACCCCTGGCCCTAAACAGGTGCTCCTTTTGGGCGCCCATCTAGCAGTATCTTCGAGGCTGACATGTATTCAGGATTTCGGGGGTTCCTTAAGCCGGGGAACACACCTGCAGCACAATCACGCTCCATCCTTCTCAAGCGACATCTTGTATAGCACGGCATTCACCGTTTCCCTGCTCCTTCATCTTCAAGCCTGTCAGATGGGTTCCCTGCGGGATCTAAGTCCTTCCGTCGTTAAATAGTGGGTGCCCGGTAAGGTGCTCAGGGAGCTCGCCAAGGTGCTCCAGCGTATGGTTCGCTCACATCTCTTCAGCCATTCCCCGGAACCGCTCATCAACAGCGGGGTTGAGGCACAATCCCGGCACTACCACCAGCCATTCCTTTGGCCTCTCTAGCCCCTGGCACCACGTGCCAGTTCATGTTGTCCCCGGATGAGGCAGTGGAGGTCGCCATGTTGTTTCAGATGCGTACACGATCCTCAGGTCAAGATTCTAGGACGTTCCACTCTATAGCTCCAGGAATCACCGTATTTCACACCATTAAGTCCCTGGCACCTACCAGGTGGTGAAAGTCCTTTTTTGCCCACTTATCCAGGCCTTACCCCGCTCCTGGCTCCGGGCACACTTCAGCCAGATAGGTTATGGGGGAGGCTAGGCCAGCCTTCTCCCTCTCTCCCTTCTTCACCTACCTCAGACCATACCACAAGTATTGAAGGCTGGTTACAGCCTGTATTTGTGGGAGGGGCTGTGGCTATTTAACATCGGGCGATCACCCTAGGGGAGGGCGGTCATCACGTGACCCGCCCACCCTTCCCCTTTTTCTTACTTCAACTCCATTGGGTGGCCCACTTATCCAGGCCTTACCCCGCTCCTGGCTCCGGGCACACTTCAGCCAGATAGGTTATGGGGGAGGCTAGGCCAGCCTTCTCCCTCTCTCCCTTCTTCACCTACCTCAGACCATACCACAAGTGTATCTATGTAGGTGGTGAGCACATGTATGATTGCGTCTATGTAAGTGGTGAGCACGTGTATGAGTGCGTCCATGTATCTGGTGGGCACGAGTATGAGTGTGTCCATGTATGTGGTGAGTGCATCTTTGTATTTAGTGAGCACATGTATGATTGCGTCTATGTAAGTGGTGAGCACGTGTATGGTGCGTCCATGTATCTGGTGGGCACGTGTATGAGTGTGTCCATGTATGTGGTGAGTGTATGTATGAGTGGATCCATTTATGTGGTGAGCACATGTATGAGTGTGTCTTGTATGTGGTGAACGCATGTATTGGTGCATCCATGTATGTGGTGAGTATGTGTATGAGTGTGTAAATTAAGTTGGGGGGGTCCAATACAAAAATTTGCTGAGGGGCCCAGTCAGTTCTAGCTATGCCCCTGACTCTAGAGATGGTGAGGGAAGAGCCTGTGGATGGTCAGTGTTCGGATTTAGAGTGAGAAGTAAATTTATGTGTGAGTGTAGAAAGATGGACACAGGAGTTGTAGTGGGTGGAGCTGCTGTAGACAGAGCAGTGTGGGGGGCGTGTACAGGCTGTGACTCATCACTGTGCAGTGCCGCCAGGCTTGAATATCAATAAAGTTATGTATTCAACAAAATAAGAAGGGGATAAAGTAAGTAAACAGATCTGCCAGGATAATCTAATGACCAGACAGGCAGATGGAAAGCTCAGACATGAAAACAGATATTGGGGGCATATGTATGCATGGTGTACAGTGTTAGGAGCGCATAAAAATTATTTTTATTTTGGGACCAGACAAGTTCTTTAGCATGTGCAACATGCCAAGAAGTCCCTTTGTAGGAATGGTAGTAGAGGCAGCAGGTGGGTGCCATCAGAATGGTGTCAGCAGCATGTGGCCAGAAGTAACGGGCCATTTTGCACAATGTTCCTGTGATCTATTCTGTTGCATTAGGCACCGGTGACTGGAAATCCTGGTTGATCCATGCTTGATTTATCTTTATGAAGGTTAGTCTCTCAACATTTTAGGAGGAAAGGCGAATTCTCTTAGGGGCAACTATGCCCCCCCCCCCTGCCACACTGAACATCCTCCCTGATGCCCCACTACTGGCTGGACAGAAAAGCATGCCCATGGGAAACTAGGTCAGTTGCAGCCACACTTCAGGTTTGCATGCACAGAAGCCATCGCCATCACCAAGTTGCTGGTGTGCCTAAGCTGGAACGACATTTACCCAATGGGCTGTGGATGACATATATTATACTTGACCATAGTTACAACTCCACATATCAGCGCTGGCGTGAACTCTATCAGACTCCCGAGAGGCCCAAGGACTGGCCCACCTTCTGCTCAACGTACGTGTATAGGGTTGGTACAGCTTTTTTGGAAAAGTAATGTCGAATTGGGACTCTCCACCTTGGCTGGACACAAGCCATCTCTGTAATGAGTCAACTACATGGAAAGAGGGGGACTATAGTATCAGCAACTTGGCCAGGCACATGTTCAGCTTATGTGCCATTGGATGAGTGCACACATACTGTTGTCTTCTTGCAATCGCCTCAGTCATCAACTTTCTGTAGAAACAAGTAATGAGGAGGAGGCAGAGGAGGAGCCTCAGGAGCAATGGATGAAATTGAAGTCGACGGGAAGGAACAACAGTTTACTTCTGCTGATGTTAATGAGACCTGACTGCTGGAGGGGGGGAGTGGGCCAGTGGGAGATGCAGCAGAGTCAGGCTGTAAGACTAAATGAGTGTTACTGTTTTCCAACACCACTTTATGAAGAGTACCGTACAGCTCCTTCAAATGTAGGCGGAGCCGCTGTAAGTGCTTTATTATAATCAGCAACAACTTGAAAGAAGTAGAAATAGTAACTTCAAAAGAAAAGATCACATTACATAACTATATGGATTGCAGCACTTCCTACGTAATATACATGCTACAATGTCCAATACATCGGCGGCACAACTCAGAATTTGAGAGACCGTATGAATTCACACCGTTCCAATATTACAAAAGAATATATGACATTTCTCACAAATGCATTCAGGTGTGGTTGAGAAAGGCTGGACGAGCCGAAACGCGTCCCCTTCAAATTTTGTATTACTTGATGTGATTAAAGCAACATTCAAAAAAGAAGCCACCGTTGCTGGGATTTTTTCCTTAAATGCATTCAGGTGACGCATCTCTTTTGAAACTAACCCCCAATGAATGGGCACCAAGATCCTTTCAGCACCTCTGCCGTAAAGAGATGTACTGGATATATCGTTTTAACTCCTTCCATCCCTTTGGTCTAAATTGAACTTTGAAACACAGTAATTATTAATTAATAATTCCTCCATATCACAATTCCCATGTTTCCACAATTACTTACACATGTGGCATGTGTGTCTCTGTTTTTCTTTATATGTGTGTATATGTAGTAAGGCTGACTAGTCAGCCTGCATTTGTGGGAGGGGCGGAGGCTCTTCTTAAACAAGCCACTGCCTCACTCCTGGGCATGTGTTCTTCAGGTGCTGCTGGGTGTCATTAGTGAACTAGCTTCTCTGGTGGCAGGATCTCTTTCTTTGCAGCATGGAGCCAAAATGGAGCTTTATTTCGATCGCTGCTATCGTAGCAATGCACACGCTGCAATACATAAGTAAGTTGGGCCATGGCCATCTCTCCTGGCCGGTCGGAACCCGACTTTTCTAGCGAACAGGAGGCTTCGCCTCAGAATCTGCCACCTCAGGTTTGTTTCGTTGGGGCTAAAACATTTCTATTTCTTTTTCAACTTTGTTTGTTTGATAATAGGAGTTAGTTCCTATATATCTTGCAAATTTTACTTCGCTTGTTTGTCGCATGGAAAGTTACTTCAGTTTGTACACAGTAAAGGAACAGTTACCCGGGCTGCATGTGACGTCATGATTGGAGATCGGACGCAGCTGTTGTTTGTTCAGGCCTATTGCTGTAGCTGTTCCTTGCCATGTGACTCCTCCCCCAGCCACCACCATCTTTAGACTTCAGGTATTTTCCTTGCTTTATGTTCTAAAAACCCTGATACACTTTATGCTCTGCTCTTATACTGAGCAGCATTTCCACGTTCGGCTTCTGTCTTATGCCTGCTTGCACCTCGCTTTATACGCCTCACACCCTCAGATGCATCTGTACGTCTTTTATTGTCCATCACTTTCACGCTGCTCGTTCCAAGACGGCCTTTACATTTTGCTGTTACACATGTTTCACTCTCTGCTCACCGGAGCTGTGTCCACATGTCTGCTATTTTTATCATGCTTCATACGTCAACCTCATTCGAGTTACATTCACCCGTTGGCTGTTGCAGCCATTCCGTACCCAAGCCGACATCCGGATTACACGCCTGCTATTACATGTTTCATACTCTGCCCACGGCCAGAGCTGCTACTGTTACTCAATTTTTTTTTCTGGCCGCACCAGACCGGTGTTCACACTTGGCTGTTGCATCATGTTGTTGTGTGTGGTTAGAGCTGCGTTCATGCGTCAGCTAATATACCCTGCTTGCTCTGCTCACAGTCAGAGCTGTGTTCACACGTCTGCTGTTACAACAAGTTCATACTAGGCTTGTTTCGGAGATGCATTCACGTTCGCTGTCACATTATGTTCATGTTCCACTCACATTTAGAGCTGGTGTTATACCTATTTTCATTCTCGGCTCACTCCCAGAGGAGCATTCACACTTATGTGGTCAAACTCACGACCAGAGCTGTGTTCATACGTCTTTTGGTATATCATGTTTGCTCTACTCACACCCAGAGCTGCGTTCACACGTCCACACGTTCTTTCCAGCCCATTTGAAGTCATTTTTCACAGCATGTGTCATGCTCCATTCACAAGCAGAGCTGCTGTTATACCAATTGTATGCTCTGCCTATAACCAGAGTTGTGTTCACACTTCTACTGCTACAACAGGTTTTATACCCCACTCGCCAGAGCCACTTTCCATGTCGGCTGTCACTTCGAGTTAATATTTCATTCACATCTAAAGCTGCGTCCGCACGTCTGCTTTTACATCTTGTCCTCTACTCCATTCACTACTAGAGCTGTGTTCATGTGTCCGCTGATGCATCACGTTAATACTCTGCTCACATTCAGTTTTGCATTCTTACGTCTACTTTATACCATGTTTTTCATGCTCTAGCCATACTCAGAGCCACGCTCATACATTGTTACTCACATCCAGAGTGGCATTCACCCATCTGCTGTTACACCATGTGTTACACTATGCTCTCACTCAAAGCTGCATTCTCCTGTTACTTGCTACTCTCAATAATCTCAACGGGGCACTCCGCACCCACTGCTTGGTACCGCTCCCGGCAAACATGGCTGCTTTCTTTTCAGGCTTGTGTTTTTTCCTCTGTAGTGTGAAAAAAAAAAAAAAAATTTGCTTTTAAATCCTGGTTCGTATTCACTCAGATTGGTCTTTTACTCCTGGTTTGCATTCACTCAGATTGGTCTCCTGACTAGTTCAACAAAACAGCTTCTCAGCGGAGACCAGTGGGCCAATAGGAGCGAGTTTCCTACCATGTTTTCACAAGTTGTTCATTTGTTTGTCGCGATAAGTTACTTCGCTGAGCAAACTTGCAATGCCTCAGGCGTTTGTTTTTTATCCCATCTCTATTAAGCGCATTATTTATGCACGTTGTTTTGGATTACCAATGTCTATATTTTCATTGCCTTTTGGCAGTTATGTTTCTTTTAGGCCACTTTTAGCCAATCCAGTCATCCAAGTTGCCGCCTATCCCATCAGGTCTGGCTGAAGTTTTAATTACTTCTCGTCACTGTCACGTCATTCAGGTCAGTCTCTTGGCTCCGAGGGCCCGATAGCTACTTCGGCCGCTGGCTTAGGGGCCACTTGACTGCCCCAGCCTCATGGCTCCGGGGGCTGTATGACTGCTTCGGCTCCGAGGACCCAAAGACCGCTTGGCTCCGGGGGTCCCTATGACTGCTTCGGCCCCATGGCTCCGGGGGGCCCTATGACTGCTTCGGCCCCATGGCTCTGGGGGGACCTATGACTGCTTCGGCCCCATGGCTCTGGGGGGCCCTATGCTTGCTTCGGCCCCTTGGTTCCGGGGGGCTCTATGCCTGCTTCGGCCCCATGGCTTCAGGGGTCCGACGACTGCTTCGGCCCTATGGCTTCGGGGGTCCGACGACTGCTTCGGCCCTATGGCTTCGGGGGTCTGACGACTGCTTCGGCCCTATGGCTTCGGGGGTCCGACAACTGCTTCGGCCCCATGGCTTCGGGGGTCCGACGACTGCTTCGGCCTCATGGCTTCGGGGGTCCGGCGACTTGTTTTCAGTCCTGTCTGGTTGGTTGACCATCCATGATTCCAGGCTGATTGGGCCCAAATGTCTCACATTCATATCTGCTTCCCTGATCACCTGCATACGGCCCATGGTTTTTAAACTAAAGTCTGTCGCCTGCGGTGTTCAGTCAGGTTCACTTGTTACTCAACTAAGTTTCCTGCTCCTTACGTTCTTTAGGTGTTAAACTGTATTCATGTCCATTGTCCGCCATGCTCCAGGATCACACTTCAATTACTGGAGCTCAAGTCTTTAGGGTCACCTGCCATGTTGGTCAGGTCACATTTTTGCAACGATATTCGCCTGCCACGGTATTCGGGCCACGTAGGTCCAGTTCAGGTTCCGCCTGCCACGTTAGCCAGGCCCACTGTTCAATTGCCAGCACTTTATTGAGGCCACATGTTATAGTCATATTTTCCTGTTGTCGGCTAATTCATGTACATTATGTTCATATGCAGTCATATTCTCTTCTGCTCAATTCAGGCTCCCCTGTCCATATCACCGTACCGCTAGACAATCCTCTTCATTTCACTCTTCATCACTGCTAGTCCCCTCCGCTAGACATGATTTTATTATCACACTGCTTCATTCTGCCACACAGTCCTTATTTCCTTGGCTGGTCTCCTCATTGTCGCATAACTTTTCCACAGGACTTCCTTTCATGGCACCGCCCCCTCCTGCTGGTCTCTCCTCTCTGTTGCCCTGCTCCCTTTGCCACTACACTGGTCTTAGCGCATATAAGAACTATCCCCTGGCTAAAATGTTCGAATCTTGGCCCCCCTATCATATATCATTTTGTGTACTCCTTGAGCCTGTTCCATATGTTCCTTAACAATTGGCATGACCGCCGAAATCCTGTCCTGCATCTGGGACACATGCTCTATTACACTTTTGTATGGCGTGACCTGTTCTTCCCATGTTTCTTTAGCCACATCTAATAAACCACGTGGATGTCTACCGTATACCAGCTCAAAAGGTGAAAACCCTGTGGATGACTGCGGTACCTCCCTTATGACAAACAGCAGAAATGGGAGCAAAAAGTCGCAATTTTTGCCATCTTTATCTACCACCTTTTTCAGCATTTGTTTCAGGGTTTTATTGAATCTTTCAACCAATCTGTCAGTTTGGGGGTGATAGACTGATGTACAGTCGTGGCTAAAAGTTTTGAGAATGACACAAATATTAGTTTTCACTAATATTTCACTAATATAGCTTTCAAAGTTTGCTGCTTTTAGATCTTTGTTTCAGTTGTTTCTGGGATGTAGTGAAATATAATTACACGCACTTCATACATTTCAAAGGCTTTTATCGACAATTACATGACATTTATGCATAGAGTCAGTATTTGCAGTGTTGGCCCTTCTTTTTCAGGACCTCTGCAATTCGACTGGGCATGCTCTCAATCAACTTCTGGGCCAATTCCTGACTGATAGCAACCCATTCTTTCATAATCACTTCTTGGAGTTTGTCAGAATTAGTGGGTTTTTGTTAGTCCACCCGCCTCTTGAGGATTGACCACAAGTTCTCAATGGGATTAAGATCTGGGGAGTTTCCAGGCCATGGACCCAAAATGTCAACGTTTTGGTCCCCGAGCCACTTAATTATCACTTTTGCCTTATGGCACGGTGCTCCATCGTGCTGGAAAATGCATTGTTCTTCACCAAACTGTTGTTGGATTGTTGGAAGAAGTTGCTGTTGGAGGGTATTTTGGTCCATTCTTTATTCATGGCTGTGTTTTTGGGCAAAATTGTGAGTGAGCCCACTTCCTTGGATGAGAAGCAACCCCACACATGAATGGTCTCAGGATGCTTTACTGTTGGCATGACACAGGACTGATGGTAGTGCTCAACTTTTCTTATCCGGACAAGCCTTTTTCCTGACGCCCCAAACAATCGGAAAGAGGCTTCATCGGAGAATATGACTTTGCTCCAGTCCTCAGCAGTCCATTCACCATACTTTCTGCAAGAGAGCAATCTGTCACTGATGTTAGTTTTGGAGATAAGTGGCTTCTTTGCTGCCCTTCTTGTCACCAGGCCATCTTCCAAAAGTCTTCGCCTCACTGTGCGTGCAGATGCGCTCACACATGCCTGCTGCCATTCCTGAGCAAGCTCTGCATTGGTGGCACTCCGATTTCGCAGCTGAATCCTCTTTAGGAGACGATCCTGGAGCTTGCTGGACTTTCTTGGACGCCCTGAAGCCTTCTTAACAAGAATTGAACCTCTTTCCTTGAAGTTCTTGATGATCCTATAAATTGTTGATTGAGGTTCAATCTTAGTAGCCACAATATCCTTGCCTGTGAAGCCATTTTTATGCAACGCAATGATGGCTGCACGCGTTTCTTTGCAGATCACCATGCATAACAATGGAAGAACAATGATTTCAAGCATCACCCTCCTTTTAACATGTCAAGTCTGCCATTTTAACCCAATCAGCCTGACATAATGTTCTCCAGCCTTGTGCTCGTGAACATTCTCACCTGAGTTAACAAGACGATTACTGGAATGATCTCAGCAGGTCCTTTAATGACAGCAATGAAATGCAGTGGCAAGTTTTTTTTGGGATTAAGTTAATTTTCATGGCAAAGAAGGACTATGCAATTCATCTAATCACTCTTCATAACATTCTGGAGTATATGCAAATTGCTATTATAAAAACTTAAGCAGCAACTTTTCCAATTTCCAATATTTATGTAATTCTCAAAACTTTTGGCCACGACTGTACGTAGTTGGGTATTCACATGTATCCCCATGCACACAAGTCACAGTGAACGTGTCTGGTTGACTGTCAGAGGCGCCTATAAGACCTGCTTTCACCAGAGTTACTACACTGCCTGAGTCTAGCAGCTCAGTCACACTCTGATCATTCACTTTCAATTCACACAAATGTTTTTCTGCGCTGTCTGAACCTGCAGCAGTACACACCACTTGTGCAAACATAGGCATGTGTTTTTTCATAAAGGCAACATCACATTGCATAGGTTTAGTAGTCATAATACAGTTCACTGCAATGTGTCCCAACTCATTACACCGAAAACATCTTATGGGCCATTTGTTCAGTCCAACATTATACCCTTGGGCTTTCCTGAGCCCACAGTCTCATTATCTTCATCTTCACTTAAAGTCTTTACATTTCTCCCAGCTCCCTTAAGCCCTGGAGCTGGGAGTCTTACCCGGAACTCTTGGACTCAGTGGGGTTGAGGGCTGAGAGTTATTTAGAAGATCCTCAGCCACAGAGTATCGCTCCACCAGGTAAATAAGCTGGTCTGCTGTCTTGCTGTCCTCTCAAATGTAGCCAGGTAAGCTTCCACATCATCTTTTCATCTTTTGCAAAAAATTACCCACATAGAAAGTTGTCTGCCCTTTTCCTGGCTGTATCACTGGAAGACTTGCCACACGCTGCACCACTTCCTGCAAGATTTGTTGATATTTATTCGTTGCCTCTATCAGGGTGGTTAGCTGTGCAGACAGTAAGCAGTTTGCTTCTTGCTGGGTTGCATTTGTGCACTGTTGTTCTCTGGTTGCCTCCTGCTGGGCTGCCCGCATCCTTCACCACTTGTGAGGGGTTAAGCTCTGGATCGCCTTTGCTGAGGTCAAAGGACACTTGTCAGTTCCATACAGTTCTGACCAGACACCAAGGTATATATTACGCCTGCCTTTAATACTGATGGACAGTCACTGTTTTGCTAACAGAACAGATTAAATATAAATGTCGGTTCACTGCACAGTGATGTACATGGCAATATGCTACACCTGCCTTTAATAGTTATGTACAGACACTGTTTCGCTAACAGAACGGATTAACAATTAATGTTTTTGCACTGTACAGTGATGCAACCTGTATTATTTTACACCCGCCTTTAATACTAATGCACATTCACTGTTTTAATAACAGAACAGATTAACTATGAATGTCAGTACACTGCACAGTGATGCACATGGCGATATACAGAGGTAGCCAAGCTAAAATTGACTCTAACTTTAATAACATATGTCAGAGTGTCATCTTGTGCCAAAAGCCATTCAAATACATTGAAAGTTAGTTAGTTAACCTTTTTGTGCCATGTTTTACTTAACGCGTTAACCATCAGGTTTAGCTCGGCTGAATCATTATTACACTTGCCTTTAACAGTGAGGCACAGTCACTGTTTCATTAACTGAATGGAGTAACTTTAAATGTCGGTGCGCAGCACAGTGATGCAAATGGCGATACACAGTACCTGCAGTCTTTCTGTTGTCTCCCTGCACTTTCCCTGCACTCTCTGTTACCAGTTTGCACTTTGCAATAGCACTGTCCCTAGTGAATGAGCATCTTCTCACATCTCTCCCTATGCACAGCTCACTGGAAAATGCCGACGGCCACACAGAATCAGTGTTTTATAGGGCTCTACCTCCCTGTGACATCTTGGGGGCTGGCTTGGGATTGGCTACCCGCGGATTGGCTGGTTTCACGGCATTATGGGTGATCTCACATTCTCAGGCTTGTCTCCTCTACACTTTTACTTGCAGCCTCTATTTAAAAAAAAAAACAAAAAACATTTGTTACCATGAAGCGCAAGGAAATTCGGGTTTATAATCAGTTTTCTTAAACTTCAGACCAAATTCCTTTTTGAATGCTTCATGTCGCTCAACACTAGATCTCGTATACCTTTACTCCTCCAAAGCATTTAATACTGTGTCACAGAAAAGGATAGTACACAAAATGAAAATGCTTGGACTGGGGAAAATGTGTGTATATGAGAGAGTAACTGGCTCAGTGATTGAAAACCAATGGATGGATAGAAGGGAGGCTCAGGCAGAAAAATGGCAAATTAGGTTTATCACTGATAAATGTAAGGTTATGCACATGGGAAGGGAAAAAACGAGTAACCAATACATACTAAATGGTAAACCATTGTGTAAAACTGACAAAGAAAAGGACATAACAAATTTAGTTCACAGTAAACTTAAATGTATCAACTAGTGTCAGACAGCTGCTGCCAAGTCCAATAAGATTATGGATTGCAGTAAAAGGGGCATACTTGCATGTGACAAGAAGATAGTTTTGACTATATTATTGCAAACAGCAGTATCAGCACCAGCAGTCTGGCCAATATTAGTAGCAGCAAGCCACAGTTCTCCTTGGCTTCCGAAAGGTGCCACCACATTATTATTGAGGACAAAGAGGATGACATTGTGAACTGGATGGCTCAACCTTTCTTTCAGTCACAGCAGAATGAAGTCAAGATCACCTCAGAATCTGACAGTGGGCCTTGGAGCAAGGAGTCACCGAATTCCTACTGCTCCTTCTCCCTGCAGCCCCAGAAAAGTATTTTATTTGCATCATCCAAGTCTTCACTGCCTTCTCTTATTGGGGTGTCTTCTTTTTTCCTAAGAGGCAACAAAACCCCACATGCTATGTAAGATAATCAAGAGAGTCTCCCTGTTGATGAGTTTTGTGGGAACTGTCAACTTTTGGAGTGCCATGAGGAGAAGGTTCAGGGGGAGTTGGAGGACTCAATGCATACAGTAGCTGTGTTGGTGGTAGTAGTAGTGGCCCTTTTAGCTAGGGTGGTGGAGGTAGGGGCAGTGGTACACCTGGTGACAGTGGCACTTGGGACAAATAGAGAGCAGGGAATCTAGAGGGGGCCAAAAAGCCTACAATGATATATTACATCTTTGCCTTGTACTCTCATGTGGCGAAGAACATAAGCTACAATTTTCAATTCTCGCTGTATGGCGATGTGCACAACACTGTGGACACCTGGAACAGCTGTTACTGGCAGGAACAGTACATGTCTCTTATGGCTCAGTGGGTCAATGTTTTTTGCAGCAGTGGTACTGCAGCAACAAGGCCAAGTCCTACTGACACCTCCACATTTATGTTGGTCTGATTCCCGCTTATCCACCGCATGCACATCGTCCTCCATGGACATCCTCCTGTCATCAACAGAAGGACGCCTAAACATTGCTTCCACTCTGCCTCCCTCCTATCATATGTGTAAACTGAAGTATTGTCATGCTGTTAAAGCTGATCAACTTGGGCAAGAGTCGCCACACAGTAAATCAGCTGCTAATGTGAATCAAGAAACAAATATCTCACTGGCTTTCTCCCCCCAACTCCAACTGATCAAGGTGTTCAGTGACAATGGCAGGAATATCATGGCTGCTCTGCATTTGGGGGAAACAGCACATGCTCCCTGCATGGCACACATGATAAATTTTGTAGTGCAACATTAAAAAATAAAAAATACTGTAGATTGCAGAAGGTGCTGGCCATGTCCAGGAGACTGTCCTTGTCTGTTCCATGCTTTGTTGCTTCTGTTGCCATCCCTGCAGAGCTGCACGCACATCTACTGCCTTGTCTGTTCCATGGTCTGCTGCTACTGCTGCCACTACTGTTGCAGCCATGTGCCACTATTAACTTACCCTTTTCACAGGAAAATATAGATTGAGCATGAGCAAATATAAAATAAACCATTATTCTTAACAATATCTAATAATGCTACTTCTCTGAAATTCTCTTCTCTTGAAATTTGCAATACATGTCGCTAATAAAACATATGTTTGAAAATGGAGGCATAGCTACAAAGGACAATTTGAAATTTTTCTGCACAATTTTAGACAAGGTAATTATAGTCTTGTAATATCACGTTATCATCTTAATTCTAAACTTTTGGGGCTAACATGGTTTATTATTTAACTTTGTATGACTATACTTTCACAACAGAAATTCTGTATGCAGTTTGCAACCATTGCCACTAAGTTATATAAATTTGATTGTTAGGTTTAGCAAGACAGAAACCATACGAAAATGTTATCCTCCACCTCAGTATTTAAGAAAAGGAGGAAAGATGTCACTGGACTATGTCACTGGGCCTGTGCTATGTCAATTAGTTTCTAAGGATAAACAGTATAGTGCCTTTATAAATGAACAAAGATCTCCTGGAGCTTTGCTTAACAAATGAAAAGCAGACTTAGTATCAAACCACTACATATTTTACCGTTTTATTACAGCTACACAGCTTGTATCGCTGATTTGTAATAATTTAACAACCAAAATGTAAATGTTGTTCTGCTGCTGATGAAAAGATTTAATGACATTTGAATACAAGCAACAAGCTCAAGTATCAGAATTATCATATAACAGTCTACAGTCAGTAGGAGGTATTTTGATGCTCTAATATATGCCAAAAACACCTTGCACAAATGTAGTGTTTAGGTATACTTGTAAGAAGAGGTCGCAATAATGCCTGTACAAGCAACCTATCAGCGATGCTGACTGTGCCTGAAATAATCAGTAGCAAAGCTCCTTACAGCAAGGAGCTTTGTTACTGGTTGGTTTGGCTGTGCGTCGAAGCGATACAGGTCCTGTAGCAGGGGAAGCCATCAGGAGCTGGAAAGAGGAAGGGCTCCCAGGTTGGCTGTAGTACGGTGAGCATGGCATGCTGTCCAAGAACCGCAGGAAACACTAAGGAGCCGCAGACTCGTGTGACTGGTCCACAGCCTGAGAGAAGAGTTGCCCCTAGGCCTGGGCAGGAGAGTTGTGGCAGTGAAAAGCTCGGCCTGTCAGTCTTCAAGCGAGGGATTCCCCCCTCCCCCAATCATGGTCTGTCCAGTCTCCTAGTTCTCTGCACCCCCCTCTGCTTCCTCCTGGTTCTGCTAGCACCGCCCTCCAGTTGCAGGGTAATGAGGAGCGTAGTCTCTAAGTGTGTGCACAATAGTTTTCATGAGGACGTGACTTACAGAAATACAAGAAGGTGAGACACAAAATCTTATATGATCCCCCCCACTAGTGGCCTTACTAGTGACCGTTCTCCCCCCCTCCTCCAGTTACCCCACTAGTGACCATGCTCGCTCCTCCTCCTGTCACCTCACTAGTGACCCTGCTCCCCCCTCCTCTTGTCACCCCACTAGTGACCCTGCTCCTCCTCCTCCAGTCAACCCACTGGTGAACCTACCCCCCTCCTCCTTTCACCCCACTAGTGACCCTGCAACCCATCCTCCTGTCACCACACTAGTGACCCTGCTCCTCCTGTCACCCCACAAGTGAACTTGCTCCCCCCTTCTGTCTCTCCACTAGTGACCCTGCTCCCCCTCCTCCTGTCACCCCACACGGAAGAAGTTGAACAGACTCCTCTAACTATGATGGGATCCGTTCAGTTTTCGTTCGGGATCTGTCTTTTTACCAGACCAAAAAGTGTTGCATATAAGGCTTTTGTGTGTGGTCTTTCAACAGAGGATGTAGGCAAATGTAGGCTTACATATTATGTATTTGAATTACCCTAACTTTCGTACTTCTCTTCGGGTAATGATACTACTCAAAAATGGTCAGAGGAGTATTTTTACTCTTCTGGAAAAAACGTAGTGCGACCTCTGCTTGCAAGTATAGTAGATGGATAGATAGATAGATAGATAGATAGATAGATAGAGCCCGTTTCTACCATTATTTTCATTATGAAATAATTTGACCTTGAAGTATTATTCATAATTTGTATTACTGTGATAACAGTCTAATAATAAAACTTGATTCTTGCAAAAGGGAAAGTTTAATTCAGATATTACAGTTGCTGGTTGTTTTATATAATCCAAGGCCATCTAGTGGTTTAAGTTTGCATTCAACTTCGCAGACTTAACATTATAGCAACAGTTTCTTAAGTTTATTTTAACAAGCAAAAATATAGTTGATCTTTTACTGTATGATTTATATATGGCTGATTGGTAAATGGCCACTATAAGTGAAGTGGGCTTTGAAATGCTTTGAAATGTCAATAATGCATAATCTTCTAACTCACTAATTCCTATAAAAACATGCATTATCACACTATTTACAGAAACCTAAACGAAATAAAGTTCTATAGCATCCATGCAATCCTTTTATTTTGTCATTATATTTTGCATGCAAAAAGTGGTTACAATTTGAACTTTTGTATTAATTCTGTTGTACTCAACTTTCCTTTTGCCTGGGAGTGGATCTGTCTTTTCTCAGAAGTGTTGGGGAAATACAATATGCTGAATTGACAGGATACTATGTATCTTCTAATTTAAAAGGCAAAATTTGATGACTGAATATGAATGTAGAAACATAGTGTATGTTTAACTATATATAACCTTTCACACTTGCGTTGCTGGATTCCGGCAGGCAGTTCCGTTGCCGGAACTGTCTGCTGGATCCGGCAATCTGTATGCAAACAGATACCATTTGTAGATGGATCCGGATGCCGATCCGTCTCACAAATGCATTGCAATACCGGCTCCGTCTCTCCGGTTGTCATCAGGATCAATGCGGTAATTTTAATTCCGGATGCGGCACTAATACATTTCAATGGAAATTAATGTCGGATCCGGCATTCCAGCAACTGTTCCGGAATTTTGGACAGCCAAAAAACATAAGAGGGACTGAACTGATGCATCCTGATGCATCATGAACGGAATGCTCTCTATTCAGAATGCATTAGGATTAAACTGATCAGTTTTTTCCGGTATTGAGCCCCTAGGACGGAACTCAATACCGGAAAAGAATAACTCTAGTGTGAAAGTACCCTAATTTGTAATGTATAGTACCTATATTTGCTAAAAATAAATAAAAAACAAAACAAAAAACTTCTAGATCTATTATGTGCTACAGCTCTGATTTATTCCCATTTTCTCTTCATAATCCCACAGTCACAATTTGGTTGGTTTGATGCTACATTTTTTTAAAGACCACCTTTTTTCTTTCTCTTTTCTTTTGATTAAAAAACACCATGGCCAAAATTTACATGATAGCCAGTGGGGAGTTATGAAAATGCCTTACAAACATTGCATTTTTTTTGTAGTAATGTTTTTCAAATAGCAGCATGTTCTTTATGTGGCATTTTTTCAGTCATTTCCCCATAGACCTCTATATTAAAAAAAGGTCTAAAAAACATATATACATTGTCAGCAATGGCAAATCTATTCATTGGCATCAGATGGAGATGTGTGGAAATAATGTTTTTTACACTCGTGGAAAAAAATCTTATTTGCTTTGGTGTGACAGTGTCAACTGCTGCGCTTCTCTAACACTTCACAGTTCACTGGGCAAGACAGTACATCAATAGCAGACTGGGCCAGTCTGCCTCCTCAGAAGTCCACAAGTTGAGGGAACAGGGTATGTGCCAGAAAAAGGGAATGCGTCCAGGTATGAATGAGCCTGTTTAGGTGGTGTGTATCTGTTTTGGCATGGCTGATGGCACTTAAAAAAAAAAAAAAACTGTTCCATCATGTTCAGTAAAATGTATTGACTGCTGCTGGGACTGCTATAGTCAAGCTGTTTCTTGAAGCAGTAGCACTAGAGATGAGCAAATTTTTCAAAAATTCCATTTGGCCGGTTCGCCGAATTTTCCAGAAAAATTTGCTTCGATTCAAATTTATTTGCATTAAAAAACGTTGATTTCTGGGATGCAGAGAGCTTTTATAGGGGTGTAGAACACTGTGCCTTGCAGTAACACGCATAGAGAGTCTGCTGTGGTAGTGAAATAATACTGTGAGTCAGTATGACATGCAGATGACAGGGGTCGCTCTTAGAATCACTGCATACTTCACATATTTGGGCAGTCACGTGGCCAAAACTGACCAAATAACTGAAGTATTAACTCAGCCTTACAGGAAAATGTTAGCCTCAAGAAGAAACGCAGTCCTTTTACACCCTCGTCAGCTGATTCCACATAGATGTCTACAGAACCTGTTCTATTAAAAGCTTATACAAGTAGAGCTCCTCTGACAGAGTGGAGAGCGTGTCAGCAGTAAGTTTGTGTTGATGTCACTGATTAATTTGCCCTTCCTCTGATCAGTCAGAAACGTAACCCACAAAAAACGGATCCTGTCTGTGGAGCATCCACCTTCACTCGGTCAGCATTTTCTCAATAATCCATCAGTATTGCTAATGCCAAAAAAAAAACAGGATTGGATCCAAAACAAAGATAACACGTGAATGGAATATTTGCATGTCATCTGTATTTTGTACCCACTCCTGCTTTTGGCTACCAAATCATAAGCCAATTCTGATGGGACCATAAATGCCTTACACTGTCCTACGCAGACAGGATCCATTGTGCGTCTCATTTTTCCTTGCTTCTGACAGATCAGAAGGTAAAATAAATAATGATGTCAGCCAGGACGAAAGCCAAAATAGTTGGCCAGTCATAAAGTGGAGAGGGTGTGAACAGCATGAGGAGTCCACAAAGCGGACCTATGACATAGTGGTTAGATCGAAGCAGTATGCGAAGACCACAGAGCAGCACAGAAAGAGTGTGGAGGTGACAGCAGCAGCATCAGGAGGGGGCCACAGAGTGGCACAATGACCGAGTGTGGAGATGGCAGCAGCATCAGTAGGCCACAGAGTGGCACAATGACAGAGTCTGGAGGTGGCAGCAGAATCAGGAGGCCACAGAGTGGCACAATGACAGAGCGTGGACATGGCAGCAGCATGAGTAGGCCGCAGAGTGGCACAATGACAGACTGTTGAGGTGGCAGCAGCATGAGGAAGCCACAGAATGGCACAATGACAGAGTCCGGAGGTGGCCGCAGAATCAGTAGGCCACAGAGTGGCATAATATCAGAGTATGGAGGTTGCAGCAGCATTAGTAGGCCACAGAGTGGCACAAAGACAGACTGTTGAGGTGGCAGCAGCATGAGGAAGCGACAGAATGGCACAGTGACAGAGTGTGGAGGTGGCAGCAGCATGAGTAGGCCACAGAGTCACAAAATGAAAGAGTCTGAAGGTGGCAGCAGCAGCAGCATCAGGAGGAGGCCACAGAGTGGCACAATGACCAAGTGTGGAGGTGGCAGCAGCATGATTAGACCACAGAGCAGCACAAAGACAAAGTGTGGAGGTGGCAGCAGAATGAGTAGGCCACACAGTGGCACAAAGACAGAGTCTGGAGGTGGAAGCAGCATGAGTAGGCCACAAAGTGGCACAATAACAGACTGTGGAGGGGGCAGCAGCATGAGGAAGCCACAGAGTGGCACATTGACAGAGTGTGGAGGTAGCAGCAGCATGAGAAGGCCACAGAGTGGCTGAATGACAGAGTGAGGAGGTGGCAGCAGCATGAGTAAGCCACAGAATGGCACAATGACAGAGTGAGGAGGTGGCAGCAGAATCAGGAGGCCACAGAGTGGCACAATGTCCGAGTCTGGAGGTGGATGCAGCATCAGGATACCACAGAGTGCCAAGGTTACCTAGTGTGGAGATGGCAGCAGCAGCATCAGGAGACCATAAAATGGCAAGGTGACATAGTGTGGAGATGGCAGAAGCAGCATCAGGATACCATAGAGTGGCAAGGTAACATAGTGTGGAGATGGCAGCAGCAGCTTTAGGATATCACAAAGTGACCCGGTGGCAGAGTGGGGCGGTGGGTGACAATACCAGTACCCGCTGACGAAGGTGGGTAAAAAAAGGATCACTTGGCATCAGATGTGTGGCATCAGACGGGTGGCAGCATCAGAGTAGTAGCTAAGGCAGGTAGCCAAAAGAAACCGTCTCTTTTTTTCAAGGATTGGGTGAGGCGGCATGGATGATCTAATCAGATGGATCAGGAATTGGTGGGTGGAAATCCTGGCTGATCCACGCCTGATTAATCTTTACAAAGGTCACTCTCTCCACATTTTGGGTGGACAAGCGAGTTCTCCTTGGGGTCACTATGGCCCCCGTTGCACTAAACACCTGCTCTGATGCCACACTTTTGGCCGGGCAGGAGAGCTTTTCCAGGGCAAATTCGGCCAGTTGCTGCCACAAATCCAGTTTGGCTGCCCAATAATCCAGTGGATCTTCAATATGGGTTGGCAGGGTGCTGTCCAAGTATGCCCCCACCTGCTGGTTCAGGTCCTGCTCCAGGTCTACCTGCTGCTGCTGGTGAGTAGTTTCTTCACTATGTGGGTGAACAAAGCTACTCATCAGCGACTGTAGACTCAGGCCGTTGCTGATGAAGCTGGTACTGCTCTTGCCATCCCACCCCTCCCCAGCAGCGATGGCAGTGGAACGTGAGCACAGAGGGCCCACCCCCCCGGTCAGACCTGCTAGAGAATAGATGATGGTGCAGATAGGCAGCAGCCAACTGACTATATAGGATGTAGTTCAAATAAAAACACCTAAAAATACTTTACACAGCTCTTAGTAATAAAGAAAGATTTTTTATTGTATAAATACCAAAATCCAGCTGGACTACACTGTTCTGTATATATTTGGCTGTTTATTCTCCCATGGTTACTCTGACCTCCATACACTTTGCACTTTATTGTCCTTTAGTGAAACTTTCTTCTCACAGCTAGTTTTGGAGAGATTGGGAGCCATTGCTATTAAGTTTGTATATGTGTTGTAGTCCTCTTTCATTTCTGTATCTGTTTTGCCACTTATACATGTTTTTTATCAAATTTTGGTATTTATACAATAAAAATCTTTCTTTATTATTAAGAGCTGTGTAATGTATTTTTTATGTGTTTTCATTCCAGCTGTGTATTCACAGCTAGTATTTATAGAGCGTTATTTTCTTATTTTGGTGTTGTTTATAGGATGTAGTTCAGTTTGTCCTCCCTCTCAGCGGCTGTGAAAAAGGCCCCCATTCTGGACCGGTAGCGAGGGTCCAACAAGGTGGAGAGCCAGAAGTCATCCTCTGCAAAATGTCCATACGGAAGTCCATACGGTAGTCCTGGCAACTCACAAATAATGTGGCGTCCTCACAGGGCCTGAGCAAACGCCAGGTGTCATGCATGAGCTGCCACCTGCTGACATCAAAGTTACACTGGGGAGTACTCCTATCTGCTTGCATCATCAAGAAATCGTTGATGGCCTTTCTCTGTTCGTATAGTCGGTCCAACATATGGAGGGTGGAAATTCAACGGGTGAAACGTTGCATATCAGCCTATGTTGGCAGATGCCGTTCTGCCGCTGCAACTAAAGGATGGTGTGCTTTGCGGTGTACGAGTGGCTGAAGTGCATGCACAGTTTCCATTTTTAGGATGTTCTGCAGATGGGTGGAAGACTTCAGGAACCGCTTGACAACCAGATTGAACACGTGTGCCATGCAGGACGCATGGTTCAGCCTTCCTTGACGCAGAGCCGACACCATGTTCTTCCCGTTGTCGGTCACCATGGTTCCGATTTTCAGTTATTGCCCAGAAAGCCAGGATTCGATTTCTTGATAAATCAAACGGAGCAGTTCCTCCCCTGTGTGACTCCGTTCGCCCGGGGAAACGAGGTGCAGAACAGCATGACACCGCCGTACCCTGCACATATAGTATGCTGGAGGGGCACTGTGACTTGTCCCTGCAGTGGAGGGTGAGGACATGGTAGACGATGAGGAAGCAGAGGTGGACAATGTCGTTGGACCCAACGGCGTGAGAACATGGAGGTGGAAGCGGCGTGACCTGGTCAAGTTGCTGATGTGGCTCTGCTGGAACCACATTAAACCAATGGGCCGTAAAGGACATGTATTGTTCCTGACCGTAATTACAGCTCTAAACGTCGGCGCTGCCATGCACTTTGGCTGACAGGCTCAAGGACTGGCTCACCTTCTGTTCTACATACTAGTGCAAGGCTGGTACTGCCTTTTTCGCAAAGAAATGTTGGCTTGGGACACTCCACCTCTGCTCAGCACAAGCCATCAGTTCTCTGAAAGTGCAGAGTCCACCACTTGGAGGGATTGCAGCACCAGCAACTTGGACAGGAGTACATTCAGCTTTTGCGCCATTGAATGTGTGCAAGCATACTGCTGTTTCTTGGCAATCGCTTTGGTGATCGATTGCTGACAGAATGACTGATGAGGAGTAGGAGGAACAGGAGCATCTAGACCAGCAGAAGATGGGAATGACAGACTGCTCCCTTTGGCTGAGGTGGTGGAGCCTTGACTGCCTGAAACCTGGTGCGTGCCACTGGGTCATGCAGCGGTTGCTGCGGCAGGCTGGACCACCACATCAGAGCCACAGTTCTCACAGGCCACTGTATGGAGACGCTGCATATGTTGACACAGGTCCATAGTACCAGCATTTGCACCCTGGCCACGCTTCACCTTCTGCTCACAGATTCAACATATGGCCATGTTCACCTCTGGCGCTTTGGAAAAAAACTGCGACACCGCCGAGTAGGTGATTTTTGCCCCCAACAGTCTGCACTGACTGACTGCTACCGCCGCTGCCTCCGTGAACCCCTGCACCACTACTTCCCGAGCAGGTAGGCTGGTGCAAATCAGGTGGTCTACCCCGGGCACGTTTGGCTCCTGACCTCCCACTACTGACTCCCAGCCATGCTACCACCTTGCTTGCTCCGCTGCTGCCTCACGGGCAAGCTGCCACCCTCTTCTCCTGATGATAATGCAGCCCCTTCTGCACCCGGCTCCCAAGTGTGATCGGCTTTATCATCATCGAGTAGTTTCTGCACGTCACTGATGTCCTCCTCAATGGCCTCTGGGTCAGGAGCCTGACCGCTCGCAACACCACCACCCACGCCACTCTCCTCATCACTACTTCCTCACCTAGCGGAGGAAGTGGCGGATGTCTCCTCCAAATCTTGGCTGGGCAGTAGCTGCTGACTGTCCTCTATCAGCTTTTCTTTGCTGAAAAGTGTAGCTTAACCTATAGCATATACTTCTTCTCGCGCTGAGGGAACAGAAAAGGACAGTAGAAGGTTGAAGACAGGTGAGGGCACAGGGCCTGCTACCGGGCCATGCCAACTAAGGGTTGTGTCTGACAAACCCACTGACTGTTGGCTGGGGTGTCTGATGTCACTTGGGATGAACTGGATGACCGAGTTAACCAATCAAGAACCGCTGGGTTGCTGGTCAAGACACGACCGCTAGATGACACCGGGAGCTAAGGCCTCTCGCTGTGACTCCTGCTGACACGCACCTTACTGTGCTGCGACCTCAGTCTGTGCCAGAAACAATTAGGCCTTTGCCACTCCTCTGTGCATGGCCTGGCACTTCTTTGTCAGACATAATTTTAGCTGAACAAAATAAATTAAAAGCAAATTAAAACACCCCTAAAAGCAACAAATATATTATCTTTTTGTACTGAAATAGGCCACTAGACACTTTCACCACAAATAACGGCAACAGTGAACTGCGTATATATTTTTATTGTAGTACAGAAATATGTCACTAAATGCTTTCACCACATATAGCTGCAGAAGTGAACTGCGTATATATTTTTGTTTTTGTACTGAAGTACGCCACTAAACACTTTCACCACATATAACTGCAGAAGTGAACTGTGTATATATTTTTCTTGTAGTACAGAAATATGTCACTAAACACTTTCACCACATATAGCTGCAGAAGTGATCTGCATATATATTTTTGTTTTTGCACGGAAATAGGCCACTAAACACTTTTACCGCAAATAACGGCAACAGTGAACTGCGTATATATTTTTCTTGTAGTAAAGAAATACGTCATTAAATGCTTTCACCACATATAGCTGCAGAAGTGATCTACATATATATTTTTGTTTTTGTATGGAAATAGGCCACTAAATGCTTTTACCGCAAATAACGGCAAGTCCATTTCTTCTATTGGATATCCAATAGGGGTTAATTCACTTAAAAAAGTATAAATAAATATATAAAAAAAAAAAAATAAAAAAAAAAAAATAAAAAAAAAAAATAATAAATAAAGAAATAAATAAAAAATGTTAAAGATATAGCAATAGTTACTAGTATTAGCAATAATAATTAGACTACGTACACACCCATACAAAAATTCCGCCCCTTTTTCGTTCATAAAAAATAAATATATATTGGTTTTAGCAATAGTATAGTGGAATTTGTATTTGTAAAATATACAAACACACACACATTTGTTTATTTCAAAAATCTTGATATTTGTATAGCAGGGTTTTTCTCTGTGTAAAATATACAAACGCACGCAAAAATCTAACAAAAAATTTAAAACCCTTAAAATGTCTAAATTTTCCCAAGATGAATACGTTAGGTGAATGACATTAAAGAAGGTCACTTTGAAGGGGCTTGTAGCGTTTTGGTGCTTTACAAGAATTTTCTGGCAGTATAGTGCTATAGAACCAAGAATAGATAAACAGGCCGCTAAAATCCAAAATGCGCTTTTACATAAATAGCATCCATTTTCAGGGTACAAGCGTACAGTAATGGTTTTAGAAAAGTTTTGTCTTGAAACCTTTTGTAAGGATAGAAAAAAACTTAATAAAGGACAAATATTTTTTTTATAATTTTCAGTTTTTCCTTAAATATTTTTTTTTATATTATATCCATCATCTAATAGCACAAAAGAAAAGAACTAAGGTGTCCCGAGAAAAATAATATCAAATACATGTAGGCTGGCTCAGAAATTATAGAGTTTTTTGCACTTAGCAACAGCTGAAAAACTGTCCTGGTAAGGAAGGGGGATAAACACTCCGGTAATAAATTGGTTAAAGATCAAAAAGATTTTGATAGGTAAGTATTTTAGGAATGGTTCCTAGCACTTCATTTTCCCTTCATTTTCCTACAGATGTTTTGAGCTTTCCATCATCATTCTAAGGACTCATGTGTTGTCTGTTTTATAGAAAGCTGCATATTTTCACATAAAATATGGCATTTTCATGCTTGTATTAGGCTGTCCATTTTGCCACTGTCAATATTTTGCAGCCCATTTTTCAGTCAACAGTGCACTTATCATAGTCATTTTATATAATAATATAAGAATACAGGGAGGATTTATCACACCTTACTCTCCAGAATTCTGGCCTCAAAAGGTGGCAAAATAGGAGCTTTGCAACTTTATGGGTCCCGTGACAAAAATTGTGACTTCTTGGGGTACTTTCACACTAGTGGCATAGCTATCCGGCAGGCTGTTCCGGCAGGTAAACAGCCTGACGCATCCGCCATGCCGCAAGTACCCGTGCACTGCCGTGCTGCTGCTCCATCCCCATTGGCAATAATGGGGCGGGGGTCGGATGCTACGGCGCAGCACGGCAGTGCATGGGAGAGATCGCCAGACTAAAAAGTCGGATCTGCAGTACTTTTAGTCCGGCGTTCTCCGGCTGTGCACTGCCATGCTGCGCTGTGGCTCCGCCCCCACCCCATTATAGTCAATGGGGACGGAGCAGCAGCACAGCAGTGCACGGGTACTTGTGGCATGGCAGATCCGGCAGGCTGTTCACCCGCAGGAACAGCCTGCCGGATAGCTACGCTGCTAGTGTGAAAGTACCCTTACATTTCTACACCACTCACCCCAGTTTTGAAAAGTGTGTGGTAAAGTGGGTATGTTTACTGCAGATTTATCACTGAGAGTTTTAAAAAAGATACTGAAAAATTGACTTCTAATATTTATTTCATGATAGATCCTCCTTTCCTGTAAAAACCATCTGGAACACTAGTAGGAGGTCTTGCTTGGAGTCGGGTTCCCACCCCGTAAACATAAATTAAGCAGAACTCCAATGCGTACGGTGTGAATACGTGGTATTTATTAGTCATGCGGCAGAATACATATACGGTAAATATGTTGTGACGTTTCGGCATACCAAAACCTTTTTCAAACTATGTGAAATAGGAAAAAAAGGGGGGGGGAACAAAATAAGATATATAATATAGTACTGGTCACCACAATGATAGAACAACAAGTGGAGGAATAATCAGGTGCATATATACAGTGCATATAAACATATATACAATAGAGACCCTTTGGCCAATGGTCCAAGATCACAAGTAGAATCTAGATGGTATGGTATATGTTAAGGAAGGATATCAAAATATTATAAGGTGATGGATTAAAGGCAGGTTGTAAGAGGATTATGTCATAACAGTGCATCAGAGTGCGGACAGATATAGACTGAGATTTATAACAGTATAGGTAAAATAATCTATGCATATTGCAGAAAATGACAGTTCATCACATGTCCCCATGGTGGTCGAAGATATTGAGCATGGATGGGATCGTACATATAACAGGTATTAGTATGATTTACCAAAGGCACTCTGGAGGTAGAGAACCAGGATGCTGCGCTATATGGGTAAAATGCGTGCAACAGCACGCTTAGGTAAATAAAGCGCAATCATACAAAGCGCGCAATGGTTTAAAAGGGCTGCCGAAACCGGAAGTGATCTCAGACCTTCATGTGCGTCACGTGGTGATGGCCAGAAGTGGATACTATCCACTTGCGTTCCATAGGCCGGAAGTGGACGCAGAGTTGTGTTCCATTTGTTACTTTACTGACAGGTTGGAATCGTAATGGGAAGTGTGAAGAGATTGCTGGTGGAAAGATATGTATACACTGAAAGGACATATACATACTGAAAGGATATGTTAACAAAAAAGGATATGTTATATAAAATAGGATATATGTACATGTTACCCAAAGATTAAATAGTAGGAACCTGGGGAGAGAAAATCAGACATAATATTAAAAACTATAAAGCACCACATCAGGAACATCTACATATGCACATATCTATACTAATAAAAGGCATACACGCCGTCCGT
The DNA here is from genome assembly GCA_033119425.1 of Bufotes viridis. Classification (NCBI taxonomy): domain Eukaryota; kingdom Metazoa; phylum Chordata; class Amphibia; order Anura; family Bufonidae; genus Bufotes; species Bufotes viridis. The sequence goes on from CM065590.1 coordinate 229,471,611, forward strand.
GCGTGTGTGCCGAATTCTCCTGTGCGCATGCGCGGCGCACAGGAGAATTTGGCACACACTGACCGGGACAAGAAGCAGATAGGACGCAGCAGCAGGAGGTAAGCGGCTGCGTCCTGTCTGCTTCCTCACACTAAAAGGACAGGGAAGGAGGGGAATGAAGGAGCAATGAGCGGGGACAGGGCACAGCATTCATATGGGACACGGCCGCTGCACAGTGGAAGTGCAGGAGGCAAGCGGCCGCGTCCACAGTAAGGGGAGAGGGCTGCCATGAAGCAGGATATCGCCGTGGGAGAAGCAGCTTAGCTGATTTTCATATCCTCAGCTCTGCGTCTCCCGCAGCAGTAGTAAGTGAAAAAGACTGGACCACCCATTAAATCGTCAGCCAATGAAAAGGCAGAGGAAAGGTAGGGACCGTCCCCAGCCCTAAGTCGTCTTTTCAGGCTGCGTAGTTGGAGCCCTGCGCTGCCATTTTAGGAGAGGAGAGCAGAGCCTACATGTGCTTAAAACTCCAGCTGTGCCAGTCACCAGTCACTGTTCCAGCAGTCAGTGCCACATGTGTCAGTCACCAGTGAAAGTGCCAGCAGTCTGTGTCAGCCACCAGTCAGTGTCCACCATCTCAGGTCAGCAGTAGAAGTGCCCGTCATCTTAGTGTCAGCTACCAGTGATAATGTCCACTGTCTGAGTGCCAGCAGTCACGTGTCAGTGCCAGCAGTCCGTGTCAGCCACCAGTGACAGTATCCGTCCTCTCAGTGCCAGAATTCAGTTTGAGTCATGTCAGCCACCAGTCAAAGTACCCGCCGTCTCGGTGTCAGTGACCAGTGACAGTGTCCGCCGTCTCAATGTAAGCAGTCAGTGTCAGTCACCAATAACCGTGCCTGCCATCTCAGTGCCAGCAGTCCGTGTCAGCCACCAGTGACAGTATCCGTCGTCTCAGTGCCAGAATTCAGTTTGAGTCGTGTCAGCCACCTGTCAAAGTACCCGCCGTCTCAGTGTCAGTGACCAGTGACAGTGTCCGCCGTCTCAATGTAAGCAGTCAGTGTCAGTCACCAATAACCGTGCCTGCCATCTCAGTACCAGCAGTCCGTGTCAGCCACCAGTGACAGTATCCGTTGTCTCAGTGCCAGAATTCAGTTTGAGTCAGGTCGGCCACCAGTCAAAGTACCCGCCATCTCAGTGTCAGTGACCAGTGACAGTGTCCGCCGTCTCAATGTAAGCAGTCAGTGTCAGTCACCAATAACCGTGCCTGCCATCTCAGTGCCAGCTTTGTCAGCCACCAGTAATAGTATCTGCTGCCTCAATGTAAGTAGTCAGTGTCAGCCAGTAAGTAGTGAGTGCCAGCAGTATCAGCCAGCAGTGACAGTGTCCGCCGTCTCAGTGCCAGAATTCAGTTTCAGTCGTGTTAGCAACCAAATTACCCGCCGTCTCAGTGTCAGCCGTGAGTGCCAGCTTTGTCAGCCACCAGTAATAGTGTCCGCCGCCTCAATGTAAGTAGTCAGTGTCAGCCACCAATCAACGTGCCCGCCGTCTCAGTGCCAGCATTCAGTTTCAGTCGTATTAGCCACCAAAGTACTCGCTGTCTCAGTGTCAGCAGTGAGTGGCAGCTGTATCCGCCAGCAGTGACAGTGTCCGCCGTCTCAGTGCCAGAATTCAGTTTCAGTCGTGTCAGCCACCAGTCAAAGTACCTGCCGTCTCAGTGTCAGTCACCAGTGACAGTGTCCGCCGTCTCAATATTAGCAGTCAGTGTCAGCCACCAGTAATAGTGTCCGCCGCCAATCAACGTGCCTGCTGTCTCAGAGCCAGCATTCAGTTTCAGTCGTATTAGCCACCAAAGTACTCGCCGTCTCAGTGTCAGCAGTGAGTGCCAGCTGTATCCGCCAGCAGTGACAGTGTCCGCCGTCTCAGTGCCTGCTGTGTCAGACACCAGTGACAGTGTTCACCATCTCAGTGCCAGAATTCAGTTTCAGTCATATTAGCCACCAGTCAAAGTACCGGCCATCTCAGTGTCAGTCGTCAGTTACAGTGTCTGCTGCCTCAATGTAAGTAGTCAGTGTCAGCCAGTAAGTAGTGAGTGTCAGCAGTATCAGCCAGCAGTGACAGTGTCCGCCGTCTCAGTGCCAGAATTCAGTTTCAGTCGTGTTAGCCACCAAAGTACTCACCGTCTCAGTGTCAGCCGTGAGTGCCAGCTGTATCCGTCATCAGTGACAGTGTTCGCCGTCTCAGTGTAAGCAGTGACAGCCACCAATCACCGTGCCCGCCGTCTCAGTGCCAGAATTCAGTTTCAGTCGTGTCAGCCACCAGTCAAAGTACCTGCCGTCTCAGTGTCAGTCACCAGTGACAGTGTCCGCCGTCTCAATATTAGCAGTCAGTGTCAGCCACCAGTAATAGTGTCCGACGCCTCAATGTATGTAATCAGTGTCAACCAGTAAGTAGTGAGTGCCAGCAGTATCCGCCAGCAGTGACAGTGTCCGCCGTCCCAGTGCCAGAATTCAGTTTCAGTCATGTTAGCCACCAAAGTACCCGCTGTCTCAGTGTCAGCAGTGAGTGCCAGCTTTGTCAGCCACCAGTAATAGTGTCCACCGCCTCAATGTAAGTAGTCAGTGTCAGACACCAATCAACGTGCCCGCCGTCTCAGTGCCAGCATTCAGTTTCAGTCGTATTACCCACCAAAGTACTCGCCGTCTGAGTGTCAGCAGTGAGTGCCAGCTGTATCCGCCAGCAGTGACAGTGTCCGCCGTCTCAGTGCCAGAATTCAGTTTCAGTCGTGTCAGCCACCAGTTACAGTGTCCGCCGCCTCAATGTAAGTAGTCAGTGTCAGCCAGTAAGTAGTGAGTGCCAGCAGTATCAGCCAGCAGTGACAGTGTCCGCCGTCTCAGTGCCAGAATTCAGTTTCAGTCGTGTTAGCCACCAAAGTACTCGCCGTCTCAGTGTCAGCCGTGAGTGCCAGCTGTATCCGCCATCAGTGACAGTGTTCGCCGTCTCAGTGTAAGCAGTGACAGCCACCAATCACCGTGCCCGCCGTCTCAGTGCCAGCATTCAGTTTCAGTCGTATTAGCCACCAAAGTACTCGCCGTCTCAGTGTCAGCAGTGAGTGCCAGCTGTATCCGCCAGCAGTGACAGTGTCCGCCGTCTCAGGGCCACAATTCAGTTTCAGTCATGTCAGCCACCAGTTACAGTGTCCGCCGCCTCAATGTAAGTAGTCAGTGTCAGCCAGTAAGTAGTAAGTGCCAGCAGTATCAGCCAGTAGTGACAGTGTCCGCCGTCTCAGTGCCAGAATTCAGTTTTATGCGTGTTAGCCACCAAAGTACCCGCTGTCTCAGTGCCAGCAGTGAGTGCCAGCTGTATCAGCCACCAGTGACAGTGTTCCCCGTCACAGTGCCAGCCACCAGTGACTGTGTCCATCGTCTCAGTGCCAGCAGTCCGTGTCAGCCACAAGTAACAGTATTCGTCGTCTCAGTGCCTGCAGTCCCTTTTTAAAAAATGAAGAAGTAATAGATAAAATTGTCTCTGCTTAAATCCCTAACATACAAATTACTCCTCACTTACATGCCTTTGTAACAAAGCAATATGATTCATGGAACATGCGGACCACCTAATTCTACATGTATGACAGTGTCTGCCGTCTCAGTGTCAGCAATCAGTGTCGGCCCCAGTCACCATGCCTGACATCTGTGTCAGAAGTGAGTGCCAGTTGTATCTGCCACCAGTAACAGTGTCCCCGTCACAGTGCCAGCCACCAGTGACAGTATCCGTCTTCTCAGTGCAAGCTGTTTCAACCACCAGTGACAGTATCCCTTGTTTAAGTGCCAGCAGTCCGTGTCAGCCACCAGTGACACTGTCTGTCGTCTCAGTGCCAGCAGTTTGTGTCAGCCATCAGTGACAGTGTCTGTCGTCTCAGTGCCAGCAGTCCCATCTAAGTGCCAGTAGTCAGTTTCAGCCTCCAGTGACAGTGTCACCTGTCCAACAGCATCTGCCTGAAGAACAATCCATTTTCTTTTTACTCCAAATGACATTACTACAGCAGTACATTGAGCTTTAAACCGTGATACTCAATTGACAGCTTGGTTCAAATTGAATTAACAAAAAGATAAAGCAAAGAATATATTATATTCTGACACTCCTTTGCACTATGTGTTTGACTCTGAAAATTATAGTTGGAAACTGCGTCAACGTGGTGGAGAAAAAAATTATTGGACGAATATATAATATAAAAATCTAAAGTGCCAGCTTCAGCCCACCACCAGGAAGGGAGACAACAGGCTAGGGTACCCGAAAGGCAAAGTCCCTCCAAAGTAGAGAGGCTCTAACCGCCCCCCGACCTCTCCTACTCCAAAGAGCGCACCTTCACTAGGTCTCCGAGAATGTTCCTAACCAACTTATCCACAGGGAGGATTTTTCATTTCGTTAAGACTAAACACCTTGCGTGCCACGTGTAGTACCTGAGCATTGAGCTGACTAGGAATAAAGTGCAGAGGTCCCTACCACCTAGGTGTCTGAATGACTCCATAGGCCCATTCGCATAGGAAAGTGCCAGCTGTATCCGCTACCAGTGACAGCTTCCGCCGTCTCAATGTCGGCAGTGAGTGCCAGCTGCATCCGCCAACAGTGACAGTTTCTGACGTGTCAGTGCCAGTCATGTCAGCCACTCTTTACAGTGCCCGCCAGTCAATTATATATTTTAAATCCCTCTGAAGCTGCAGAGCAAATAATGTAAAATTCTTCAACTTCAGGAATAAATTCAGAACTTATAAAAAATTTTAAGTAAATTTATGGCACAATTTGATCGTGTTTAAGCTGTGTCCACCACCAGTGACAGTGTCTGCCATTTTAATGCCAGCAGTGTCAGTCAAGTCAGCCACCATCCTCAGTGCCTGCTTTGTAAGCCACCAGTCACAGTGTTCGCTGTCTGAATGCCAGCAGTCCCTTCTCAGTGTCAGTCATATCAGCCATCATTCAAATTGCCTGCCGTTTCAGGACAATTGTCTCAGTGTCAGCCACCAGTGACCATATCTGTCATCTCAGTGCCAGCAGTCCGTGTCAGCTACCAGTGACCATATCCGTCGTCTCAGTGCCAGCAGTCCTTGTCAGCCTCCAGTGACAATATCTGTCGTCTCAGTGCCAGCGGTCCGTGTCAGCCACCAGTTACACTATCCGTCTCTGTGCCAGTCAGTCACCAGTGACAGTATCCATCGTCTCAGTGCCAGCAGTCCGTGTCAGCCACCATCAACAAAATGAAGCAAAGAATATATTATATTCGGACATTCCTTTCCTCTATGTGTTTAACTCTGAAAATTGTAGTTGGAAACTGCGTCAACGTGGTGGAGAAAAAATTATTGGACGAATGTATTCTGTCAATTTAATATCAGATACAGAACATTACTGTTTGCGTCTACTTTTGCTGCATGTGGCTGGTGCATTTTTGAAGATTTGAGGACTGTAAATGGAATTGTTTATTCCACTTTCCAAGAGGCTGCAAAAGCTAAAGGACTTATTACTGATGATGACGTGTGGGAAAAAACTCTGGAAGATGCTGTACACTTCACTATGCCAAACAACTTAGGGAATTATTTGCATACGTCTGTGTTTTTGCATCATTACAAAATATGAATGCACTTTTTCTAAAATATGAGCGATATTTTATTGAAGATTTAGTTCACCAACATAAAGAACACAATGATGATTGCACAATTTTTCGTACGATCGCCCTTAAAGAAATAGCCAACATTCTGATACTACATGGCAAAACCTGTGAAGATTTTGGATTGCCTTACACAATGCCAAATAATGATCAACTTTCTAATATGTATGACCAGGAATTACAAAAATTCACAGCAGAAGAAATGGAGAAAACATTAAACAGAGAACAAAAAACAGCCATAGAAAAAATATTGTCTGCAAGCAAAAATGACAACCTTTTCAATCGTTGTTTTTTCTTGGATGGTCCTGGTGGTAGTGGAAAAACGTATCTTTACAAAACTCTTCTCAGCACAGTTCGTGGAGAAGGTAAGATTGCACTCCCTGTAGCGTCAACAGGTATTGCAGCTAATCTTCTTTATGGTGGAAGAACTTACCACTCTCAGTTCAAATTACCTGTTCCAATAGTTGAGAACTCCATATCAAATATGCGTCTCAATTCTGATGATGCTGAAAATTTGAGATTGTCTACAGTACTGATTTGGGATGAGTGTACGATGGCCCCATCTATAGCTCTTACAGTGGTCGACAAACTGCTAAAAGAAATAATGGATAACAACAAACCCTTTGGAGGAAAAGTTTTATTACTTGGTGGAGATTTTCGGCAAACACTTCCAGTGGTTCCTCATGGTGATCGGACAAAAATTGTAGAAGCATGTATAAAGTATAATAAATTGTGGCAAAACTTCCAAATACTTAACCTTACAAACAATATCCGTTCAGTTGATACTGAATTCAGCAATTGGTTGATCCAAGTTGGCAATGGTGATACACCACACATTAAAGGTTTGCCTGAAGACATAATTGAAATACCTTCAAAAATTTTATGTAAAGGAAATATTGTAAAATATTTATTTGGAGAAAGAATTTCAATTGCTGATGTCTCAAAGATAGCAAAAAAAATGTATTCTTTGCCCAAAGAACTGTGATGTTCATAGCATAAATCAAGAGGTGCTAAATATTTTGGAAGGAGATACTGTGACATACCTTAGTTCAGACTCAATTGATGACTCCACTGAGGAAGATATGCAAAACTATCCAATTGAGTTTCTTAATGAGCTAACTCCAACAGGAATGCCGAGGCATGAATTGAACCTTAAAAAGGGTGCAATAAGTATGCTTCTTAGGAATATAAACACTAAAATGGGATTGTGTAATGGAACCCGCCTGTTTGTTAAAGACTTGAAAAGAAACCTAATTGTTGCTCAAGTCATAACAGGTTCAGCAGAAGGAGACATGGTCTTTATTCCATGTATTGATTTGGCTCCATCATCTACTAATTTGCCATTTACATTAAGAAGGCGGCAATTTCCTGTTATTTTAGCTTTTGCCATGACAATTAATAAAGCTCAGGGGCAAACTTTAGAAAAAGTTGGTATTTTCTTACCAGAACCAGTATTCAGCCACGGCCAGTTATATGTTGCATTATCTAGAGTTAGAAGTTTTTTAGATGTGGTTGTAAAGGTTTTAGATGGTCCTGAACAAGGAAAACTGTTGCAAAATTCTGAGTATATTTACTAAAAATGTTGTCTACAAAGAAATTTTGTAGAAAAATTTTCAAGAGGTTAAAAAATGTTGTTGTTTTTTCAGAACTTCTGCTTTAGTGTATTGTATATTCAGATTGTTACATAATGTACTTACTGTATTGTGATATATACCTTTCCATTTCATTTTTATTATTAAATATCTATTGACTTAGTACTAAAATATTTTTGACAAAAATAAAGTTAAACAATAAATAAAATGTGGTCAAATATTCTTACTATTTAATATACAGTGTTCCTACTAATGTTTCTGCACTACTAGACATTAATCAGTTACTATCACAGGCACTAGAACATTAGTGAATAAACATCCGTAGGAACTGTTTATATTAAATGGCACTGACTGGTGGATGTGACTGCTGTTTGATACGACTAGGACTGTAATTGGTGGTGCTGAGACTGCTGACAGCGACCGGTGGCTGAGAATGCTGGCAGTCGCTGCTGTCTGTGGCTTAGAGTGCTGGGACTGTGTGGCTGTGTGATGCACAAACAGTAATGGTAGTGCTCCAATGTGGAGAGCACACTATAACCTGTAAAAAGCAGCAGTGATTGGCCGGCGCAGGTGTGGGCAGTGCGAGCAGTGTGCAGAGCGCCATGAGATGGTCGGTGCGCCATGCTCACTGGTGTATGCAGTGCAGATGGATGTGGGGCTTTGGTGATTGGGCAGCACGCTGGTGTGGGCATCATTTGGAGCGCTGTTTGTTGACTGGACAGCATGCCACGCATGCGCAGTTCAATTATTGGTACTCATGCAGGGACACACAGCCTTGAGCACACAGACAGGGCTTTTATTATAGTTAATGATTGCTCTAGCGCCCGTTATAGTAACGGGCTTAATGTCTAGTATATCCATATATACATATATATGTGTGTACAAGACAACATCAGCAATGCATCCAGTGCTTTATACTAAGTACCCTATGAGATAATCAGTAGTGAGATCTATACTAAGACATATTGGGTACCTCCATTAAGAAAACTCATGTATACAGGGAACATAACGGGTGTATTAAATCCATCTTGGTCTTGTGGGTATTTGTTGATTAAGTGTCAAAGCTCTATGATCTTAGTATAGTTGCAGATGTGGCTTCATGGTTAAATATTTCAATTGTGAGTGTGGGGACTGTACGGACATGTGGTTGTCAGTGTTGTTATATGAAACATTGTACTTCGTAGTCTCTGTTTAACCCTTTGGGTTCCAAGCAATCCAGCTTGTGAATCCAGAATGCTTCCCGCTTTTTAAGGGACGTTGTTCTGTTATAGCCTCTTCTATGGGGTGGAATGTGATCAATCACTTGAAATTTTAGCTGAGAGATGTTATGGCCCATCTGGTGAAAATTAAAAGGAATTGGAAGTAGGAGATTTTTTCGTCTGATCGAAGATTTGTGTTGAGAAATCCGATCTCTCACTGTTTGTGTGGTTTCGCTTATGTAGATTTTGCCACATGGGCATTTGATAAGGTAAATGACAAATCAGAATGTGCATGTGTAGAAATCTGAAATGGTAAATTGTTGTCGGGAACATGGATGGTGAAAGTAGGGGCCTTTGAGGACATACACATTGTAAGCAGGGGAAGGTACCGTATTTAGGTGGACCTAAAAATTGTTGTACAGGGAGGATACGCAGAGGGCCAATGTCTGCCTTCACTAGTAGATCTCTAAGGTTTTTAGGTCGACGAGTGCATGCTAGAATTGGGCTTTTGAATTCATCAATGTCAGGAAATGCTTTTTGTAAGATATGCCAATGGCTACGTATGCTGTTAAGTACTTTGTTCATGCTAGGATGGTACTGGGTAACCTCTCTCTTTAAATCTATCCTTCATTTCATTAAGGCGTTTTTGGTATGTTGTGTGGACTGAGACAATGCATTTAGGACGGGTGTATTACGAATTGGGAAGTGATTTTTTGGTGTTAATGGAATGGAAACTTGAAAAGTGTAAAAGGTTGTTACGATCTGTTGGTTTTCTGTAGAGGTCTGTAGTCAGTGTACCAGTAGTTGTACGGGAAATGACGGTATCCAGAAAACTGATAGAGGTAGGGTCCATGTGGATGGTAAATTGTAATTCGGAAAAAACGCTATTGATGTATGTGTGGAAAGATGATAGACATTCTGCTGGGCCGTTCAATATACAGAAAATATCATCGATGTACCACTTCCAAATAAGTGCATGTTTCTGAAAGATCTGGTTTGGATAGATATGGGTTTCCTCGAACTCGGCCATGAAACAATTTGCATAGGGCGGGGCTAAGTTAGAGCCCATCGCGGTCCCTTGGCGTTGGAGGTAATAGGTATCTTCAAAAAAGAAGAAATTGTTGGTAAGTACAAGCTCGAGGATGTTCATGAGAAAGGAAACGGTATGAGTATTGGTGAAGTTGGATAGAAGGCATTTATGGACCGCATGTAGACCTTTGTGGTGTTGAATTGAGGTGTAGAGGCTGGATACATCCCATGTGACAAAAACAGCATTAACTGGTAAATCAGTGAGATGTTGGATGATGTTGAGAAATTCGGAGGTGTCAAGGATAAATGAATGAGTTTTTTTGATTACTGGTGTGAGAATTTTTTCCAACAGGATGGATAATGGTGATAGGAGAGAATTTGTAGAGGCGACAATGGGGCATCCGGGGGGATTCTGTAGATTTTTCTGAATTTTACCAGCTGTGGATTTCCAGCAGCTACGAACCCGCATTGAAACAACCCTACAAAACCACAGGAAGGAAATTGAAACCACAAAATGTAATACATTTCTTCACAATGCAGAAGATTACAGGCTTAACCGTGTTTACAGATGGCTGGACAGCAACAACCCCAACTATAACCCCAACTACAACAGATACAGACAACGCTCTAAATCCAGAGAATCATCGCAATCAAGCTCGAACAGTGACACATAACCCCACACCAGTCCACAAACCCAACGCAACTTCAGGAGTCGACGCGGCAACAGAGGAGGAACCAACATCCAACGTAAACCCATCCCGACGAGATCGCAGGTGCCCTCGCTAGTCGTAAACATCTCTTCACACACACTCAGACTGGCTGAAACTACACTCTTGGAGAAGGGCTTATCCTACTGTCCCTCGGCACAGTTGGATACCTTTCAATTGGACCTTGATTTACATAGACTTTTCAGAAACATTCGATTAAAAGCACACTTCACCAAAAAAGACACATCGAAACAGACAATTGTTCAGGAACCTACTCATCACATTTCCATCAGTTACTAGTAGAGATGAGCGAACTTTAAAAAAAAGTTTGGCGTTCGGGTCAAATCCAGTGCTGAGCCACGCCCCCTGCACTGATCACATGACGGTGACATAACCCCAGGTCCTTCGGCTGTTCAACAGTTCGGGTTGGTGGAAGCCGCCCCTTATGGATTCCATATGCCGCGATAGTCCGCGGTAGTGGAATCCATAATGGGATGCGCGAGTTACCACAACCCGAACGCCGAACTTTTTTTTAAAGTTCGCTCATCTCTAGTTACTAGGTCTCCGTAATAAGAGACATTTTTTACCACCCAAAAACAAACCCCCCATTGAGACGTTCGTCACCTTGGTTAAAAAGGATGTTGACAAATTCAGACATAATCTCACGAGAGGAAAATACAAATCTCAGGGCAACCTTGATTCTACACAAAAACAAGCCCTTTCCACACTTCGTCACAATAAAAACATCATTATCAAACCAGCGGACAAAGGGGGAGCTGAAGTCCTATTTGTTAAACACGAATACCGTACAGAACTCCACCGCCAATTACAAGACGACACGGTATATCAAAAACTCAACACAGACCCCACACCACAAATCAGAGAAAAAATCTGTACTACCTTAAATCATTACCATAGCCTTCAAATAATAGATGACGCTACCCGCACTTTTTTGACCAACCACAACCCAGCTATCCCAGTACTATATACCTTACCCAAAATTCACAAAAATCTACAGAATCCCCCCGGACGCCCCATTGTCGCCTCTACCAATTCTCTCCTATCACTATTATCCATCCTGTTGGAAAAAATTCTTACACCACTAATCAAAAAAACTCGTTCATTTATCCTTGACACCTCCGAATTTCTCAACATCATCCATCATCTCACTGATTTATCAGTTAATGCTATTTTTGTCACATGGGATGTATCCAGCCTCTACACCTCAATTCAACACCACAAAGGTCTACATGCGGTCCATAAATGCCTTTTATCCAACTTCACCAATACTCATACCGTTTCCTTTCTCATGAACATCCTCGAGCTTGTACTTACCAACAAGTTCTTCCTTTTTGAAGATACCTATTACCTCCAAAGCCAAGGGACCGCGATGGGCTCTAACTTAGCCCCGCCCTATGCAAATTGTTTCATGGCCGAGTTCGAGGAAACCCATATCTATCCAAACCAGATCTTTCAGAAACATGCACTTATTTGGAAGTGGTACATCGATGATATTTTCTGTATATGGAACGGCCCAGCAGAATGTCTATCATCTTTCCACACATACATCAATAGCTTTTTTTCCGAATTACAATTTACCATCCACATGGACCCTACCTCTATCAGTTTTCTGGATACCGTCATTTCCCGTACAACTACTGGTACACTGACTACAGACCTCTACAGAAAACCAACAGATTGTAGCAACCTTTTACACTTTTCAAGTTTCCATTCCATTAACACCAAAAAATCACTTCCCAATTCGTAATACACCTGTCCTAAACACATTGTCTCAGACCACACAACATACCAAAAATGCCTTAACGAAATGAAGGAGAGATTTAAAGAGAGATTTTACCCCGTACCATCCTAGCATGAACAAAGTACTTAACAGCATACGTAGCCATTGGCATATCTTACAAAAAGCATTTCCTGACATTGATGAATTCAAAAGCCCAATTCTAGCATGCACCCGTCGACCTAAAAACCTTAGAGATCTACTAGTGAAGGCAGACATTGGCCCTCTGCGTAACCTCCCCGTACAACAATTTTTAGGTCCACCTAAATACGGTACCTTCCCCTGCTTACAATGTGTATGTCCTCAAAGGCCCCTACTTTCACCATCCATGTTCCGGACAACAATTTACCATTTCAGATTTCTACACATGCACATCCTCATTTGTCATTTACCTTATCAAATGCCCATGTGGCAAAATCTACATGAGCAAAACCACACAAACAGTGAGAGATTGGATTTGTCAACACAAATCTTCGATCAGATGTAAAAATCTCCTACTTCCAATTCCTTTTCATTTTCACCAGATGGGCCATAACATCTCTCAGCTAAAATTTCAAGTGATTGATCACATTCCACCCCATAGAAGAGGCTATAACAGAACAACGTCCCTTAAAAAGCGGGAAGCATTCTGGATTCACAAGCTGGATTGCTTGGAACCCAAAGGGTTAAACAGAGACTACGAAGTACAATGTTTCATATAACAACACTGACAACCACATGTCCGTACAGTCCCCACACTCACAATTGAAATATTTTACCATGAAGCCACATCTGCAACTATACTGAGATCATAGAGCTTTGACACTTAATCAACAAATACCCACAAGACCAAGATGGATTTAATACACCCGTTATGTTCCCTGTATACATGAGTTTTCTTAATGGAGGTACCCAATATGTCTTAGTATAGATCTTACTACTGATTATCTTATAGGTTACTTAGTATAAAGCACTGGATGCATTGCTGATGTTGTCTTGTACATACATATATGTATATATGGATATATATGTGCATATGTAGATGTTCCTGATGTGGTGCTTTATAGTTTTTAATATTATGTCTGATTTTCTCTCCCCAGGTTCCTACTATTTAATCTTTGGGTAACATGTACATATATCCTTTTTTATATAACATATCCTTTTTTGTTAACATATCCTTTCAGTGTGTATATGTCCTTTCAGTGTATAAATATCTTTCCACCAGCAATCCCTTCACAGTTCTCATTACGATTCCAACCTGTCAGTAAAGTAACAAATGGAACGCAACTCTGCGTCCACTTCCGGCCTATGGAACGCAAGTGGATAGTATCCACTTCCGGCCATCAACACGTGGCGCACTTCGGAGTCTGAGATCACTTCCAGTTTCGGCAGCCCTTTTAAACCATTGCGCGCTTTCTATGATTGTGCTTCATTTACTTAAGCGTGCTGTTGCACACTTATTACCCATATAGCGCAGCATCCTGGTTCTCTACCTCCAGAGCGGCTTTGGTAAGTCATACTAATACCTGTTATATGTACGATTCCATCCATGCTCACTATCTTCGACCACCATGGGGACATGTGATGAACTGTCATTTTCTGTCATATGCATAGATTATTTTACCTATACTGTTATACATCTCAGTCTATATCTGGCCGCACTCCGATGCACTGTTATGACATAAGCCTCTTACAAACTGCCTTTAATTCATCACCTTATAACATTTTGATATCCTTCCTTAACATATACCATACCATCTAGATTCTACTTGTGATCTTGGACCAGTGGCCAAAGGGTCTCTATTGTATATATGTTTATATGCACTGTATATATGCACCTGATTATTCCTCCACTTGTTGTTCTATCATTGTGGTGACCAGTACTATATTATATATCTTATTTTGTTTGCCCCCCCCCCCCTTTTTTCCTATTTCACATAGTTTGAAAAAGGCTTTTGTATGCAGAAAAGTCGCAACATATTTATATGTATTCTGCCGCATGACTAATAAATACCACATATTCACACCGTACGCATTGGAGTTCTGCTTAATTTAGATCCTCCTTTCCCCCTCAATGTTTTGTTAAAGGTTTTTTTTAAATGAAAGACATTCATGATATATCCAAAGTTTGTTTCCATAACTCCCATAAACCACAATGGAGAGACGTGGACATTTATATCCATCTCTGTAATAAATATCTGTCTTGATATAGTGGCAGACTGCTGCATCACCTGGTAAGTTGGAGGTCAAGTGACCCTAATCTCTTGATAGGTAGGAGTCCGAGAAGTGAGTCCATCACATATCAGACATTTAAGGCATATAATTTGGAAAAACCCATTAACTTCAACTTTGGCTGCAAACAATTCCAGTATCACATTCTTTCAATGTCATACAGGAGTCTAGAAAGCTGACGTTTAGTTGGTCAAGGTTCCTACAATGTAGAATTATTTTTGACGTCTCTTCCTGTAACTTAAAGGAAACAAGTTAGGTAAGAATGCCCATGTCTGTACCCGTTTTGCGGCCCACAAATAGTACATCATTAAAATATGGATCCCACCTGTTGCATTCCACCATTTTTTTCAAACTCCTCTATAAATGTTTTATCCTTCTCTGCTAAATGAACAAGAGTAGGACATGTTATATTCTTTTTGCCTGGCCACAGGATGGGCATATGGATGCGCACGATGTGCTGTCCACTTTTTTTGAGCCTCATTGAAATTAATGAGTCTGCATCCACAAAAAATGACAACCGAATGTGGACCGAACATATGGTTTTGTGCATATTGCCTAAACGAGATTTTTCCCTGCAAAGTCATGGGTGACCATCCTATGCTGTCCATATGATAGAAAGACACAAAGACAACTAAAGTAGCCCTTTAGATTTCTGTACAAATTCTACCATTATATATCTCCTCATTGTAGATAGAATGACACAAGGGAATGAGAGCTTCAACTATTGCACATTCCATTGTGCTCAAAAAAGATGTTGATTACCAGCTGCATACTATAAAATAAAAACAGACTAGTAAGTATTTGGCTTATCGGAGTCTTGTTCATAACCCTGGCATTCAACTCTGCATGTTTCTACTTGCTTAAATAATAACAATCTTGATTTTTTTTCTACATAGTTTGCTTTTTCGTTTTTCCTTGTGCAAAATACTTGTTTCAGTGCAGATTCAATTTATTAGTTATTAATATATCAACTAGCTATGTTAACTAGCATGGCACACCAAACTTGTTGACTTGAAGAAATTCAGAGACCATATGTAACTAAGAAATTATAGGGGTTGTCCAGATTTTTATTTTCCCCAGTGATATCTATACTTATCTGCTCCCTGCCACTCTTTTTTAACTCTGTGGCTCCCAGGCTGTCTTCACTGCACTTCTGGTGCCGGCCTGTCAACTTCTGGACTGATGGGGGTCACGTATGCTGCTGTAGCCAATGACTGGCCTAAGCAATTATGTGTCTCCAAGCAACATGTCACTTCAAGGTCCATTCAGACGTCCGTAGAATGGGTCTGGATCCATTCCGCAACGTTGTGGTCGTTTTATTTTCAATGGGGACGGAAAGGATGCGGACAACACACAGTGTGCCATCCGCATCCACATTTCCGTTCTGCGGGCCCGGAAAAAAATAAAGCATTTCCTATTCTAGTCCGAAGTTGCGGACAAGAAAAGGAATGATCTATTAAAGTGTCGGCGATGTGCGGCATCAGTGTTTTGCGGTTCGCAATTTGCGGACTACAAAACACTACGGACATCTGAAAGGTCCCTAACAGTCATGTGACGCTTGGGGACATGTCCCTGCTGAGGCCAGTCATTGTCTGCAGCAGCATACGTGACCCCCATCAGTCCAGAAGTTGACAGGCCGGCACCACAAAGTAATAGCTTGTTCGACTGGTATCAAAGAGAATATAGATAAAAGGAATCCAAAGTCACAATCCAGTATTCTTAATCGCTAAGCTAGTGTTCACCATAAAACAATCGAGTAGAGTTCTGTGACTTGAAACATATATAGCGGCGTCCCACTGAATTCGAATATTGATCCTATTGAGCCGGCATAAAGAATCGGAACAGTCTTACCAGAGCTGAGACCGAATGTTTCATTCAGTTCTGGACCTCACTCTGTTTTCAGTAGTTGTCCTCCAAACTGTTTCCTAAGTGCTGCGTCCACTTGTCACGCGGATAAATAGTTAATGTAGGGGGTCTGACCAGACGCGTTTCGGGGCTACCAACGTCCCCTTCCTCAGTGGTAACCGGACCCCCTAAAAACACTCTTATATATAGTGGTTCCAATGAGGTTCAGAAAAGCCGGGATGGAATTGAACCCGGAAGTGTTACGATAATTACTTCCTCATTCAGTCTATTCCAAAGGGATTGTCTATCGTCATGTTGTTGCTTTAATTATTCATAGTTAGCAATCAAAAATCGTGAAATCCTGCCATACACTTCTTGTTAAATAGTAAATCTATTCTTTAACATAAAAAACGCAAAATAGTCCATTGCGATATTGATGCGTTATTCCTGCGATTATTAGTAAACATTGCTGTGCATAATAGAAACACAATAAAAATACATTTAATATAATAATATATGTAAAAATATATGTAAAAAAAGTAGAAATAGTTCAACAATAGTTAAAAACACAGGTAGTCAATGGTAAAAATAGAACTAAATCCATTACATAATAGTAAAATAAATAGATATATGTTCTTGATAGAATCTCTAAGGAGAAGGCCTGCCTCCAAGGGGGCACCCCAACGAGTGAATAATACTCTCCCTCTGATGGTGAACCCCACCAAATGAGGTTGGGTGGGCTGAAAAGTGTGTGTATGTGAGTGTAATGTTTAGTTAGACTTTGGGGTGAAATATTGAAATTGTGTAGTGATTGTATGCGTCATTATTTAGTGTACCATAGGTATCAATAAATATTGTGTGTTATTTGTACCTACAGTGTAGTGTGTTTTATTAGCGCTAGCTAGTTCAGTAAGGCACATGCAGATAGCCAGTGACCATTGTTAGGCGATAGATAGTGTATTTTAAGGTATAAATAGGCGTAGTCAGCAGTAGACGACTACACCTATTTATGAATATTAATTATTGATATTTGCAGAAATATTGATAATTAATATTTTCCTTCTTTACAGATACCAAACAGCATTAATATGTCATCTCCTAGCAGCTTAAATGTTTTTGAAAATATATACATTTTGATCTTAAGAAACAACAAATGGTGCCTGGTAACTTTGCCACACAGAAATATTTTGTTGAAGAGTGGAATGAAACAAAAAATGTGTCCAGAATACAGTTGCTCCTGTAAGTTATTCCTACCAAGAACAATAACCAACAATAAATATTTGTGTAATGGGTGGCTCACTCTGCAAAGGAGATAGGAAAGTGGGTGCACTAACGTCCAAGTATGGGTACTCACCGGACCCACAACAAATGGTCTATAGATTCAACAACAAAAATGGACAGGCACACCGAATCTGGTCAGAAGAAATTTGATATTCACAGTCTAGTCCGTGCTATAAATTTATTGTATGTAAGATAGTATAAAAAAGTAAAAAGGAGTATGCAAGTATCCGGTTTCAGACAAAATATGGAGAGACGGATAAGACGACCGTAATCAAAGTCCATCCATCCGTCCGTCCATTGGTCATCCAAGCCAGTGAATGCCGTACACTCCAAATAATCAAATTTCACAATAGTTCACCATATTTCATCAATATTATACAAATTTCCCAGGAAAGTGCTGATGCAGAAAAGTTATAAAGATAATAATAATATAATAAATTAATTAAAAGTACATATAATTCATACAAATGGGTCCATAAATCCTCAAGTGATAAGGTTCATCCCAGACCTGAAACAAATAGATGTTAGAAGTATCAGTTTGTTCAGTCAGGTCTATCTAAGCCTTTGTTATCTCTGTGTTCCTCCGTTAAACAGTCCAGCGGCAGAGTGATTGTGAGAATGATCCTCTATAGTCATTAGCAATAGTTCATGTATAGCACCTAATGATCGATATTGATTATGATGTATATTGTAATTCCTCTGTGTATTTCATATATTTAAAAGGTCTCACCCGCTCAGACGGTCTCGGTCTCCGCTTCTGCAGGGATCCCTGCAGAAGCGGGAGACCGAGACCGTCTGAGCGGTGAGACCTTTTTAAATATATGAAATACACAGAGGAATTACAATATACATCATAATCAATATCGATCATTAGGTGCTATACATGAACTATTGCTAATGACTATAGAGGATCATTCTCACAATCACTCTGCCGCTGGACTGTTTAACGGAGGAACACAGGATAACAAAAGGCTTAGATAGACCTGACTGAACAAACTGATACTTCTAACATCTATTTGTTTCAGGTCTGGGATGAACCTTATCACTTGAGGATTTTTATGGACCCATTTTGTATGAATTATATGTACTTTTAATTAATTTATTATATTATTATTATCTTTATAACTTTTCTGCATCAGCACTTTCCTGGGAAATTTGTATAATATTGATGAAATATGGTGAACTATTGTGAAATTTGATTATTTGGAGTGTACGGCATTCACTGGCTTGGATGACCAATGGACGGACGGATGGATGGACTTTGATTACGGTCGTCTTATCCGTCTCTCCATATTTTGTCTGAAACCGGATACTTGCATACTCCTTTTTACTTTTTTATACTATCTTACATACAATAAATTTATAGCACGGACTAGACTGTGAATATCAAATTTCTTCTGACCAGATTCGGTGTGCCTGTCCATTTTTGTTGTTGAATCTAATAACCAACAATAAACAATTCAATACTTTGCAATTGAAGTTGTACTTAATACTGCGTAAGTTAACTTATTAACCCCTTCTACCATGGGCCAGTTTTCACCCTCCTGCCCAGGCCATTTTTTTGCAAATCTGACATGTGTCACTTTATTGTTAACCCTTTAGGTGTTCAACAAGAATTAAAGGAAAATGGAGATGAAATTTCCAAATTTCACTTTTTTGGCAGATTTTACATTTTAATAGTTTTTTTTTCTTTAACACATCGATGGTTAAAAGCCAAACAAAACTCAATATTTTTTACTTTGATTCTGCTGTTTACAGAAACACCCCGCATGTGGTTGTAAACTGATGTAAGGGCACTGGCAGGGCGCAGAATAAAAGAAGCGTCATATGGTTTTTAGAAGGCAGATTTTGTCAGTGGTCCCTTCCCCACCCTACAGTGCGGGGCATTGTTTCTGGCCATGAAGTTGGCCATAGCGAGATACTGGAAAAGCACTAGGCTCCCCACCATACAGGAAGTTTTAAGTGCAGTTTCAACAACCCGGGCCTATGAACAAATGCTGGCACACACTAATTTCGAGATGAAGCGCTTCAAAGAAGACTGGGAGGGATGGGATAAAGTAACACATTGTGTAACAACGCAGGGTGAGGGCGTTTCTGAGGGTTAGAGCAGGAACGGTTTGTAAGACGACTCTGTCTCTGATGCCGCATTATATAATCGACATGGAACATGATACGCATGCTTATTATGCTGATTTAGCTTGTGATTTGCTCTGCCTATTATTTCTTATTTCGCCTTTCTTTCTTTTTCTCTTTTCCTTTCCCCCTCTTTGTTTTTCCTTTCTTTTCCTGGATATCACCTTTCATTCTCATAGTCAGTATGTTACATAATACTTTGTACACTGTTGGGATGAATACATGTATGGCACACATACCTAGTTAAAGGAGATTCCTTTGAGGACATCTCCTACGTTCGACAGCCTTGATTACGCATGATTGCATTTTGAATAATTTGCTTTGACTTTGTCTTTATAGTGACATTTTCTTGTAATCTCTTGCTTGTCAAACTGTATTTTGGAGACATTGTTTGTCTTGTATGTCTCATGCTGTATGTTTTATCTTTCCGAAAACACTCAATAAACACTATTGAACGATAGAAGGCAGATTTTGTTGGACTGGTTTTTAGATGCCATTTCCCATTTGAAGCCCCCCTGATGCACCCTTACAGTAGAAACTCCCAAAAAGTTACCCCATTTTGGAAACTAGGGGATAAGGTGCCAGTTTTATTGGTACTATTTTTGGAGTATATATGATTTTTAATTGCTCTATATTACATTTTTTGTGAGGTAAGGTAACCAAAAATGGCTGTTTTTATTGTTTATTTTTTAAAACCTTCCTCTGACAGGGTAGATCATGTGCTATTTTTATAGAGCAGGTTGTTAGGACGCAATGATATAAAATATTTCTACTTTCTATGTTTTTGTGTCTCCATTTTCTGACCGCCATATTTTTTTTATTTTTCTGCTGATCATCTTTCGGAGGTTATTGTTTTTTGTAGGAAGAGTTGACATTTTCATTGGTGCAATTTCTGGGTACATATGATTTTTTGATCATTCATTATTACACTTTATTGGGCAAGGTGACCAAAACATTGGTTGTTTTGGCACAGTTTTTACTTATTTATTTTTACAGCGTTCACCTGGTCATGTCATGTGACATTTTTATAGAGCATATCATTACGGATATGGCAATACCTAATATGTATACTTTTTCCTATTTATTTAAGTTTTATACAATAATAGCATTTTTGAAACAAAAAAATGATGTTTTAGTGTCTCCTTAGTCTGAGAGCCATAGGTTTTTTATTTTTTGACCGATTGTCTTAGGGTCTAATTTTTTGCAGAATTAGGTGACAGTTTGATTGGTTCTATTTTGGGGGGCATATGCCTTTTTGATTGCTTGGTATTGCACTTCATGTGATGTTAGGTGACAAAAAATAGCTTTTTTGGCACTGTTTTTATATTTATTTTTTTACGGTGTTCATCTGAGGGGTTAGGTCGTGTGATATTTTTATAGAGCAGGTTGTTATAGATGTGGCGATACATAATATGTATACTTTTTAAAAATTTATTTCACTTCAACACAATAATAGCATTTTTGAAACAAAAAATTATGTTTTAACGTCTCCATGTTCTGAGAGCCACAGTTTTTTTCTTTTTTTAGAGATTTTCTTATGTAGGGGCTTATTTTTTGCATGATGACGTGACAGTTTTATTGGTGCCATTCTGTGGAACATAAGCCTTTTTGATCACTTGGTGTTGCACTTTTTGTGATGTAAGGTGACAGAAATGGCTTTTTTTGACAGCTTTAATTTAAAATCAGGGGAAAGGGGCATTTTTTTCTTTTTTTTACTTGAAACGTTATTGTTTTTTATTAAAAACACTTTTTATTGCTTTTTTGTTTTAAACTTTATTTCTGTCCCACTCTGGGACTTCAACCTTTGAGGGTCTGATCCCCTCTGCAATGCATTACAATACATTACAATACTAACAGGTTACCTAGGAGACCCAGCCTGGGGCTGACCGCAGCATAGAAAAGGTTAATCCGCCGGCATCAGCTTTTACAGCGATACTGGTTGATACAGCAGGGGCCCGGCTATCAGAGACTGCTGGGCCCCTGCAGTGATTGGACGTGCACCGTTCTGGTGCCTGCCCGATCACCATGACGTAATAGTATAAATAGTCAAAATGGGGCAAGTCACTTGCTGCCTTGATGTACTATTACATCATATGTTGGGAAGGGGTTAAGGGCCAAGTATATGAGTTGTTGTTTTTTGTGGGATGAATCAAACTTTTAATTTATTGCTTTAAGTAAAGTATTGAGAAACTCATAACTTTTTTTAAAAACTTTTTAACCATTGTTGCTGTATAGTTGTTTTTGCAGGGTGAGCTGTAGGTTTTATTGATGCCATTCTTTCGTATATGTGATATTTCATTTTTTATTCAATTTTTTTAGAGCCAAAGTGACCAAAAACAGCAATTCTGGCATTTTTGTTTTTTTCTATTGTCAATGACCATATGTGATAAATAACACAATATTTTAATTATACCAATTATTTTAATGTAAGAAATTGGTAATGATTTTCTAAATACATTTTTTAGATTTTAGAAATATTTAAAGAACTTTTCAACTGATTTTTACTTTCTATTAGTATACTTAGAAGACTTAAATCTATGATTCTTCAATGACTTGGACTATTTACAGCAATACATCTATATTTCTGTGAACAGCAATTATACCGTTATTCTATTAAAAGGTGTAATAGGAGCTGTAACATGGTAGGCCCGGGGCCTTCAGAAGGACCCTAGCTGCTATAGCAATCAATTGACAACCCATGATTACATCATAGGGTGCCAATTAGAGAACAGACGGAGAGCACACCTTCTGTCTAGTGGCTCAACCATGGGATCTAGGGGGTTAAACAGCCATGATTGGAGTTATTTCTGATCAAAACTGCAGCAGGGAGGTGTCAGGCTCAGCTCATGAACTGGTTCCATACAGTCCTTAGCAGCATCGGATGTACATGTACATTCATTGGTCATTAAGATGTAAATTTACTGTAAATACCCTATTTTCGCTGGTGTTCTGAGTTTCTGTTGAATCAGTCTAACATTTATATTACAAAAATATGCTAGTAGAGATGAAATAAGAAATTCCTATGGTGATAATGTGTACAGGAATTGTGTGGTTTTCTGTTTTTGTAAATCTACTGTTCCCTTATGAGGTATCTGTTTCCAACATCAATGCCCCTGTATTAATAATCTGTATAACAGTAAAACCAAAATCTATGTTACGAGTATGACAAATCTCTTTTTGTTCCCTATTGTATATTAATTAGAAGTTATGTTTTTAATTAAGCTATTTCTGTATGATATGAGCCCCAGGTCATATGATTCTTATGGGCCCCAGGCCATGCAAAAACATTGTAGCAGACTTATAGGATAAATCTAGACTAGACAGGCTTAATGTGTACAAAATTTATCACAAGAACATATGCCTTATAATTTTGGTGCAGATCCTTAGACGCTTTTGTTGCCCATACAGCACCTTAGAGTTTCCAACTAAATTTTTTCTTCTTCCTGGACAGTTTGTCAATGAAGTATTTTTTCCATGTAAATTGTAAAACTGTAAGAAATCATAAAGATAAGTGATATATGTCTCTTTTATTATAGACTGCCCAGAAAAATTACAGACAATACATTATTAATTGTGGGTTAAAATACTTGCCAAATTGCCTCCTTTTTGGAGACACTTTGATAAACCCTATGTCTTTTTCTCTTTCCATCAACGAGTTTTATGCATCTATGTTCTAACAGCTTCAGAGCATGCTGAGTCTTGATATTCATGAGCATTTGGCTTTCTCTACCTCCCTGCCACTGATTCACAGTTTTCTGAATTATCAGCAGAGGGGTGGAGAGAATGAGGAGCTCATAAATATTTAGGACACATACACATGTGCTGGAACTGTCCAGCAAAACTGCTGGGTCAAATAATCAAAGTGACCCAGCATTTTGCAAAGGGGATCTGTCAGTAGTTTATGTTGCCCTTAGTTAGGACAACATAAATCTGGTGACAGATTGCAGTTTCTCAAAATGAGGACTCCAAAGTGTGATGAGTTAGAAATGATGTACCTGCCAAAATTGCTACATTGTTGTGGCCTCAACTACTGTATCCCACAAGTCATGCAGTACCATAGCTGTGCTGATAACAAACTAACCTTGCTCAGGGTCAGTCAGCTGCCATGCAAGCTCCTTGAGCTCTCCCCGTAATGATAGGGCAGAGAACTGATAAATAGAGTTGGACACGAATATTCGAATCGCAAATATCGTCACTTCGAGAATTCGCGAATATTTAGAATATAGTGCTATGCCAGTGTGTGTCAGGCCGACTTCCACTGACTGTAATGTGCCCACTGCCAGTGCCCACCACTCATACCGGGTGGCACAGGACTTTGCATAAAAAAAGGCATTTCATTTTTACCCTTTAATCTAAGTTTAGTTGCCTGCCAGTGTGTGTCAGGCCGACTTCCACTGACTGTAGTGTGCCCACTGCCAGTGCCCACCACTCATACCGGGTGACACAGGACTTTGCATAAAAAAAGGCATTTAATTTTTACCCTTTAATCTAAGGTTAGTTGCCTGCCAGTGTGTGTCAGGCCGACTTCCACTGACTGTAGTGTGCCCACTGCCAGTGCCCACCACTCATACCGGGTGACACAGGACTTTGCATTAAAAAAGGCATTTCATTTTTACCCTTTAATCTAAGGTTAGTTGCCTGCCAGTGTGTGTCAGGCCGACTTCCACTGACTGTAGTGTGCCCACTGCCAGTGCCCACCACTCATACCGGGTGGCACAGGACTTTGCATCAAAAAAGGCATTTAATTTTTACCCTTTAATCTAAGTTAGTTGCCTGCCAGTGTGTGTCAGGCCGACTTCCACTGACTGTAGTGTGCTCACTGCCAGTGCCCACCACTCATACCGTGTGGCACAGGACTTTGTATCAAAAAGGCATTTAATTATTACCCTTTAATCTAAGGTTAGTTGCCTGCCAGTGTGTGTCAGGCCGACTTCCACTGACTGTAGTGTGCCCACTGCCAGTGCCCACCACTCATACCGGGTGGCACAGGACTTTGCATAAAAAAAGGCGTTTCATTTTTACCCTTTAATCTAAGGTTAGTTGCCTGCCAGTGTGTGTCAGGCCGACTTCCACTGACTGTAGTGTGCCCACTTCCAGTGCCCACCACTCATACCGAGTGGTACAGGACTTTGCATAAAAAAAGGCGTTTCATTTTTACCCTTTAATCTAGGGTTAGTTGCCTGACAGTGTGTGTCAGGCCGACTTCCACTGACTGTAGTGTGCTCACTGCCAGTGCCCACCACTCATACCGTGTGGCACAGGACTTTGTATCAAAAAAAGGCATTTAATTATTACCCTTTAATCTAAGGTTAGTTCCTTGCCAGTGTGTGTCAGGCCTACTTCCACTGACTGTAGTGTGCCCACTGCCAGTGCCCGCCACTCATACCGGGTGGCACAGGACTTTGCATAAAAAAAGGCATTTAATTTTTACCCTTTAATCTAAGGTTAGTTGCCTGTCAGTGTGTGTCAGGCCGACTTCCACTGACTGTAGTGTGCCCACTTCCAGTGCCCACCACTCATACCGAGTGGTACAGGACTTTGCATAAAAAAAGGCGTTTCATTTTTACCCTTTAATCTAAGGTTAGTTGCCTGACAGTGTGTGTCAGGCCGACTTCCACTAACTGTAGTGTGCTCACTGCCAGTGCCCACCACTCATACCGGGTGGCACAGGACTTTGCATAAAAAAAGGCATTTAATTTTTACCCTTTAATCTAAGGTTAGTTGCCTGCCAGTGTGTGTCAGGCCGACTTCCACTGACTGTAGTGTGCCCACTGCCAGTGCCCACCACTCATACCGAGTGGTACAGGACTTTGCATAAAAAAAGGCGTTTCATTTTTACCCTTTAATCTAAGGTTAGTTGCCTGACAGTGTGTGTCAGGCCGACTTCCACTGACTGTAGTGTGCTCACTGCCAGTGCCCACCACTCATACCGGGTGGCACAGGACTTTGCATAAAAAAAGTAATTTAATTTTTACCCTTTAATCTAAGGTTAGTTGCCTGCCAGTGTGTATCAGGCCGACTTCCACTGATTGTAGTGTGCCCACTACCAGTGCCCACCACTTATACCGGTTGGCACAGTAGCTTGCCGATAAATAAGGCATTTCATTTTTACCCTTTAATCTAAGGTAAGTTGCCTGCCAGTGTGTGTCAGGCCGACTTCCACTGACTGTAGTGTGCCCACTGCCAGTGCCCACCACTCATACCAGGTGGCACAGTAGCTTGCCGATAAATAAGGCACAGGACTTTGCATAAAAAAAGGCATTTCAATTTTACCCTTTAATCTAAGTTTAGTTGCCTGCCAGTGTCTATCAGGCCGACTCCTACTGACTGTAGTGTGCCCACTGCCAGTGCCCACCACTCATACCGGGTGGCACAGTAGCTTGCCGATAAATAAGGCATTTAATTTTTACCCTTTAATCTAATGTTAGTTGCCTGCCAGTGTGTGTCAGGCCCACTTCCACTGACTTTAGTGTGCCCTCTGCCAGTGCTGCCCATCAAACATATCGTGCTGCACAGGACGCTGCCTAAAATAAGGCACTTTATCTGTACACTTTAATCTAATTTCAGTTGCCTGCCAGCCAGTGTGTGTGTGTCAGGCCCACAGACTGTAGTGTGCCCTCTGCCAGTGCTGCCCATCAATCATACTGTGTGGCACAGGACGTTGCCTAAAATAAGGCACTTTATTTGTACACTTTCATCTAATTTCAGTTGCCTGCCGGCCAGTGTGTGTGTCAGGCCCACAGACTGTAGTGTGCCCTCTGCCAGTGCTGCCCATCAATCATACCGTGTGGCACAGGACTTTGCCTAAAATAAGGCACTTTATCTGTACACTTTAATCTAATTTCAGTTGCCTGCCTGCCAGTGTGTGTGTCAGGCCCACAGACTGTATTGTGCCCTCTGCTAGTGCCCAACACTCATACCGGGTGGCATAGTACGTAGCACGTGTAGTACTACTTATCTAAAAAAAAATGACAGGCAGAGGCAGGCCACCCCGCAGGGGCCATTGTGGTCGTGGTGCTGTGATTTCCACTGACCCTGGAATAATGCCCAGTGTTCAGAGGCCATGTACCCTGAACCCGAAAAATTCTGAGGACATAGTTGACTGGCTTACACAGGACACCCAATCTTCAACAGCTTCCGCTAAGAACCTTGACGCACCATCCTCCTCCAGCTCAGCTTTGGTCACCTGCTCTCAAGTTACCATGCTCCCGTCCGTCACTAGATGATGTAGATTACAGGGATATGTCTCAGTCAGGCAGGATTACACACATGGACGTACAGTGTGATGATGATCATGATGATGTTGTACCCGCTGCTACTTCCTTTGCTAAGGTGTCAGATACAAGTGAAGCGGTTGATGACGCTCGGATGACGATGTGTCCACGGATGCCACGTGGGTGCCTGCTCGAAGAGAAGAAGAGGGGAAAAGTTCAGAAGGGGAGACAGAGAGAAGGAGGAGACGAGTTGGAAGCAGGGGGAGGTCGTCGCAAGGAGTTAGTGGCACAGTCAGACAGCATGTATCGGCACCCGGGGTCAGCCAGACAGCACGCCAGTCAACGAATGCTGTTGCCACCACCAGAATGCCGTCATTGCAAAGCTCGGCAGTGTGGCATTTTTTGTGTGTGTCTGCCTCTGATAATGGCAATGCCATTTGCAACCTGTGCCAAAAGAAACTGAGCCGTGGGAAGTCCAACACCCACCTCGGTACAACTGCTTTGCGAAGGCACATGATCTCACATCACAAACGCCAATGGGATCAACAGATGCGTACAAGCAGCACACAAACTCAAAGCCACCATGCTCCTCCTGGTCCAGCATCTTCAGCCACGTCAACCACTGCTGTCCTCCTTGCCCCCTCTCAACCACCCGCCACTCCGCCTCTCACCTTCAGCAGTTCCATCTCATCTGCCCACAGTCTGGTGTCTGTCAAGGAAATGTTTGAGTGTAAGAAGCCAATGTCACAGAGTCACCCCCTTGCCCGTCGTCTGACAGCTGGCTTGACAGAACTCTTAGCCCGCCAGCTTTAACCATACCAGCTGGTGGAGTTCGAGGCCTTCAAAAAATTTGTCGCTATAGGGACACCACAGTGGAAGGTACCCGGAAGAATTTTTTTTTCAAGAAAAGCAAACCCAAACCTCTACTATGTTATTGAAAAGGAAGTCATGGCATCTCTGGCATACAGTGTTGGGGCAAGGGTCCATCTGACACTGATACCTGGTCTGCAAAGCACGGTCAGGCCAGGTATATCACGTAAACTGCCCATTGGATAAACCTGCTGACGGCTGACAAGCATAACATGCGTGGCTCCGCAGCGGAGTTGGTGACACCGCCACGACTTGCAGGCAGGCCTACTGCCACCTCCTCTACTCCTCCTACTCCATCCTCTTCAATATCCTCCTCGGCTGAGTCCTCTTCTGCTGCGGCGTCTGGCTGCACATCAACTGAATACCCCCAGCTCCCCAGGGGCTATTCCACATCCCGGATACGACAGTGTCACGCTGTCTTGGGGTTGACTTGCCTGAAAGCAGAGAGCCACACAGGACCAGCACTCCTGTCCACCCTGAACGCACAGGTGGATCAGTGGCTGACCCCGCACCAACTGAAGATCGGCAAAGTGTTGTGTGACAATGGAACAAATTTGTTGGCGGCATTGAATTTTGTTGGCGGCTTTGAACGCTTTGTGTCTAAGTACCCAGGCTTACAGGACGTCCTCAAGCAGGCCAGAAGGGTGTGTGGCCATTTCAGGCGTTCCTACACAGCCATGGCGCACTTTTCTGATATTCAGCGGCAAAACAACATGCCAGTGAGGCGCTTGATTTGCGACAGCCTGACACGTTGGAATTCAACACTCCTAATGTTCGACCACCTGCTCCAACAAGAAAAAGCCGTCAACGAGTATTTGTATGACCGGGGTGCTAGGACAGCTTCTGCGAAGCTGGGAATTTTTTTGCCACGTTACTGGACGCTCATGCCCAATGCCTGTAGGCTCATGCGTCCTTTTGAGAAGGTGGCAAACCTAGTCAGTCGCACCGAAGGCACCATCAGCGACCTCATCCCATTTGTTTTCTTCCTGGAGTGTGCCCTGCAAAGAGTGCTGGATCAGGCTGTAGATGAGCGTGAAGAGGAAGAGGAAGAGTTGTGGTCACCATCACCACCAGAAACAGCCTTGTCATCATCGCTTGCCGGACCTGCGGCAACGCTGGAAGAGGAGTATGAGGAAGAGGAGTCAGAGGAGGAATGTGGCTTTGAGGAGGAGGAAGACCAACCACAGCAGGCACCACAGCAGGCACCCCAGGGTGCTCGTTGTTGTCACCTATCTGGGACCCGTGGTGTTGCACGTGGCTGGGGGGAAGAACAGACCATCGATGACATCAGTGAGGACGAGGAACGGGAAATGAGTAGCTCTGCATCCAACCTTGTGCAAATGTCTGTTGAGGGACGCTCGTATAAAAAGGATGAAGGAGAACGACCTGTAATGGGTGGCCACGCTACAAGACCCCCGGTATAAACAGAAAGTGGCAGAAATGTTACCAAATTACTGAAAGTCGGAAAGGATGCAGCAGTTCAAAACCAAACTAAAAAATATGCTTTGCACAGCTTATAAGGGGGATGTCACAGCACAACGGGAATCTAACTGGGGAAGAGGTGAATGTAATCCTCCTCCTACCACGGTGGCAAGGACTGGACGATTTACAGATGTGTTGTTGATAGAGGACATGCCGAGCTTTTTCAGTCCTACACATCGCCACAGCCCTTCGAATCCAGCCTTATAGAACGACTCGACCGACAGGTAGCAGACTACCTCGCCTTAACAGCAGATATTGACACTATGAGGAGCGATGAACCCCTTCACTACTGGGTGTGCAGGCTTGACCTGTGGCCTGAGCTATCCCAGTTTGCGATAGAACTTCTGGCCTGCCCTGCTTCAAGTGTCCGGTCAGAAAGGACCTTCAGTGCAGCAGGAGGCATTGTCACTGACAAGAGAAGTCGCCTCGGTCAAAAAAGTGTTGATTACCTCACCTTCATAAAGATGAATGAGGCATGGATCCCGAAGGGACTGACAGTAGGGGATACGTTTGACTAGCAAAAGGCCTAATGACATGCCTTGGCCTCAAAATGGTCCCCACTCTGCTGTATTTAATGTCTGCATACCGGATGACTTTTGTGAATTCTCCGCCACCAACTAGGGTTAAGCCGCAATGTTTTAGTCACTTTTCTGCCTGGAAAACATCAATTTTTCCGGCTGCTGCTAAAACAGCAGCTGCAACAATGCCATTATTTTTCAGACATGTGTACATGCCTAATTTTTCTGTCCTATGGTGCAGCACTGTGACTGCAAAAACAGAACAAAAAAAAAAGGCACATTCAAGTGTCAATTCCCCTTCGTGATCGTTACCTTGTTGTGGTGAAGGGGCTTGCGTATCACAATGAAGCAATCATCACCTCTATGAGTGTGTTGGCAATTTTGCCACACCCCAGATGATAAGGCTATTGCTTCATTATGGTCAGACCAAAAGCGATCGGCTGGATAATGTTTCATAGAAAAAACATTAATTTACCTTTTTTTTTTTTTTTAAGTTGTATGGGTTTTGAATACATAAAATAAAAAATCATAATAAAGTCTCTTAATAGTTTATTAGAAATAATGCAGACAATTAAAAAAATTCCCATCAATTCCAATACAAAGCAAGTACAGAGCTCAGAACTAAATTATTTCATGATGGTTCGTTAATTCGACAATGGTTAATCAATTCGACACACGTCCCCGGATAGGGTACGTAACAGGGATTATACTGATAGGAATAGTACTAGTTAAGACACCACTCATAAAGGGTGTCACAGCACATTGCTCTGTGCACGCGCAGTGCCCCAATTTGGGAGTAAGAAGACCGACCAAGCTGCTTTTTCCATCTCCCGGTTCCTAAAATCAATTCAGTTTGGTGTATAAGAGTTTGGTCTGTCACTGTGAAGGCAGTCGAAGGTACCCGGCCTACATTATTTTTCAGAAAATGCAATTCCTGATATGGGACGTAACAGGGATTAAACTGATAGGAATAATACTAGTTAAGACACCACTCATATAGGGTGTCACAGAACATTGCTCTGTGCACGCGCAGTGCCCCAATTTGGGAGTAAGAGGACCGACCAAGCTGCTTTTTCCATCTCCCGGTTCCTAAAATCAATTCAGTTTGGTGTATGAGAGTTTGGTCTGTCACTGTGAAGGCAGTCGAAGGTACCCGGCCTACATTATTTTTCAGAAAATGCAATCCCTGATATGGGACGTAACAGGGATTAAACTGATACAAATAGTACTAGTTATGACCACTCATATCGGGTGTGACAGTAAATTGCACGGCGCAGACTCAGTGACCATGGATTAAAACAAAGGGGAGGGAGCCAGCGTTTTTTTAACCATCTCCCCATTTGAAAAATCAATTAAATTCGCCTTTCGGGGAATAATAAATGTACCCCAGATTGGGGATGTAACAGGGATTAAACTGATAAGAATAGTACTAGTTAACACACGACTCATACCGTGTGGCAGAGTACATTGCACGGCACACGCGCAGTGCCCCAAATTGGAAGTAACAAGAAGGACGCACACAGATAAATCACATTTCTGCAAGGAGTTTGTCAACTTTTGATAACTGTTTGCGGTTGTCTAAAATCCATTCAATACACGTCCTGATAGGGGACGTAACAGGGATTAAACTGATGAGAAGAGAACTTCAGAAAATAACACTCATATCGGGTGTGAGAGTAAATTGCACGGCGCAGATGCAGTGACCGTGGATTAAAACAGAGGGTTCACTGCACGGTGCAAGCCACTCATAAGCCTCAAGAATAAGAAGGGTAGATTGGACTTTGCTAAAAGAAAATCTTAAAAAACAGCACACTTCTGGAAGAACATTCTTTGGACAGATGAAACCAAGATCAACGGCTCAAAAAGTATGATGAAGGCATGGTACAGCTCATGATCCGAAGCATACCACATCATCTGTAAAACATGGCGAAGGCAGTGTGATGGCTTGGGCATGCATGGCTGCCAGTGGCACTGGGTCCCTAGTGTTTATTGATGATGTGACACAGGACAGAAGCAGCCGGATGAATTCTGGGTTTTTCAGAGACATATTGTGTGCTCAAATGCAGCCAAACTGATTGATCGGCGTCTCATAATACAGATGGACAATGACCCAAAACATAAGCCAAAAAGCAACCCAGAAGTTTATTAAAGCAGAGAAGTGGAATATTCTTGAATGGCCAAGTCAGTCACCTAATCTGAACCCAATAGAGCATTTCACTTGTTAGAGACTAAACTTCAAACAGAAAGGCCCACAAACAGCAACTGAAAACCGCTGCAGTAAAGGCCTGGCAGAGCATTAAAAAGGAGCAAACACAACGTCTGTTGATGTCCATGAGTTCGAGACTTAAGACAGTCATTGCCAACAAAGGGTTTTAAACCAAGTATTAGAAATTAACATTTTATTTACAATTATTTAATTTGTCCAATTAAAATGAAGGGATTGAGTTTAAAAAATGCTTTAGTTCCTCACATTTTTATGCAATCATTTTGTTCAACCCACTGAATTAAAGCTGAAAGTTTAAACTTCAACTGCATCTGAATTGTTTTGTTCAAAATCCATTGTGGTAATGTATAGAACAAAAATTTGAAAAATGTCTCTGTCCAAATATATATGAACCTAATTGTACACACAAAGAGTATGGTTATGCAAATAGGTAGGATTTCGCATCATTACTTGTTTTGTATTTCCATGCAAAAAATATAGAAATTGAGGTGCTGGGTCTGAGCAGGTTTAAATAAGTTATTACTATAGAAACATAATTTAAAAATAGTTTTAAGAGGGCGCATGCGCGAAGCTCGCATGGCGGACGTGTTCCCCTGAGCTCCGCTCCTCGTGCTGAGTTTATCTCACATATAGCGCTGATCTCTCAGCTCCACGGGCCCCAAACCTCATGCAAGGGACACCGATGATGACCCGCAATAAAGGGAAACCAAGACAGATGGGGACACCCGCTCCTTCTCAAACTTTACCGGAGCTCTTCAGGAACTCAGGCCACAGCAACATGGTGGATCCAGCCTCCGCACCTCCGAGCCCAGCGTTCTCGGAGAACAACAGCCCTGCACCTCCCCCGGACATACAAGATCCAGGTCAGGCTGAATTGTATAAAAACATCGCCTCCCTTTTTCGCTCAGAACTGTCCCAGGCGGTGGACGAGTTTTCCCGCCAGATCCATGACCTGGGTTCCCGGGTC
The DNA here is from genome assembly GCA_033119425.1 of Bufotes viridis. Lineage (NCBI taxonomy): Eukaryota > Metazoa > Chordata > Amphibia > Anura > Bufonidae > Bufotes > Bufotes viridis. The sequence continues at coordinate 229,504,316 of CM065590.1, forward strand.
TCTGACTTAGAGGCACGTACTGACGACATCTCAGACGCCATACAATCTGATAAGGCAGACATTATATCCCATGCGGCCCAGCTTGCTGCGATTGAATTTAAACTTGAAGACCTGGAGAATAGAACCAGGCGGGGAAATCTCCGGATTAAAGGCCTACCTGAATTCTATACGGACCTGTCGGCCACACTATCTACATTATTCCGGGCCCTTCTACCTCAGGTGGACCCGACTAAACTTTTGATGGACACAGAGCCCTGGGAAGGCCCCGCTGTTATACCCTGCCAAGGGACGTTATTCTTAAGTTTCATCACCCGGGCACAAGGGATCATATTTTGGCGGCAGCCCGCAACCTTTCCGAACTCCCCGGACTCCCCCCTTCTGTGCATCTTTATGCTGACCTGGCTCCATCCACCCTCCGCAGACGAAGAGACATGAAGCCGGTGACCTTGGCCCTCCAAAAAGCACAGGTGCACTACAGATGGGGATTTCCATTTTCCCTATCATTTCACCCCAATTCCCGAGACCACGTGATCCGCTCACCTGCAGAGGGACTTGAGATCCTCCGGAAGGCCGGAATTCCATGCGACCAGGACCCTGTCCCAGAATCTTCCCCGAAACCACAACGGCCAGCGAGGGTTTGGACAACGGTACCCCCTGCTTTGCGAGGACTAGACCCCTCGTCATTTGCTTGAAAACGGGACTCATGCTTGCTGCATCATGAATCACCGCGATGACAAGGGCACTGTCATTCGTCTCCACGGTTTGCCCTTTCTTCTTCTCCCTAGGGATCATTCTCTTGGGCTTTACTATCCCTTCAACATAAGCTGATATTTCCCCGACACTCCCCATCTACCCGGGATGGACTATCATGTTGTCCCCCATGTTTGGGTTTTTAGGGCTAGGCTTGATGACCATGTTTGGGTCACCGCCCTGCTCCATCACACCCACTAATTTCTCTTTGGCCTATATGGGCCCAGTTTTATTCTGTGCTCAATGTATCTGGTTTAAGTTTCTTTATTCCTATGTTTTTTTTTGTTTTTGTTCACATCAGGGAGACTGCTCTTGTTGTATTTCCACGCGGTTAGCGGCTGTTGGTGGTGGTCCTGAGGCTATTCGCATGGGGCGACTCCGCTTCTTTTACCTGTTCCTAGATATCCTCCTATGTGTAAGTTACTTACACACAACGTGAGGGGATTCAACTCCCCCAGAAAACGTAAGTCTGCCTTCTCCACCTACTTGAAGCACTCGCCCGATGTGATCTGCCTCCAGGAGTCCCACTTTACACCCACTTCCCACCCCAAATACTTCCACCCACAATACACGCGCTTCTATTCCTCCACCTATGTTTCCAAAAGCAGAGGTGCGATCATCTTATTGCGTAATTCCTTTCCATTTACACCCCATGATTCTATAATAGACCCTAACGGGAAATATGTATATGCACCTACAGAGGATCCCATTCTGTTTTTTTCCTCCATGCACTCTATCATTGAACCCCTCACCTACCACAAACTATTGTGGTGTGGTGACTTTAATTTTGTCCCTAATCCAATACTTGACCGTTCCTCCCCTCCTGCTCTGGCACGCTCACCGACTCACAACACCAAAATTAATCAGGTACTGAAATCCTTGTCCTTGGCAGATGCCTGGAGAGAGCACAACGGCCCCCAAAGGGGGTACACTTACTATTCCCCGTCTCACCAACTATATACTCGAATAGATCTGATACTGATATCCTCCTCTTGCCTTCCCTCCCTAGCTTACTCTAGACACGTGGTATCTTCCTTGTCAGATCATGACATTGTTATAGCCGATATAGCTCTTGACGGCTCCCCCCCAATCCCATTCACATGGCGCCTAAACGAGTCATTACTGACTCGGCCGACTGTGTTCAGTTCCCTACAGGAAGAACTTAAACAATTCTTCCTAGCAAACAACACCCCTGATGTTGACCCAATGACCTTGTGGCTCACCCACAAAGCCTTCATGCGGGGCAAGCTCATCCAGGTGGCATCGAAACTTAAAAAAGACAGGTTCGCGACCCAGGTCACTAGAATCGAAATTAGCTAGACTAGTGAGAGCCCATCAACAGACCCCGACCATCTATTTGCTAAAAGAGATTAAGGACACAAAAATGCAACTAAATTCCCTACTCTCCAATAACACGGAAAAAGCCCTTCGATGGACCTCGTCCTACTACTACAAATATGCCAACAAACCGGATAAGATGAAGGCTCGTCAGCTTAGAGCTAAGCTACACATAGGCTTAACCAAGTTTACCAAATCCGTACGCGATCTGGTAGAACCACTACGCACCCAGACACTATATACGACACCTTCCATTCCTTCTATAAACATCTGTACTCAGCACAGACTGATGGCCACAGCCTGCAAGACGATGACTTCCTCCCCTCAACCTCTCTCCCACTGGTCTCCCCTGGAGCATTAGAAGAACTCAATAGTGACATCACGGAGGAAGAAGTGACCTTTACTATTAGGACCCTAAAGATAGGGAAGGCCCCAGGCCCTGACGGCTACTCGGCACTTTACTTTAAAATGTTTGCTGACCAGCTGATCCCCTACATTGCCAAATACTGTAATCATCTGATGCAAAGCTCCACACCTCCACCTGAGTTCCGATCCGCCAAAATTACTGTGATCCCCAAACCAAATAGGGACCCTCTCCTACCTTCCAACTACAGACCCATTTCCCTCCTGAATTTAGATAATAAGATTCTCACCTCTATCCTGGCGCGTAGACTCAATAGACTTTTTCCAGACCTGATACACAAGGATCAGGTCGGCTTCATACCTAGCAGGGAAGCTCACGATAATGTCAGGAGGGTTTTGGGCTTGGCTCATGAGGCGAACAGAACTGCAACTACAGTGGCCATACTGGCGTTGGACATAGAGAAAGCCTTTGACACTGTGTCATGGGCCTATCTCTGGCGGGTTCCCTCCCAAATGAATATTGGAGGCCCATTCCTCTCTACCATCCAAGCACTATACTCAGCGCCTCAGGCTAGCCTCAAATTGCCTTCCTCACATACTTCTTCTATACCGATCTGTAGAGGTACGCGCCAGGGTTGCCCTCTCTCCCCAGCCCTTTTCGCCCTAGCTATGGAACCACTTGCAATCCGGATTAGGTCTCACCCTGATATTAAAGGAGTCTTGGTTGGGGGTGTGGAGTACAAATTGAGCCTCTTTGCTGATGATGTCCTGCTAACACTCACCAACCCCGTCATCTCTTTCCCCTCCCTTTTGTCCCTACTTAAATCTTTCTCGATCGCATCAGGAATACAAATTAAAAAATTATCCAATCCAAATCTGAGCTTTTATTGAGTAATGTCACACCACAAGTGCGTGAGACCCTTCGGAGCGGGTTCCCGTTCCAACACAAACCACATTACCTACCTTACTTAGGGATCTCGTTGACGAGGACACTTGACTCTCTTTACAAGACGAATTACCCTCCCATGTACACCCAGATTAGGAAGGACCTACAAACCTGGGAGTCCCTTCCAGTGTCTTGGGTGGGAAGAATCCATATTGTTAGAATGGTAGTTCCCCCACGGCTGCTCTACCTGTTCAACACTCTCCCGGTCCCAGTTCCAACATCTGACCTGAGGGCTCTCCAAGCAGACATCCTGAAATTTATTTGGGCCCATAAACGAGCTTGCATCTCTAAGCTCGTTATGCTACAACACCGAGCCCATGGAGGCCTATCTGTGCCGGACATATTGCAATACTACAAGGCTGCTAGATTGGCCCAACTATTTCTGACGCATCTCCCTGTGTCTGCGCAACCACTTTGGGTCGCACTTGAGCAATCACTGATAGCACCGTACTCTTGGAGGGCCCTCATATGGACCACTTCCCAATTACCCTCTTCACTCCGCACCAAGTCCTTGCTTTCCCACTACTCTATCCTCTTGTGGAGATCAGTCAGGTTTAAGCGCTCTCTCCAATCTAAGCCATCTCCCTTAGAATATCTTCTTGGCAATCCCGCTTTTCCCCCTGGTCTCCAATCTGGGGCCTTCTCTTGGTGGGTTGAAAAAAAGTTGTGCTCTCTCCGGGCATTTCTTGTTCAGGGTAAGATGATGTCCCTGTCTGATTTCGCAGAGAAATTTTCTCCACCTGCCCGGGAGCAGTTTAATGTAAGAAGGGTCTTCTCATTTTTCCATACCGTGAAAGAAGGATCTCATGAAATCGATTACACTCCCTTCGAAAGGTTGATGTCTGTTTCCCTGTACAAACAGGGTCTATTGTCCCGGATTTATGCTATTCCTAACACTCCCCCTGAGGGTTCCAAGCTACGTTATATGCTGGAGTGGGAAGCTGATCTATCAGAGGAATACAGTGCGTCCAAGTGGCACCAACGCTCCCTGACACTCTCCAAGGGGTCATGGCAGACCACTCTCGCAGAAACCTCAATTAAGGTCCTTTATCGAACATACCTGGTACCAACCAAGCTACACCGCATATACCCTGAGGTCCCCTCCATCTGTTTCCGGGGTTGTGGGGAGGAGGGTACAATGTTACATATCTGGTGGACCTGTACCAAGGCCTCCAGGTTTTGGAGACGCATTGGCGATCTACTTTCATCCCTACTGGGATGTGCCCTCCCCCCTACACCCTCGGTTTTTCTCCTAGGTGATAGGCCATCCAAATTACCATACGCTAGGTTTAAATTGGCCCAATATGTTTTGCTAGCTGCCAGGATCCATTTAGCCTCCCAGTGGCGCTCTCTGTCACTAAGCTATCAGGCTGTACTTGATAGAATTAACAAGATATATCTATACGAATGGTTGACTGCTATTCGTACGGACTCATTTGCCTTGTTTGAGAGGGTCTGGGAGCCTTGGTCGTCTTCCCCCCACTCCACCAATCTTTCTCTCTATTCTGAACTCTGATGGACCCTTGTACCCTATTCCCTCAGCTGGGAGTTGAGTGGGTTCGTGGGTTGTTTCTCCGATATATATCACCTGAAAAGATGACAAGCTGCTGTACTACTGCTTGATTGCTATCCCTGATATTGTTTTTTTCTTTTTTTATACTTGTCCTGATTGTTTATATGTCTGGACGACTCGTCCTTTCTCTTTCTGCACAAACTGCTTTGTACCATTTTATTGAAAAATCTAATAAACACCTTTGAAACATAAAAATAGTTTTAATCCCCCCCCCCCCGAGTTTTTTTTGTTTCTGTTTTTTTGCTTTTTTTTTTGCGCTCACTGCCTTCCCAGAGCCATAACTTTTTTATTTGTCTGTTCACATAGCCATATGAGGGCTTGTTTTTTGCGGGACAAGTTGTACTTTCCAATGCTACAAGCAGGAAGAAAATTCCAAATGGGGTGAAATTGCAAAAAAAAGCAATTCCACCCAACTGACCAATTACTTTTAATCTACAGGTCAGTACGAATCTGGCGATACTTTATATGTATAGTTTTTCTTGCATGTTGAAGTGTTAAAGAATCTGTTTTATTTTATTGTCTCCATATTTTGACCCCTATACGTTTTTTGCAATTATGTGTACGGAGCTGTATGTTGGCTCATTTTGTGCGGAGCGATCTGAAATTTTCATTGATACCATATGACTTTTTGATCATTTTTTATTGAATTTTTTGTAAAAATGAAGTGACCAAAAATGGCGAATCGACCATTTGGACGTTTTTTTCCGTTTTGCTGTTTGCCGTATGGGGAATATATTTTTATATTTTTATACTATGGGCGTTTTCACACATCGCGACACCCATGATGTCTCCAAAAGAAGTCAATGGTGTCTGTACCTGTCCATTGTGTCTATGGGCCATGTGGCTGCGCTCAAAGAACAGGAGATCTTGACATATTTTAGGCCTGGTGACCAGTGTAAAAATTACATGATTTTAGATTTTTTTTTTCATATATAGACAGGGACATGTAAAAAATAACTAAATATTTGAAAAAAATTTTTTTACATACAGTAAACCTGATTTAAACAATAGGTCATTTTCTGATGACATGTTCCCTTTAACAATATAATTACAAGACTTTTAATAAGCAGCAGTTCATTCAAAAAATGTGGTCATAGTATAAATTGAGGCAATTATAAAAAACAAATATTGGCTTTAAATCTACTTTTCAGTTTGCAATAGACATCTGGTAAATAGATTTTAATGTGATTTTTCCTATCTATTGCTATACCCTTCAGTTACCAGCTGTTCTCTTTTTCTTTAGTTGTACCACATGACTGCATTTTGTCTATTTAAGTTATAGTATCTTCAGTGTGTATTGGAAGTATCTCAATGCATGTCTATGAGATTTTCAAAGTGCATCTTATAGGCAGACATAGAGAGACTGGTCCACATGTTCGAAGGTCAGTGCATCTAGATTGTGGTGTAAATTGCTCTAAAAGTGATACAATTTAGCTCATTTAGGTACATAGAAATTTTCTGCTCTTAGTCCTGGGCAATACTTTATGTGAAATTGGGTGTGGCCTTTTGAGAAAATGGACATAGCCTAAGATGTAATGTCTTGAGACAATATTGTACCACTATTCTGGTGTAAAATTCAGTCTCAAACCAACCAATAATTGGTATAGTGTTACACAAAAGTTTATAGCCATACACCAAATTGCCACTGTGATCAATCTGATGCAGTACTAGACAGCCTAAGTTTACACCATCTGCAAGTTTTTTAAATTTTCCCTAGTGACTTCCATATTCCCCACTGACTTCCATATTCCACACGTAATATGCTGCATGATACAGAGAATCAAAGTGTGGTCATGTAGTAAAACTGAAGGAATGGAGCTGGTAATCCAAGGAGAAAGCAGTATGAAATAGAAAATCCATTGCAAACAGAGAAAAAGATACCGTAATCCTTTTTTCCAAGAGTGCTTCTTTAAGTGTGCCAGGAATGGTCAATGGTATAAAATCAGTTGAAATTATACACAGCAATCAGCAGTAACCTTAAAAGTAAGTGAAGTGAATAACATTGATCACCCCCATGATAATGGCACTTGACCTGTCATCGGGTGGAAAAGTGAGCAGTTAGATCATGCACATTTAGAAAGAATGACATTGGCAAAGGTTAAATGTGATGGTTAGCCTGGGTCAGAGCATCTGCAAAACATCAGGTCTTGTGGGGATGTTCTCTACATACAATGGTTAGTATGCCATAATGGGATGTGTGAGGGGTCTACACCATATTAAGCATATAGTATATATATATATATATATATATATATATATATATAGAAGTAGGTGAAGGAGGTAGCAGCACACTCGTAGACTGTGGGTGCAAATCAAGGCCTAAGGACTGGCATCAAAGTCCATAATATATAAACTGAAAGAAGGGCCAGCAGCACTCGATAAATCCGTGAACAACGTTTATTCACCCAGTGTTCGGAACAAACAGCAACGTTTCGACTGCTTGTTGCAGTCTTTCTCAAGCCATATTTATATATAATCTTTATTATTTATATTCTGTGTTATTTTAATGTAATGTACCTACAGTATATTTCTTTCTAACGTAGTACTAGTTATTGCTTATGTGGCAGAATTAATTTATCTTTGTGTAATCCCTATACTGAAATAAGAAGGCATTTTCCCTTTGCATTAAGGGTTGGATGATTGGATAATGTGAACATCAAAGGAACTGTTCATTTAATTTTTAGCTGTAAAGTTGTCTTTTACTTTATTAACTTTCAATCAATAAACAAGCAGTTTGCAAATGTAATCAGGAAATGCTTCCAATTGGCTAACAATGTATCAAAGCCAATGCTTCAAGGCAACAGCAAGCTGTAACAAGCAGTTTATTACCAGTAGCTGTTACTGACATTAGTCAAAACCAAGAAAGATAAAATGGAATAAGAAATGTAATGCTGGAAGAGCCTTGGGCGCTGTGTTCTCTTCTTCCTTTTGAAAACTGCAAGCCTGTCTTTGATATGATAACAAATATAAACTGTTTAAAAACATGGAATGTGGAAAAAACTGAGACTAGTCTGACATAGAGTTAAATCCATCCAGAGTGACACACAAACAGTAGTAACATCCAGCGGATATATGTTATGGAAATATTTTGAATTGGATTTACATGTGAGAAGATCTAGTTTTGATTGTCTAATTTATTATATTGTAATAGCAATGTTCTTAAATCAAGTGAATGTAATCCTATAAATATATCACATTCTGGGAGAATTGTAAAGTAAATGTACACAATATGATAGGCTCCCAATTTGACATTGATAGTGACTAATATGGTCTAAAATGTGTAATTGATCTTTGTTCCCACTGAGTTCCTTACAAAATAGGTCACATACTTTTTATTTTGCTCCTAATATTATTTTATACATTTATACACTTTTAAAATGTTTATGAAGCATTATAAAAATCAAATATTATCATTTTAGATGTGTGTGTAAAGTATGTTATTGCTTTTGTAAAAATAGCATGGGAAGAATGTTTATTTTTTGTATTTCCTTACAGTAATTCAATTTATTTCAGTTCTCTAAGGCCCCTTGCACACGAACGTTTTTTGCGGACCGTATACTGGCAGTTTTTTCAGTTCAGTATACTGACAGTATACTGAACCATTCACTTCAATGGGTCTGCAAAAAATACTGAAGTGTCTCCGTATGCATTCCGTTTCCGTTTTTCCGTTTTTTCTGTTCCGTTTAAATATAGACCATGTCCTATTCTTGTCCGCAAATCACGTTCAGTGGCTCCATTCAAGTCAATGGATCTGCAAAAAAAACGGAAAGCATACTGAAGTGCATCCGTATGTCTTCCGTATCCGTTCCGTTTTTTGCGGAACCACCTATTGAAAATGTTAAGACCAGCCCAATTTTTCCAATGTTATTACTGTATACTGTATATGCCAAACGGAAAAACGGAACGGAACAACGGAACCAAAACGGAAACAAAACGGAAGCAAAAAACGGAAAAACGGATCCGTTAAAAACGGACAGCAATACACTGATAAAAAAAAACGTTCGTGTGCAAGAGGCCTAAGTGAAATCATTTTAATTGTTATATTTGCTCTTTCAGCAAAGCACATATTTTTATCTCCTGACTGACCAAGTCATAATGTTACTACTTCCTTTACTTTGTGCTTGGAGTGGAGCAGTTGGGCTACCTATAGTATATTTTGGAAATAGTGAAGTGTTATCAATTTTTATTAACCAGAGTGGTTTTTCCCTTGCTTACCAGGACAATTTTTCACTTGGGCCTGTCTAACTGCTAATAACTAATTTCTGATACAACCTACATGTATTTGACATTATTTTTTACAGGACAATTAGCTCTTTCTTTTTTTATAAATTTTGAAGCAAAAACTATGAAAATCACAAAAACATTTATTTTTCCTTTCTTATCAATTTTTTGTTACAAAAAAGTTTACAGCACATTTCTAAAACCATTACCGTATGTTTGTACTGGGAAAGTAGATGCTACTTGTGTAATTTATCTGCTTGCTGTGCCTACCACAAGACTTCAAAAGACATTTCAATCAAGACCACGTGCATTTTTTATTTTGGCAGCCTATTTTCTATTGCTAGTAGTTGCACAGTAGCAAAACATTAGAAACCTCCACAAAGTGGAGGTTTGACCACCTTAAGAATTAATCTTGGGGTAATGTACATTTTCAACTTTGGCTTTATTTTTACTTTTTTTTAATAAATAAAAAAGTTATAAATATATGAGCTTTTTATATTTTATGCACCAAAAAAGCTATACTAAATGTAACTAAAATGAACACTTTAACTTATTGTTAACTCTTTCACCCACAGTTTTTTTTTTTGTGTGTGTGTGTTTTCGTTTTGCGCTCCCTGCCTTCCCAGAGCCGTAACTTTTTTATTTGTGTGTTCGCATAGCCATATGATGGCTTGTTTTTTGCGGGACAAGTTGTAATTTCCAATACCACCATTTAATATTGCATATGATGTAGTGGGAAGCGAGAAATAAATTCCAAATGGGGTGAAATTGCAAAAAAAAGCAATTCCACCACAGTTTTACGGGTTTTTGATTTACGATGTTCGATGTGCGATAAAACTGACCAGTTACTTTTATTCTACAGGTCAGTACGAATTTGGAGATACTTTATATGTATAGTTTTTCTTGCGTTTTGAAGTGTTAAAAAATCTGTTTGATTTTATTGTCGCCATATTTTGACCCCTATAATTTTTTTGTAATTATGTGTACGGAGCTGTATGTTGGCTCATGTTTCGCGGGGTGATCTGAACTTTTCATTGATATCATTTTGGGGTGTGTATGCCTTTTTGATCACTTTTTATTGAATTTTTTGTAGAAAATGAAGTGACCAAAAACGTCAAATCGACCATTTGGACGCTTTTTTCCGTTTTGCTGTTTGCCGTATGGGGAATATATTTTTATATTTTTATACTATGGGCGTGTTCACACATAGTGACACCCATGGTATGTAGTTAAAAAAAATAAAAAAAAATTATATTGGGAAAAGTTTATTTTAATGTTTTTATTGATTTTCTTTTTTTACACTTTTTATAGTTCCTATAGGGAACTATAACAATCAATAATCTGATATTATCAGAGACTTCAATGCACTTGCATTGTAGTCTATGAGGATTTTACTACTTTTCTATTGAGCCAGGATTGACCATGGAATCTGAGGGGTTAAATGTCTGTGATTGGCATTACTGCGGACATGAGCCGCAGGTGTCTGCTATGAGAAGCAGGTGGCCACCCGCGGCTATGGCGCGCACAGCGTTTAGCAGCGGGCGCCATCTTTAAAGTCCTGACCAGCACCATACTATTACGGCGCTGGTCAGGAAGGAGTTAACTTATTTTATGATAGAAAAAAGAAAAAAAAACTGTGTACATTTTTATATTTTACACACACACAAAGTCTGCTAAAACTAATAAATATACTTTTTATTTTATTTTTTTATGAAAGAAAAAAGCAAAACAATATGTATATGTGTGAGAATATAGTCTGCTATACCATTGCTAAAACTAACTAGCTATAACTTTCTTTTTTTAATTTAACTTTTTATTTGTTCATTTTTACTTGATTGAAAAGTTGATTGGAGAGGGGAAAACATATAAAGAAGTGCAGAAAATGATAGGCTACTCAGCTAAAATTATGGCAAATGCTTTAAAATAGCAACCAAAACCTGAAAGACGTGGAAGAAAGAGAAAAACCACCATTCGAATGGATAGAAGAATAGCCAAAATGGCAAGGACTCAGACAACAATCAGCTCCAGGAAGATCAAAGAACGTCTACAGTTACCTGTGAGTACTGTTACAATCAGAAGATGCCTATGTGAACCTATCTGCAAGAAGCCCCTGCAAAGTCCCACTGTTGAAAAAAAGACATGTGCTGAAGAGGGTACAATTTGCCAAAGAGCACATTGACTGGCCTAAAGAGAAATGGCGCAACATTTTGTAGACTGATGAAAGCAAGATTGTTCTTTTGTGGTCTAGTGGTCGGAGACAGTTTGTCAGACGACCCCCAAACACTGAATTCAAGCCATAGAACACTGTGAAGAGAGTGAAGCATGGTGGAGCAATCATCATGATATGGGGATGTTTCTGATACTAAAGTGTTGGGCCTATTTATCGCATACCAGGGTTCATGGATCAGTTTGAATACATCAGAATACTTGAAGAGGTCATGCAGTGGTATGCTGAAGAGGAAATGCCCTTGAAATTGGTGTTCCGACAAGACAACGACCCCAAACACACCAGTAAATGTGGCTCAGCATGCATGTTGGTACCTGCATCCCTGGATTTAATGGAGGCTGTTATGGCCCCAAAAATGGCTTAATAAGCAGGGTGGATCCAGCATGCACTCTCTGGATTTTATGTGGCTGTCATGGCCCATAACAGGTAGGATTTAGCGTTAGGACCACTCATAGGCGAGTGGCTTATTACTTTTTAATCAAAATGTACACTGACGCCTCTGATAAACTCTAGCATAGAGGTAGGGCAGAGTGCTGGTTGCAGAGTGCTGTTGCATTTCTGTGTTTGTATGTAAATTTGCCATGGCTACGTGCACCTGCATACAGGGACGTGCTGACTGACCCCTTTTTTTTCCTGTGTAATGCATTTGTGTGTATGAAAATAAAAGCTAATAGAAGGATTTTGAGCTTTATTCACTTTTTTAAACACACTGCTATTATTTTGAACACAACTGTAGCTAACTTTACCAGCAGGAGAGGTCATGCTCACATCAAAGATCTGCGGTGAGCACGCCCCTGCTGGATTTTCTTCATAGTGAGAGCCTGTCACAATAATCTTTACTGTGACCACAGCTGTCTAATGACAGCAATCTGCAGCACCACAGGCCACTGGCAAATGATAATATAACCAGCTGCTTTTAAATTGTGGATTACAGTTTTAAAAAAATTGATTCAGTAGCTTTGGCGAACTTCATCAAGACGTCATTGAACCCCTCAGATGCTGCATTCATCACTAATCGGAACATCTGACAGTCACATTGAAGCCTTTCAGGTGTTAATCAGGTGTAAAAAACAAAGAAATACATACTCACCTCGTCTATTTGTTTGCTGAGGAGCCATCATGGCCATCTTGATTAAAGAAAACGTGGCGAATCTCGTGCCGATGACATCACCGCCAGGGGTGTGATTCAAATTTTTAACAACAGGTTCCCTAATCAACGGCGGACACTCTGTGTCATGACACATTTACATACACCATATATATGCAAAACAAATACACATATATACACTACACACACATACCACCCAACTTTTAAAAAGCCTATGGAGCTACATTATGGAATGGAAGCACTCATCTCCAGCTGCTGCCGCCAGAGCTCCATAATGGGATTCAGTCGGCTCTCCGATCCGGCTGTAATTTTAACAACCGGATCTAGAGAACCTGAGGAAACTCCATGCCTGATCACTGCACCTGCCTAGGATGAGAATGTGGTAACATCACAAGTCAATGCACGTGAGATTTGATGCATCTCCTTTAATCAATATGGCCGCAATGGCTTCTACGCAAGCAAATTTAAGGGGTGCGTACATACACTCACCTAAAGAATTATTAGGAACACCTGTTCTATTTCTCGTTAATGCAATTATCTAGTCAACCAATCACATGGCAGTTGCTTCAATGCATTTTGGGGTGTGGTCCTGGTCAAGACAATCTCCTGAACTCCAAACTGAATGTCAGAATGGGAAAGAAACGTGATTTAAGCAATTTTGAGTGTGGCATGGTTGTTGGTGCCAGACGGGCCGGTCTGAGTATTTCACAATCTGCTCAGTTACTGGGATTTTCACGCACAACCATTTCTAGGGTTTACAAAGAATGGTGTAAAAAGGAAAAAACATCCAGTATGCGGCAGTCCTGTGGGCGAAAATGCCTTGTTGATGCTAGAGGTCAGAGGAGAATGGGCCGACTGATTCAAGCTGATAGAAGAGCAACGTTGACTGAAATAACCACTCGTTACAACCGAGGTATGCAGCAAAGCATTTGTGAAGCCACAACATGCAAAACCTTGAGGCGGATGGGCTACAACAGCAGAAGACCCCACCAGGTACCACTTATTTCCACTACAAATAGGAAAAAGAGGCTACAATTTGCACAAGCTCACCAAAATTGGACTGTTGAAGACTGGAAAAATGTTGCCTGGTCTGATGAGCCTCGATTTCTGTTGAGATATTCAAATGGTAGAGTCCAAATTTGGCGTAAACTGAATAAGAACATGTATCCTGCATGCCTTGTTACCACTGTGCAGGCTGGTGGTGGTGGTGTAATGGTTTAGGGGATGTTTTCTGGGCACACTTTAGGCCCCTTAGTGCCAATTGGGCATCGTTTAAATGCCACAGACTACCTGAGCTTTGTTTCTGACCATGTCCATCCCTTCATGACCACCATGTACCCATCCTCTGATGGCTACTTCCAGCAGGATAATGCACCATGTCACAAAGCTCGAATCATTTCAAATTGGTTTCTTAAGATGACAATGAGTTCACTGTACTAAAATGGCCCCCAAAGTCACCAGATCTCAACCCAATAGAGCATCTTTGGGATGTGGTGGAATGGGAGCTTCGTGCCCTGGATGTGCATCTCTCAAATCTCCATCAACTGCAAGATGCTATCCTATCAATATGGGCCAACATTTCTAAAGAATGCTTTCAGCACTTTATTGAATCAATGCCACGTAGAATTAAGGCAGTTCTGAAGGCAAAAAGGGGCCCAACACCGTATTAGTATGGTGTTCCTAATAATTCTTTAGGTGAGAGTATTTTTATGTTTTTTACCGCCATTTCAAGAAAAATTGATTCATTGCCACGAAGCGCGAGGAAATTTGACTTCTTGATTCATTTTTGCTGAAATTCGGATCGAAGTCCATTTCGTTAACTTCGATTCGCTCAATACTGATTGTAATGTATTGCCTATCAGTGTGATACACTGACAAAGGACCTATGAGACCCAGCCAAGGGTCTGAACCCATAACCTGCCTGCTTCTTGCTTGTGGGCCAATGTGAGAAGGCTGCAATATCTAGTGAATTAGAATATGCGAAAAATCTGTAATGTAATATGCGCGTTAATCGAGTAAGGGCAGGTTATAGGCAACTTTCCTATTGGGTTGGCTTACTAGAATTCACGAATATGTAGATTATAGTGTAATGTATATATTTAAAAACGAATATTAGTTTTCATTTTTTATCTTTACCCATTAGAGTAGTAAATGTAATGGGTTCAGATGAAAAAAAAAAAAGATGAATATTCTTTTTTACGAATATACATCACACTATATTCTACATATTCGTGAATTCTAGCAAGCCAACCCAATAGGAAAGTTGCCTATAACCCGCCCTTACTCGATTAACGCGCTTATTACATTGCCGATTTTCTGCATACGCTAAAAAAATAATAATAATGAAGAATGTTCTAATTCAGTCAGGATAAACTCAGGAAACTTCTAGCAGCTTGAAAAATGTAGCCAAAGTGATCCACGCCTGTATTTCGCGTTAAGAATTTGCGTTATGCGATTTTTACTGATTTTTTGCAATCAAGAGAATAATCTCGAATACAAATATTCGCGAATATATGATGAATATTCTAGCGAATATCGCAAAATATCGCAAATTCGAATATTGCCTCTGCCTCTCATCACTACTATGCACATAGGTACTTATCATTATTGAAAAGGATACTGCAGGAAGTAATCCTAGCACTCCAATTCTGATGAAAAACTTTGTGTTTTTTATTCACCCATACTCACAGTGACATTTCAATCCTCTCCCAGGACTTTTTTTTTCCCTAGGAGAGGACTAAAATGTCACTATGGGTATGGGTGCATAAAAAAAAGACCTTTTTCATCTGAATTGGAGTGCTTTGATTATCTTATGCCTTATACAAGTGGACTTCTGATTAGGGTCTACAACCTCTTTGATCCTCTGCATTATTTTGTAAATTTTACTCCTGCTTACTTACTGCTGCTTTACTCCATTGCTTGTTGTAAAGGATAGTTTTTTTTTGTTTACTGTCACATTTCTTCAGTTTGAACCAATCTAGTCCTCGTACTCAGAGATTTACTGTATGTCAGTCACTGAATGTTCAGTTATTTCTTAGATGCTGATACCATATTATCTGTTAGTAAAACTCATTCCATAGTCAAAGTCACTGTTGCCACATGTTATGCAGTGAGTTGACGCCTCATGGTTGGCTGATTTTTGCATTTTAAGTCTGATTATTACAGTGGCAAAAGGTATGCATTATTCTGTATACATCAGACACATGATTAACATAAATAATTTTCAGGGAGTGTTTTTTTTTTTATATAGTCAAATCCATAAAATCAGGGAGTGTTTTTTTTATCATATAGTTAAATCCATAAATTGTGTGCTTTCAATGGTTGCATTTTATTGCTGACATACTAAGATCTATAACATTATTGAAACTTAGATTACATAGAGAATTCCGCCTTAGGGAGTCACGAGTTGAGTTAACTATGGTATTTAAAAAAAAATCAATATTTAATTGACCATGAGGTTACAATTGATATTTTTTTGTCATTTTATAGAAAGCCAGCTACTAAATACCAGCCATTTATTGCTAGAAGTTTCTTGCCATGTGGATAAAGCAATAGCAAAACATTTTCTACACTAATTTATCAACTAATGAAATAACTAATGAAATACTCACTATTTCTCAACTAATGAAATAATCATTATATGGTGGAAATTGAGTGATGTTAATGGTTCGGTGTAAGCATTAAAAGGAAATGTTGGAATTAGGGTTGCACCGGGTATCGAAGTATCGATACCCAATCAATACTCTTAGACCCAGATCGATACGATACAAGGTCTTACTATTTATCGAAAATAGGCTGCGCCACTCTCAGCACGCACCATGTTCTCTTCACTAGCACAGTGGAGAAGGAGTCTCTCCCTCCCCACTGTGATGGGGCTGCCGCTGCCACCAATGGGGAGATAGCAGTGAGGAGGAGGGGAGGGACTGTTGCCACTGCGCCACCAATGAATGTAAAACACATTAATTCAAGTATAGGCCGCAGGTGCTGGCAGCGGTAACGCATACCTGGCACCCGGCCTCAATAACAGGGCACAGCGATCCGCCTAACGGCAGCAATTAACCCCTTACACTTCGTGGTAAATAATCGTATTGTTTTCTAAAATGGCTGCTACATGTGTGAGGACATGGAGCAAGGAACTCTGGAATGGTGAGATCACCCATAATGCCATACATGCAGCCAATCATTAGCCAGCCCTGTGATGTCACAGCCCTATAAATACCCTCAGCCATCTTGGATTCTGCCATTTTCCAGAGTACTTAGTGCAGGGAAAGACCTTAACAGGCGCTAGGAACAGTGCTAGAAAAAACATAATTGTGCTAAAAAAGGATTTACACGTGCAGGGAAAGATTACTAAAGGTATAGGGGAAGGATAGGGAGGAATCATTCCGCAGCATTTATGTTCAACAGGGTTCAGTAGGGGAGTTTACAGCCTGGGTCATAGAAAAAATCCTATTACAACGTGCTGCACTGAATAGGCACCCAAATTGCCATTATACAGCTCTGTAATTCCAGCAAACTGTTCTTGTTATTGGGGTGCAGGTGCTGCTTGATACAGCCATTAATAGGGTTTATTACAAGGAAATATTTCTAAGCAAAGTTAAGTGAACCCAAACTGTAAAGTTCGGGTTCGTACCGGACCCGGACTTTAATAATTTTCGTACTCGGCCCCGAACCCGAACATTTTCATAAAAGTTCTGGTTCGAGTTCGGTGTTTGGACGTTTATTAAAGATTTTTGAAAGGCTGCAGTGCAGCCAATCAACAAGCGTTTAACATGTGTGCCCTTAGAAGACATCACAGCCATGCCTACTAATGGCATGGCTGTGATTGGCCGAATGCAGCATGTGACCCAGCCTCTATATTAGCTGGAGTCACGTAGCGGCGCACGTCACTCAGCTCTCACTAGTGTAGGGATAGGATGCTGCTTCTGTGAGGGAGAGAATAGGAAAGAATCTGATATCAGAACTTGTTGTTAACTCAGCGATCTACAGCGAATATTTTTTCTTGTGGGTGCAATGCAACTTTCTTTACCCTGCCCTGAGCCCAGTGACACAGAAAAATAGGTTTTATCCATCTGTTAGTTAGGTGGGTGTCGGTGGCCATTTTGAGCAAGTGTAGTGCACTTGAACCTGTATATGTGCCAGAGACAATAATTTTATCCTGTTCTTTTAGTTCAGTGGGCAACATATACCCATTTTTTAAGTGCACCTGCACTGCATATTTGCCAAGGGAAGGGAAAATAATATAGGTAATCCATCTGTGAGTTTAGGAACCCAGGGGGTGACTGTTTCACATTTTTTTCTGTAAAGTACCCATTTGAGTGTAATCAATCCATCTGTTAGATTCTTTTATTTTTGCTAAAAAGTACATTTGCGCCCTGCATTGCATTTGTGATAGTGAAAGAAAATTAGTTAAATCCATCTGTTTCACTGTGGACGAATAAAAATCATCTTTTTTTTCCCATAATGTACCTTTGCGGCCTGCACTGCAAATCTGATAGTGAAATAAAAACAGTAAATACAACTGTGGCATTATGGGTGAAAAAAACACTTAATTTTTTATATAAAGTACCACTGCGGCCTGCTCTGTGTATCTGGCAGTGAAATAAAATCAGTAAATCCAGCTCGTAGATTTTGGGTGGACAGTTCCACGGTTATCAGGCCAGTCATTCACAAGTGGCTTGGAGGTTGTGTTCCTGCTGCACTGCATAAGTGATTGGGAAATATATTCTGTAAAGTTGGCGGCATTTAGGTTCTTGGCTGATCTGTATCCCTTCTTTCTTTCAATATACCCTGCACTGCATACCTAACTGGGAAAAATATTCAGTAAATTTGGCAGCATTTAGACTGTTGGATGACCTACACCCCTTTTTTCTTTCAAAGTACCCCTGCACTGCATATCTAACAGGGAAATATATTCAGTAAGTTTGGCCGCGTTTAGATTGTTGGGTGATCTGTACCCCTTCTTTCTTTCAAAGTACCCTGCACTGCATACCTAACTGGGAAAAATATTCAGTAAATTTGGCAGCATTTAGACTGTTGGATGACCTATACCCCTTTTTTCTTTCAAACTACCCCTGCACTGCATACCTGACTGGGAAATATATTCTGTAAATTCTGCGGCGTTTAGATTGTTAGATGATCTGTACCCCTTTTTTCTTTCAAACTACCCTTGCACTGCATGCCTGGCTAGGAGATACATTCAGTAAATTCAGCGGTGTTTAGATTGTTGGGTGCTGCAAAATCTCCACAATGTCTCCATGATAAATCTGCAGTGTGGGGGCCCCGTATGGCTTCTACACACTTTCAAAATAATCCTTCAGTGGGACAAATAGATGCCGGATGACCAGGATGGTCCATGATGACCCTTTTTTTCTTTCAAACTACCCCTGCATTGCATACCTGACTGGAAAATATATTCTGTAAATTCAGCGGCGTTTAGATTGTTGGGTAATCTGTACCCCTTTTTTCTTTCACACTACCACTGCACTGCATACCTGACTGGGAAATATATTCTGTAAATTTGGCGGCATTTAGATTGTTGGATGATCTGTACCCCTTTTTTCTTTCACACTACGCCTGCACTGTACATACCTGACTGGGAAATATATTCAGTAAATTCGGCGGCGTTTAGATTGTTTGGTGATCTATACCCCTTTTTTCTTTCACACTACCCCTGCACTGCATACCTGACTGGGAAATATATTCTGCACACTGTTAGACCCGCTGGTGATGGCATTTTCACCTGACACTGGGGCCTGAGTGGAAGCACAAGGCGAAGGCAGAGGAGGAGGAAGAAGTCACCAGTGCAGCTGGGGAACTGCCAGCACCTTAGAAGGCAGGATTAGCATGGCCAAAATGTAAAAAAGCTTTGTCAGCACACCACAACAACCAGCACCACCAGCTGATATGGAACGTCTTAGCAGGAGGCAGCATTTCAGCAACAGGTGGAGCAATATGTGTGCACATGCCTACACATACTAACTGATGGGTCTGCCCCATTCAATTTATGGGTCTCCAAATTGGGCATATGGCCTGAGCTTGCCATTTATGCCTTGAAGGTGCTGGCCTGCGCTGCAGCCAGTGTATTGTCTGAACATGTGTTTATCATGGCAGGGAGCATTATCACAGACAAGCACAGCCGCCTGTCCACAGCCACTGTGGATAAGCTTACGTTCATTAAAATGAACCAGGCATGGATCCCACATGACTTGTCCGTACCTTGTGCAGAATAGACCTATATACCGGCCTCTCCCAGCCTTTGTTATACTCCAGCGCACTTTCTATTTGTTTTCATTTCTTTATTCCTCAATGTTTTGGGCTCCATCTAAAAAAAAAACAACAACAAAAAAACGGTGTTCTTGGCGACTGCCTCCTCCACCACCGCTTCTACCTACACCGCCACATCCACCACCTCCTCAACTTCCTACTCCATATGGACCTCCTCCTCCTAGTAGAAGATTATTATTTTCAAAATTTATGTATTTTATGTTATTTTAAGTCATTTCCCTATCCACATTTCTTTGCATGGCAATTTTCCAGCTCTTAACCCAATTTGCAGCCCTCTAGCCCTATCCATTACTTCTTTAGAGCCATTTTATTCCCCTAAAGTTTGGGTCCCCATTGACTTCCATGGGGTTAGTGGCAAAAGAAAAAATATTTGCCGTTCAGCGGTGCAGTAATATGTTCTAAAGCCCTTGGTGTCATGTATTAGTGGCAAAAGAAAAATAAATTTGCCGTTCAGTGGTGCAGTTGTATGTTCTAAATACTTTTGTGGCGTGTATAAGTCGAAAAAAGAACAATATATTTGCCGTTCAGCAGTGCGGTTATATATTCTAAAGCCTTTTCTGGCGTGTATAAGTGGAAAAAAGAAAAATATATTTGCCGTTCAGGGGTGCAGTTATATATTCTAAAGTCTTTTGTGGCATGTATAAGTGGAAAAAAGAAAAATATATTTGCCGTTCAGCGGTGCAGTTATATGGTCTAAAGCCCTTTTTGGCATGTAATAGTGGCAAAATAAAAATATATTTGCCATCCGGATGTACACATATGTTCTAAAACCATTTTTTTCGTGTAATAGTGGCAAAAGATAAATATATTTGCTTTGTGCAGTTATATGTTCTAATATATATATATATATATATATTTGCCGTTCAGCGGTTCAGTTATACGTTCTAAAGCCCTTTTTGGCTTGTATTAGTGGCAAAAAAAATATATATTTGCCGTTCAGCGGATATGTTCTAAAGCCCTTTTTGGCGTGTATTAGTGGGGGGGGGGGGGGAGAAAGAAAAATAGCTTATTAGCCATTGTGTGTTGAAGTGAGAAAATTACAGCCCTTTTTGGTGTGTATTAGTGGCAAAGAATATATTATATATTTGCTATTCAACTGTGAAGTTTCATTGTACTACAGCCATTTACAGGGTGTATTAATAGGATAGATACGTACGTCCTATTAGCCGTTCTGCGGTGAATTGTGATTGTGATATATATTTTTTGGGGGTGTATTAATAGGAAAAAAATAAGGGAAAATTGATGGGTGATTGTAGACTTTCTTCTGTATGAACCGAATTACGTTGATCAGCCATTCAGAGGTGAAATTTGTTTGTAATACATCCTTTTTTGGGGAAATTGGTCAGTTGCTTTAACTACGGTCAAGGACAATATATGTCCTTTACAGCCTACTGGGTAAATGTGGTTACTGTCCAGCCATACCAGCAACTTCGCCAGATGACACCGCTTCCTCCACCATGTTCTCACGCCATTGGTCCTGCGATATATCTGCCTCTGCCTTCTCACCCTCCACCGTGTCCTCAGCCTCCACTGCAGGGACAATTTACAGTGCCCCTCCTGCAAACCACATGTGCAGGGCACGGTGGTGTCACGCATTTTGGCACTTCGTTTGCCTGGGCAGGTCTGACCGGGGGGGCCCTCTGCGCTCACGAACCTCTGCCATGCCTGCTGTGGCAGGATGGGGGGATAGGAACAGTTCCAGCTCCATCAGCAGCAACTTGAGTCTAGGGTAGCTGATGAGGCGTCTTTTTCACCCAGCTAGTCACGAAACTACTCACCAGCAGAAGCAGCAGCTAGACCTGGAGCAGGACCTGAACCAGCAGGTGGTGGCATACTTGGACAGTACTCTGCCACCCTACATTGAAGATCCGCTGGACTACTGGGCAGCCAGACTAGATTTGTGGCCACAACTAGCAGAGCTTGCCCTGGAAAAGCTGTCCTGCCCGGCCAGTAGTATGGCATCAGAGAGGGTGTATAGTGTGGCAGGGGCCATAGTTGCCCTAAAAAGAACTCGCCTGTCCACCCAAAATGTGGAGAGACTGACCTTTGTGAAGATGAATCAGGCGTGGATCAGACAGGATTTCCACCCAACCAATGCCTGATGCATCAGACTAGATCATCCATGGTGCCACACCAACACTTTGACAAAAGAGACCGGTTTCTTCTGGCTAAGCTACTATTCTGATGCTGCCACCTGCCTGATGAAACACATCTGATGCCAAGTGCTCCTTCTTTCACCCACCGTCTTCAGCTGGTACTCGTATTGCCACCCACCTCCCCACTCTGTCACGGGTCACTCTGTGGCCTCCTGATGCTGCTGCCACCTCTACACTATGTCACCTTGCCACTCTGTGACCTCATTATGATGCTGCTGACACCTCCACACTCTGTCATTGCACTGCTCTGTGGTCTTCTGATGCAGCTGCCATCTCCATACTATGTCACCTTGCCACTCTGTGGTCTCCTACTGCTGCTGCCACCTCCACACTATGTCACCTTGCCACTCTGTGGCCTCATGATGATGATGCTGACACCTTCACACTCTGCTGCCACATTTAGACTCTGTCATTGGGCCACTCTGTGGTCTCCTCATTCACATGTCATCTCTGTTTTGCATCCACTCCTGCTTTTTTTTGGCATTAGCAATACTGATGTATTACTGATCAAATGCTGATGTGTATGCTCAACAGACAGGATCCGTTTTTTGGGGTTTATTGCTCTGACGGATCAGAAGAAGGGCAAAATAATCAGTGATGTCAATACAAACTTACTGCTGACACCCTCTGCACTCTGTCGGTGGGCTCTACTTGTATAAGCGTTTAATAGAAAGGGTTCTGTAGACATCTATGTAGAATTAGCTGACAATGGTGTAAAAGGAGTGTGCTTCTTCTTAATATCGACCTGTAAGGCTGAGTTCATACTTGAGTTAGTTGGTCAGTTTTGGCCCCATGACTGGCCAAATAAGTGAAGTGTGCTGTGATTCTAAGAGTGACGCCTGTCATCTGCATGTCATAGTGACTCACAGTATTATTTCACTACCACGGCAGACTCCCTATGCGTGTTATTGCAAGGCACAGTGTTCTACACCACTATAAAGGCTCTCTGAAGCCAGAAAATAGACATTTTTTAATGCGATTCGCCGAAAATATACTCGGATCGAACTAAATTTTTTCAAAGAATTCACCGAACCGATCTCTAATTAGTATCATTGGTGGCGTAGTGGCCACAGGTGCACCTGCCCACCCCATTGATATATTCATTGGTGGCAGTGGCCACAGGGTCCCCTCCCCTCCTCCTCATTCGTGGTGCAGTGGTAGCTTCTGATCGGAGCCCCTGCAGTGTAATTACACTGCAGGGGCTCATATCGGTTACCATGGCAGCCAGGACACTACTGAAGCCGTGGCTGCCATGGTAAGCTCCCTGCTGCTGTGTGCACAAAGCACAGGGCAGCAGGGACAGTGTAAAGTCCTATTCACCCTAATAGGGGCTAATAATTAGCAGTGGTGTAGTGTGGGTTGCCTGCACCCGGGGCAAACCAAGTATTGCGCCCCCCCACCCCAACCTGTGACCTCGCCTTTTTTTTTTAAAAATAATGCAGTAGATGTCACCTGCAGTCCTACATAACACCACAGATATCATGGTGATAACTCTCTGAGTACAGATAATCTAGTAGATGGGTGTGAGGCCCCAGAATTCAGAACACACACAATGTGACCTGAAGTCTGGGGCCAGGCTTCAGCAGTGTGGGCCAAATTCTATATCCTCCCCCCCACCCCTAAAACAGATATTTGGATGGACATAACATACATTGCTATGAAATATACAGGAGAATACAGCACCATACCTGTTACATCCAGTGACATCTCCTGTCATGTAGACTTTCCTCAGCATCTTCATTCTAATATAGGACCGTCATGATACCTTCTTTCAGTCGCGTCTAGTCTCTGCAGAGTTTCACAGAATTTTTTTAGATTCCTCACTTTACAATCATCCTCAGATAACAGACCTCCCCTCCTCCCATTGTGCCCATAAGTATAATGCCCTCTGTATAATTATAATATATAATGGCCCCTCTGTATTATTATTATTATTATTATTGCCCCCCCATATTATTATTAATATTATAAAGGCCACCTATGTATTATTATTGTAATAATCATGGCCCCCTTCAGCCCCTCCAGCATACAGTCCCATTTAAAATACAACCTTCCCCCTGCCTTCAGCCCCTCTAGCATACAGTCCCATGTAAAATACAACCTTCCCCCTGCCTTCAGCCCCTCTAGCATACAGTCCCATGTAAAAAACAACCTTCCCCCTGCCTTCAGCCCCTCTAGCATACAGTCCCATGTAAAATACAACCTTCCCCCTGCCTTCAGCCCCTCCAGCATACAGTCCCGTGTAAGATAAATCACTCCCCTGCCTTCAGCCCCTGCAGCATACAGTCCCATGTAAAATACATCACTCCCCCGCCTTTAACCCCTCCAGCATACAGCTCTATGTAAGATAAATCACACCCCCTGCCTTCAGCCCCTCTAGCTTACAGTCCCATGTAAAATACAACCTTCCCCCTGCCTTCAGACCCTCCAGCATACAGTCCTGTGTAAGATAAATCACTCCCCTGCCTTCAGCCCCTGCAGCATACAGTCCCATGTAGAAAAATACATCACTCCCCCAGCCTTCAGTTCCTCCAGAATACAGTCCCCTGTAAGATACATCACTCCCCCTGCCTTCAGCTCTTCTTGCAAACAGTCCCATGTAAAATACATCACTCCCCCCTGCCTTCAGCCCCTCCAGCATGCAGTCCCATGTAAATTACATAACTCCCCCTGCCTTCAGCCCCTCCAGCATACAGTCCCATGTAAGATACAACTTTCGCCCTGTCTTCAGCCCCTCCTGCATACAGTCCCCTATAAGATAAATCACTCCCCTGCCTTCAGCCCCTCCAGCATACAGTCCCATGGAAAAAACATCACTCCTCCTTCAGCTTCTCCAGCATACAGTCTCATGTAAGATACATCACTCTCTAACCTTTAGCCCCTCCAGCATACAGTCCCATGTAAGATACAACCCCCAGCGGATGCCATCTGCCCATCTCTGCTGTCCATATACCAGGCCTATCAGTATTAACCCTTCATATACCGCCTGTCCACCTGGCTACCCCACACCTAACACTCAGGGAGACAAGTGTTAGGTGTGGGGTGACCTGACGGGCAGGTGATGTATCAGTAGGCCTGATATA
Organism: Bufotes viridis; assembly: GCA_033119425.1. Lineage (NCBI taxonomy): Eukaryota > Metazoa > Chordata > Amphibia > Anura > Bufonidae > Bufotes > Bufotes viridis. Next base: position 229,529,368 of record CM065590.1, read on the forward strand.
TGGACAGCAGCAGGGCTGGGACAAGGTCCACCACCAACAGAGGCTGAGCTGCCCAAGTGCGCCCCCTCCAACTTGTGGATGACACTGCTATGGGGGATCTGTGATGGATGACACTGTTATTGGGGAATCTGTGGATGACACATATGTGTCATCCACAGATCCCCCCTCCCCATAACAGGGTCTGTGTAGGAATGACCCCCAATACAAGGGGTGAGGCTGTGGGGTTGCAGTTGCTTTTTTGATGACAGCGCCAGCGGGGCCCGTGCAGTGACTGTATTCTACTACACCCCCCCCCACACTGTATATAATCTTAACTATATAACTGTAGTGATTTACTACAGTTAAATAGTTAATAAGATTATATCCAGTGAGCAGGGGGGGGGGGTGGGGTGTAGTAGAATACAGTCACTGCACGGGCCCTGCTGTCATTATGAAATAGCATATGTGACCCCCACCTCTTTTATTGGTGGTCATTCAGTAAATTAACCCTGTTTTGGGTGGGGGGTGGGGGGTGTCTGTGGATGACAAATATCTGTCATCCACAGATTCTCCCCATAACAGGGTTCATTTAGTGAATGACCACCCAAATTGTGGTGACCCAATACATGGAAGTTGTATCTGCAGAGCTTTTGTATAATGCCACCCCACACTGTAGTGTCCCCCACACAGTAATGTCCGCCACACTGCCCCCCACACAGTAATGTCCGCCACACTGCCCCCCACACAGTGATGTCCGCCACACTGCCCCCCACACAGTAATGTCCCCCACACCCCCCTCAACCACACAGCAGTGCTCCCACATAGTAATTTGTCATGCTCTCCCCCTCTTGTCATAATCCCCTCTTCTTGTCATGCTCTATCTTCTCCCCCCCATGTTGTCATGCTCTTTCTTCTCTCCCCCCCCCCCATGTTGTCATGCTCTTTCTTCTCCCCCCCATGTTGTCATGCTCTTTCTTCTCCCCCCCTATGTTGTCATGCTCTTTCTTCCCCCCATGTTGTCATGCTCTTTCTTCTCCCCCATGTTGTCATGCTCTTTCTTCTCCCCCCATGTTGTCATGCTCTTTCTCCCCCATGTTGTTATGCTCTTTCTTCTCCCCCATGTTGTCATGCTCTTTTTCTCCCCCCATGTTGTCATGCTCTTTCTTCTCCCCCATGTTGTCATGCTTTCTGCCCCCCATGTTGTCATGCTCTTTCTCCCCCAATGTTGTCATGCTCTTTCCCCCAATGTTGTCATGCTCTTTCTTTCCCCCATGTTGCCATGCTCTTTCTTCTCCCCCATGTTCTCATGCTTTCTCCCCCCCATGTTGTCATGCTTTCTGACCCCCATGTTGTCATGCTCCTTCTTCTCCCCCTCCTCTCCTCCTACCTCTGCTGTAGCGTGGCCGAGTTCTGCAAGGTCTGCGCCTCCGCGGGTACAGGAGGAGGAGCTTTTGTCTCCTGTACCGAGCCGACTGACTTGAAGTGCAAACTGTGTGCGCACTTCCTGTCAGTCCGGCTGAGTACAGGAGACTGATGCTCTCTGTACCTGCGGACCGGACAGAGCTCGGTCACGCTACAATCAGGGAATGACAGGAGGGAGCGCTGAGCAGTTCCCCCCTGTCAGTCCCTCTCCCTCTGGCCGGCCCCTGCCTGCGCCCTGAGGCTGGAGCCTCCCCAGCCTCTGTGTTGGCCCGGCCCTGGACAGCAGAGATGGGTAGATGGCATCCTCTGGGCAGTACTGTCTCGCTGGTCATCCTTCACCTGCACACTGACTGCCACCTGCTTGGCCTGGCTCGCATGACACTTCACTGCCTGGTGCTTGGGTATCAGCAGTGAGCGACAGTCAGTCAGTCAGTGCTAATAGCCAAGCACCAGGCAGTGAAGTGTCATGAGAGCCAGGGCAAGCAGGTGGCAGTCAGTGTGCTGGTGAAAGATGACCAGAGAGACAGAACTGACCAGAGGATGGCATCTGCCCATATACCAAGCCAGGCCTACCAGTATTACTCCTTGGTATACCGCCTGGTCACCCCACCTAGCACTCAGGGAGTGACTCAGTCTGCCTGTGGAGTCTGTCCTGAATGGGCACTGCGGCAGCCATCTTCTTCTTCTTGCTCTGGCTCCACAGTGTCTTTCCTGCCTGGAAGGAGGGTGGAGCCTATCAGTGAAGTGCCGGACTGCCGTGCGTGCCCTGGTTATTTATCAGGGCGTGCGTTCCTCCTGCTGAAACCACTCCTCACTCTGCGGCGTTGCGCAGTGCAGCAGAGCTAGAGCGAAAAACTCAGTTCACAGATTTTTTTGCGCCAGCGGCCAGCGCCCCCTGCTGTCTGGTGCCCGGGGCAACGGCCCCCCTGGCACCCCACATGCTACGCCACTGATAGTAAATAAAAAGTAAAAAGAAAGCTAAAAAAAAAACTAAATACGAAAAGTTTAAATCGCCCCCTTTCCCAATGTTACATACACAATTTACAAACAATAAAAAAAATTACATATACATATTACATATCACCGTGCCCGAAAAAGTGTGAACTATTAAAGTAAGGAAAACTACCAATACTAATGATGAATTGTCTAGTTCGTGGGTCAGTTCAAATCATCGATCCAAAATAGTGATCCAAATTATAAAACGTAACTTTTAATTATAGATAAACTAGCTGAAGGACCTGGCTTCACCCGAGTATATTTAAACTATTTTATTTAATGTTTGTGTATGTCGTTAAAAGATATAGACAGCATCCACTATAACAGTGACATCTACAGCACCCCACCCCTTAACAGTGACCTCTACAGCCCCCCACCCCTTAACACTGACCCCCCCACAGTGCCCCGTCCCTTAAAATAGGACCTCCAGAACAGCCCACCCGCTTAACTTTGACCTTTACAGCAGCCTTTCCCTTTAACAATGAGTTTCATAGCACACCACCCCTTTGACAGTGACCTCCACAGGGGCCCTCCCTCTTAACAGTGGCCTTTACAGCAATCTTCCCCTTAACACTGCCCTCCATAGCGGACCATTTCTTTAACTGTGACCTACACAGCAGCCTGCCCCTAGGGTGGCCAGAGGTCCAGATTTAGGCTGGACAGTTTGGCTTTCAGACTCCATGTTCTCCGTCTGGCACAGGGCCTGGACGGACACAGGGATGTCCTTTTGAACATCTCACTCTCAGACAGCAGCACCTTGCTGTCTGAGCGTGAGCTGCATAGAGAAAGTCACCCTCACTCCCAACCCTGCAGCTGACAGAAGTTGATTTTTAACTTCTGTAGGCTTGTAGGGGGAGGGGGTGTGGCCTAACCAGGTCAGGGTTGTGGCTTAGCAGGACCTAGAATTTGATTTTAACTTCATTTTTTCAATCCCTGTCTGCTGAAGAGTGGGCGTGGTCTAACTGGTTAGGGTGCGTGGCCTTAATAACAGCTCACCCTAAGACAGCAGCACTGTCCTCTCTGAGACTGAGCTACAGGGAGAAATTCACCACCACTCTCACCTCTGCATATGACAGAAGTTGATTTTTAACTTCATTTTGGAAATCCCCTTTGGCTGCGGAGAGGAAGGGGTGTGGCCTAACCGGGTCAGGGATGCGGCTTAGAGGGACCTAGAATTGATTTCTAACTTCATTTTTTTCAATTCCTGTTGGCTGAGGAGTGGGAGGGTGTGTGGCCTTACTGAAAAGGGTGTGTATCCTTTTGAACAGCTCACCCTAAGACAGCAGCAATGTTCTGCCTGAGTGTGAGCTGCAGGGAGAAAGTCACCGTACCTCCCACCTCTGCAGCTGACAGAAGTTGATTTTAACTTAATTTTTCAATCACTGTTGGCTGAGTGGGAGGGGGCGTGGTCTAACCAGATCAGGGCGTGTCCATTTGAACAGCTCACTCTAAGACAGCAGTACTGTGCTGTCTGAATGTGAGCTGCAGGGAGAAAGTCACCATCCCTCCCACCCCTGCAGCTGACAGAAATTGATTTTTAACTTCATTTTTTTAATCCTGGCGGCTGAGGTGAGGGGGTGTGGCCTAACCAGATCAGAGGCGTGGCTTAGAGGGACTGGAGTTTTAAGGGTGACTTGAATGGCCACCCTACCTGCCCCCTGAACTGTGACCTCCACAGCACTCTGCTCCCTTAACACTGTCATCTATAGAGTTGTTATGGAAAGTGTGAAGGTTTCTATCCTGTTCCGTGTCTCACACAGCCTGTTTGGATAATACATATCCACTACTCATATCAAGGCTATCCTCATACAAGGACTATATCCATAAATCACACAGACAGTGCGTTATATTGCGATCATGGCGTACTCCCTAATCCCGGACCGAATGTCCAAGGCAGATGAAGTTTTTTCAGTACCGGCTTTTAAATCTTAAAATGTTTGGGATCTTAAAAATAAGATGTTTGAATTGGAGAAGTTACTTGCACATGAAATCAGGTTGTGTCGGGACCACACCACTTTAACAAGATACCTTGATAAGACAATAATTACCAGAGGTCTAAGAATAAAAAAGATCCCAACAACAGTGTTCTCAGACACATTTGTGGAAGAATGGAATGAAATTCTCTCTAATTATTCAGTAAAACTTATGCACCTTATAGTAAAATATGAACATGAGAAGTTACAAACAGTGCAAGAAGACATCAAAAAATGCAAAGAATATTTACAGGACTTTGAAACAAATGATTCATACAAGGAGATGGAAACTAAAATGTATGCAAACATCAATGAAATGGAAGAGTCTATAATTGAAACTTAACATAAAAAAAATTCTGAGATTTATATGATTATCAAAATGATCAAATTTATGAATGGGGAAGAATAGATAACCTATACTCCACACCCAGGTCTATTTTGAGAAGTGCAAATAAGAAATATAAAGGCAACAAAAGAACATCAAGAGTCAGTTTTACATCTGAACTGGATACCACCGAGACCCAGGACTGTTCGAAGGACTCACAAATTGAATTAATGTCAGGAAATACGGACTATCCTACAACCAGACCAAAAACCTCATACTATAAAAAGAACAAAAACCAAAAGAGGAATATTAAAAATAAAATTCCCCCGCCAAAAAACGACCAAAACAGGGAGGACGTAAACACAGAATGACAGCACAATATGGCTACTCGACAATACAAAAATAACTAAAATTTCGGGACATTCCTTACAAGATCCGAGTATTGATGTGCTAAATTTATCATGTTATACATTAACCGAACAACAGACAGCGGTCTTGAGTCTAGGTCTTAACTTTGTATCGTCAACTAACTTTGATGTATTTAATACGATTACAGCGATAAACAAGTTTCTGAGAAATTTAACTGTGATGCGGCATTTCTATGATGAGAATGAGAATAACAGCGAGTCTGACGATCTAATCAGAACAGGTGATGCAGCACTGATAAACGAATTTCTGGGTAAAACATTTGCGGAGCAAGTATCTTTAACCTGTCTGATGGATCTTCAGGCTGACTCAGATACAAGGTCTATAACTCCTGACTTGAAACAATATATGACACCTAATTCTGAATTTTATCCAGTGGTGTCTAGAACACCAAGCATGGATACATTTCAGGAGCTAGTAGAAAGCGAACTTAGTGATATGTGTCGAAGCCGAGAAAACAGGGGCAGGGGTAATCTAAGCAGGGCAGAATTGGATGCCCTGCATTAATTAAAAGATAATAAAAATATTATAATTAAAATGGCGGATAAAGGTGGTACCCTTGTAGTTCTCGACTCCGACGCCTACCACAGACAGATCTTGGAATTGCTTTCAGGTGAAACTACTTATTGTAAATTAAAAAATAATCCAGTAAGTGAGTATAAACAACGACTCTCACATGTACTCAGACAAGGTCTGGAAATGGGTTGTCTCTCCCAAAAACAGTTTAATTATCTCAGTGTTGAATTTCCTATTACACCCATCTTGCATCCACTTCCTAAGGTGCATAAGTGGTTAAATCCCCCACCTTACCGCCCTATTGTTAGTGGCATTGGTTCACTTGCAGAAAGACTAGGTGACTGGTTAGATTGTATATTGCAACCTCTGGTGAAACGCATACCTGGTTACATCAGGGACACTTCTGAAGTTCTGCGGGCCTTATATGATGTCACCTGGCAAGAAAATTTTACTTGGCTTACCGTGGACGTAGTCACATTATATCCATCGATACCCCACAGCATTGCCTTATTGGCCTTGGAACTTCATTTACATAAATATTCCAGTTATTTGGCAGTTTTCATTGAATATGTCCTTGATGTAACCAGTTTCTTAATGACACACAATTACTTTGAATTTGATCACGTCTATTATGTCCAAGTCAAAGGCGTTTCTATGGGGGCAAAATACTCACCTTCCCTAGCCAATCTTGCCATGGCTTATTGGGAAGAGAGGTACATATACACTGCGGATAATCCTTTCTGGGGATGTATAGAATGGTATGGCATGTACATTGATGATCTGCTACTTATTTGGAGGTCCGATGTACCTGCCATACAAGATTTTGTGATGTATCTGGATAACAATCCATATGGCCTCCATTTCACTCATGTGAGTGACCCTAACAATATAGCCTTTCTAGATTTATTACTTACGGGTTACCCAGGACAAATAGTATGCACAGAGACATATCGTAAAAAAGTCGCAGGCAACGCCATACTCCACACACGTAGCCATCATCCTCTGCATACCCTGAAAGCAATCCCGGTTTACATGCGCACGCCGTAATTGTAGCAAACAAATTTCCTTTGATAAAGAAAGTGCCAATATATACAATCGTTTGAAAAAAAAGGGGGTATAAAGATTAGATGATAAATAGAGGATATGTTATTGCCAAAAATAAAACAAGAGAAGAACTTTTATTCCCTGAAAGAATAAAAACAATCAGGAGGTCCCAAAATTTAAATATAAATAAAAATGTTAATAAACCAAAATGCAAAGACATAGATAAACAGACCCATTCTAACATCCCCACTTTGTTACTAGAATACAGCAATCAATTCGACAACATACAAAAAATGATAAAGAAATTTCTGCTCATCTTATTTGATGACAGCTGTATAAAAACAACCCTAGAACAGGGCTGTAGAATCATGTCAAGAAGACCACCTACAATAGGCAACACATTATCTCCGTCCATGTTCACACAGAATGCGGTTTTCAAACAAAAACCCTGGTCAAAATATGCAGGTTTTACCAAATGCGGTAGCCATCGCTGCCGCACATGTAATTATGTGTTAAATGTGAAATCCTTTCAGGATGTGACAGGACAACTAAACTTTCAAACAAAAACATACATTAATTGCAATACCACTCATACAGTGTATGCCATTGAATGTACTGAATGTAAATTAAAATATATAGGCAGCACAATAAGGAGACTAAAAACCAGAATATTAGAACATTTGAACTATGTGTCAAATAGGTCCAGTGTGAATATCTCCAATGTAGCACGGCATTTTATCAATGTCCACAATCGTGATGTGAAATCATTTAAAGCCTATGCTATAGAAGAGGTAAAGAACCCTTTGAGAGGGGGGAACTGGGAAAAAACCGTAAGGCTAAGAGAAGCTTTTTGGATTTTCAAGCTTGGAACACGTTATCCAGCCGGTCTGAATTTACGTAAAGAACTAATGTATTGCTACTGAGGGATGTCTACAAGCATACTTTACATTGTTTATTTAAAATGTTTTATTTTATCTGAATGTATGTTTTATGATTAAATGTGGTACAACAATGAGAAATCCAGCTCTATCAATGGGTGAGTCAGTTCACCTACACCCATACAGGTGTTCAAAATGAGTCGGTGAGTGTCCCCTCCCCCCACTTCTGTGGGTGGGATTCAGGGGAAAAATCAGTGTCTGACTATAAAAAGCCCATACAGACATGGATTCCTCATGGTGTAAAGATAAAGAACTTTGTGTTCGAAACGTGTCCAAACCAACCGCAATTGCACTGTCTGTAGTGTGAACCATGCCTGATGTGATATGACATTATTTTATCAAGTGAGTAAATAAAGAGAAAACTTTTATCTTCAATTACAAATGGTGTGCTGGAACGTCCTTTCTACTATCGGTTGTTATGGAAACCTCAGTAAATATGGTACTAAGTGCTATTAGACCATGGCTTTACTTCAATAGTGATTATCCTGGTGACATATTTCCTTTAAAGCTCATCTACAGCAGTGAAGAAACATGGCTGGGTTGTTATGGTTACCTGGAGAAAAACTGTGTTTGTGGAGACGACGAACTGCCAACAAGCTTCTATTGGCGGATAAGGGTCATGTGATGACCAGGCTTCTATTGGCTAATACATTTTTTGGGAATATCTCAGGAACTGTAGGTCCCAGAGAGCTGAGACCTGGCTAAAACCTTCACGGACACCTGATGTACCTGTGTGCCAAATTTCATGATTGTAAATGTGACTGTGTGGATTCCTTTAGCGGACATACATACACACTCAGCTTTCTATATTAGATAAAAAATAGGCCTTTAGATCAACATAAACAACTAACAATTCCTGTAAAAAATATATGTACCACAGGAAAAAGTACATAAATACGTTAGTACTATGGTGCGCGGCAGCACTCAATATGATAAACCATAGTCCTACCACCATGTTTCAACAGGTTCCTGGAAACAGTTGTAGTTCAGTCAAACGGAGATGAATTGCCGTTAAGATGCAAGTCACTGAACCATCAATTACTGTAAATAGAAGGTAGGTTAAAGATTAAAGATATAAGTCCCTATTAAGGCCCTATAGAGACCCTGTGGTGCAAATAAAATGCTAGCCCTAGACAACTAAGTGTAAGAGCAGCCTAACCACAGGGCACTCGACCTTAAAAGGGCGACCCCATCAGGAACCTGGCCCTAAGAATACTGGCCCTGTTAATGCCCCTATCCTAGTCCCTACATGCACGTTTCATCTCTTAATAGGAGAATAAGCAGGGGAGACATTCAGGATATAAAGACCAATAAAAATGGAAAATAGTTCTGGTGGAGATAAATATAATGATGATAATAATATCTCCACCAGAAAGGTACAGGTCCCAGATCAGGTGACCTGTAGTTTGAATGGACGGCAGGTGATACCAGTTATAACACACTTAATCGCCTGACCAAACAAACTATGTGGAGATGGAGAGGAGGCTACAGATACACCTCACAAACCTCACACTCCTGGGGCATGATGTTAGCCACACCGTAAGGCTAAGAGAAGCTTTTTGGATTTTCAAGCTTGGAACACGTTATCCAGCCGGTCTGAATTTACGTAAAGAACTAATGTATTGCTACTGAGGGATGTCTACAAGTATACTTTACATTGTTTATTTAAAATGTTTTATTTTATCTGAATGTATGTTTTATGATTAAATGTGGTACAACAATGAGAAATCCAGCTCTATCAATGGGTGAGTCAGTTCACCTACACCCATACAGGTGTTCAAAATGAGTCGGTGAGTGTCCCCTCCCCCCACTTCTGTGGGTGGGATTCAGGGGAAAAATCAGTGTCTGACTATAAAAAGCCCATACAGACATGGATTCCTCATGGTGTAAAGATAAAGAACTTTGTGTTCGAAACGCGTCCAAACCAACCGCAATTGCACTGTCTGTAGTGTGAACCATGCCTGATGTGATATGACATTATTTTATCAAGTGAGTAAATAAAGACAAAACTTTTATCTTCAATTACAAATGGTGTGCTGGAACGTCCTTTCTACTATCGGTTGTTATGGAAACCTCAGTAAATATGGTACTAAGTGCTATTAGACCATGGCTTTACTTCAATAGTGATTATCCTGGTGACATATTTCCTTTAAAGCTCATCTACAGCAGTGAAGAAACATGGCTGGGTTGTTATGGTTACCTGGAGAAAAACTGTGTTTGTGGAGACGACGAACTGCCAACAAGCTTCTATTGGCGGATAAGGGTCATGTGATGACCAGGCTTCTATTGGCTAATACATTTTTTGGGAATATCTCAGGAACTGTAGGTCCCAGAGAGCTGAGACCTGGCTAAAACCTTCACGGACACCTGATGTACCTGTGTGCCAAATTTCATGATTGTAAATGTGACTGTGTGGATTCCTTTAGCGGACATACATACACACTCAGCTTTCTATATTAGATAAAAAATAGGCCTTTAGATCAACATAAACAACTAACAATTCCTGTAAAAATATATGTACCACAGGAAAAAGTACATAAATACGTTAGTACTATGGTGCGTGGCAGCACTCAATATGATAAACCATAGTCCTACCACCATGTTTCAACAGGTTCCTGGAAACAGTTGTAGTTCAGTCAAACGGAGATGAATTGCCGTTAAGATGCAAGTCACTGAACCATCAATTACTGTAAATAGAAGGTAGGTTAAAGATTAAAGATATAAGTCCCTATTAAGGCCCTATAGAGACCCTGTGGTGCAAATAAAATGCTAGCCCTAGACAACTAAGTGTAAGAGCAGCCTAACCACAGGGCACTCGACCTTAAAAGGGCGACCCCATCAGGAACCTGGCCCTAAGAATACTGGCCCTGTTAATGCCCCTATCCTAGTCCCTACATGCACGTTTCATCTCTTAATAGGAGAATAAGCAGGGGAGACATTCAGGATATAAAGACCAATAAAAATGGAAAATAGTTCTGGTGGAGATAAATATAATGATGATAATAATATCTCCACCAGAAAGGTACAGGTCCCAGATCAGGTGACCTGTAGTTTGAATGGACGGCAGGTGATACCAGTTATAACACACTTAATCGCCTGACCAAACAAACTATGTGGAGATGGAGAGGAGGCTACAGATACACCTCACAAACCTCACACTCCTGGGGCATGATGTTAGCCACAGGCATTAGTATCCCTTAAGTAGAAAAAAAAAAAAGCTAAAAAAACCACCAAAATACTAAAAGTTTAAATCGCCCCATTTCCCAATGTCACATACACAATTCACAATAAAGAAAATTACATAAACATATTACATATTGCCACGCCCGAAAAAGTGCAAACTATTAAAGTATTACAAAATATTTCCTATGCGGTGAACGCCATAACAGAAAATAAAATCAAGACTGCGCAATTCGCCATTTTTAGTCACCTTGTCCCCCCAAAAAATAGATAGGACTGTTCTATTATGGGCTGGACGTTCAATAAAATATGAAATGCACACAGCTTTTTTGGTGTTTTATTTTTTTCCGCCTGGTATCGAATGTTATCGAGTATCACAATACTTTTTTATGGCATCGAAATCGAATCAAAATTTTGGTATCGTGACAACCCTAGTTGGAATAACATAAAACTTAAGCCTTTTTCTATTCTATTTCGTCTTTGTTGAAACTGATTACCTGAGTAAAGGATAGCAGTTTTGTGATTACAAATGTGAACCATGCATTTGTAGACTATTTTGCACAATCCCTTAATTTAACACCCATCCATTGATGCTGATTGCTGACTGCATTTTCAGATCGCACAGGCTTTGTTTGTTGGCTATATCCATGGAGGTATTTAAGTCTACATGGGTCCTGTAGATACAAAAAAGGGGAATACTTGGAATCATTACTTTGTAAAGGTGTTTTTTTCTAGATGTACTGGAGCAGCAAAACGTTTCCAAAGCGTTACATACTGTACCCCTTAAAACAAAATATTCTGGCAGGCAGGGCATCATTTCAAAAGAGATAGCCATGCTCCTAACCAAAAAATGATGGACATCATGGTCTATATATAAGAATGATGCAGCCCTTCATTAGAATATGGTATCATTTTGTGCAACATTTTCTAGAGCACTAAGGCATATCACCTGATCAGATTTTTTTTTTGTATTCAAGTAACAGTTGTTTATTACTTATACAGTTTCATTTAGCCTATGTAAAGGTTATATATGTAAAGTTTAAATGAACACCTGTTGATGTATTTTATAGTTGATGCTCATTATGGTTTCATACAAGGCATAATTTTATTCCTGCCACCTCTCAGCATGTTTGCCGTGCTGCTGTCGGAACTCCGGCCCGCCCCCATTATAGTCAATGGGGTTGGAGCTGTAATCCGGGGGCATGTGTGCACTAGCGCTAGCACGGATCTAACAGGCTGTTCACCTGCCTGAACAGCCTGCCAGAGTTCCTTGCTGCTAGTGTGAAAGTACCCTCAGTCATGTCTCTGTATGAGTGGATCAGGAATGATAGCTGTTGGCTGAATGAGCTTGTTCAGTTACAGCTATCTTGTGTACAGTATATGGCTGGCCTTAGTTTTCGTGACTATCATGATCTTTACCTAGTGGACTAGTAGGTGTAGATTGTGCTTCATTCATAGACATGATGGTGCAGACTCCAAAATAATTGCCTGTTTAAGATAACCACTGATAATTTAATAAAATCCAAGCAAAGTAATCAAGCAGCATTTGTAATTTTTCATGTTATAAAATACAGAATTTATGTTAAAAAACAGGTGCCTAACTGGCAAAAAGGTATCATAAAACTATAAGAAGCCCGAAGAGTGCAAAAAGTGCAATTACTATTACCAGGGCTGTGCTAGTACAAAACAACTGAAAGGGAACTTTGTATTGGCCTAAAATATCCTCCGTGTTGTAGAAAATAATTGTTTTAATTGTATTATATTTTTCGCTTTTTTTTTTTTAAATTCATAGCATTTTGTGTTGATGTTAATAAATAATGTTTTATCATTGCTATTTAGTTTTTGCTGTATCTGTTTCTTAGTGGAAAGACTCTAATAAGTTGCAAATCAATAATATGTAATTTAAATATAGAACCTGTTAAAAATTTGTATTTAAAATTAGCTTTGTTGACAAAAGCAACAGATTATCAAATTAAATTGCATAGTAGAGTCTTCCACAATTTCTACAATATCCCATTCTAACAAGTGACTTCACATGAAGAATAACCACAATCTATCTCTTGGAAGGTGTCATTGTGAACAAAGCAATGGAACTGCTTTGCTCCATTTCAATTGTTACTGCCACATAGAACTTATGTGAATAAATGGAGAATCTTAGTGCTCTACAGAACACCTAGAAGAGATAAGCCTGTTTTATAATTACTTTTGTGAGAACATAGTACGTCAATAGAGTAATGCAATTCCTTTTATGCTACCAAATAATATAGTTCTTTTGTGTTTTTTCCACTTGAAGACTTGGCCACCCTAGAAATTCAGAAGACTTTGTTGATTTAATAGCATAGGGCTATAGATTTTCGTTAACTTGAATTGTAATTTATCAATTAATTAACTTTATATTTTCTATGATATTAAAAGTTGTATATTAGATTGTGATTGCCAATCAATCTACTTATGGCCTCCGTTATTTCTGATTGATTTTGCCTGGACTGTCATGAATCAGAATGATAATGTTTCTTCTAGATAGTAATGACAAGTGCATCTATCGTTTCCCTTTTTTATCTAAAAAGCTCCAAATTCTTGAACTGAATAACTTCATCTTTATAGTGAATTTAACCCCTTATGGCCAACCTATATGGGTTTCTACAGCGGTCAGTACTGTGCTTTGTTCTAGAGCACTGACATTCTACAGCAGTGCTTTAAAATAGGATAGCGCTGCATGCAGCTATGAAATCTCCAAGCTTAAGCTTTCAGCTCATAGGGTTTGGTTACCAATTTAATAGGTCCCCATACCTGTAATCGCTGTGAGAAACCAATCACAGGACCACTGTAAAACAAACAGTGGGCTCAGCGATAACTCCAGTCCAACCTCTCCTTTCACTCTGCCTTTGTGGCAGGAGAGACGGCAATCTGTCAGAATTATTACAGTGCCTGTAGCAGTTGTTAAAGCATAAAAAGAAAAAATATATAACTTGTATTAAGCTTTATTAGATATATTAGAGTTATTGTGGGGGCTAGGGTTAGGACTAGGATTAAGGCTGCTCCCAAATACAAAAAAAATAAAAAAAATAAAACCCAGGAAAGTTTTTATTTACTGTTTTTCTTGTGTGCTTACATACTAAAAACAGAGAAAAGAAACCCTGAGAAAAATAAAATTTGACTTACTGTTTTTCTTTTGTTCTTACAATCTAAAAACACTACACAACTAAAAACAGTTTCACATTTAATATTACAATAGTGCATGAAACTCACACTGTAGAGTAAGCTTATGCTATTTTGCTGCGACTACACCTCAAGTACTTCTTCTGAAACTTTTGTCACCCATTGTCCAATGGAGGATGCCACAGTTGCTGAACGAGCAAATGTGGAAAGAAGTGGTTATGTACTACTTGCAAATATTTTTTGTGATCCTGCAGCAAATGTTTTCCCTCAGGTTAACCAATTTACAAAAACTCCAGGCACAAAAATTGATATAATGGATTTTTGCCAAATTTAATCATTTTTAAATATTTATTAACGATGCGCTTTACAATCCATTGTGCATCAGAAAAATCTATTTTTTTCGTTGGAACCTGCATCATATTATGCAAGAGTCTGGACTTTCAGAAATCTCAATGAATTTAAACATTTAATAGGGCTCATTTTGAACATGAGCATTTGTAAAAAAATAAAATCAAATTCTACCCATGCAACCCCATTTTTTGATTCCGTAATATCAAGGGGTTGATTAGAGACATTAATGTGGTTCCTACATTTCAATAACAATTAAAAAAACTTCTCCAAAAAGCAATCCAGGGCATGATCATCTTTATAAAATGAGGCCACTTGTCATCGCACTACAGCTACATTCCCACAACATATTAATTTTGCAGTCCACAAACAGCAGATTTGCAAAGTATAAATAGATTTACACCAAATCTTCCCTCAATGCACCTAGCAAAGGTGAAACCATTTGCTTCAGGTGTTAATGACAGTCAGAAGCCACTCTGTATGATAGAGTACAACAGGTTCATGGGGGAATTGACATCTATGATCATGCTCTCCAACCTTATTTGATGAAAATAACTAGCGCCTGGTACAAGAAAGTAGCAACATACCTGATACAGATTCCTACTTTTAATGCTTATGTAATTTACAAAAAGGCCCAAGAAACAATTACATTTTTAGAATTCCTTGAAAAATGTGTTGAACATCTTTTATTTGAAGGAGGGAAAGCAGGACTTCATGAGTCAGAAGACATCAAAAGACTCACAGAGCGTCACTGCACCCTGTCTCTGCCACTTAAACAAACAAGTAGTCACAAATAAAATGTCAGGTTTGCCGACAACTTGACCGAAGAAGGGTAAATACTTTTACCCTTCAAAATCAGGACTGTTTAGTTACTTGTATATTTCTAATTTCATACATTAGTAAACTATTGAAGTAAAAAACCTATCTAAGGAGAAACAAAAAAGAGAGATGTAAGATCAAGAGAATAGCTTATGATAGCTTATCATACTTTCCAATTTATGGTGGTGTGGTGTCTATTATTATTGTAAGAAGATTTATACCATCCTAACCATGGGCAGCAGGAAACACTGACAGGATCATTTATTACATTAGGGTTACTAGGTGTGAAACACCGCCAGGTAAAGAACCAGGTACAGGAAAATGTGTCCACTCCAACTCTCTTCCAACTGACACATCTTGACTGACAGTTCTGTATCTGTTAAATCTGAAGACAATTGTCTGTGAGGCCAAACCAAGCAGGAAGAAGCTAGACAGGAGCTGCCTAGCAGCCAATTCCCATTTTGCCAATCAGCATTTAAAAGTAAAACCTAGGTAATTGGAATGAAGGATCCTGGCGGTCATTCTGAAAGGTTCTTTAATGTATTTTTCAGTAAAATGAACACTGTATCCCTTGATGAATTCCAAGTTCAACTTAAAATTCTGGGGCTCCACTTTCTGGGGCTCCATTTTGCATATCACTGTTTCCCAGGGAGCTTTGCACTTTGGATTGCTGTGTTGGGAGTCTTAACTGAGGCTCTGCATTGTTTTTGTGGCTGGTCTCCCTGAAATCAGCTATTGTTTTGTTTATGTTGATCCAGGGCAAGAAAAAAATCAGAAAAAACTTTACACAAAGATAAGTTCTTTTCAAGGTCTTCTTTCCCAGGTGTAGTCATTTTAGAGATAATTTTATTAATCTGACACCACAAAGACAAGGCCACCTTTGCAAAGACAATATGAGGCTTGAAAATCAGCTGTGAAAGCAGTCATACTTAGGCCAAAATGGGCACCTTCCATTCTAGGTCATGCAAAGTGCCAATAAGAAAAAAAAAAAAAATTGATATTGTTGTGTATGGGAGGTATAGGAGAAGTTCTTTTTTTTTTTTTGTTTTTTTTTTTAACCAGGAAATTATTCAGTTACTCCCAACCCATTTAGCTGCTGTCTTTGTTGGATGCAGCAGTTACTCTGGATATTAGATGGTGGTCATAATAATGTGACTCAACAGTGAATTTTTTTTAAACTTTTTTTTTATTACATTTTTAGTCCCCTTACAGAATCTGTATATCACTTGCCCATAAGAATGCAGTAGTATACTATTGCAGTCTATGAGATTTTCATAGGCTGCCTGTCAGGCCATGCCTCAGGCTTACCTTCACAGGCAGCTCATTATGACTGGCCTGGGAGACTTCACAAGGACTCAGGCTGTCATAGCAACTGATCAGAACCCTACTATTCCACTGAAGAGGCTGTGATCAGAAAACAGAGGGAGCCCACTCCCTCTGTTTAACCCAACAGATGAAAATGCAGCTATTGAAAGAGGCATCTGAGGAATTAAATGACTAGGATCTGAGTCATCTCCATTAATGTATACTCATATATACTGTCATATTAATGTCATGGATAGCAGCTAGACAGGCTGTGAGTGACTCAAGGTCCTGGCAGGCCATATCAGGTATCTGGAGCCATCCCACAGCTGCAGGAGGGTATGTGGGGGAGAATCCATAGAGCAAATATGATGAATGAGGTGGTCCTACAGATGCATAATTGTGTTCAAGTATGGAAAATTAGGGTAGTACTGTGAAGTCTTAGTCATGCTCTTCCAACTAATGTTGGACATTTCTGGTCAAGACACATTTTTTCCTGGAAGATTCCATCCACCTCATGGGGGAGAGAATTTGCAAGTATGGGTGTGCGTGATCTACAAGGATGAACAAAATCGGTTGAGAGCGCCTTCCACGTGGATGAATGGGCCGAGAGAATGCCACAAAAACATTCCCCAGACCATAACACTGCTACCAACCAGCTTGTGTTCTTCAACATATATGTGCAGGGTGTTTGTTCTCTGATGTTTCTCACATGATATGCCAACTTCCGTCTGTTCGAGGAAGCAGAAAATGTGACTCGGAGAAGACAACCCTTTGCCATTCAACGGAGGTCCAATTCTTTTACTGTCACGAGAATTGAATAACTTTCTGGAGATATAACTTTGTTAATGGAGGTTCAGTGACCATCCATCTGCTTTGGCGCTCCATATGCAGTAGGATTTTCTGAACTGTTGTTTTAGATGCACTCCCTGATTCATTTTGGCGGTGAGTTCCTCCACTGTCTGTCTGCCCTTCTGCAACATCATAGCTGATGTTCACTTCTCGCATGCTCGTCAATGGTTGCTCCACTCATGATACACTTTCACCATAGCAGTACGCGAATTGTTCACATACTGTACAGTTTCATAAATACTGCCACCCTTGGCCTGAAAGACAATAATCATCACTTTTTGCAACTGTGATAAATCGCCCCTTTTGCCCATGACAGCAATGAGGGATCAAGCCAGCTCACACTACTCAGACAACAAAGGTTGAGGGCAAAATGCTCCAGGAAGACTTTATTAGATAATCAACAGTCAGAACCATATAGTATAGTTACAGCAAGGACACAGGATGGTATAGCTGACAGTGATTCACCCTTCTGCTGACTTGCCAGGAATTAAACCTCCACAACTTCAGAGGGACCCAGGACCAACTACTTCAGCCAGCCTTAGCACCCCGCTTTGGGTGGGCACCCACCAAGAGGAGGTAGCATCAAGGTTAGGAAGCTGGCTGTGCACAGCCAGACATTTGGCCGGGTGATCTGATCATCCCAACCTGGACTCTCCAACCGAACCCATAGGCTCGATGTTTGGCAGAAGA